>CAWUFW010011096.1:0-641941 GCA_963921515.1 Calotriton arnoldi
GGGGATGCCAGGAGACAGGGTGAGTCAGCGCAGGGCTGAATAGCCAGATCGACCTGTAGATGGGTGGGAGGGGTCGCACCTGGGCCCTGAATAGGACAGTGCCTTCCCTCCACAATGCTGGCTCCACCTCCTGTGGTGCGTCTGATGTCCCTGGCCTACTCACTGAAAGAAGGGATGGAGACTTGTCAACAAAGTGCTCCAGAACTGGTTTGGACTAGGCAAAGGCCTCTCTGCCTTCAGAGAACAAAGGAATTTGGGATATAAATATTGGGGCCCTGACCCCATGAATTTAGATCTCGCTGGAATCAAGGAACCTGCCAAGACGAAGAGCTGGAAGAGCTGCCAGGAGGAGTACTGCCCCTTTGCTGTGTTGTTGCTTTGTTGGGTTGGCCTGCAGCTGCTGCTTCTGCCTTGGGCAGTGAAAGGACTGGACTGAACTTTCTACAAACTTGTGCTGAGTATCTCCAAGGGCCTGGAACCGAGCTGGCCTCCTGTTAAGAAGTCTCAGGGACTGCAAAGACTTCACAAGCCTCTGGGTACCGCTTCTGGAACGCTGTTTCAGCCGCCACAGAGGAAGGGAACTGCAACCGACTCCGTCAACCGAATCCATCCCTGGCCGGTGACCTGTTTGCACCGCAGACCGCATCGCCCCGCCTCGCATCGCAACCCTGGTCTCACCGTGGGCGACGTCCGACGCCGCCAACATCAAGCTGCTGCTTGCACCGTGACCTGTGGGCACCGCAGTTCGCATCGCATCGCTTCACTGGGCCAGCCGGACCAGACCGACACTGTCGCTGCAACTGGCTCAAGAGTCGAGACCGCACCGCATTTGGGGCACCGCTCGCACGCTCTGCGACGCACCGCTCCGACTCGCATCGCTGTCCGACGCCAGCTCCCGCACTCCGGCTTGGTCGCCTGCATCGCAACCTGTCAGCACCGCATCGAGCATCGTCTCACCCTGCATCGCACGCCTTGGACTCACCGACTCCGTCTGCACGACGCTCATCGAGCCGCTGCCTGCACCGCATCGAGGGACACCGCACCTTGCATCGCTCCGTCTTGTACCGCAACCGCGACGAACGCCAACCGGCTCGTACACTCCGTACCAGCCACAACGAGAAAAGGTACTGTGACCGAGTCTGTTCATGACTCTGCTGGCCCGTATCGACGCGGTCGGCTGGAACTGTTAGACTCTGTGGTTTTCAGCATCGCGGTAGGCTCGGACGGAGCTACCGACTCGTACGAACTTTGCTTTGGTGCTATTCTTGCAAAGAAGAAGTTAACGTATCAAGTATTCATTCGTAAAGTATAGTATTGTGGATTTTTGTCGTAATTGGTCTTGTCTTGAGTATATAAAATATTGGTTATTTTTCTAAACTGGTGTGGTGTCCGTTTGTAGTGCTTACACTGTATTACTGTTGGTTATGTGCAAATGCTTTACACACTGCCTCTGAATTAAGCCTGACTGCTCGTGCCAAGCTACCACGAGGGTGAGCAGGGGTTACTTCACGAGTGTAACAACCCTTACCCTGACTAGGAAGAAGGGTCCCTACTTGGACAAAGGTGCAAGCCCTTGCCAACTAGAGATCCCATTTCTAACAGTCACATTATGCCTTTGTAGGATAAAATATCTATTGCAGCGTATTCCTCCATCATTGTATTCCAGCTCAACGAAATCGGTATTTTCCTCAAGCCTCTATATTCCTCTTTTTGTAGTTCAGCTCCCTCTGCCCTGCCCCATCTCAGCACCTCCGTATGCCAGTCCTGTAGGGACAGGGCCCTAGTGGGTTTTCATCTTGTGGTTATGACTCGTTTAGCTAGAAGGAGCGCAAGATTGGCAAAACGAGAGGCGGAACCACCCTTCTTTCCACGGGGCTCTAGTCCCAGTATACAGTATTCCAAGGTGTCATTCTGGCGCACCGGGGCTACATCCGTCAGTATTTTGCATACTGTCGTCCAATAGTGCCCCAGTCGAGGACAATCCCATACCATGTGTATCAACCCGGCATTGGGTGCGTGGCAGCGCAGGCAAGCATCATTTGCTCCTGGGAACATTGTGCTCAGCCTGCCTGGTGTTAAATAAGCTCTGTGTAACAACATCAATTGAATAAATTTAAATTTAGGGTTACGAGAAACCCTCTTAGGGAATCCCAATATAGGGTCCCATTCCTTGGCTGTAAACTCACGGCCTACGTCCCTTTCCCATTTGGCACGTAACGGTCGTAAGGAGAGCGCCGTCTCAGTCCGGATCCCATAGGTTAGCCATTTCGTCAGGTGTGCCCCATTCCCCATTAGATATTGCATGGTAAGTAGTGTATTTGTGTTCGGTTCAGCGTCCTCTGGTGACCATGTAGTGCGTATATATCTGGATATATGTGCGTGTAGAAGGAACAGCGTAGCTCGGGTGCCATGTACGCGCGCAAACGTTTCATGTGACATTAAGACACCCTCCGAGAAGAACTCTCCTATCGTGGTGACACCTACTCCCGTCCATGCATGCAGAGCGCGGCCAGTGGTCAGTCCCGAGCGTGTAGGGATACCCAGTAGTGGAATAGTGGGGGCTTACGGTGTCGCCCGTCCAGTGCACCTCACTGCACTCCTCCAGTAGGTAATGGCTAACTTCAATAAATGAGGCGTCGATGTCAGCAGGGGGGCCTGAGGCAGTAAGAGCCTGTGGATGACCCCCTTGTCCCTGTCCCGTGGCGTCATACCCAGCTCCTGTAAGTTACGTCCTGCTAGCCAATATGCTAGCCACTGCAACTGACTAGCATAACAACATGCACGCATATCCGGCCTCCCATCCCTCCTCGTTTTGTGGGTAATTGTAATTTCGCTAGGCTAATAAGTCTACGTCCTGTGCCCCATATTAAGTCTATTACCAGAGAATTCAATACTTTAAAGATCCTTGTTTGAACCAGTATCGGTAGATTAGTAAAATAGTAAAGGAGCCTCGGCAGTAACACCATTTTTGTGATGGCTACTCAGCCCGCCACCGATAGGGGCAGTGAAACCCAGAATTGGATTTGAGATTTGAGAGCCGCGATCGCACGTGCCAGGTTGCCATCTAGGAGGTCCGTGGTAGTGCGATAAATCTGTATTCCAAGATATTTAAAGGTATCAGGCGCTATGTGGAAGGTCCAGGGACCAAACGTAAAGGACCACTTCTCGCAGCGCTATCAAAGAAATATGCATACGACTTGGTAGCATTAATAGCCAGGCCAGAAAGGTCTTGGAAGGACTTGAAGATGGAGGGCATCGGGTGTGGGTCCGCGTCCATGTCTTTGATATAAAGAATGAGATCATCTGCGTAAGCTGAGACAGTATGGGATGCACCACCCCGCACTATTCCCCTGCAGGCCGCAAAAGCACGGAGTCTGAGTAGAAGCGGCTCCAGCGCCAGGATAAATAACAACAGTGACAAGGGGCAGCCCTGCCTGGTTCCCCGGGCCACCGTATATTGCCCTGAAATATGCTGGCCCATGCGCGCTCGCGCGGTGGGGTTTGTGTATAGTAAGCGCACCCACGCTATATATTTCTCAGGTATACAGATTTCTCAGGGAACAGATAGTCCCAGCGCAAAGAGTCGAATGCCTGCCTCAAATCAAGCGATATGCAGCCCTCTTTAGTTCCCGTGCCAAGTGTGCCCAACATGATTTGGTGCAGGCGTCTGATGTTCAGTGCCATGCTCCTACCAGGTACAAACCCACATTGATCAGTGTGTACTAGTGTGGGGATAGACTGACCAAGGGGAGTGGCCAGCAACTTACTCAGGATTTTATCATCAGTGTTAAGGAGCGATAGGGGTCTGTAGTTCGAAATGAGTAAACCATCCCTTCCAGGTTTTAGTAAAGAGACCACTAACTCTTGCAATGTAGTAGCGGGGAGCCCATCTTTCTCCAACGATTTGCGGTATATGCATTGCAAACGAGGAATCAACAAGTCGGCATATACCGCATAAAATTCAGCCGGCAGGCCGTCATTCCCTGGGGTCTTATTATGCGGTAGAGCCTTAATCGGCTGCCGGATTTCCGCCCCTGTTATTGGTCGTGTTAATTCATCACGTTGTTGTTGCGTGAGTTGTGGTAAGCATAGACCGTCGAAGAAGGGTTCAAAATCAATGTCAGCAAGTCCAGGCAGTAGTCCCTAAATGCAGTATTAATGTCCCATTGCGTGTTCACCACAACATCCATACTGTTCCGGATTTCTAGTATGGGGGCTGACAAAGGGGCGTCACGAACCAACTGTGCTAGCAGCGGCCCTGACCTGTCAGCTTGTGGATGTTGTTTCTGTGTGTATAGCCGGTGATTGACAACACGGAGCTCCTCAAGTAGCTCTGCGTATTGAATGTTTGCCTCACGTAGTTGTGTAAATTGTTCACTTGTCCCTGCAGCCTCCCCTTCCAGCGCAGCCAATTTACTCCTCGAGCTCCATGAGGCGTTCTATTAGAGTGAGTCGAACTCCTATCCTAGTGCTGATTGCCACTCCCCTAATGACCATCTTAAAGGCATCCCATTCCATATGGCGAGTGCTAGCAGACCCCGTATTCTCCGAAAAGTAGTGGGCAATCGCTTCCGAGAGGGCATTGCGGAAGACCGGATCCTCCAGCATCGCAGGCTGTAGTTTCCAAGTCGGCATTGGAGTTGGAACCCTGCCCCACTGCAGGGTCAACTCCACTGGATTATGGTCCGACAGAGTTTTCCCCATATGGAGCACTGATGTAATGGATGCCATCAGGGTACCGGAACATAGGAACCGATCTATCCGAGTGTGCAATTTATGTGGTGGGGAATAAAAGGAGTACTCCCTGTACCCTGGATGCTTTGCCCGCCGTGCGTCGTGGAGTTCCCATCCCCCTGTCCAGCCTTTAAGTGCCTCTGCCTGCTTCTTGCTTTCTGTGGCGTGTAATGGGGGTGCGATCTGTACAAGTCAACGTCTAATACAGCATTGAAGTCGCCCCTAGCACCCAAGGGTATTTGGCCCAGTCTGACAAGACTGCACTCAGTGTAGCTAGATATTTATCCTGGTCGATGTTTGGTGCATATATACATCCCATAACCACATGAGCCCCGTCTAACAAGCCATGGAGCAACACATATCTGCCGTGGATGTCTATTTTCTGTTCTAAGAGCCTGAAAGGGACATTATTTCGCACCCACACCGCTGCCCCTTGGGAGAAAGCTGAGTATGTTGTGGCAAACAGTTGCCCCCTCCATTTTTTCAGCACCTTGGCTGCCTCGTCAGTATTGAGGTGAGTTTCTTGCAGATAAGCTACAGAAAACTTCCTCCTATTGAGTTGCGCCAGGACACGGTGCCTTTTATGGATGGAACCCAATTCCTCACGTTCCAGGTGCAGTAGGTGTATTGATTATGTAATGCCATCGTGGTGCAAAAAGCGTAGTTGCCATGTGACATATGAAAACCGAATCCCAGGAAGCATAAACTGCCTGTGAGCTGAGCATGCGTTAACATATAAATTCCCCAATACTAGGTTCCCCCAGAGAACATCAGAGGACCAAACGTAAAAAAAAAGTCCAATATGGATTCTAAACAATAAATGTCTTATCACCTGGGGCGTGAAGACCAGGACTGCAACAGTTCGTATAAGCAACACATTGCCCATTCAAAGACATCTTAGTTACATTAGCACACTTCCCTATACAGCTTGGTTGCATTGGACCCACGAAAGAAGCCATCAACAGTAGCACACACCCGGTACAACCCCAGTATACTTTACCGCTCCTGGACCTTCCGGAACACCACCTTAGAAGTCTCTGGCAGTCTGAGCTGTAATCGGAGGGAATAACGTTATGCTAGCTTCAGAGTCAGAGCGCACTGTGGCTGCATCTGATGAGCGCTCCGATGTCGCTGCAGTCTGGGCATCATGGGCAGCCAACGCTGCCGCCGTCAGGAGTGCATCCTTCTGGCTGTTAGTGATCTGTTCCGTTGTTGGGCTAGTGTCCACCGTGATTGTATTACTGCCACCTCCTGATCGGGGTAGTCCAGTCGTTTGTATCGGGGAGGCGCGACATAGCCATCCCGATGGTAGTGAGGTCTGAGAGTTCTCTGGGGTAAAAGTTATTTCAAGCCAGTCCGCTGCTTCCTCTGGGTTTTCAAAGAAATATGATTTTTGTCCGTGGACAACTTTCAATCGAGCCGGGAAAAGCAGTGCATATTTCAAATTACGATCCCGTAGGTGTTTCTTCACTCCTAAGAAAGTAGCTCTAGCTTTCTGGACTGCCGGTGTAAAATCCGGATAAAGGGAAATTGTCCTGTTTTCAAACCGTATGGGAGCATTCTCTCTGGCAGCCCGTAGGATCGTGTCGCGGTCTTTGTAATGTAGTATGCGTGCTATTAGCGGATGGGGTGGTGCACCCAGTCAAGGAGGTCTGGGAGGCACTCGATGTGCCCTCTCCACACTGTACAAGGATGTTAGTCCCTTTGTCGCCACATGATCTCTTAGCCAGTCCTCCACAAACTGTGTGGGGTTGGATCCCTCGCTGCGCTCCGGTATACCAAGTATGTGAACGTTGTTGCGGCGGGACCTCCCTCCGCGTCGTCCACTCTTTCCTGCAAGCCCTTCAGTTGACGTTGAAATTGTTCGAGTTGAGTTGAGTGCGTGGTCTGCTGGGGTATGAGATCATCCAATGCCAGTTTGTTCGATTTGACCTTGTCGGCGAGCTTTTTGTGGTCCGCCTGCAGGAGGCTGAGGCTGGTGGACATCGTACCCATTCGTGCCTCCAGTGCCGTTCGTGAGTCCCGTATTTCTTTCAGTATTAGGTCTAGTTTAGCATCGTGGGGATCTGTTCCAGTGGGAGGTATCACATCATTGTCCGAAGCACTGGAGGGGTCGCTGCCGAATGTGAGCTGCAGATCGCCATCTGCGGCTGCATCCGCCTGTTTTGTTTTGCGCCCCATCGTGCCACGGCGTCCGCCCACTCGTCTCTGTTCCAGTATGATCACTTGGGGGCCACCTGGGCACCACACCTTGCAGTTGAATTCTCACAGGCAGTTTCAGGTCCCCGGCGCTCACAAACTACGCCTGCAGACGCAAGCTCCACAGTTCACGGGGCTTTAGTCCCAACCATGCGCCGGCCTCACCTCTTCCGCGCGTACTGCCAGGGACGCTGTCACTGCACCACCAACAGGCACGAAATCAGTCCCAGCGAGTAGAACAGTAGTGTACTCCCAGTTCAGCCTCGGGTGCTCCTCCTCAGTCCGGGTAGACAGCAAGTGGAGAGCAACACCCACACTTGCACTAGTGAGTTCCAATCATAGGGGCAGGGGTGCCAACGTACAGAAGAGGGCCCTCGGCAGCGCGTCGGTCTGCACATGTAGGATAAAGCGCATGTAAAGAGGTGCGGAGGCAGCGTGCAAAGAAACACCGCACTGCCACTCCTATACAAAGCGTGGCTCTCTGTGATCAGCGGGGAAGCAGCGATGCTCAACACAGGTTCGAGGGCGCCCCCACACAGGCTCACATGTCCCTCCTTTCCACGTGGGCTCACCTCGGCCTCGTCAGTAGATGTCCCCAACAGGGGGAGGGGGAAAAGCGACTGCAGTCCCCACACCTCCGCAGCAGCAGGATCCTCCACAGTTGCCCGCACATTCACCAGGGCGCCTCTCGTCTTCACTCGTACTCGCGCCGAGCAGGGTCGCAGCCGGCCGCCCCCGCCATCTTGTCTTCCTTGTCCGTTGGTGTGGCGCAGCAATCCAGGCAATCGAGCGCTCGTTGCAGCCTCCCCTTCTCTCACCCTCAAACCGGAGCGATGTCCACGGGCCACACGACGTCTACATTCGGAATCGCCGGAGGCACGGCAGGAGTCGCGAATGCGGCGGGGCAGCCTCACAGTGCACGCGGCTCCAGCTTACGGCGCTCCATGGCTCTGGCGTCGTTCAGAGGCCTCGCAGGGTTTAGCAGATTCCGTCGGGTCAACAGTGCCCAAAACACTGCCACTGGGTCCAGGGGTGGTCCGCTGCACGAGAATGAGGGACTCGACTCTGTGGGTCCAGGGAAATGCAGGATATTCCGCTTAGTGTCAGGGCAGAGAACGGAGCTCTTTCGGCTCACGTTCTCCATGCTCGGCAGTTGGCCACACCCCCATGCTGGTCACTTTGCTTTGTTTTATCTACTTAATAATTGCAGCTCATTCTCTTTATGCAAAATTATGATTGTTTCAATAAATGTATTAAAAACTTCCTCTGTATCTTTCTTATGTTTACCAAGGGCATGCATGAGTAGACAACAAAAGGAGTAAGATCCGTTTCCATGATTTCCTTGGGGATCAGAGTGTCATGTTTTAATTAGCCAAAATCACCTGCTACCCCTGAAAGGGTAGGGGGTTTGGGCAAGGCACTGTGAAGTAGCTAGGACTTGGGTCAACAGTCTCTGATGGTGTAAATGGACTCAGTCCCTTCATTCTGATGTTCTGTTGTCCTAATACGCAGTCCTATCTTTTCTAGTGGGAACCGTATAACAGTCTGGTGTAGGAGATGCTTAAAGATTCCAGCTTGGAGAGTGTTGCCGTAGTCCAGCCTGCTGGTGATGAGTGCTGGCGTGATGTTCCGTATGGTATTCTGAGGCAACCATTTGAAGACCTTTTGCAGCATGTGTAGGTTGTGAAAGCAGGAGTAACAAACTGTGTTAACTTGAGCCCTCATGTTGAGCTTTCCATCTAGGATGATCACTAGATTTCTTGTGTGGTCTGTGGGTGTTGGCCCTAGCTTAGAAGGCCACCAGGAGGAGTCCCATGGGAAGGTTTTCTTTCCAAAGACCAGTACTTCCATCTTGTGGAGTTGAGCTTCAGGCAGTTGGTTTGCATCCAGTCTGGGACCATGTCCATGCAGTTGGTGAAGTTGGATCTGATGGTGGTTATCTTGTCTGTCAGGGAGAGGATGAGTTGGATGTTATCAGTGTAGGAGATGATGGCGATGTCTTTTAATTGGATGATGCTGGCAAGCAGTGTCATGTTACATATATGTTGAAAAGGGTGGGGCTGAGGGACAATCCTTGTGGGACTCCATATATCAGTTTATTTGTCTCTGATGTGAAGGGTGGCAGGCTTTGGATTTTTCTCATGAGGAAGGAAAAGGTCCACTTGAGAGTGGATCCTGTATGCCGATCTCGTGGAGTCTTCTGATGAGGGTGCTATGGGAGACAGTGTTGAAGTCTACGGAGAGGTCGAGCACAATGAGGGCTGCTGTTTTTCCTCAGTCCAGAATGATTAAATGTAATTGGTAGCGACAATGGGTGCTGTTTTGGTGCTGTGGTTCTTCCTGATTTCTGATTGAGTGTTGTCTAGAAGATAGTGATGTTTGAGGTGGGTTGTGATGTTCTTGTTGATGGCCTTCTCTATCACTTTGGCTGGATAGGGGAGCAGGGAAATGGGTCAGAAATTGCTCAGTTGATTTCTGTACTCTTTGGACTTCTTGAAGGTGTTGATTTCTGCAACTTTCCATTGATCTGGGAAAGTGGCGGACATCATGGAGGTGTTGATGATGTGGGTCAAGGTGTTGCTGATTGGTAATGTTCACTGGCTGTAGATGTAGTGGGGGCATGAGTACGTTGGGGCCCCTGAGTCCATGTCCGCATGGTTGCCACTGTGTCATTTCTGCTGAGGGTTGTCCAATCAGTCAGGTGCTCGTTTTGGTTGGTGGTAGGTCGGTTAGCAATGAGTTGTCTGGGGTTGGATTATTGTGTGAAGTTGCTGCAGATGTTTGTGATTGTGTTGCTGATAGTTGCTGAGGGCGAGGTAAAATAATTAACGATCAAGAAGATCTCCTTGCAGCTGCTGAAGCTTCCTTCCAAGTGGTCCACTAGATCTTTTGTCATCTTGTCTCTTATTTGCTGGTAATAGCCTCTGAGTGAAACCTTGTACGTAGTTCTGTCGGTGGTATCATGTCTGGCTCTCCGTTTCCTAACTAACTGTTTACAGTGTTATTTGGTGTCTCAGACGTTTTCTGCCTACCAGATGACCTGCTTGTTTGATCTATTATGCTTATTGGGTTTGATTGGTGCATTGGTGTCCAGGCAGTTCTTGATCTAGTTGTTGGAGTGGTTGATATCCTTGTCAAGGTTGTTTGTGGGGCTAGGTTGATCCCGCTGAGAACGCTGAACCAGTCTGCTTCTGTGATTTTGCCCCAGTTGCATCTTCAATGCTGAACCTTGTAGGGGTATTGATTTGAGGTGTGTCGATTTAGAAGTGACTGAAGTGTTGATTTCAAAGTAGATAATGGAATGACACTGCAATAGCTGATACCAACAGGGGTGGTAAATAAGAGCAGGAAAAGCGAGGGCCACTAAAAGCAGCCAAGAACAAGTAAAAATATACTTCAGAGTTGCAAGGTATCAAAGTAGATCTTCAGGCTAATAATCTTGTACACTCACTTCCTGCACCACATATTGCTTGCCTGCAGTCTGTAAAAAAGTGCCTCCGGGGTTGGTGATGTGTCCTGTTTGAGAGGCTGCCACAAGATGGAGAGTGGCGCTGGTGGTGCAGGCTGAGGGATGGCAGGGGAGAGGTGGTGGATGCAGGGGCTGGGGCTTCTGCGAGGTTCCTAGCTGAATCCTGGGAATGCTGAAAATGCTGGTATGTATCTTTCCTGTACAAGCTGCAGCAGCAGCTACGCTAGTTGCCTTCGCCCATGGGTGGCAGCCTGTACATCAGACACCTAGCATGCTCACGTCCTCCTGAGACCTGCAATTGGTATCCTCCACTGGTTCTTCTTCCTCCTGCCTGACTAGAAGACTCTGTGAAATACACAACATAATTAAACAGAAATAAAATGTTCACTGTCTACACAAAAAATATTCTAAACATATAATAACTTAGTAACATTAAGCAGTAAAAATGAAATTTAAGTTAGGTGGATTTAGAGTAAACGTTTCTTTCCATACCATTTGGCAAAGGTAAGATGAAAATGCAAGATGGAAGAAATACAAAATAAAGTAATATTGACGATTTGTCTTTGGGAAGAGTCTGTTGTCTATCATCTAGACACTGGTATAGGGAGAAGACAGAGGGCCTTCAGTCTGGATGTAAACAGAAGTCACAGCTTAAGACTATTGGTTGGCCCTGTCTTTCTCACCACCTAGGTATGATAATCAGTATAAAAGCACGATGGTTCTTACTAACCGATTCTTATATACCAAATTCTAAAGAATGTGGAGAGATCCTCTCCCATTGCTGTTTCCTGTGAAAAGATAAGCACAATGTCCAGAAATGTAACTCAGTATTCAGGTTTATCACAAAACTGTTGAGGTATCAATCACTTGCAGATTCATATAACATTTAATAACATCAAGAATTGAGATTAAAAAAATAAAAATGCCAACTGACTTATTAATGGGGATGAGACAAGTACAAATCTTTAAAAAACAGCAGCACTGTCAAACATTGAGTTCATGGTATATATGGTATGTCTCCACGACGAGCAACACACTGCTTCCATAGCGCCTGTAGTGGCGCACGTGTGACAATCTTTTTAGGGGCCCTCCAATTACATCCTTCTCCACGGATTTCCTCACTACCACCCTCAAACAGTATCCTTCATCTCTCAAATGCCCCACTCTCACACACCATAAATTTGTTGTACAGCACTACTCATACCAGTGTAGGGTGTCAGATCACTTTACATCACACACATACATTATACAGAGACAATGAATCATATGTGTGTAAATCAGTCTATATAAAATGTTACAAAAGACAATGCGGATTAATGGATATAGGAATCACGTCATTGATACTAGTAGGCAGTATATTTGAGTGTTTGGTCAGGAGAAGCACAAACTCAGGATTTAAAACTTACCCCAGTGGTTGGGATAGACCTCAGTGGTTGGGGTTAGCAATACTAATAAGACTCTGTGGGACATATTTACAAGCCCCTATCACCACAGGAATGTCACTTTTAACGACGTTCCTGTGGCGATAGGGGCTTCGCCTTATTTACAAGGCAGCGGTAAGTCACTTAAGGAGGCTTAATGCCGCCTTGTAAATAAGGCCACTTTCACGCTATACTTAGCGTGAAAGGGATGGGCAATGGGTGTTGTGGCAGGCATTCTGTCGCAACATCCAATACATTTTGACGTTGCCCCCCATTTACAAGGGTCGCATAAATAGGAGGCAGCGCCAAAATTAAGACCAGGGAAAACATGGCTTAACATGGCGAAACGAGGAGAAATGCTTTATTTCTCCTCGTTTTTGCTGTTTCTATGTGTGCCCAATTGTGCAGCACACATAGAAACAGTAAAACGCCATGAATGATTGTTTATGTGCAGGAAGGTGTCCCTTCCTGCACATAAACAATCATTTAAAAATGACGATTTGCAACTTCTATGTATGCTGCACAATGCAGCACACATAGAAGTTACAATCGCCATTTGTGATTGTTTATGTGCAGGAAGGGACACCTTGCTGCACATGAACAATCATTCCCTCAACGCGGGCACCCTTGCACTATGGAGGATTGTAACTTATGAATTGCAAGTAACAAAAGGATCTCTGTGACAATAGCAGTAACCACTTGAGCTATCTACATAAATACAGTTCTGTTATTTGCATGGTACATGTCCTTTGCAACAGGCATATTAACACTGCTTTATGATAAGTCAAAACTGCCACTAGACAAAGATTCATCTCTCTCCAGCAGGAACATGAATAATATGTTATTTTGAAATTTTATTTTTGCCTGAAAACTGCTAAATGCACAGCACAACCCTAAAACATCCTGAAATCACATATTTGAACGAGCTCTCATATGCAATAATGAACGAAAAAGAGGCTCGGTAAAAAAGTATTAGCCAAGTCTTTAAACAAAATAATCAGGAGTAACACGTTTATTTCACACTGCCTCCTGAAATGCTCCATTCTTAAACTTAACGAAGCAGCAGCCCCTTTGTCTTTGGGGCATGTCCTGGGCCTCCTGCAGCGCAGCCTGCCACAGAAGAAAGAGGAGATTTCACACCTGTCTAAAGAGACAATAAAAGGACATCTTGTCAGCACCACGCAGCTGGTGTGAAAACACTTGCTGTGTGGCGATGGCAAAATCTTCTCTCATTGTCCCTTTTGCTCCTGGAAGTGGCCTGGGCGCTCTAAGAGACAATCTGGGAGCAAGAAGAGGCAAGACTGTGTGCGCGCGCACGTGCGCAGCCTAAAGGGAACATAGCTTGTGACCAATAAGTGATAATAATGTGTACTGCAAACCACATTTCAAGTTAAATTTCTTTTTTTGCATTACTGGTAATATAGGTCAATGTTAACAAGCATGCTGATATTCATTTTGTGACTGGGCCAGTAAGGAAACTGACAAATGCTAGTATCTGTGCATTGAAACAAATAAAGTGACTCGAAACAGTTTAACACCTGGAAACCAAAAAATGGTGTGGTGCTTGTTTCTAGAGATCAGTCTAATTCAGTCACATGTGCTATGTAGAAGTGACTGAAGTTGCGTTGTTTTGGATATTGTTAGCAATCAAGATATTTTACTATGTGTTATTGTCGTTAATTAAACTGAATTTCAAAGTATCTGACCAATTAAAAGCAGAGCTACAAGAAAATGTCGGAAGTTATAAAGCAATAATGTGTGTAACAATGCCCTACACCAAAATATATAACAGCAATGCCATCATTAAAGTAATAAGGGTGCTCATGTAGTTGTGGGCAATCAAACAAGAATATATAAAGTATTCCAATTCTAGTTACTTTATAATTCATGGATATTAATGTGCAATTTTTAAATTTTTAATTGAAATATGTTTGTCTAATAATTGGTTAACCCACAATTAGCTTACGTTGACTTACTTTGAAGTCCCTAGTAGATGGTATCAGGGGTACTTAGGGCCTGTAAGTTATTGTCCCTCATTGACGGCACCTCTTGTTGTGTCACCACAAGTATAACAAAACAAAGAATGACTACCAGCCTGCCATTGCTGGCTGGCAGAGCAGTTTTAAACTGCTAACTTGACTTTGCCATTGAAATCAATGACAAAGCCAAGACCTTTGTTTTTAATATTTATAAGTCACCCCTAAGACAGGCCTACTGAGCCCTAAAGGCAGGCTGCCTTATATTAAAAAGATGGACATGTGTTTAATTCACTTTGTATTTCCTGGCAGTAAAAACCTGCATTGTAATTTTTACTGTGGAAAGGCAAGTAGCCCTATTGGCCCTATTGGCAGTGAAACCCAGAATTGGATTTGAGATTTGAGAGCCGCGATCGCACGTGCCAGGTTGCCATCTAGGAGGTCCGTGGTAGTGCGATAAATCTGTATTCCAAGATATTTAAAGGTATCAGGCGCTATGTGGAAGGTCCAGGGACCAAACGTAAAAGGACCACTTCTCGCAGCGCTATCAAAGAAATATGCATACGACTTGGTAGCATTAATAGCCAGGCCAGAAAGGTCTTGGAAGGACTTGAAGATGGAGGGCATCGGGTGTGGGTCCGCGTCCATGTCTTTGATATAAAGAATGAGATCATCTGCGTAAGCTGAGACAGTATGGGATGCACCACCCCGCACTATTCCCCTGCAGGCCGCAAAAGCACGGAGTCTGAGTAGAAGCGGCTCCAGCGCCAGGATAAATAACAACAGTGACAAGGGGCAGCCCTGCCTGGTTCCCCGGGCCACCGTATATTGCCCTGAAATATGCTGGCCCATGCGCCGCCGCGCGGTGGGGTTTGTGTATAGTAAGCGCACCCACGCTATATATTTCTCAGGTATACAGATTTCTCAGGGAACAGATAGTCCCAGCGCAAAGAGTCGAATGCCTGCCTCAAATCAAGCGATATGCAGCCCTCTTTAGTTCCCGTGCCAAGTGTGCCCAACATGATTTGGTGCAGGCGTCTGATGTTCAGTGCCATGCTCCTACCAGGTACAAACCCACATTGATCAGTGTGTACTAGTGTGGGGATAGACTGACCAAGGGGAGTGGCCAGCAACTTACTCAGGATTTTATCATCAGTGTTAAGGAGCGATAGGGGTCTGTAGTTCGAAATGAGTAAACCATCCCTTCCAGGTTTTAGTAAAGAGACCACTAACTCTTGCAATGTAGTAGCGGGGAGCCCATCTTTCTCCAACGATTTGCGGTATATGCATTGCAAACGAGGAATCAACAAGTCGGCATATACCGCATAAAATTCAGCCGGCAGGCCGTCATTCCCTGGGGTCTTATTATGCGGTAGAGCCTTAATCGCCTGCCGGATTTCCGCCCCTGTTATTGGTCGTGTTAATTCATCACGTTGTTGTTGCGTGAGTTGTGGTAAGCATAGACCGTCGAAGAAGGGTTCAAAATCAATGTCAGCAAGTCCAGGCAGTAGTCCCTAAATGCAGTATTAATGTCCCATTGCGTGTTCACCACAACATCCATACTGTTCCGGATTTCTAGTATGGGGGCTGACAAAGGGGCGTCACGAACCAACTGTGCTAGCAGCGGCCCTGACCTGTCAGCTTGTGGATGTTGTTTCTGTGTGTATAGCTGGTGATTGACAACACGGAGCTCCTCAAGTAGCTCTGCGTATTGAATGTTTGCCTCACGTAGTTGTGTAAATTGTTCACTTGTCCCTGCAGCCTCCCCTTCCAGCGCAGCCAATTTACCCTCGAGCTCCATGAGGCGTTCTATTAGAGTGAGTCGAACTCCTATCCTAGTGCTGATTGCCACTCCCCTAATGACCATCTTAAAGGCATCCCATTCCATATGGCGAGTGCTAGCAGACCCCGTATTCTCCGAAAAGTAGTGGGCAATCGCCTCCGAGAGGGCATTGCGGAAGACCGGATCCTCCAGCATCGCAGGCTGTAGTTTCCAAGTCGGCATTGGAGTTGGAACCCTGCCCCACTGCAGGGTCAACTCCACTGGATTATGGTCCGACAGAGTTTTCCCCATATGGAGCACTGATGTAATGGATGCCCTCAGGGTACCGGAACATAGGAACCGATCTATCCGAGTGTGCAATTTATGTGGTGGGGAATAAAAGGAGTACTCCCTGTACCCTGGATGCTTTGCCCGCCGTGCGTCGTGGAGTTCCCATCCCCCTGTCCAGCCTTTAAGTGCCTCTGCCTGCTTCTTGCTTTCTGTGGCGTGTAATGGGGGGTGCGATCTGTACAAGTCAACGTCTAATACAGCATTGAAGTCGCCCCCTAGCACCCAAGGGTATTTGGCCCAGTCTGACAAGACTGCACTCAGTGTAGCTAGATATTTATCCTGGTCGATGTTTGGTGCATATATACATCCCATAACCACATGAGCCCCGTCTAACAAGCCATGGAGCAACACATATCTGCCGTGGATGTCTATTTTCTGTTCTAAGAGCCTGAAAGGGACATTATTTCGCACCCACACCGCTGCCCCTTGGGAGAAAGCTGAGTATGTTGTGGCAAACAGTTGCCCCCTCCATTTTTTCAGCACCTTGGCTGCCTCGTCAGTATTGAGGTGAGTTTCTTGCAGATAAGCTACAGAAAACTTCCTCCTATTGAGTTGCGCCAGGACACGGTGCCTTTTATGGATGGAACCCAATTCCCTCACGTTCCAGGTGCAGTAGGTGTATTGATTATGTAATGCCATCGTGGTGCAAAAAGCGTAGTTGCCATGTGACATATGAAAACCGAATCCCAGGAAGCATAAACTGCCTGTGAGCTGAGCATGCGTTAACATATAAATTCCCCAATACTAGGTTCCCCCAGAGAACATCAGAGGACCAAACGTAAAAAAAGTCCAATATGGATTCTAAACAATAAATGTCTTATCACCTGGGGCGTGAAGACCAGGACTGCAACAGTTCGTATAAGCAACACATTGCCCATTCAAAGACATCTTAGTTACATTAGCACACTTCCCTATACAGCTTGGTTGCATTGGACCCACGAAAGAAGCCATCAACAGTAGCACACACCCGGTACAACCCCAGTATACTTTACCGCTCCTGGACCTTCCGGAACACCACCTTAGAAGTCTCTGGCAGTCTGAGCTGTAATCGGAGGGAATAACGTTATGCTAGCTTCAGAGTCAGAGCGCACTGTGGCTGCATCTGATGAGCGCTCCGATGTCGCTGCAGTCTGGGCATCATGGGCAGCCAACGCTGCCGCCGTCAGGAGTGCATCCTTCTGGCTGTTAGTGATCTGTTCCGTTGTTGGGCTAGTGTCCACCGTGATTGTATTACTGCCACCTCCTGATCGGGGTAGTCCAGTCGTTTGTATCGGGGAGGCGCGACATAGCCATCCCGATGGTAGTGAGGTCTGAGAGTTCTCTGGGGTAAAAGTTATTTCAAGCCAGTCCGCTGCTTCCTCTGGGTTTTCAAAGAAATATGATTTTTGTCCGTGGACAACTTTCAATCGAGCCGGGAAAAGCAGTGCATATTTCAAATTACGATCCCGTAGGTGTTTCTTCACTCCTAAGAAAGTAGCTCTAGCTTTCTGGACTGCCGGTGTAAAATCCGGATAAAGGGAAATTGTCCTGTTTTCAAACCGTATGGGAGCATTCTCTCTGGCAGCCCGTAGGATCGTGTCGCGGTCTTTGTAATGTAGTATGCGTGCTATTAGCGGATGGGGTGGTGCACCCAGTCAAGGAGGTCTGGGAGGCACTCGATGTGCCCTCTCCACACTGTACAAGGATGTTAGTCCCTTTGTCGCCACATGATCTCTTAGCCAGTCCTCCACAAACTGTGTGGGGTTGGATCCCTCGCTGCGCTCCGGTATACCAAGTATGTGAACGTTGTTGCGGCGGGACCTCCCTCCGCGTCGTCCACTCTTTCCTGCAAGCCCTTCAGTTGACGTTGAAATTGTTCGAGTTGAGTTGAGTGCGTGGTCTGCTGGGGTATGAGATCATCCAATGCCAGTTTGTTCGATTTGACCTTGTCGGCGAGCTTTTTGTGGTCCGCCTGCAGGAGGCTGAGGCTGGTGGACATCGTACCCATTCGTGCCTCCAGTGCCGTTCGTGAGTCCCGTATTTCTTTCAGTATTAGGTCTAGTTTAGCATCGTGGGGATCTGTTCCAGTGGGAGGTATCACATCATTGTCCGAAGCACTGGAGGGGTCGCTGCCGAATGTGAGCTGCAGATCGCCATCTGCGGCTGCATCCGCCTGTTTTGTTTTGCGCCCCATCGTGCCACGGCGTCCGCCCACTCGTCTCTGTTCCAGTATGATCACTTGGGGGCCACCTGGGCACCACACCTTGCAGTTGAATTCTCACAGGCAGTTTCAGGTCCCCGGCGCTCACAAACTACGCCTGCAGACGCAAGCTCCACAGTTCACGGGGCTTTAGTCCCAACCATGCGCCGGCCTCACCTCTTCCGCGCGTACTGCCAGGGACGCTGTCACTGCACCACCAACAGGCACGAAATCAGTCCCAGCGAGTAGAACAGTAGTGTACTCCCAGTTCAGCCTCGGGTGCTCCTCCTCAGTCCGGGTAGACAGCAAGTGGAGAGCAACACCCACACTTGCACTAGTGAGTTCCAATCATAGGGGCAGGGGTGCCAACGTACAGAAGAGGGCCCCTCGGCAGCGCGTCGGTCTGCACATGTAGGATAAAGCGCATGTAAAGAGGTGCGGAGGCAGCGTGCAAAGAAACACCGCACTGCCACTCCTATACAAAGCGTGGCTCTCTGTGATCAGCGGGGAAGCAGCGATGCTCAACACAGGTTCGAGGGCGCCCCCACACAGGCTCACATGTCCCTCCTTTCCACGTGGGCTCACCTCGGCCTCGTCAGTAGATGTCCCCAACAGGGGGGGAGGGGGGAAAAGCGACTGCAGTCCCCACACCTCCGCAGCAGCAGGATCCTCCACAGTTGCCCGCACATTCACCAGGGCGCCTCTCGTCTTCACTCGTACTCGCGCCGAGCAGGGTCGCGGCCGTCCGCCCCCGCCATCTTGTCTTCCTTGTCCGTTGGTGTGGCGCAGCAATCCAGGCAATCGAGCGCTCGTTGCAGCCTCCCCTTCTCTCACCCTCAAACCGGAGCGATGTCCACGGGCCACACGACGTCTACATTCGGAATCGCCGGAGGCACGGCAGGAGTCGCGAATGCGGCGGGGCAGCCTCACAGTGCACGCGGCTCCAGCTTACGGCGCTCCATGGCTCTGGCGTCGTTCAGAGGCCTCGCAGGGTTTAGCAGATTCCGTCGGGTCAACAGTGCCCAAAACACTGCCACTGGGTCCAGGGGTGGTCCGCTGCACGAGAATGAGGGACTCGACTCTGTGGGTCCAGGGAAATGCAGGATATTCCGCTTAGTGTCAGGGCAGAGAACGGAGCTCTTTCGGCTCACGTTCTCCATGCTCGGCAGTTGGCCACACCCCCCATGCTGGTCACTTTGCTTTGTTTTATCTACTTAATAATTGCAGCTCATTCTCTTTATGCAAAATTATGATTGTTTCAATAAATGTATTAAAAACTTCCTCTGTATCTTTCTTATGTTTACCAAGGGCATGCATGAGTAGACAACAAAAGGAGTAAGATCCGTTTCCATGATTTCCTTGGGGATCAGAGTGTCATGTTTTAATTAGCCAAAATCACCTGCTACCCCTGAAAGGGTAGGGGTTTGGGCAAGGCACTGTGAAGTAGCTAGGACTTGGGTCAACAGTCTCTGATGGTGTAAATGGACTCAGTCCCTTCATTCTGATGTTCTGTTGTCCTAATACGCAGTCCTATCTTTTCTAGTGGGAACCGTATAACAGTCTGGTGTAGGAGATGCTTAAAGATTCCAGCTTGGAGAGTGTTGCCGTAGTCCAGCCTGCTGGTGATGAGTGCTGGCGTGATGTTCCGTATGGTATTCTGAGGCAACCATTTGAAGACCTTTTGCAGCATGTGTAGGTTGTGAAAGCAGGAGTAACAAACTGTGTTAACTTGAGCCCTCATGTTGAGCTTTCCATCTAGGATGATCACTAGATTTCTTGTGTGGTCTGTGGGTGTTGGCCCTAGCTTAGAAGGCCACCAGGAGGAGTCCCATGGGAAGGTTTTCTTTCCAAAGACCAGTACTTCCATCTTGTGGAGTTGAGCTTCAGGCAGTTGGTTTGCATCCAGTCTGGGACCATGTCCATGCAGTTGGTGAAGTTGGATCTGATGGTGGTTATCTTGTCTGTCAGGGAGAGGATGAGTTGGATGTTATCAGTGTAGGAGATGATGGCGATGTCTTTTAATTGGATGATGCTGGCAAGCAGTGTCATGTTACATATATGTTGAAAAGGGTGGGGCTGAGGGACAATCCTTGTGGGACTCCATATATCAGTTTCTTTGTCTCTGATGTGAAGGGTGGCAGGCTTTGGATTTTTCTCATGAGGAAGGAAAAGGTCCACTTGAGAGTGGATCCTTGTATGCCGATCTCGTGGAGTCTTCTGATGAGGGTGCTATGGGAGACAGTGTTGAAGTCTACGGAGAGGTCGAGCACAATGAGGGCTGCTGTTTTTCCTCAGTCCAGAATGATTAAATGTAATTGGTAGCGACAATGGGTGCTGTTTTGGTGCTGTGGTTCTTCCTGATTTCTGATTGAGTGTTGTCTAGAAGATAGTGATGTTTGAGGTGGGTTGTGATGTTCTTGTTGATGGCCTTCTCTATCACTTTGGCTGGATAGGGGAGCAGGGAAATGGGTCAGAAATTGCTCAGTTGATTTCTGTACTCTTTGGACTTCTTGAAGGTGTTGATTTCTGCAACTTTCCATTGATCTGGGAAAGTGGCGGACATCATGGAGGTGTTGATGATGTGGGTCAAGGTGTTGCTGATTGGTAATGTTCACTGGCTGTAGATGTAGTGGGGGCATGAGTACGTTGGGGCCCCTGAGTCCATGTCCGCATGGTTGCCACTGTGTCATTTCTGCTGAGGGTTGTCCAATCAGTCAGGTGCTCGTTTTGGTTGGTGGTAGGTCGGTTAGCAATGAGTTGTCTGGGGTTGGATTATTGTGTGAAGTTGCTGCAGATGTTTGTGATTGTGTTGCTGATAGTTGCTGAGGGCGAGGTAAAATAATTAACGATCAAGAAGATCTCCTTGCAGCTGCTGAAGCTTCCTTCCAAGTGGTCCACTAGATCTTTTGTCATCTTGTCTCTTATTTGCTGGTAATAGCCTCTGAGTGAAACCTTGTACGTAGTTCTGTCGGTGGTATCATGTCTGGCTCTCCGTTTCCTAACTAACTGTTTACAGTGTTATTTGGTGTCTCAGACGTTTTCTGCCTACCAGATGACCTGCTTGTTTGATCTATTATGCTTATTGGGTTTGATTGGTGCATTGGTGTCCAGGCAGTTCTTGATCTAGTTGTTGGAATGGTTGATATCCTTGTCAAGGTTGTTTGTGGGGCTAGGTTGATCCCGCTGAGAACGCTGAACCAGTCTGCTTCTGTGATTTTGCCCCAGTTGCATCTTCAATGCTGAACCTTGTAGGGGTATTGATTTGAGGTGTGTCGATTTAGAAGTGACTGAAGTGTTGATTTCAAAGTAGATAATGGAATGACACTGCAATAGCTGATAACAACAGGGGTGGTAAATAAGAGCAGGAAAAGCGAGGGCCACTAAAAGCAGCCAAGAACAAGTAAAAATATACTTCAGAGTTGCAAGGTATCAAAGTAGATCTTCAGGCTAATAATCTTGTACACTCACTTCCTGCACCACATATTGCTTGCCTGCAGTCTGTAAAAAAGTGCCTCCGGGGTTGGTGATGTGTCCTGTTTGAGAGGCTGCCACAAGATGGAGAGTGGCGCTGGTGGTGCAGGCTGAGGGATGGCAGGGGAGAGGTGGTGGATGCAGGGGCTGGGGCTTCTGCGAGGTTCCTAGCTGAATCCTGGGAATGCTGAAAATGCTGGTATGTATCTTCCTGTACAAGCTGCAGCAGCAGCTACGCTAGTTGCCTTCGCCCATGGGTGGCAGCCTGTACATCAGACACCTAGCATGCTCACGTCCTCCTGAGACCTGCAATTGGTATCCTCCACTGGTTCTTCTTCCTCCTGCCTGACTAGAAGACTCTGTGAAATACACAACATAATTAAACAGAAATAAAATGTTCACTGTCTACACAAAAAATATTCTAAACATATAATAACTTAGTAACATTAAGCGGTAAAAATGAAATTTAAGTTAGGTGGATTTAGAGTAAACGTTTCTTTCCATACCATTTGGCAAAGGTAAGATGAAAATGCAAGATGGAAGAAATACAAAATGAAGTAATATTGACGATTTGTCTTTGGGAAGAGTCTGTTGTCTATCATCTAGACACTGGTATAGGGAGAAGACAGAGGGCCTTCAGTCTGGATGTAAACAGAAGTCACAGCTTAAGACTATTGGTTGGCCCTGTCTTTCTCACCACCTAGGTATGATAATCAGTATAAAAGCACGATGGTTCTTACTAACCGATTCTTATATACCAAATTCTAAAGAATGTGGAGAGATCCTCTCCCATTGCTGTTTCCTGTGAAAAGATAAGCACAATGTCCAGAAATGTAACTCAGTATTCAGGTTTATCACAAAACTGTTGAGGTATCAATCACTTGCAGATTCATATAACATTTAATAACATCAAGAATTGAGATTAAAAAAATAAAAATGCCAACTGACTTATTAATGGGGATGAGACAAGTACAAATCTTTAAAAACAGCAGCACTGTCAAACATTGAGTTCATGGTATATATGGTATGTCTCCATGACGAGCAACACACTGCTTCCATAGCGCCTGTAGTGGCGCACGTGTGACAATCTTTTTTAGGGGCCCTCCAATTACATCCTTCTCCACGGATTTCCTCACTACCACCCTCAAACAGTATCCTTCATCTCTCAAATGCCCCACTCTCACACACCATAAATTTGTTGTACAGCACTACTCATACCAGTGTAGGGTGTCAGATCACTTTACATCACACACATACATTATACAGAGACAATGAATCATATGTGTGTAAATCAGTCTATATAAAATGTTACAAAAGACAATGCGGATTAATGGATATAGGAATCACGTCATTGATACTAGTAGGCAGTATATTTGAGTGTTTGGTCAGGAGAAGCACAAACTCAGGATTTAAAACTTACCCCAGTGGTTGGGATAGACCTCAGTGGTTGGGGTTAGCAATACTAATAAGACTCTGTGGGACATATTTACAAGTCTCCTATCACCACAGGAATGTCACTTTTAACGACGTTCCTGTGGCGATAGGGCTTCGCCTTATTTACAAGGCAGCGGTAAGTCACTTAAGGAGGCTTAATGCCGCCTTGTAAATAAGGCCACTTTCACGCTATACTTAGCGTGAAAGGGATGGGCAATGGGTGTTGTGGCAGGCATTCTGTCGCAACATCCAATACATTTTGACGTTGCCCCCCATTTACAAGGGTCGCATAAATAGGAGGCAGCGCCAAAATTAAGACCAGGGAAAACATGGCTTAACATGGCGAAACGAGGAGAAATGCTTTATTTCTCCTCGTTTTTGCTGTTTCTATGTGTGCCCAATTGTGCAGCACACATAGAAACAGTAAAACGCCATGAATGATTGTTTATGTGCAGGAAGGTGTCCCTTCCTGCACATAAACAATCATTTAAAAAATGACGATTTGCAACTTCTATGTATGCTGCACAATGCAGCACACATAGAAGTTACAAATCGCCATTTGTGATTGTTTATGTGCAGGAAGGGACACCTTGCTGCACATGAACAATCATTCCCTCAACGCGGGCACCCTTGCACTATGGAGGATTGTAACTTATGAATTGCAAGTAACAAAAGGATCTCTGTGACAATAGCAGTAACCACTTGAGCTATCTACATAAATACAGTTCTGTTATTTGCATGGTACATGTCCTTTGCAACAGGCATATTAACACTGCTTTATGATAAGTCAAAACTGCCACTAGACAAAGATTCATCTCTCTCCAGCAGGAACATGAATAATATGTTATTTTGAAATTTTATTGTTGCCTGAAAACTGCTAAATGCACAGCACAACCCTAAAACATCCTGAAATCACATATTTGAACGAGCTCTCATATGCGATAATGAACGAAAAAGAGGCTCGGTAAAAAAGTATTAGCCAAGTCTTTAAACAAAATAATCAGGAGTAACACGTTTATTTCACACTGCCTCCTGAAATGCTCCATTCTTAAACTTAACGAAGCAGCAGCCCCTTTGTCTTTGGGGCATGTCCTGGGCCTCCTGCAGCGCAGCCTGCCACAGAAGAAAGAGGAGATTTCACACCTGTCTAAAGAGACAATAAAAGGACATCTTGTCAGCACCACGCAGCTGGTGTGAAAACACTTGCTGTGTGGCGATGGCAAAATCTTCTCTCATTGTCCCTTTTGCTCCTGGAAGTGGCCTGGGCGCTCTAAGAGACAATCTGGGAGCAAGAAGAGGCAAGACTGTGTGCGCGCGCACGTGCGCAGCCTAAAGGGAACATAGCTTGTGACCAATAAGTGATAATAATGTGTACTGCAAACCACATTTCAAGTTAAATTTCTTTTTTGCATTACTGGTAATATAGGTCAATGTTAACAAGCATGCTGATATTCATTTTGTGACTGGGCCAGTAAGGAAACTGACAAATGCTAGTATCTGTGCATTGAAACAAATAAAGTGACTCGAAACAGTTTAACACCTGGAAACCAAAAAATGGTGTGGTGCTTGTTTCTAGAGATCAGTCTAATTCAGTCACATGTGCTATGTAGAAGTGACTGAAGTTGCGTTGTTTTGGATATTGTTAGCAATCAAGATATTTTACTATGTGTTATTGTCGTTAATTAAACTGAATTTCAAAGTATCTGACCAATTAAAAGCAGAGCTACAAGAAAATGTCGGAAGTTATAAAGCAATAATGTGTGTAACAATGCCCTACACCAAAATATATAACAGCAATGCCATCATTAAAGTAATAAGGGTGCTCATGTAGTTGTGGGCAATCAAACAAGAATATATAAAGTATTCCAATTCTAGTTACTTTATAATTCATGGATATTAATGTGCAATTTTTAAATTTTTAATTGAAATATGTTTGTCTAATAATTGGTTAACCCACAATTAGCTTACGTTGACTTACTTTGAAGTCCCTAGTAGATGGTATCAGGGGTACTTAGGGCCTGTAAGTTATTGTCCCTCATTGACGGCACCTCTTGTTGTGTCACCACAAGTATAACAAAACAAAGAATGACTACCAGCCTGCCATTGCTGGCTGGCAGAGCAGTTTTAAACTGTTAACTTGACTTTGCCATTGAAATCAATGACAAAGCCAAGACCTTTGTTTTTAATATTTATAAGTCACCCCTAAGACAGGCCTACTGAGCCCTAAAGGCAGGCTGCCTTATATTAAAAAGATGGACATGTGTTTAATTCACTTTGTATTTCCTGGCAGTAAAAACCTGCATTGTAATTTTTACTGTGGAAAGGCAAGTAGCCCTATTGGCGAGTATGGCGTTACAGGCCGACAACTCACCAGCGCTAACTTCCAAATGGGACTACTAAATAGGGTACTTCAAGGTATCAAATAAATTGTTGTTGCTCAGGTCAATTTTAGTGTAACTTTTGCAAAAATGGCTACTTTAGAAAGTTTCTAATTTGGTGCCTAAAGTTTTCAGTGGCTGTTTACGGCTGCACACAAGTTGCTGTCCTTGAGACAGCCTTCTGCCCCCCTGGAGAAGTGGTATGGATGACTCTCAGGAAGTAATACAATGGACTTGCAGAGGAAAGAGGTGTGGCAACCTCCTGGCAGGATAGCCAGCATGGATGTGAGAATAAAAGGCAAGCTTCAAAGGGGAGTATGCCTTTGAAGGAGAAATGTTAGTCACACATGGAAGAGACTACTCATTTATTTTGGCAGGCAAGCTGGCATCTTTAGCAAAAAGGGAGAAACTATTGTCAAACTATTGTCAAACTGTTTTTACAGTTTGTACCCCCCAGGTAGCCACAATTCTATGTTTGGCTAGGGAGCTCCACACAACAAGTGAAGGGTTCTGCCATGTTGGGAGTGGGCATGATAGTGCATTCTGGGCTAACTAGATGTCGTACTCTGCAGGAAGCCATCATCAGGAGGGACAGGACCTAGGCTAAAAACATAAAAAGAATTTCGTTGCACGCGCTGCATCGCCAAATGCGATGCAGCGCGCGCAACGAAATTCGTTTTATGTATTTATATGTCTACTTACCTCTATACGGCCGTATTCCGTACTTTCCTACCCCGCACCCTGCCCCTCCGCCGCTCCACGTCACCGCCCGGCAGCACTCCCACCCCGGGCCGCTACTGAATATTCCATGTACTTACCCATTCATCTATTCATCCATGTCATGTCTCTTTCGTCATTCAGCGAATTTTCACATTTACAAGCTCAACTATGCATACAATTAAACTGGCCAATCAGTAAAGACTTTTGTTCAGGTATAAAAAGCACAGACCTATTGCCTTTGTTATTTCCTCGTTGCTTAACATTGCTGCAAGATGTCAAACATATGTAAGAATAAGCTATTAACCTTGCGGGCGTGATCCTACCATGTTTAATACCTGGAACTCTAACGCACTATTTAATAACAATCTTATTTCAGGGACTCTTGCGCTGAATGACTCAGCCAAGTACAGTTCACCTCCGATGATAGATTCCTTTCGACAATTATTTTCACACTCGGGCAGCCAGTGAAGTGTTTAGTTTTCATGGTACACTACCTCTGTCTCCAAAGATTTCCAGTGTTGTTTTGCCCGTAGGTTGTTAGAGAAAAAGACGTACTGCTGTGCTGTACTGTTCATCTTGAAATGCAAAATATCAAAATACAGAGACACAGTGAGAATACGGGGGTTAAATGAATAGAAATGTTTGCAGGTGTAGCTGGCAGTAATTAACGGAGTGCTGCATTATGTTATATAAACAGTTCATTAGAACATGTTCTGTGCAGCGAGTAGCTATTCCTGGCTCCTCAAGACTCCCAGGCATATAAATGACTCAGAATATGAGGGGAACACAACATATTATCCAACAAGTGAAGCTAATTGTCGTTGCTCCTCCGCCTACTTGTTCATCAAGTCAAAAGGAAGATCTTTCTTCATCCAAGCGGAAGTCATCCGATCACTCCAGTTTGGGCTATTGCTGTAATGAGCTTGGAAGGTCATTCAAAACCATCCTGAAGTATGTGTGTAGGGTGAAATATGTAAAGTAAATGACTCGAGTTATCACAAAAACTACTTTAGGGTGGTGTTCTGACTACATCTTTGGAAAATGTCTGAATATTTTTAACTACCACATAATGTCATTAAACATCTCATGAGTGATGTAATATGTGAAATCATAAGCAGTGCATGCCAGTGGCACAATTATAATTATCTCAGTAAACATTAACTGGTGCTTTTCAGTGATTTATGTGTTTAAAAATGTATTTTTTAAATGACGTTTTCAGCTATAATGTTACTTCTGTCTTTGTTTTTTATGTATTTCTAAGGTTGTTTAACCTAAAATTAAATACTACTAACATACATAACTGCAGTAGTAGCAGCAGCATAGCATGGGTTGCCAGCTCTCTGGGCAAGACAAGTATTGTGCTCCCTAACCCGTGGACCGTTAGCACTTTCTGTCGCAAAATTTTAAAAGAAAAAATTAGTAGTACAAATGTATTTTCCTTAAAATTTTGCACCCCCTAAGAACTTTGCGCCTGGGGCCACTGCCTTTTGACTCCCCCAACACTACGCCACTGCATAGCAGGCTCTTTGCTATGTAAGGAGGCTTGAGTCTATGAAGGGAGTGAGTGCTCCGTGAAGAGCTGCACACAGAGTGTACCCTCTCTTTGTAGTAGTAGCCTACCCATCGAATTGGGCCTGGGTGTACAGGCTCTGCATAAAAGGGGATTTCCCAATTTATGGGGCTTAAGTCTCTGGATGGAATGGACTCTATGCACAGTTTACGCACTCAGTGCTAACTATACTATGTATAGTAGCGGCTTGCTTGCCTAATAGCGCTTGAATGTATGCAGAAAGTGCGCTCTTCACCCAGTTTGTGTGCTGAGTGATGACTGTGTGTAGTAGGGGCTTTCCCAACTAATGAGGCTGGGTGTCTGTAGGGAGTGGACTCTACGCACAGTCTGCACACTCAGTGCTGATTGTGTGTAGTATGGGCTTGCCCACCTAATTCCCCATGCATGTCTGAAGGGAGTAGGTTCCACACACATACTGTGCATCGAATGCAGACAGTGCATAGTAGGGACTTGCCCACCTTATGTATCTTGGGTCTCTGTAGGGAGTGGGCTCTACTCACAGTTTGTGCACTCATCACTGACTGAGTAGTAGGAACTTGCCCACCTAATGGGGCTTAGGTCTCTGGAGCAAGTGGGCTCTATGTGCAATATGTGTACTCCACACTGACAGTGCGCAGTAGCTACTTGACAACTTAATCACGCTTGCACGCCTGCCAGGAGTGGACTCTCTCAAATCATTGATGACATCATCCAAACAGTGTGTCAGTTTGCTTTATAGTTTACATAGTGGTGGGTAGCCACAATATTACTTACCTACCTAATTTTGTACAGCCTGTGTCCAGCTGATGGGTGTAAGTGTTTACAAAACGCATGTGCTCCTAATGCATCATAGGTGTGTAGAGGTACTGAACATGCTATAAATCTTTGCATTGAAGAGTAACTCTTTGCTGGTGACAGTTGACGACTTGTGTTTGGCATGTTCCACAGAAGTTTGCATACTGCATATTAAGTATGGTAAGCAGCCTTGAGTTATTAGACATAATCATCACAGCATGACAATTTCTATTTGACATAGAATACTATGTTCTAATCTATGTACATGTGCTTCTTTTGCTTTAGAAGGTGGGCAATCTGTAATGTTTTCACCATAGTATGAAGGCTGCAGGTAGTATAATCCTTAGAACCTTCAAACCCTGGTTAAATTGCTGACTGTCCCTCAGGGTCCCCCCACGGGGCAAAGGGGGTCAGGGTATCTCCTTATATACTTTTTGCATAGAGTGTACACTGTTCTTAGTAGATACTTTCCAATACTCTGTGGTTTATTTCTCAAAACTGTCTTAAAACAGTGTGGTACAGAGTAAACTCTCTCCATTGAATAAACACTATTTACAGCACCCACTTTTCTACTCAAATCATGTTCATTTCTCAATTTAGGTTAGGTGACTGTGAGGGGTTTGATAAAGTGAGTAGCTTCAGTAACTTTGCTTTCTCTGAACAGTTGTATACATATTGCAATGAGGGTTTCCCATGTATTTGTCGTTGATTGTTAATGTGAACTAGGCTACCTGTGAAGTGTTTGATATATGGTCAATTTTGCTCATAACACATACTTGCTAGAACTATAGGAGTTGTATCTATGATGGTATTAATGATGCTTCATTTCAGACTTACTTTCATGCCTCTAATGCCTTACTAGTTTATAGAGTAATGTATACAAAAGAAGCTTGGGTGATATCAATGATGTGATCAATGATGTCATCAATGATGTCATTTGAGATGTCATCAGTGATATAAATTATGTTATAGAACATTTCAGGAGTGATGGAATATGTGAGGTCATAAGTCAGGCCTGGCGGGACTCAAGTTAAAGTTAGCTCTGATAACTATAGCTGGTGAATTTCTGTGTTTTTTTAGATCAACATGTTAATGATGTCACTGACATATTAACTTTTGTATTTTTCAGTGAATATTCTTAGGTTTATTTTACACAAAACAGAGCTTTTTAACACACCTAACTATAATGGTACATTAACCTTTGTTTTTTTCAGTGAATTCCAAAGGTTTTTTAATGTAACGTAATATTTCATTACCATACGTACAGCCAACAACCCCTGCAGCACACAGCCTTCAGCTGGGGGATTTCCACAGGCCAGGCCCTGTGTCAAACTCCCTTCGGCCGTGCACAGCAAAGGGTTGACCACAGGTCCTGACTGGTGCCAGTCCCTGTGCCAAAACCATACGGAGGCAGCCAAACACCCTGCTCGTCGCACACTGTGTGGGGTTTGCCACAGGACTTTGCTTGCAGCAAGGCCCTGCATCCATCTCCCCTCAGGCAGCCTCCTGGTGGCAGCCAACACCAAACCTCCCACAGCCTATACTCATTCGTGGCATGGAATAGCTCCAGGGCCTGTGTTGCACAAACATTGTCCCACTCCTCAACCCTCAAAAGGCTCTAGGGACCCCATCCCCACGGCCATATTTGTTTTTTAAAGAGTGAGCCACATAACCCCCCTGCCCAAGCCTCGTTAGGTCCTGGAGATCCCATTCTCCAGAAACTAATTAATTTTAAAGGGGAGGGAGGCCACTTGCCCCCGAGCCTCCTAGGCCCTGGGGATTTCATTCACCAGGGCCATATAATTTTTAAAGGGAGATGGGAGCTTTATGCCTTTTAGGCCCCGGGTACCCCTTCCCCTGCGGTCGTCTATGTATTTGAAAAAGGAGAGGGGCTGTGTGGCCCTCGTCCCTAGTCTCATTAGGCCCTTGGGACCCCATCCCCCAGGGCTGTCTGTATTTTACATGGGAAAAGTGCTGCATGGTCCCCCTCCCAAGTTTTATTAGGCCCTTGGTACACCATCTCCCAGGGCTTTGTGTATTATCAAGGGGAGGAGGGCCATGTGACCCCCCCTCCAGAGCCTCATAAGGCCCCGGGGACCCCATCTCCCAGGGCTTTAGGCATTTTAAAGGAGAGTGGGCCATGTGGCCCCTCTCCCCAGGCCCTTTTCGGTCCTGGTGCCTTCATCCCCCCAGGTTAAATGTATTAATTAAGAGGAGGGGGCCATGCAACCCCCCCTCCCAGAGCCTTAAAAAGGCCCTGAGGACCTCATTCCCTAGAGATGTGTTTTTTAAAGGGGAGGATGGCTGTGTGGCCCCAATCCCTGAACCAATTATGTCCCTGGGATCCCATTCCTGTGATCTGTCTTTAATATATGTGGGTGCCCTTGTATCCTCCCGGGGCACCCACAATCAACATGTTGGGTGAACCCAGGAGGAAACCAGTAACCCAGCGGCCCAAACTGGCACCCTGCCCGCTGCAGAAGATGGCATTACTCACACACACACGGAGGGAGCAGTCTCTTGATCTGTTTCCCTTCCCGCAGTGACAAATCTCAAGTCTGCTCCCAGCTGGCTGGAGCATTTTTCAAGTTCTCTCCCACTGGGAGTAAACTGTGTGTTTGCTCCCATTTGGCAGGAGTTTTAAAAATGCTTCCACAAGGCAAGAGCAAACACAAGTTTCTCCTCCTGCGCAGGAGCAGACAGGGAAACCAATGAGTCCTGGGGTGGGCTCACAGGGACACAGTATGGAAGCCGGCCCCAGTGGATGGGGTCCCTGGGGCCATTAAAGGCTCAGGTATGGGGGCCGCACTGTCCCTCTCCCTTAAACATTTAGTGAGGATCCTGAGCGATGGGGTCCCCTGGGCCTTTCAAAGTTCAGGAAAGTAGGCCAAATGGTGCCCCTCCTCTTAAAAAATACATTGGGCCCTAGGGTTGGGGCCGAATCTGGCTTGGGGAGGGTGGCCAAGCCCCTTCTCCTTATATCTATTAAATTAGGCCCCAGGGGATGGGGTCCCTGGAGCCGATAATGGCTCAGAGAGGGAGGTCACTTGCCCCTCCCTTTATTAAAACAATACAGCCCCAAACCACCATTTGTTTGTGTTAAATCCTACATGAGTCCTGTGGAATCGCGTCAAATATTGCTGATTGTCCCTCAGGGTGCTCTCATGGAGCTTAGGTCAGCAGGGTATCCCTACCCTGCCCCCTTATATCATTTTTACTTTTTAAATTTCAGGACAGGGGAATAAGTCAGTGCACTCACTCCCGCAGGAGTCTGACTCCACAGGAGTGAGATGGCTCAAGGAAAAAAAGTTTCATAAGCCATTTAGAAATCTCTATTTTTTAAAATTGGTTCTGAGGAACCATCCAGTTATACAACTATATTTTAACCTTAATTTCTCAAAATTCACTGAACTTATTTTCACCAAATTAAAAGAAGTACAATCTGCATACCAATATCTAGCTTCCTGCCAAACTTAGTGTAGTGCCATTCAGCAGTTTTCATTTTAGCTCTGCCTAAAGAATTTTATGGAAAATGCATGGGGATTTTGCGTTTAGGGATCCCCCAATTTTCTGCTTAATTTCTCTGGTTTTGTATGAGTGAAATGTGAACCTAACTATAACGTTCCTGTAACCTTTGTTTTTTTCAGTGAACATCTATATTTCTTTTAAATTATATTTCCTAACTCTAAAGTCCCTGTTACCTTTGTTTTTTTCAGTGAAATTCTAATGTTTTATAAATTCAATTTTCTAACTAGTAGAGAAAGGGGGCGGGGTCTCTCACAAGCTCTCAGCTATCCCACCGTGTGGGACTTACTGGAGGTAATAGGATGGGTTCTTGGTCCCCAAGGACGATCAGCATCCAGGGGAACTTCATCACTGAACAAGTACTGTGACAGGAGGTATATTTGCAGAGTGGTGGAGGAAGGGGGCGTGGCCTCTCATGAACTCTCTCATTAATCCTGCTGTGTGGGTCTTACTGGAGGTAACAGGAGGGTTTCTTGCCCCCCAAAGACCCTCAGCACCCAAGGGGAATACATCCCCCAACCATTAGAGCACCAAGTGACACATTTGCAGAATGGTGAAGAAAGTGGGTGGGACTCCTATGTCTACACAAAAAAGTGATATCATACCATCAAGTGAATGTGTGCAACACAAAAAAATGTGAGAAGAGGCCAGAGAGCACCTCACGTCCGCACACCCAAGGAGCTGCTGGATGGTACTCGCCAGTATGCTCACGTTCTCATCATCGGTTGCTCTCGTGGCCAAAGAAAAAAAGTGTGTATAGAGGCTTCCTACGAGGTGGAAAATCAAGAAAGAGATAAATCAAAAAATTGTGTGACAGCCAACATTGAGAATATAGGCTCTCTCAGTGCCCACTGGTCCCCAACCGTGTAGAGAAAAATATTTTTCTCACTGTTTAAAATGGGGTATCACTCACATGCAGAACATCCTTTATTTAGAGCCGTGAGTGTCCTCAGGTTAAAAAGAAGGCATGTATATGGCCACTTTCATCCACGAAAGGCCAACATGTTTCGTTGCCGCATTTTTTTAGGCAACTTCATCAGGGCTGTTGGGAAGCCAGTCTTCACCTCCATATTTTCACACCAATCTGTGGTTATTGACAAAATGTAAAAGAAGATCATGCCAATCACAAACAAATTCTGTTTTTATCCTGCTCTTCAAAGTACTACTCCAAAGACCCTCCATAAAAACATATTTACCGAGTGGTTGCTGTCGTCACTCATACCTACAACCACTTTCGGTAAAAGGTCCTGCGCCAATTGGTCGCGTTTCACCTTCAGGACTTCATATGTCAGTCATCACCTATAACGACATGTATATTGAATACCTCTTGTACAGCAATGTCTACCCACATCATTTCATATGTAAGTGCCACATACTGTCTGTTCCTTGTTGCCTCATCTTGTGTTAAAAATCACAATGCCATTGCCGCTATCAGCCCATTCCTCACTCGTGTAGGACCCCTTCATAAATCTCAATACAGGGACCCCTAATGTCAATTATTATTAGGTATATGGTATATGGCCTGTTATACACTCAGCACTCCCCACCCGATGTACTCAATAGTAAAACTGACACTGCACACAATGCTGGGGAGATGTCAATTATTAAGTGTATGGCCCATCATATACATAGTACTCCTCTCCTAATGTACTCAATAGCTGACCCTGCACGCAATACTCGGGAGACAATGGCCAAAGAAATGACTATACTCTCTGTAAAATCAGCGCTGTCCACCCAACGCTCTTACTCGTGAAACTGACACTGCCTGCACTCAGCACTCAATCAGCTTGGACCATAATGCCAAAATATGCCTGCCCTATTCAAAGCCCCTGGATGGAACCTCCTTACCATGCTCGCGTCGTGACAGCGTGTTCACTCCTCCTTCCCGATTGCCCACATTGGGCGCCGACATACTTTTTAAACGGAATGAACCTGGAAGCGCGTGTCACACAGTTTGTGCTTCCGGTGCGTGATCCTTTCAAACTCCCTCAATTCATCGTTACCCTGGCAGCCATCTTTACCTGATCTAATATATTGATGTAGATGCCCTAGACCCTGTAACAGAATCCCCAGTGACTTATAATGCCAAATTGTTAAACTTTATATTTTTCAAATAATTAGATGTCAATACTGAAGCGATTTCAAAGCGGAAAAAAGGCTTTATTTTGCAATACTCATTATTTTATTATCAAATTTGGCAAAAAAGGAGACTGCCATTTTGAAGTGGTGGTATAACGTTAACAATCTACACTCCACTTACAACTACTCCCACACAGTCCGTCTAAACCAATTTCTTGCAGTGAGTATTGATTTTAATGCAGAATTCTTGCACAGGGGTCAGCCAGGAGATACTTGTTTTTATACCCGCACTATATCAATGTTCATTAATATACTCGTGGGACAAACCCTGTTACTACGAAACGCCAGTCAGGGGTTCTTACACTGAACAAAATATATAAAAACCAGAGACAAGAATGTTGTCAATAGTGTATTACATAGACCCTCACCGTTCCATGGAGAGAAACCCAGGGTCACAGATTTGCAAAGCCCCTTCATCAGAAAGGCCCACAGGTTCCATCCCCAACTGAATCTTTAAGGGAACAACCGGTCCTACTGATTGCTTACTCGATTCCATTCAATGGAATCGTTCAGGCCCACACGATCGACCTTCTCGGTAAAAATCCATCTCGCCTCTTTCCTGGCCAAGATGTCATCAATATTATATTTTTCACCTATCACCTTCTCCAACACTGTCCATTTCAGGTCCCTGAAATTATGTTTTGATTCCCGGAAGTGTTGGACCAGGTGTATAGTCAGCTTCCCCGCTTTCAAGGTGCTTAGATGTTCTTGTATCTGCACCTTGACTTTGCGTGAAGTGAGGCCTATGTAATGCAACCCACATACACATGTGATCTTATAGATCACATGTGTGGAGTTGCAATTACTGAACTTGTTGTGGTACCAAGTTCTTCCACTTACAAGCTGCACGCTCTTCGACATTTCAGTTAAATCACATACAGAGCAACCGCCACAACGATAATGTTGGAACGCCCGACTCCTTCTTACATTCCATTGGGCGTGTATGGGCCAATCTATCTTTTAGATTGGGAGATCTCCTGAAGGCAAATCTAGGGGATGGCATTTTCTTCCCCCTAGTGTCCAACAGCGACCAGTGTTTGCGTATTAGCTGTCTAATTTTCGTAGACAGTGGGTCAAAAGTTGTTACTACCGGAAGACACTGGTCTTTTTGTTTAACAGACCGCTCTAGTAGTACTTCACGAGGGGTATTCAGGGCGTGCTTCCTGGCCCTCTTGACCACTTTGTTAGGATACCCCCTGTTTGTCAATTTTGACACCAGATCTTTCGATTGTTCCATAAAGACTCCCGTCGAGGAGCAAATCCTGGGATACCTCAAGAATTGCCCCACCGGCAAGTTATCGCGGAGTGCTCCGGGGTGAAAAGAGCGGTAATGCAATAGAGAGTTCCTATCAGTGGGTTTCTGATGGACCGACGTCGTCAGTCCATTGCCCTCAGCCTTGATGTCTACATCCAGGTACACTGCCGAGTCCTTGCTGATGCTCCAAGTAAACCGCAAGCTGTCATCTTGTACATTCAGCCATGATAAAAATTCCAGTAGCTGGTCCTCTGATCCAGTCCAGATACAGAGGACATCATCAATAAACCTCTTCCAGAGAGAAATATTCTCCTGGAAGGGGTTGGAGGCGTGGTAGACCACATTCTCCTCAAACTGGCCCACATAAATGCAGACCAGACTCGGCGCGAATGTCGCCCCTATTGATGTTCCCGACACCTGGAGGTATATCTGGTCCTTGTATTAAAAAAAATTCCTAGTCAAAGAAAGTTCAATGCATTGCAGCACAAACGATTGGGGGACATCATAAAGCCATTCCAATGCTCCAAGAGCACGCGCTGCTGCCACCAGCGTGGCATCAAGGGGTATGCTGGTATATAAAGACTCAATGTCTATTGTTGCCAGCAATTGTCTTGATGGATCATATTCAACTGTATTCAGGATGTTAAGGACATCGGTAGTGTCCTGCACAAAGGATGGTTGTGTAATCACAGATTCCCTCAAAAAAAATAATTGACATCAGGGCTCCCTGTTTTGAGATTTATGAAGGGGTCCTACACGAGTGAGGAATGGGCTGATAGCGGCAATGGCATTGTGATTTTTAATACAAGATGAGTCAACAAGGAACAGACAGTATGTGGCACTTACATATGAAATGATGTGGGTAGACATTGCTGTACAAGAGGTATTCAATATACATGTCGTTATAGGTGGTGACTGACATATGCAGCCCTGAAGGTGAAACGCGACCAATTGGCGCAGGACCTTTTACCGAAAGTGGTTGTAGGTAGGAGTGACGACAGCAACCACTCAGTAAATATGTTTTTATGGAGGGTCTTTGGAGTAGTACTTTGAAGAGCAGGATAAAAACAGAATTTGTTTGTGATTGGCATGATCTTTTTAATTTTGTCAATAACCACAGATTGGTGTGAAAATATGGAGGTGAAGACTGGCTTCCCCAACAGCCCTGATGAAGTTGCCTAAAAAAAGTGTGGCAACGAAACATGTTGGCCTTTTGTGGATGAAAGTGGCCATATACATGCCTTCTTTTTTAACCTGAGGACACTCACGGATCTAAATAAAGGATTTTCTGCATGTGAGTGATACCCCATTTTAAACAGTGAGAAAAATATTTTTCTCTACACAGTTGGGGACCAGTGGCCACTGAGAGAGCCTATATTCTCAGTGTTGGCTGTCACACAATTTTTTGATTTATCTCTTTCTTGATTTTCCACCTCGTAGGAAGTCTCTATACACACTTTTCCTTTTTTTCTTTGGCCACGAGAGCAACCGATGATGAGAACGTGAGCATACTGGCGAGTACCATCCAGCAGCTCCTTGGGTGTGCGGACATGAGGTGCTCTCTGGCCTCTTCTCACATTTTTTGTGTTGCACACATTCACTTGATGGTACGATATCACTTTTGTGTGTAGGTTTTGTGGTTATTGACGTTGTTTTAAATTGAACAGTAACGACCAGCTGGTAATGGTTTATTGGCCGTGCCTGCGGGGGAAGTTGAAAGTGATTGTGAAAACCTCCTGTGGGTCTAAAAGAACACCAGGTGTTCTGTTCCACGGAGGTCAGATTTAATGTTGTTTATAATTGTTTGAGTGGGGGGCAGTCTGACCTTTCTTCCCCCTGTGCTCCTGTTGTATTGGTGGGACTCCTATGACCTGTCAGCAATTCCACTGTGTGGGACTTACTGGAGGTAACAGGAGGGGCTGTTGGCCCCCAAGGACCCTCAGCAGCCAAGGGGACTTATTCCCCAACCAGTTGTGCACCAGGAGGCCTCTTTGCAGAGTGGTTGAGAAAGGAGTGTGCCTCCCACAACTTTACCTTAGGCCCGGTCATTTGAAAAAATAATGTTTAGTATGGGTGGGGGCCATCCCCAGGACCTGGCCTTTTTGCAATGAGGGAGGGGGGGTCACACAGCTCCCCTCCCTGGGCCAATTTCATCCCAGTGGACCCCATCCCCTGGGCCCCGCCATGACTTCCTGGGTGCACCAGGGCACCCAGTCTGCACTAGAACTGCATGGGAGCCTGAAGGTCCCCTTGGTCCCAGTCGGTGACCCATCTCATGTGGAATCCGGCATTGCTTTCAGACTTAGGGAGCTGCTAAACATGCTGCTCCCTGTGTCTGAAAGCAATTTGTCCGGTTCTCTGCTCGCTTGACAGCGGGCAGGGAAACTGATGACTGCTCTGTTCTTAGCGAGTAAAAGCATTTTTTCAGCTCTCGCTTGATGGAAGCAGAACCTTTGCTGTGACTTGGCGGGACCGCCAAGCCGCAGCAAACAGTTATGTCCTGGGGTGGGTACCCTGGGACATAACAGGAGCCAGCACTGGGGGAGATGGCATTACTCCCTCCTTTGGTTCAGTAGGGCCTGCATTTTGCTACGGGAGGTGGTAGTCCCTGGGCCAGGGGGATCGCAGCTCCAGCCAAAATTCTTTTTGTTTAAATGTTGTTTTGCCCTGGCACGGTCACTATGGTACCCCTGCAAGAGGACTAGGGGCTCAGAGTATTCCTACACTGACCCCTTCTCTTTTTTTCATGTTTTTTGTGGGACTCAGTGCAAGTCAAGCCCCAAGATGGCTGTCAACACTTCCTGGTTTGAAGTGTTGGAAGTCAATCAGATTTGAGGACAGGGACAGTGGAATCATCGGAGGATCTACATCCATATATATACAAGTTTGGATTGTCCTTTTCCAAAACTAACGGATTGATGCTAATTTACAAAAGGTCATTTTCTGGACCAACAGCCAACCTTTTGCCAAATTTGGTGTGATTCCGTTCAACAGTTCAGGCTGTAGTCATGTCTAAAATCTCTATGGGAATAAACATGGGGAAAACTTCTTTTGGGACCCCTCCTTTTTCTCAGCCCCCGCTTGGCGGATCACCATGAAACTTGATTGATAGCAGCTGAAGTGGGTGCCATACTAGTTTTGAAAATATAGCGAGGAATCGTCAAACGACACTAACGTTATTGGCAAATAAAAAATGCTCTTCCTAAGGAATCTAGGTCCAAACTATAACTACCTACTGGTGACTGCCAGTAGGTAATATCGATATCTATATTCACTGAAAAAAACAAAGGTTACAGGGATGTTATAGTTAGGCTCAGGTTTCACTCATACAAAACCAGTGAAATTCAGCCGTTATAGTTAGTGAGCTAACTTTAACTCACATATGAACTCATCATTGACATGGTCAGTGACATCACTGATGATATCTCAAATGAATTCACTGATACATAATCCACTCTGATGCCCCCACACCCCCCCCCACATAACCTTTCATACACCCACTTCAACTTCCACACTACCATTCTCAAACCCATTCACACACCCATACCAGTACTTGTACAGTCACTCACTGATTCATAGATTAACATGCACATCCACTCACTCACCCATGCAGCCACTCATACACCCATTCACTCACTAATAAACCCACTGATATATCTACTCATACAGCCACACAGCCACTCACACACTCTCAGTCACCCAGAGAGCTACTCACACACCTACACACTCACCCATAGAGTCAAACATGCAGCCACTTTCTCACCTATACAGTTATACATACACCAACTCATTTATTTATACAGATACTAATGCATACTCACTCACCTATACAGTACTGACACCAGCACACACTCACCCATACAGCCACTCTCACATTCACTCACTCACCCATAAAGTCACTTATATATCCCATCACTCATCTATACTGCCTTTCACATACCCAGTTACTTACCCATATACCACTGACACATCAACTTACTCACCCACCCAGCCATACACACACTCACTCACCCATACAGTCCCATACACATGCACTCAGTAACCCATACAGCCGCTAACTCACCCACTCACTCATCACCCACTCACAGAGACACTGAGACACACATAGAGGTACTCGGACAACAAAACACTCACCCATACAGAAACTCACATACACACTCACACACCCATACAGACACTTAGACACCAACTGACAAATAGATACAGACATTCACACAAACAATCATTTACCCATACATTGACTGAAACACCTAATCACTGACTTATATAGTTAGTAACGCATCCACTGAATCATCCACTCAAGCAAGCATACACCCACTGATTCACCAATACACCTTGGTATATACTTTAACACTTAAACATTTTAAAAACAGTTACCAGATGATGTCATCTGTGATTTCATTTAAGATGTAATCAGTGATGTCATCAGTGATGTCATCAACCATGTAATGAGTGATGTAATATGTGAGGTCATAAGCAGTGCATTGTGGGGGCGCGAGTTATAGTAAGTTCACTAATTATAACTGCTAAATTTCTCTGGTTTTGTATGAGAGAATTTCTAAGGTTTTTTAAATTATATTTCCTAAGTATAATGTCCCTGTAACTTTGGTTTTTTCAGTGAATTTCTAAGGTTTTTTTAAATGCTAATTCCTAAATATGACGTCTCTGTAAGCTTTGTTTTTTCAGTGAATTTCGAAGATATTTTTAATTTTATTTCCTAACTGTAACTTGTAAACTTTGAGAGGGGGTGTGTGAGTCACTGTATAGGTTGGTGACTGGGTGTGTAAGTAGCTGTATGGGTCTGTGAGTGAGTGCGTAATGTTTGGGTAATTATGTAAGTGCATGAGTAGTGCCTGGGTGATTATATGATTGCATAGGTAGTGTCTGTGTGATTCTATGAGTGCAATTGCCAAGGACACACTGCGAATACCGGGTGTTTTTGACAAAGTGTAAAACACATATATAGAAATATTTTACATAAAGTTTCAGTGTAGCTATTTAGTAAGATACTAATTTAACTTTCCCCTTTGAATGAATTTGTCAAAATAATATATAAAAGATGCATTTTCCTTCTTCACAGCAACACCAGAGGTTGCAATAACATCAGTAGTCACAAATAAAAATGACAAAGTGAAAAACAGATATATAGACATATTTTATACAAAGTTTGAGTCTAGCTGTTTAGCAACATATTTTTTTAACTTTATTTTAACAATATATTTCTAAAAAACAACTGTTTAAAAAAATAACTTTCAATATCTTAATTCCCGAATACAACATAACTACCAAACAAACATCAAACTATCAGTTGTAACCCAAACTCACATGAGAATCAAAAACTGCTGCAAAACTAGTGCGATCCACAATGTGTGACAAGACCCTCTCTAGAGGGACGAACAAAAAATATTAATGGGGGATGACATCCATCTTATATTATCTTAAAACCTATTATAGAAAACATTTCCAACTGGCAATCTAGCAGAGGGAAGCTGGAGGGCCATCTACATCAGTGGCAGCAGCAAAAATACCCAGCCAGAAAGTCCCTTCAGAGGTGCACACCACTATAACAGATATGGCTCCAGAGTTTTCAAGAAAGGCCATGTGTTGCATGGACTGTAGTATTGTTATAAGTGCTGGTGAGCAGTGTGCTACAGCTGTTCGCAATGCTGCAATAAATCTTACATGCTAATTCTTTCTCCCCTTTATTGTTTTTGCACATTTCTCAGTGCGCATTTTTTAAATTCCTCCTGTCCCAGTTGCCATTTTTGTTACCACAAAAAAAGAACAAGAGCATTTTTAAACTTTATAATAGCAATAAAAATAAATAAAAAATAACAGAAAATCATGTCACACACTTTTCAACTAAAAAAAGAAAACGCCCATTTATCTATCTTGAACATTCTTTAAGAGGACTTCATAGTGAGCAGATTTGCACAAGATATTGTCAAGGGGTACAAATAAAAAATATTTTTTGCGGGACTATGTCCATGTTTTACCATCTAAAAACAAACCATAGCAATAGTGGAAAGGCAGCAAAAAGGCAATGCAAGGCTGAAGGACCCTCAACTTCAATAGCAAAAACACCGGGGCACAGAGTCCCTTCAGATGTCCATACTGCATGGACTGTAGAGGTGGAGTGAGTGCTGCCCATTTGCCCCTCATATTTTTTCTACATTAGCAGGCATTGTATTATCTTACAAAATGGGAATCTGATGTGTTTGAATCTTCTAGTGAGTGCGTCGACAACATATACAAAAATACTCAGGGGCAAATTTACAAGCCCCCTGCGCCACCAGTACGTCACCTAATGTGACGTACTGGTGGCGCAGGGGGCTGCTCCATATTTACAAGGAGAGGAAAAGCCACCCTGCGTGACTTTTCCTCTCCTTGTAAATACGGCCCCTTCACACGCAGTACTTTGCGGTGAAGGGGCGTTCCATGGGTGTTGCTGTGGGTGTTCCCACGCAACACCCATGGAACAAGACACATCTCCAGAATTACGAGAAATCGTAACTCTGGAGATGCGTTTGAAGCTACGCCACCCTAGAGGTGGCCTAGCGAGGCGCACCGAGGAGAAATGTTTTCATTTCTCCTCGTTTTCCTCTTTCAATCGTGCTGCATTCTGCAGCACGCATTGAAAGAGGAAAATGGTTGTAGTGATTGCTTTTGTGCAGGAAGGTTCCCCTTCCTGCACAAAAACAATCTCCCCACGACGCAGGCATCCTTGCACCATGGTGCAAGGGTGCCTGCGCCGGCACATGGCTGCAGTTTGTGCGCCAGCGCAGGGGAAGCACAAGGATGCGACATATTCTTGTAAATATGTCGCATCCCTGTGCTTTCCAAACTAACGCAGCATGGCGCAGCAAAATGACTTGCTGCGCCGTGCTGCGTTAGTTAATTGTAAATCTGCCCCTCAGTTTTTTTGAGACCACACTGTTAAATTTTGTAATCTCTTTTTCAAAACTACCAAATGTAATATCTGTGTCATGTTCTGCAACTCCTCCTCTTAACAACTCTTCATTTTCCCTAGAATCTCGCACACGACCAAAGAAACAAACCTTTTCTACGTCTGCCACAGTACCATGCAAAAGTGGTCTATACATTTCTCCTAAACATAAAGTAGGAGTTTTTACATAGTACAGCCTCCTAACTAAAGTTCGCATAGTTGAGTGATGTACAGCTAACATCCTGAAATGATGAAAGGTGCTTTGGCACAGTTTCTTTAATAAACAAGCTCGTGAGTGTCCCTGCAAATATGTATGCTTTCTAATCTTGCAAGGATACAATCCTTGTAAAGTACTTTCTTTGGGCATCATTTCGATTTGTCCGCCCGCCACCGCAATTGAATGCGGGACCGTCCGCAAGGGGTGCGGCGGTCCCGCACCTGAGATGAGGATGCCACCGCGGCGGTGGCAAGCCCTATTCCCAGCATTGTGGCGGGCGGTGCTCACAGCACCACCCGCCACAATGCTGGGAATAGACGTCGTGCATTGGCATGCACAAGGTGGCAGGCACCGTGCGGTGCCTGCCACTTTGTCCATGCCAATGCAGGGGGTACCATAGGTACCCCCCATGTGCACCCCCTACCCCCGCAACTTTCTGGGGGCCCGCTACGGGCCCCCAAAGGCAAAGACCACATGCCTTTCCATGGCGGCAACGCCGCCATGGGAAGGCAAATCTCCGCCTGCATGCTAATATGGATGGCGGTGTCTTGCAGACACCACCACCATATTAACCAGTCTTTCCGTCCACCGCGGATCCCCAGCCATCCTAATATGGCGGGGGTCTTTGAAGTGTGGATGGCGGGCAGATCGCCCCACCGGGCCGGCGGTGTCTCACCGCCCGGCCCGGCGGGGGCGATCCGCCCATATCATAATGACCCCCTAAGTGTTTTAAACTTGGCCTTGGAAAGATATGTAGGAATTTCCTTAATATATCAATGGATTGCTGTCAAATACTACAAACACTACTACACTTCCATTTGCATACAGGTGCCTTCCTTGTACCTGTTCTCCAATAATTTGTCCTACATTTGTAGGTACCATCACCTCTTCACCATAAGAGTGCCATTCTTCATTTCATAACATCCTCCTCTGTAATCAATAGCATGAACTAATTTATTATCCTGGAGATAGCTTTCTCCATTAAAGATAGACTCTGTACTAGACGTATGTATGCATTCTCCACTGAAAACTGTACACAAGTTACTTCTATTCACTACTTTTTTATCTGGTTTTGTCTCTTCATGCACACCACCATTTTGTCAAGAATCTTTATTCTATTTATAATTAAAATGAAAAGCTTCCTATTCAAAGCAAATGCCTTATTAAGTACTCTGTCAACTCATTCTTTCTGTTTCAGTGCCTCTCTCCTTCTTCTATACTTTTTCATAGTTCTCAATAGATTTATAACTACTCTTCTACTTAACATACTGCCTCTGATTTCCTTTAACTGATTCTGTCTCCTGGTGAAGGTGTGTCCATCTTTGTTACATTTGTTTCCTGTTCTTGTCATATACATTTTGTCCATTGTTAATCTTTCTCATAGTTTTGAATTTTATTTATTAATAGTCTTTGGAAATGTCCACAAATATTTTCAAGAAATGACTTTGTCCTCTTACCATTACCTCTTTTTTCGTTCACTCTTTTTTCTTCATTTTGGCCCTTTCGGGTCTCAGTTCTGCATAGATACTGTAGTTGCTTCTGTTCCTTTTTCCTACAAGTTTTTGTATGCATTCTGTCTGTAATAAGTGTTCTGTAAAAAAAACTATATTTCCATTTTTTTTCTAGACAATGTACCAAATACTTTACTAATGGCTTATACATAATACAAAAACAGGTTTTATGTTGTCTTGTGGATTGTTACCTGCCTTGTTATGTTGGCCTAGGCCTGGCTGCCATGCTGCTTTTCTTTGCGCACGTTACACTGAGCCGGGCCTTCCTCGCCCTTTGCTCGTGCCACGTTCTTTTGCACTGTCTGCATTTTCTGTTGTTCACCTTTTTGGGCTCAGTCTGCACAAACATGTACAAGGTCGCATAACAATGTATTTTGGTTCTTCCTGATATGGCCAGTCTCGCGCACCCAGACATAACATTATGTGCAATTGCCATGAAGAATTTGATATGCTTTTAATGCTGTGGTTTACTAGCGCTTAACACACTTGGAGAAATCCCTTTCAGTGAGAAGAGCTATGATGTCCTGCTGATGTAATTCTGCATCTAGAGACTGAGGTATGGGGGTTCGCTAGTCAAAGCCCAGAGGTCTTCTATTATTATAATAAACTATCTTACTGCAAGGGGAGGGTGGTAATGTTATTTATACGTTTATCCACTGAGCTCTGAGATGCTTTCCCCGTTTGTATTCTATGGAATTGTAACCATGCTGCTTATATTAGTAATATGCATTATGCTATTAGTACTGACACGTGTACTGTACATTAGAGCACGTAAGTTGGAATAAACATTTTAACCTATCCAGTGTCTCTTCCTACGCACCTTGTGGACAAGTACGAGTGAGTGGCGAAAGAGTGTTCTTGCTTCAGTGAGTCCTGAGATAAAGATACCGTGTTCTGGGTTGTCCAAACATTAGTACTTGGGTGCTAATGGGATGCTAAGCTAGTTGGGTTGGGGTTTTTGGGTGCTACGGTATATGGTGGCAAACCACTGTATTCCGGGGTCCCGTTTTCCTGTGCATAGCTCTGTGTATGTGCAGAAACCTTATGACATGGCGCGACCACCGTGGGGCAGCTTATCTGCGAGACGCTTGAGTAGTACTTGTGCTTGTCCACAAACCCCTCGCGTACGCTTCCGGAGGCGTATGTGACGGTGATACCTCCTATATTGAATGTTTTATAGGTTCTTTCAAGCTTGATATTATTAAAAAAGGTTAGTTAATAGACCCATTTTTGTGCTCCCTGTTAGGTTGTCGAATATAATTGTTTAGTCATGGCTGGTGTGGCGATAGCTGCACATAGTCGAGGAGCACTCCGAGACCACTTAGCTGTGTATGGAGTGCCCGATACTGGGGTCGAGTTGGTCTTTGTGGTTCAAGCCGATCCGGCTTATCACTTTGAAGTGTTTTACACTTGGATCACTTTTGAAGCGGTGGATGCAGGTGACAAGCTGTTTCATGAATATAAGCCCACCGCTGTTCCTGCTGCCTATCGACCCTATACTGCTCTTGAAGTGCCTCTCACGGCTTGGCAGCACCGTGTTTGGTTCAATGGCGCCCTACCACAACCAACTACCGCAGTTCGTTTAGGCCCCTTATCAATTCAGGGGGCCACTTGGCCTGTATTGGCCGGGTATACCCCGCATCCAAATTATCTGGCATTAACGCTTGCGGAACTGCGCACTATGCATACCGAATTGGTGCGAGTGCATCGAGCCTTGGTGACATACGTTACAGGTAGCCTCCATGGGGCTGCTCCTGTGGTCGCAGGCCAACCAGCTATTGCAGCTGGAGTGACTATAAGTCCTGTCATGGTAAATTCTGTGATGGGCAAACGTCCACAAAATAAGGATGACTATCCTTACTGGCTTGCTGAAAAGTTCGATCAGATAGAAGCGGTGTTTCCACATACATCCCCAGTAGATAAACACCGCATCCTCACGATAAGTTTGCCAAAAGACATAATCCCCGATTTGACATCATGTGAAAACTGGGGTAAGGTATTCGCAGCAGTTTATTCAAAATGTTTTGGAACTCCTTCCATGACGGTTCTACCCTCTGTAATTAAAAAAGTACAGGATGAACATGGCCCTGAAGCGGCTGTGGAATTAGGGATGAGACTAGTGGGAGTGTTTGATGTAGTAGCTGAGCTGATCCTTGGAAATGTCAAGGGCGATGCTATGAACTTTCAAGTAGCGAATGCTTTGGCTTTGGTCCCAGAGTTGGACAGGCCTCGCGAATTACCGAAAATAATAGCCCGGGCTTATAAAACAATTGGAAGAAATAGCCTAGGCAACAAGCCTTTTGTAAAAATGCAAACTCAATCGCAATCACAAGTTATACAAACAAAAAGTGCATCTGAGAAAGATGATAAACCAGTCTTCACTAAAAAGAGTTGGAGACAGAAAAAACAGGGTAAGCAACAAAAGAAGCCGGGGTCGAGAGGCGCTTCCCCAGTTTCGGTTTCTTCTGAACGTACTTATGATTTACGTGATAGGTCAAGGATTAAATCACCAGAAAGGTTTCAGAGCTCTGATACGCGTTCTCCTCGTTCTTCACAGGCCCAGACGTCGTCACAGGCTGGTGGAGGAGGACGGCAAGATAGAGGAAGGGGCCGAGAGGCTCCCCAGGAGCGAGACCAACCTCGACAACAAGTCAGAGGGAAAGCAGAAGATTTTCATCTTCCTCGACCGCAATTTCAGAAGAAAAGGTTGCCGCTGTCACAGCGAAATATGCCTCAGACCGTGAGAACGAGACTCCAGAATTGGACGTGGGCAGTGACCCTCCTAGACAGCGCCGCGGAAGTTACCATAGTGCGGGAGGCGCTACGTCCTCATATGGAGGCGACAGCAACTGAAACATTCGTTACTGTAGAGACAGCTGACACGAGAGTGGCACCCCCTGACAGACTATATAATATAGTTATACAAATTGAAGGTGACATACCGCGTGAAATAAAAGGGATTTTTTGGGAAAATCTAACCTCTTCATATGACATTTTGTTAGCAGAGGTGGATTGGCCACCCCCATTCGTTTTAGCTGCACATAAAGGAGAGGAGGTAATCCTTCCAAGCTTTTCAAAGCATGTCCCAAAAGACAAAGCTGAAGCACTTGCAGCTGAGTGGGCTGTGTACCTGGCACCAGCGTTATACCGCAACCATGTGGGATGGGATGAAGAATCACCTCCTCATGCAATACCTTTGCGGTCACTACCGCAGCCACAACCCCAATATCCCATCAAACGGCAGGCAAAGGCCCCGTCTCAGAAATTCTGACACAGTTGGAATATCAGGGAGTAATTGAACCATGCGTATCACCTATGAACAATCCCCTTTTCGTGGTTTCTAAACCCGATGGATCGTACCGCTTAGTTTTGGATTACCGGCATTTAAATACTCATTGTCGGAACTTTGCGGTGCAAAATACACACAGTTCTGCGCTTGTAGACAGTCTTGTTCGTAAAAAATACAAAACGACACTTGACCTTTCAAACGGTTTCTACACGCACAACCTAGCTCCGGAGAGTGGTCAATGGACCGCATTCACTTCCGGTGGTAAATTATTCCAGTTCCGGCGATTACCCATGGGCTATAAAAATAGTCCGGGTATATTCGCCGCCCGTGTTGTTTCTTTGTTAAATGACATTGATCAAGACGCATGTTCGTACGTAGATGACATCTATCTGACGGACGACGAATTATTTCAGCATTTGTCCCGTGTGGACCGCATTATTCTTGAATTTGCGGAGCAGGGTTACAAATTTAACTTTGCTAAATCACACATTGCTGAATTTACAGTTCTGTTCTTGGGCTATGAGCTCACTAACGAAGGTAAGGGCTTAGCCCCCATTTCTTGGAAAAATGTGCACATTTGTGCCCCCCAAATACTCTGAAGAAGCTTCAGTCTTTGCTGGGTTTCCTGAACTTCGGGCGTACTTACATTCCCGAATATGCCCAGCGTGTCAAGCCTTTGTATGCTTTGATACAACCTACTTATTCAAGGTCTTGCTGGCTGCCTGAGCATACCTCAATTTTGCAGTCTTTGCAGACAGACCTATTGGAGTCTAAATATCTTTTGACTCGTGATAACCACACAAACCTGGTGATTAGAATAATTCCGGGGGCGGTGGGATTCACCTATTTAACCTTTAATGAAGGTGATACAGTACCTATCGCATACAAGTCACATCTGTACACTTCCGCTGAATTGCGCTTTACATCTGTTGAAAAAGTTCTGACTGCAGTGCAAATGGCGATTCTAAAAGAACGCGCACTGGCACAGGGTAAGCGGATTCTGGTGGTAACACCCTGTCCTGCCCTGGAGGCAGTAACAAAGGCAAGTGTACCGAACTCAAAAGCAATGCATCCCCGTTGGATACAATGGGCTACATCTTTGACGTCTTCGGACGTCACTTTTGTTTTTGATTCTTCTCTTCAGACTCAGGAGTTTTTGCAGTATGAATTCGTTCATCCTCCTCCTTTGTTTTTACTACCGCTTGAGGATTACAAATGTGTGATCTACACAGATGGTTCGGCGCAACCGGCCACTGGGTCCAAGCACGCTTATTCAGCTGCATGTGCTATTGTTGCGGGATCCTTTGTGGATGGCAAGTTCAAATCCACTGTAGTGCACACACGCACACTTGGAGATAGTACCGCACAATTGGCCGAGCTGCATGCATTGCTACTTGCACTTGAGTTCGCTTCTCAGGATGAGACCACTCTTATTGTATGTGATTCTTTTTACTGTGTACAATCTTACAATGACAATCTGTTTTTCTGGTCGAAAAACGACTACAAGGACGCAAAAGGGAGCACAATTAAGCATAAAATGCTTTGGGTTCGAGTGGCAGAATTGCAACAACGTCTGCCCCTCACACAGGTGGTTCACACCTTAGGCCATCAGCGGGTGGGCGCACACGCTATTGGTAACGATCTGGCAGATGAGGCTGCCCGTTCAGCAGTAGTCACGTGTTCAGTAGCAGCGGTTACCAGGTCCATGTCTAAAATAGACCCTGTTATTTTAGCAGCTATTGCTGCAACCAAGGAAGGTGATAATTACCCTACAGGTTTCCCTTCCAAGTATTCTTACAAATTAAGTCCCGATCAGGTTCCTTATGTAACTATACCTGACGTTGGAGATCGGCTGATCCCCAACGCGGACCGCAGGAGTGCCTTGATATCAGCTGCACACGAAGGCATGGCTTCTGCTCATGCAGGTGTGTCAGCTACGGTTTCCATCTTGCAGCAGCGTTATTGGTGGCGTGGGTTATATAAAGACACCCGTGCTTTTGTGCTTTCTTGCGACGTTTGTCAACAGATTAAGCCTTCCACGGTAACACGTCCACCACAAACACCGCTCTGCATTGCTAACAGACCCTTTGGGTGTGTTTACTTGGATCACTGCGGTCCATTCTCATCAGACACTGCCTATAAATACATCTTGGTGGCAGTGGACTCGTGCACACGGTTTCTCTGGGTCTGGCCACAACGGAGTGCTGACGCCCGAAATGTGATCAGGGATTTGCGTGTCTTTGTGGGAATTTTCGCATGCGGCACCTTCCATTCGGACCAAGGTCCAGCGTTTGCCTCTAGGGCTTACAAGGATGCAATGGCTTCGCTTGGGGTGCGGGTGAAATTTTCGTCTCCGTATAGGCCTGAGGGCAACTCTATCGTTGAACGAATGAACCGTGACTTAAAGCAATCCTTAACAGCTAGGGTTTTAGGTACTGGCAGGAACTGGCTGGCCCATTTGTATACCGTTCAGCGTGCACTTAATAATCTCCCTAGAAGACCTCTGGGTGGGCGGACCCCATACGAAATGCTCTTTGGCATACGAATGTTTGTGCCTGACCTTGAGGGTCCAGACATCGCGGCGCAATCCGCCAAGTTTGATGTAGATAACCATTCTGCTATGTTACAGGACTTACAAGAAGCCCGAGACAAACTTGCAACTACACATTTACCTTCAGCCACAGATCCTGCGTTGCAGATTCCGGTAGCCGGCTGGCTTCCGAAAATTGGAGAACTGGTTCGAGAGAAGGTTGAAAACAAAAAAGAATTTGGCCCCTCTTTTCGTGCACCGGTTCCAGTTCTTGGCCTGAAGGGAACACGTACAGTCATTTTACCACCGCTTCCTGGTCGCAAAGAGAACAGATACATCTCAGTTGAAAATGTCAAGCTACAGCGCCTGGCCGATCCTGAATAGTGTCACACCAGCGGTCTCTTGTCCTGCCATTTATCGGACATATGTTCATAGTCCATCTGCACGAACGATCGCTGATGCTGTAATTGAGATGGTTGATTTGCCTGAAACTACGATTGATCCCCAACTCTCCACCAATATCAACGAGGACGAGTATACTTATCCTGCATCAGAATCGGTGGCACATCAACCAACAACGCCACTAAGCCCGACTCGTTATTCCTTTGATTCGGATTCCACATCTTCAAAAGTTCCATCCAAGTTCAGTATTTTTATATCCTGGTTTAGAGACAATTTTTTGATTCCCCCTGGACATACATCTGGTTGGTACTTTTCTTGATATTTTTGTTCATGTCCATTGGCTTTGTCACAGTGTTTTTTCTACTGATCAATGGTCACTATTTACCTGAACGCTCTGCTGTAGACTATGTTTCTGGAACTTTGGCTCCTCATTCCTCGTCTCACATCATGAAGCGTGACCACACATTTGTGAACATTTCAGCCTTCCCAGTTGCTGATGGCATCGTATGGGATGCAGTGAACTATCAAATCCATGGTCCGACGGAAATTATTAATGTACCTAATGTCCTTCGTGTTTCAATGGGTGATGTAGTACAAAATAATATTCATTCTGATGATTGGGATGTGCATGCCGTTGAAGCTTTGTTTGCTGATTTAAAATATTATGCATCTTTTAATGCTGAAGATCTATATATGAATTCTGCTAATTATGCCGATTTGTATTGTTACCAACATTGGGGTAATCATTTTCTCCATAAGCCAAGTGCCCTGCGTAGTTCTGTTAACTATACCCAATGGGAACATTGTCCAAACCCCTTGCCAGGTAGCTCTCAAACTCTTCGAAATAAGTTTAATTATTTTACTGATTTTAATCGGTCGAACCCTGCATCATATTATTTTAGACTTAATAACACATCAACTCAGAAAATTATGTTGACACACACCAAATTGCTTTATTCAGGTTCCTTTCTGAGTGCCCTAGCTGTGGGAGGTTATGAGTATTGGGATAATACAGTGGATTTAAAATCTATTTGGGGCTCCAAGCCATGGCAGGTACAGGGAACCGAGGCGTTGCATCGTGCTTGCCTCATCCCTACCCAAATTATGTTCCTAAATGCTTCCATCTATCAGACTACATGTTGGGGCTTAGCAACCACTAAACAATTGAATACGCCATCAATACCATCCCTGTCGAGTTTTCCAAATGAAAGCTCACGATTCAATATGTCCCTCGTGTCCCTGCAGGCAATGTTACAAAATAATTCGTTTAATGTTTCTGAGCTGGTTCAGTCACCCTGGTTAATATGGCCTATATCATCTAATGCATGTCAAATGCGTTTTCATGATACTGGTGCTAGCTACACACAGAATAGGCCTGATCCGAGGTTTACTGATGCCCGTACTGTCACTACATACTCTGTTGGTAAATTATGCAAACAATGGCTGCAACATTCGTCCCTAGATTCTGTTAAACAACATTTGTCCCTCCTTACAGGCAATATTGATCTGTCCGACTTTGTTTTGGGACCTCGTGGTCCCCGACCTAAGAGATTCATTTATGAAACGTATAATGAACTCTGGAAGCTATCACAAATGGAAGCTGCTTCCCGTCTTCGGGAAATAGATCAAGCAAATATGGAAAAGGTGCTTGCTGTTGTTGACAATAGTATTAATACCCTGTCTTCTCGTATTTACACTTTAGAGAATATTGTGTCCTCTGTTGTTGATATTGTACAAGATGATGTTTCTGTGTTATATCATGGTCAGAATCAATTGCGCTCAGTTATGCAGTTTGCATGGACTTTACAGACGCTTAAGTTAGGTAAAGTGCCTTGGCATTTCTTGAACACCTCTGCCTTATTTCTACCTTTTAACTTAACTGATAAACAGCAATTTATGTCCATGAAGGATGCAACTTACAATCTATTACATATCGAAAAGGTGGATCCATTGCCGTTCTCTGTTGCAGAACTCGATTCTGCTGTATGGCTAGTCCATGGGGTTATAGCTTTACCATTTTCCTTGTTTGAATTTGACTCGTGTATGAAACATTATCCTGTGGGCCGTTACCGGCCATTGGGCAGTGCTTTCCTGCATGAACTCTGGTCCTTGCCTTTCATGTATAAATGCCTTCGGGACGGCAAGGAAGTCTTTCTCACGGGGGAGTACTGCGACTCGACTATAGGTCATTCGCTTATTTGTAAACACATTAAATTGCATGGCTCATGTAGCGTTTCCTCTCCTAATCTTGCTTGTGTGCTGAAAGGTATTCCTGCTCCTGTTATTTCTCCTACTTTCACTCTCCTTTCCAATGGTAGTTATTTACTTTTAAATAACGAAAACTGTTGTGGCCTGCAGGCTGGCATTCCTTACATTGTAACAGTTTCGCACAGGGTTGTCTGCTGCAAAAATGTGCTTTTTCCTCCCCCTCATGGCAAGGTTGATATCTCTATTTGGCCTTCCATCCCTACCATGGAAGCAGATTTCAATAGACTGAGCAGAATAAAGGCACTATTATTAAACGAGGAAGTTATGCTCACGTCCGCCCGGGAGACATTCATTCTCCAGGTGGCGAGTACCCACAGTGAAATACAGGCCCTTTTAAACACTAATCTCCCCCAACATTTTGGGGAGTTAATACATCGTATTTTTAACGCATCTAACACTGAAGGCCTAGTACACTTTTTTAAGGTCGTTGGGTCGGGATTGGTGTCCTCCTTCCAAACTATTTTTGGTGTCATCCCGGCTTTCATACATTCTATATTTTCCAGTGTCTTTGGCGGTTTCCCATTGATCCTCGCTTTAGCGGCTGGTGTCTTGCTCTTAATTTGCTTTCTGCGCAATGGCTGCTCCCCGATGGGACCTGCTCGATCCAGAACGCCTCCAGCTGCTCCGTGAGCGCCTTTTGGCCGGTTTTGGTGTCTTGCCATTGGCGACACTGAGTGTGTCATATACTCTTTCATTTCGCTTTGCGTATTTCACTTGCGTGCAACCTGTGATGACTTGTGTCCGCTGTCCTTTCACCTGGACTCTGGATTATTGCCTCTCCAATTCGTCATTGTCTGTTCCGGATTTTGTTCAGTTGATGGGTCCCTTAGAGGCCCATGAGCAGGACTGTTCCGTCGCTGGCTGTATGGCGCGTGCGGCTGCACTGGGGATTTTGGCGCAATGGGATATCTGGGCGGCTGCCCAGGATCTCCTACAACGAAGCTGTTTCAATTATCACGCAAGCTGTCCCGCATTGCTTCTGGATGCTCCCTTTGCTGAGGAGCATTCCTGCTCTTTTGAACTCATGGATTGGATGGCATCTATGTTTTTTGACGATTCCAATGATGAACTCTTGGAGGGTATGGCTTTTTTCTGCACTTTCACTTTCATGGATTGACCTGCCCTTCGCCGTTTGGGCGCTCCCTGTGCTCCGACGTCTGTTTTTCTCCTCTGATGGGCCTCTGTCCTGGCCGCCGGACTGTCCAGGGGAGGGTGTCTTGTGGATTGTTACCTGCCTTGTTATGTTGGCCTAGGCCTGGCTGCCATGCTGCTTTTCTTTGCGCACGTTACACTGAGCCGGGCCTTCCTCGCCCTTTGCTCGTGCCACGTTCTTTTGCACTGTCTGCATTTTCTGTTGTTCACCTTTTTGGGCTCAGTCTGCACAAACATGTACAAGGTCGCATAACAATGTATTTTGGTTCTTCCTGATATGGCCAGTCTCGCGCACCCAGACATAACATTATGTGCAATTGCCATGAAGAATTTGATATGCTTTTAATGCTGTGGTTTACTAGCGCTTAACACACTTGGAGAAATCCCTTTCAGTGAGAAGAGCTATGATGTCCTGCTGATGTAATTCTGCATCTAGAGACTGAGGTATGGGGGTTCGCTAGTCAAAGCCCAGAGGTCTTCTATTATTATAATAAACTATCTTACTGCAAGGGGAGGGTGGTAATGTTATTTATACGTTTATCCACTGAGCTCTGAGATGCTTTCCCCGTTTGTATTCTATGGAATTGTAACCATGCTGCTTATATTAGTAATATGCATTATGCTATTAGTACTGACACGTGTACTGTACATTAGAGCACGTAAGTTGGAATAAACATTTTAACCTATCCAGTGTCTCTTCCTACGCACCTTGTGGACAAGTACGAGTGAGTGGCGAAAGAGTGTTCTTGCTTCAGTGAGTCCTGAGATAAAGATACCGTGTTCTGGGTTGTCCAAACATTAGTACTTGGGTGCTAATGGGATACTAAGCTAGTTGGGTTGGGGTTTTTGGGTGCTACGGTATATGGTGGCAAACCACTGTATTCCGGGGTCCCGTTTTCCTGTGCATAGCTCTGTGTAAGTGCAGAAACCTTATGACAATGTTATATTGCAGTTTTAAATCTACAAATGAACCTACCTACAAAACTACAAGCACTTACTTCAATGAACCAAACGCAAGCCAAAACACAAAACATAATTTATTAGTTCCCTTTTAATAGTATAGAACCTTCTCCTACAACATACCTGCACCATATCTCAGTTCTCACTTATACACGCTAAAAGACCCCTTTATCCCCTATGATCTCAATTTTAAAATAAACATCAACCAAAGTGTAAAAGTACATACAGTGTCTCAATACTGTAAATCCAAAAACACAACATAAGAGCTATTTCTGTGCCTCTCTACCACTGTGTCACTGGTACATTTAAGGCCTCATTACGATGTCAGTTAGAAAGCAATCCTTTCCGACTGACTCGATTTTGGCGAGTCTAACCGACCGATTACGATGTTTCTGAACACTGTTCGGTCGGAACCCATTGACTTCAATGGGAGCCTGTGTCCCGACCGACAACACAGGCTCCCATTGAAAAAAGGGGTGGCGGTGGAAAACCTTTCACCCTGTGGCAGGCACCCGATGGTGCCTGCCACACTGTGGATGGTTGTGAAGAGGGGTCCCATGGGGATCCTCAAGGGCCCCAACCAGAGGCCTCCAGGTGAAGAGGGGCCAGCTACGGGCACCCAAAGTCAGTCTCCAACAACCGTTCCGTGTCAGACAGACTGATTAGGAAAGGCTGTCAGAATCCGACATCATAATAAGTCGGTCGGAAACGCGGTCCATAGAGATGCCCGATTCGGCTTCAACCATCTTGGAGTCTCCGAATGCAGGTCGGAACCCAGTCAGGAAGACCGAACAGTTAACTTCTATCATAAGCGGTCGGTTGGAAATGTTTCCGAGTCAGTCGAAAACATTGCTTGCAACACAGTTTAGGAGAATCCAAATGCCGTTTGGAGCCTTTCCAATCGACATCGTAATCAAGCCCTTAGTGTTTCAATACTTTTCTACTTAGATGTGTCTGATTTAAATTCTGAGAAACACTGCATATAAAAATTTGCACATGAATCTGTATCACAGCATATAGCTCACTAATTCTTCCGAGTACATGCAAACAGTGTGTGATAGGTTACATATATAATTCACCAGATGATTCTAAAAGATTACATATTCCTCAATAAAACTTGTAAATACTTGTGTTTCTGATTGAGTACAACAATACTCCCTGGATGATTGGATGAGTACGTAGATAGTGCCTAGGTGATTGTCTCAGAATATGGGTAGTGCCTGCATGAAAACGGTCCCAGGATGCTTGTTTCTGGTCCATGGAGGAACTGGCTTGGCAGTTCGGGCTGGACTGTTCCCATAAGGAACAGGGTCAAGACTGATTTGCATATGGCTGGGTCCAAACTGGGGTGGTGTGGTGAGCAAAAGAATGATGGATTAAACCCAGATCCTTATGACTGGGGGTGAATGTTTGCATTGTCCAGCATTCTGTCCATCAATTGTTTCTTTTGCACTCTGCATGTTTAGCAGCTCCCTGTCTGTCAGAACAATGTTGGCTCCCTCAGAAGGCAGAGTGCCAGAAGGGACAGAGGTGGCCTAGAGGCTCCTTCCATGGTTTCGGGTGAAAAGAGCAGAAAAGGCAAAATGAAAGTGAGAAATGAGCAGAAAGAGGTAGAATAATGGTCATAAACCAGCAAAAAGAAGCAGAATAAAGGTCAGCAATAAGCAGAAAGAGGCAAAACAGAGGTCAGAAACAAGCAAAAAGAGACAAAATAAAGTCTAAAAATGAGCAGAAAGAGGCAGCATAAAAGTCAGAATCAAGCAGAAAGCGGTAAAATAAAGGTCAGAAACAGGCAGACAGAGGCAGCCAAAAATGAGCAGAATGAGGCAAAATAAAGGTCAGCAACGAGCAGAAAGAGGCAGAATAAAGGTCAGCAACAAGCAGAAAGAGGCAAAATAAAGGTGAGAAATGAGCAGAAAGAGGCAGAATAAAGGTCAGAGGGAGGCAAAAAGAGGCAGAAATGAGAAGAAAGAGGCTCTCATCTATCATTCAACTTTATTTCGCACTTCATTAAAATGCATAACAGTTCACATATAAAAAGATGTCATAGGATAATACATTAAAATTAAACATACAATAGATTCAAGCTTTAAAAGCAATACCGAGCCCACAAAAATAGCCTTTACATAAAATAGCTTAGATCTAAAAGTACATTCACAAAATATAAAAGGCAGCATATGACGGTAAGAGAATTAATCTTGAAGTGCTATAAGTGAAGTGCTAAAGGCCTTGTGAGTTCTTAGAGCAGCCAGTAAAAAAGAGGCTAGTGCAAAACAGACCAATGGGGTGTCTAATGAGTAGAATAAAAAGAGAGCCGAGGCGATAGTTCGCATTGAGAATTTTCTTAAAAGCGGGCCTATAAAAGCCTTCCTCTCTTTTAGATATAATGGGCAGAAAAGGAGGAGGTGTAAAGTTGATTGGGCTGTCTTATTGTCACAAGAGCAAGGCGGTAAGTTCTTAAGAACAAATTGATTGTTTGGATAACCAAGCATTAATGGAATAAGGTTCAGTCTGAATCTGGTCAGAATCAATCGATGCTGGTTATTCTCAACTATCCGTAAGTATGAGTGTGAATGATTTAATATCTGCATTATAGACTCATACAACTTTACAGTTTATTTCCTTTTGTGGGTATTCCACCTATCCTGAGTGACTTGATTTAGAAAGATTGCCTTTAGTCTTGATTTACGGAAATGTTTTCAAAGATGTGGGGTATCATACAAAAAACCAAGACCCAAAGTAATAAGGGTTTCTCTGACAGGGGATTCTGTGGGCATGGTCCAAATTCAGGACATCTTTGAAGATTTTTTGGTTCAGACCCCCAGTTTCCCTTTTCCAAACGGATAGCCAGAGAGAAAGTGGCGCTAATTTTATGGCATCAGTAATAAAAGGCATGCCCGCTTCTTTATGCGTTATAAAATTATTGCTTGATTGTGGAATTGACAAAAGTCTTTTAATGAATTTATCTTCTTGTACTTGGAGTGGTGTTACATCAGTGATACACCATATTGCTGCCCCGTAGATGGCCATTGGGTGCGTTTTTGCCACATAGATAGTAGACATTTCCAGTATCGGCTTATGGCCTAATTTTTGGGAAAATCTAAATAAGGCTGCAATACTTTGAGTCATTAAATTGACTTGATTTTGCATCATCTCCTTCCAAGTTTGTTTGTTATCAAAAACAACCCCTAAATAATTAAACAATGTACCTGCTCTATTATTTCCCCATCTAATTTATATCTCATTTTCTTCTTTTTGTCACTGCCTATTGCCATGATGTAAGATTCAGTAGGTTATGCGTAAAATCTGTATAGTGTGCGATAAGATTTTCTAATGGCGTGGGTGTCCTTGCCAGCAGGATGGCATTGTCTGTGTAGAGGAGGATAGGGAGCGCAGAAGATGAAACTAGCGGGGTATCTTTTGCACTCTTGGTCAAGACGTCATTTAATTTATTTGTATAGAGAGAGAACGAAAAGTGGGCTAGGACACAGCCTTGCCTAACACCCCTTTCAATTTTAAATGGTTTAGTGCATTCACCATTTTTTCCCTATCGTACCATAGCGGTAGCATCCAGATAAAGCTCCCTAATAAAGTTAATAATAGCCTCGTCCACTCCCATCTCCTTGAGCATTTCCCATAACTTGCTGTGAACCACACAGTCGAAGGCCTTAGATAAATCCATGAATGCCAGATAAATTTGGGCATTGTTTGCTCTAGTGTATTTACCAATTGTGAGAGTCAAGTTGAGACATTGGTCCAATGTTCCCCTACCCTGTCTAAACCCATACTGAACTTCCGTGAGGATGTCCCTTTCCTCTGACCATATTTCTAATTTATTTAATAGTAACTGAACCATTAATTTGGCCGAGCTATCGAGCAAAGAAATGGGACGATAATTGGCAGGGACCGAAACATCCCCTTTCTTGTGTATCGGGATAACTACAGCATGTTTCCAGGAGGGGGGAGGACCAGTCTCAGCTATGGCATTAAAAGCCATGGTTAATAGAGGAGACCGAAAAGGGATATTGGCTAGAAAGACATCCATAGGTACCCCATCGGGCACTGGTGCTTTGCCAGAAGGAGATTGGGTCAGGGCGAGTTTGATTTAATCAAGGTCAAATGAGAGGCGCATGGGGGAATCAATATTAAAACTAACATTTGCGCCAGTAGATTCCTCTACCCCATGAAAAATATCCTGAAAGTGTTTAACCCAAGAATCTTCTTCAATATGGGTATCTAGGGATGGACCATTATTTTCATTCAGGAAGGGAGTATTAATCACTTTCCAGAAGGATGTGCTATCACGAAGGCAAGAAGCTTTCTTTGGGTTGTCCCATGCTTCTAGTTTCATCTGACTTAAACTCAATCAATCAATCAGGGGTTTGTTAAAGCGTGACTACTCACCCGTAAGGGTCTCAAGGCGCTAGGGGTGGGGGGGGTGCAGGTTCCATCCATCAAGGAGGGGGTCTGTCGAAGAGCCAGGTTTTGAGGTTTCTTCCGAAGATGGGGAGCGATGTTGTCTGTCTGAGGTGGAGCGGAAGGGCGTTCCCATGCTTTGGCCGCGAGGAAGGAGAAGGAGCGGCCTCCCGATCTGGTCTTTCTGGTGCGGGGGACCACGGCGTAGGAGAGCTGGGCTGATCGTAGGGTCCTTTGGGGTGCGTGGAATTTGAGTCGGCTGTTCAGGTATGCTGGTCCGGTGCCGTGGAGGGCCTTGTGTGCGTGGGTGAGCATCTTGAAGGTGATTCTCACCTCGACAGGGAGCTAGTGGAGTGTGCACAGGTGCTGGGAGATGTGGCAGTGTTTTGGCAGGTTGAGGACCAGTCTTGCGGCGGCGTTCTGGATGTTCTGCAGCTTGCGGGTGAGGTTTTTGTTTATTCCGGCGTAGAGTGCGTTGCCGTAGTCGAGTCTGCTGGTGACCAGGGCGTGAGTGACGGTCTTTCGGTGTTCGAGGGGATCCATTTGAAGGTCTTACGAAGGAGGCGGAGGGTGTGGAAGCAGGAGGACGAGACAGAGTTGATCTGGCGGTCCATTTTGAGCTCGGAGTCCAGGATGATTCCCAGGTTGCGTGCGTGGTCCGTGGGGGTTGGCGGGTTTCCGAGGGCGGGGGGCCACCAGGTGTCACTCCAGGCATCGGGGTTTGGGCCCATGATGAGTACTTCTGTTTTGTTGGTGTTTAGTTGTAGGCAGCTGTTTTTCATCCATTTGGCGACGGCTTCCATGCCTTCTCGAAAGTTGCGTCTGGCGGTGTTGGGCTCGTTGGATAGGGAGAGGATGAGCTGGGTGTCGTCTACGTATGACACGATGTTGAGTCCGTAGGTTCTGACGATGGGGGCGAGTGGAGCCATGTAGACGTTGAAGAGCGTCGGGCTGAGGGAGGAGCCCTGGGGGACTCCGCAGGTGGTAGGTGTGGGTCCGAGAGGAAAGGGGGAGTCTGACCCGCTGCATCCTGCCGGAGAGGAGGGAGCGGATCCAGTCGAGGGCCTTGTCCTGGATTCCTGCGTCGTAGAGTCTGCGTATTAGGGTGCGGTGGGAGACTGTGTCGAACGCCGCTGATAGGTCGAGGAGGATGAGGGCTACTGTTTCTCCTTTGTCCAGTAGGGTGCGGATGTCGTCTGTTGCGGCGAGGAGGGCGGTTTCCGTACTGTGTTTTTTTCTGAAGCCGGATTGGGAGGAGTCGAGGATGTTGTGTTCTTTAATGAATGTGGCTAGCTGGCTGTTGATGGCTTTCTCAATGACTTTCGCTGGGAACGGGAGCAGGGAGATGGATCTGTAGTTTTTGAGGTCGGTGGGGTCCGCTGAGCGTTTCTTTAGGAGGGGGTTGACCTCGGCGTGTTTCCAGTCATCGGGGAACGAGGCGGTCGCCAGGGAGCGGTTGATGGTGTAGCGGAGCATGGGTGTGATGGTGTCGGCGGCTCTGTTGAAGATGTGGTGGGGGCAGGGGTCCGTGGGGGCCCCTGAGTGGATTGACTTCATTGTCTTCAGTGTGTCTTCGGTGGTGAGGGCTGTCCAGTCGTCAATCACTGGTTTCCGGGTGTCGGGGGTGGTTGGTGAGGGTTCAGTGTGTTGGTTGTCTTCGTCGAAGTTGTCGTAGATGCTCTTGATTTTGTGGTGGAAAAAGGTGCTGAGTTTGTCGCAGAGGTCTTGTGAAGGAGGGAAGTCGGTAGACTCGCTAGTGGGTTGGGCGAACTCCTTAATGATGCTGAAGAGTTCCTTGCTGTTGTGCGCATGAATGGAGATTCTGTCTTCAATCGCTTTTTTCCTCGTTTCTCTGATGAGTTGATGGTGGGTGTTGGTGGCGGCTCTGAAGTGGTCGTGGGCTTCTGTGGATTTGGTGTTCCTCCAGGCCTTTTCGAGGCAGCGGCATGTGCTTCTGAACTCTCGAAGTTCGGTGGTAAACCATCTGGCTTTCTTGGCGCGGGTATTGTTGGTTTTCTTGAGGGGGGCTATGGTGTTGGTGCTGTCCGAGATCCATCTATGCAGGGTTCGGGGTGCGGTGTTGGGGCCATCGTTTTCCACGATGGTTGGGGTGGAGTTGTTGAGTGAGGAGGTGAGCTGGTCGTCGGTGATTTTGGTCCAGTTTCTTCGTGGAAGCAGGTGCTGGTGTCTGTGGATGGTGGGTGTTCTGAAGGTGAAGTGGACGCAACGATGGTCGGTCCATGGGAGTTCGGTGGTGTGGCTGAAGGTGATGGAGTTTCCTGTAGTGAAGAGGGGGTCGAGGGTGTGTCCTGCTGAGTGCGTGGGCTCGGTCATGATCTGGCGCAGTCCAATGTTGTGGAGGTTGTCCAGGAGGGATGTGGTGTTGGGGTCCAGTTCGTTGTCGAGGTGGAAGTTGAGGTCTCCCAGCAGGGTGTAGTTGGTGGATGCGATGGCCTGCGGGGAGATAATGTCCGTGATGGAGTTGGCGAAGGGTCCGTGGGGTCCAGGGGGTCGGTAGATGAGGGTTCCTCGGAGGGTGGCGGTGGGGCTGGCCAGTATCTTGAAGTGAAGGTGTTCCATCAGTTCTGTGGGCTCGTCAGGGAGTGTGCTCAGGCGGAGGCTGGATTTGTGGACGATGGCGATTCCTCCTCCTGGGTGGGTGGGGCGGTCCTTCCTGGAGATCTTGTATCCTTGGGGGATGGCGATGGCGATGTCCGGTCCCGAGGTGGTGTTGGTCCAGGTTTCGGTGAAGAACGCTACGTCCGGGGTGGTGCTGTCGAGGAGGTCCCAGATTTCTGTGGCGTGTTTGTGGAGGGATCGGACGTTGAGGAGGATGCATTGCAGGGTCTTCGGTTCGGTTGTGTTCTTGTGGGCGGGTTGTGCTGGATCCGTGTTCTTGGCAGTGCTGCAGGTGTGCCAGCAGCGGTGACAGCTGAAGGGTCCGTGGGAGTCAGCTGGTGATGCTAGCTTGCAGTTGTTGTTGCGGCCTGGGTTGAGTGCGTGGAGTGCTGCTGGGTCGTAGCGTTGGTGGGGCGGAGGTCCAGGGTTCCTGGCGCTGGTCGCGGTCGGGTCGCGGACGGGCGCAGACGGGCTTGCCTTTGACGCGCCTTCGGCAGTGGCCGCCATTAAGTAGGGGTCGGGGAGGGCTGGACAGCTGGGAGGCGGGGAGGGGAGCTGGATTGGGCCGGTCGCGCTGGGGGGGAGGGGCCACGGGGGCAGCAGCAGCGGGGAAAGGTAAAGGGAGGAAATAAGGGATAAAGAAAAAAAAGGGAAAATAAGCAGAAATAAGGCACAAAAGAGCAGAGATGCAGAAAAGTGCAGAAAGGTGAAAGATAAAAGAGGGTAGAAAAACAAGTGAAAATGAGTGAAAGAGCAGAGCGAGAGAAAGGGAAAATGAGCAGAAATAAGGCACGAAAGAGCAGAGATGCAGAAAAGTGCAGAAAGGTGAAAGATAAAAAGGGTAGAAAAACGAGTGAAAACGAGTGAAAGAGCAGAGTGAGAGGAAGGAGACAGAGGTCCACTGGACCACCAGGGATGAGGCGCAGGGAAACCTGCGGGTGGAGGAGGGCCTCGATCACCAACACTCAAGAGTGCAGGGGCAGGCCTCACTTAATGGTGGAGCTGCGAGGGTGGGAGAGCAATTTCACTGACAATGAGTCAGTGGTCTTGCTCGCCTGTCCCCACAGTGGCCGCCATTAAGTAGGGGTCGGGGAGGGCTGGACAGCTGGGAGGCGGGAGCGGGGAGGGGAGCTGGATTCGGCCAGTCACGCTGGGGGGGAGGGGCCGTGGGGGCAGCAGCGGCAGGGAAAGGTAAAGAGAGGAAATAAGGGATAAAGAAAAAAGGGAAAATAGGCAGAAATAAGGCACAAAAGAGCAGAGATGCAGAAAGGTGAAAGATAAGAGGGTAGAAAAACGAGTGAAAACTAGTGAAAGGGCAGAGCGAGAGGAAGGGAAAATGAGCAGAAATAAGGCAGAAAAGAGCAGAGATGCAGAAAAGTGCAGAAAGGTGAAAGATAAAAGAGGGTAGAAAAACGAGTGAAAGCAAGTGAAAGGGCAGAGCGAGAGGAAGGGAAAATGAGCAGAAATAAGTAACAAAAGAGCAGAGATGCAGAAAAGTGCAGAAAGGTGAAAGATAAAAAAGGGTAGAAAAACGAGTGAAAGAGCAGAGTTAGAGGAAGGAGACAGAGGTCCACTGGACCACCAGGGATGAGGCACAGGGAAACCTGCGGGTGGAGGAGGGCCTCGATCACCAACACTCGAGAGTGCAGGGGCAGGGGCAGGCCTCACTTAATGGTGGAGCTGCGAGGGTGGGAGAGCAATTTCACTGACAATGAGTCAGTGGTCTTGCTCGCCTGTCCCCGCAGTGGCTGCCATTAAGTAGGGGTCGGGGAGGGCTGGACAGCTGGGAGGCGGGAGCGGGGAGGGAGCTGGATTCGGCCGGTCACGCTTGGGGGAGGGGCCGCAGGGGCAGCAGCGGCGGGGAAAGGTAAAGGGAGGAAATAAGGGATAAAGAAAAAGGGAAAATAGGCAGAAATAAGGCACAAAAGAGCAGAGATGCAGAAAGGTGAAAGATAAGAGGGTAGAAAAACGAGTGAAAACTAGTGAAAGGGCAGAGCGAGAGGAAGGGAAAATGAGCAGAAATAAGGCAGAAAAGAGCAGAGATGCAGAAAAGTGCAGAAAGGTGAAAGATAAAAGAGGGTAGAAAAACGAGTGAAAACAAGTGACGGGCAGAGCGAGAGGAAGGGAAAATGAGCAGAAATAAGGCACAAAAGAGCAGAGATGCAGAAAAGTGCAGAAAGGTGAAAGATAAAAAGGGTAGAAAAACGAGTGAAAGAGCAGAGTTAGAGGAAGGAGACAGAGGTCCACTGGACCACCAGGGATGAGGCGCAGGGAAACCTGCGGGTGGAGGAGGGCCTCGATCACCAACACTCGAGAGTGCAGGGGCAGGGGCAGGCCTCACTTAATGGTGGAGCTGCGAGGGTGGGAGAGCAATTTCACTGACAATGAGTCAGTGGTCTTGCTCGCCTGTCCCCGCAGTGGCTGCCATTAAGTAGGGGTCGGGAGGGCTGGACAGCTGGGAGGCGGGAGCGGGAGGGGAGCTGGATTCGGCCGGTCATGCTTGGGGGAGGGGCCGCGGGGCAGCAGCGGCGGGAAAAGGTAAAGGGAGGAAATAAGGGATAAAGAAAAAGGGAAAATAGGCAGAAATAAGGCACAAAAGAGCAGAGATGCAGAAAGGTGAAAGATAAGAGGGTAGAAAAACGAGTGAAAACTAGTGAAAGGGCAGAGCGAGAGGAAGGGAAAATGAGCAGAAATAAGGCAGAAAAGAGCAGAGATGCAGAAAAGTGCAGAAAGGTGAAAGATAAAAGAGGGTAGAAAAAGAGTGAAAACAAGTGAAAGGGCAGAGCGAGAGGAAGGGAAAATGAGCAGAAATAAGGCACAAAAGAGCAGAGATGCAGAAAAGTGCAGAAAGGTGAAAGATAAAAAAGGGTAGAAAAACGAGTGAAAGAGCAGAGTTAGAGGAAGGAGACAGAGGTCCACTGGACCACCAGGGATGAGGCGCAGGGAAACCTGCGGGTGGAGGAGGGCCTCGATCACCAACACTCAAGAGTGCAGGGGCAGGGGCAGGCCTCACTTAATGGTGGAGCTGCGAGGGTGGGAGAGCAATTTCATTGACAATGAGTCAGTGGTCTTGCTCGCCTGTCCCCGCAGTGGCTGCATTAAGTAGGGTTCGGGGAGGGCTGGACAGCTGGGAGGCGGGAGCAGGGAGGGGAGCTGGATTCGGCCGGTCACGCTGGGGGGGAGGGGCCGCGGGGGCAGCAGCGGCGGGGAAAGATAAAGGGAGGAAATAAGGGATAAAGAAAAAGGGAAAATAGGCAGAAATAAGGCACAAAAGAGCAGAGATGCAGAAAGGTGAAAGATAAGAGGGTAGAAAAACGAGTGAAAACTAGTGAAAGGGCAGAGCGAGAGGAAGGGAAAATGAGCAGAAATAAGGCAGAAAAGAGCAGAGATGCAGAAAAGTGCAGAAAGGTGAAAGATAAAAGAGGGTAGAAAAACGAGTGAAAACAAGTGAAAGGGCAGAGCGAGAGGAAGGGAAAATGAGCAGAAATAAGGAACAAAAGAGCAGAGATGCAGAAAAGTGCAGAAAGGTGAAAGATAAAAAAGGGTAGAAAAACGAGTGAAAGAGCAGAGTTAGAGGAAGGAGACAGAGGTCCACTGGACCACCAGGGATGAGGCGCAGGGAAACCTGCGGGTGGAGGAGGGCCTCGATCACCAACACTCGAGAGTGCAGGGGCAGGCCTCACTTAATGGTGGAGCTGCGAGGGTGGGAGAGCAATTTCACTGACAATGAGTCAGTGGTCTTGCTCGCCTGTCCACGCAGTGCCTGCCATTAAGTAGGGGTCGGGGAGGGCTGGACAGCTGGGAGGCGGGAGCGGGAGGGGAGCTGGATTCGGCCGGTCACGCTGAGGGGAGGGGCCGCGGGGCAGCAGCGGCGGGGAAAGGTAAAGGGAGGAAATAAGGGATAAAGAAAAAAGGGAAAATAGGCAGAAATAAGGCACAAAAGAGCAGAGATGCAGAAAGGTGAAAGATAAGAGGGTAGAAAAACGAGTGAAAACTAGTGAAAGGGCAGAGCGAGAGGAAGGGAAAATGAGCAGAAATAAGGCAGAAAAGAGCAGAGATGCAGAAAAGTGCAGAAAGGTGAAAGATAAAAGAGGGTAGAAAAACGAGTGAAAACAAGTGAAAGGGCAGAGCGAGAGGAAGGGAAAATGAGCAGAAATAAGGCACAAAAGAGCAGAGATGCAGAAAAGTGCAGAAAGGTGAAAGATAAAAAAGGGTAGAAAAACGAGTGAAAGAGCAGAGTTAGAGGAAGGAGACAGAGGTCCACTGGACCACCAGGGATGAGGCGCAGGGAAACCTGCGGGTGGAGGAGGGCCTCGATCACGAACACTCGAGAGTGCAGGGGCAGGGGCAGGCCTCACTTAATGGTGGAGCTGCGAGGGTGGGAGAGCAATTTCACTGACAATGAGTCAGTGGTCTTGCTCGCCTGTCCCCGCAGTGGCTGCCATTAAGTAGGGGTCGGGGAGGGCTGGACAGCTGGGAGGCAGGAGCGGGGAGGGGAGCTGGATTCGGCCGGTCACGCTGGGGGGGAGGGGCCGCGGGGGCAGCAGCGGTGGGGAAAGGTAAAGGGAGGAAATAAGGGATAAAGAAAAAAGGGAAATTAGGCAGAAATAAGGTACAAAAGAGCAGAGATGCAGAAAGGTGAAAGATAAGAGGGTAGAAAAATGAGTGAAAACTAGTGAAAGGGCAGAGCGAGAGGAAGGGAAAATGAGCAGAAATAAGGCAGAACAGAGCAGAGATGCAGAAAAGTGCAGAAAGGTGAAAGATAAAAGAGGGTAGAAAAACGAGTGAAAACTAGTGAAAGGGCAGAGCGAGAGGAAGGGAAAATGAGCAGAAATAAGGCAGAAAAGGGCAGAGTTGCAGAAAAGTGCAGAAAGGTGAAAGATAAAAGAGGGTAGAAAAACAAGTGAAAACTAGTGAAAGGGCAGAGCGAGAGGAAGGGAAAATGAGCAGAAATAAGGCAGAAAAGAGCAGAGATGCAGAAAAGTGCAGAAAGGTGAAAGATAAAAGAGGGTAGAAAAACGAGTGAAAACAAGTGAAAGGGCAGAGCGAGAGGAAGGGAAAATGAGCAGAAATAATGCACAAAAGAGCAGAGATGCAGAAAAGTGCCGAACGGTGAAAGATAAAAAAGGGTAGAAAAACGAGTGAAAGAGTAGAGTAAGAGGAAGGAGACAGAGGTCCACTGGACCACCAGGGATGAGGCACAGGGAAACCTGCGGGTGGAGGAGGGCCTCGATCACCAACACTCGAGAGTGCAGGGGCAGGGGCAGGCCTCACTTAATGGTGGAGCTGCGAGGGTGGGAGACCAATTTCACTGACAATGAGTCAGTGGTCTTGCTCGCCTGTCCCCACATTGGCTGCCATTAAGTAGGGGTCGGGGAGGGCTGGACAGCTGGGAGGCAGGAGCGGGGAGGGGAGCTGGATTCGGCCAGTCACGCTGGTGGGGAGGGGCCGCGGGGGCAGCAGCGGCGGGGAAAGGTAAAGGGAGGAAATAAGGGATAAAGAAAAAAGGGAAAATAGGCAGAAATAAGGCACAAAAGAGCAGAGATGCAGAAAGGTGAAAGATAAGAGGGTAGAAAAACGAGTGAAAACTAGTGAAAGGGCAGAGCGAGAGGAAGGGAAAATGAGCAGAAATAAGGCAGAAAAGAGCAGAGATGCAGAAAAGTGCAGAAAGGTGAAAGATAAAAGAGATAGAACAACGAGTGAAAACAAGTGAAAGGGCAGAGCGAGAGGAAGGGAAAATGAGCAGAAATAAGGCACAAAAGAGCAGAGATGCAGAAAAGTGCAGAAAGGTGAAAGATAAAAAAGGGTAGAAAAACGAGTGAAAGAGCAGAGTTAGAGGAAGGAGACAGAGGTCCACTGGACCACCAGGGATGAGGCGCAGGGACACCTGCGGGTGGAGGAGGGCCTCAATCACCAACACTCGAGAGTGCAGGGGCAGGGGCAGGCCTCACTTAATGGTGGAGCTGCGTGGGTGGGAGAGCAATTTCACTGACAATGAGTCAGTGGTCTTGCTCGCCTGTCCCCGCAGTGGCTGCCATTAAGTAGGGGTCGGGAAGGGCTGGACAGCTGGGAGGTGGGTGCGGGGAGGGGAGCTGGATTCGGCCGGTCACGCTTGGGGGGAGGGGCCGCGGGGGCAGCAGCGGCGGGGAAAGGTAATGGGAGGAAATAAGGGATAAAGAAAAAAGGGAAAATAGGCAGAAATAAGGCACAAAAGAGCAGAGATGCAGAAAGGTGAAAGATAAGAGGGTAGAAAAACGAGTGAAAACTAGTGAAAGGGCAGAGCGAGAGGAAGGGAAAATGAGCAGAAATAAGGCAGAAAAGAGCAGAGATGCAGAAAGGTGCAGAAAGGTGAAAGATAAAAGAGGGTAGAAAAACGAGTGAAAACAAGTGAAAGGGCAGAGCGAGAGGAAGGGAAAATGAGCAGAAATAAGGCACAAAAAAGCAGAGATGCAGAAAAATGCAGAAAGGTGAAAGATAAAAAGGGTAGAAAAACGAGTGAAAGAGCAGAGTTAGAGGAAGGAGACAGAGGTCCACTGGACCACCAGGGATGAAGCGCAGGGAAACCTGCGGGTGGAGGAGGGCTCGATCACCAACACTCGAGAGTGCAGGGGCAGGGGCAGGCCTCACTTAATGGTGGAGCTGCGAGGGTGGGAGAGCAATTTCACTGACAATGAGTCAGTGGTCTTGCTCACTTGTCCCCGCAGTGGCTGCCATTAAGTAGGGGTCGGGGAGGGCTGGACAGCTGGGAGGCGGGAGTGGGGAGGGGAGCTGGATTCGGCCGGTCATGCTGGGGGGGAGGGGCCGCGGGGGCAGCAGCAGCGGGGAAAGGTAAAGGGAGGAAATAAGGGATAAAGAAAAAAGGGAAAATAGGCAGAAATAAGGCACAAAAGAGCAGAGATGCAGAAAGGTGAAAGATAAGAGGGTAGAAAAACGAGTGAAAACTAGTGAAAGGGCAGAGAGAGAGGAAGGGAAAACGAGCAGAAATAAGGCAGAAAAGAGCAGAGATGCAGAAAAGTGCAGAAAGGTGAAAGATAAAAGAGGGTAGAAAAACGAGTGAAAACAAGGGAAAGGGCAGAGCGAGAAGAAGGGAAAATGAGCAGAAATAAGGCACAAAAGAGCAGAGATGCAGAAAAGTGCAGAAAGCTGAAAGATAAAAAAGGGTAGAAAAACGAGTGAAAGAGCAGAGTTAGAGAAAGGAGACAGAGGTCCACTGGACCACCAGGGATGAGGCGCAGGGAAACATGCGGGTGGAGGTGGGCCTCCATCACCAACACTCAAGAGTGCAGGGGCAGGCCTCTTTTAATGGTGGAGCGGCGAGGGTGGGAGAGCAATTTCAGTGACAATGAGTCAGTGGTCTTGCTCGCCTGTCCCCGCAGTGGCTGCCATTAAGTAGGGGTCGGGGAGGGCTGGACAGCTGGGAGGCGGGAGCGGGGAGGGGAGCTGGATTCGGCCGGTCACGCTTGGGGGGAGGGGCCGCGGGGGCAGCAGCGGCGGGGAAAGGTAAAGGGAGGAAATAAGGGATAAAGAAAAAAGGGAAAATAGGCAGAAATAAGGCACAAAAGAGCAGAGATGCAGCAAGGTGAAAGATAAGAGGGTAGAAAAACGAGTGAAAACTAGTGAAAGGGCAGAGCGAGAGGAAGGGAAAATGAGCAGAAATAAGGCAGAAAAGAGCAGAGATGCAGAAAAGTGCAGAAAGGTGAAAGATGAAAGAGGGTAGAAAAACGAGTGAAAACAAGTGAAAGGGCAGAGCGAGAGGAAGGGAAAATGAGCAGAAATAAGGCACAAAAGAGCAGAGATGCAGAAAAGTGCAGAAAGGTGAAAGATAAAAAAGTGTAGAAAAACGAGTGAAAGAGCAGAGTTAGAGGAAGGAGACAGAGGTCCACTGGACCACCAGGGATGAGGCGCAGGGAAACCTGCGGGTGGAGGAGGGCCTCGATCACCAACACTCGAGAGTGCAGGGGCAGGCCTCACTTAATGGTGGAGCTGCGAGGGTGGGAGAGCAATTTCACTGACAATGAGTCAGTGGTCTTGCTCGCCTGTCCCCGCAGTGGCTGCCATTAAGTAGGGGTCGGGGAGGGCTGGACAGCTGGGAGGCGGGAGCAGGGAGGGGAGCTGGATTCGGCCGGTCACGCTGGGGGGGAGGGGCCGCGGGGGCAGCAGCGGCGGGGAAAGTTAAAGGGAGGAAATAAGGGATATGAAAAAAGGGAAAATATGCAGAAATAAGGCACAAAAGAGCAGAGATGCAGAAAGGTGAAAGATAAGAGGGTAGAAAAACGAGTGAAAACTAGTGAAAGGGCAGAGCGAGAGGAAGGGAAAATGAGCAGAAATAAGGCAGAAAAGAGCAGAGATGCAGAAAAGTGCAGAAAGGTGAAAGATAAAAGAGGGTAGAAAAACGAGTGAAAACAAGTGAAAGGGCAGAGCGAGAGGAAGGGAAAATGAGCAGAAATAAGGAACAAAAGAGCAGAGATGCAGAAAAGTGCAGAAAGGTGAAAGATAAAAAAGGGTAGAAAAACGAGTGAAAGAGCAGAGTTAGAGGAAGGAGACAGAGGTCCACTGGACCACCAGGGATGAGGCGCAGGGAAACCTGCGGGTGGAGGAGGGCCTCGATCACCAACACTCGAGAGTGCAGGGGCAGGCCTCACTTAATGGTGGAGCTGCGAGGGTGGGAGAGCAATTTCACTGACAATGAGTCAGTGGTCTTGCTCGCCTGTCCCCGCAGTGGCTGCCATTAAGTAGGGGTCGGGGAGGGCTGGACAGCTGGGAGGCGGGAGCGGGGAGGGGAGCTGGATTCGGCCGGTCACGCTGGGGGAGGGGCCGCGGGGCAGCAGCGGCGGGGAAAGGTAAAAGGAGGAAATAAGGGATAAAGAAAAAAGGGAAAATAGGCAGAAATAAGGCACAAAAGAGCAGAGATGCAGAAAGGTGAAAGATAAGAGGGTAGAAAAACGAGTGAAAACTAGTGAAAGGGCAGAGCGAGAGGAAGGGAAAATGAGCAGAAATAAGGCAGAAAAGAGCAGAGATGCAGAAAAGTGCAGAAAGGTGAAAGATAAAAGAGGGTAGAAAAACGAGTGAAAACAAGTGAAAGGGCAGAGCGAGAGGAAGGGAAAATGAGCAGAAATAAGGCACAAAAGAGCAGAGATGCAGAAAAGTGCAGAAAGGTGAAAGATAAAAAAGGGTAGAAAAACGAGTGAAAGAGCAGAGTTAGAGGAAGGAGACAGAGGTCCACTGGACCACCAGGGATGAGGCACAGGGAAACCTGCAGGTGGAGGAGGGCCTCGATCACCAACACTCGAGAGTGCAGGGGCAGGGGCAGGCCTCACTTAATGGTGGAGCTGCGAGGGTGGGAGAGCAATTTCACTGACAATGAGTCAGTGGTCTTGCTCGCCTGTCCCCGCAGTGGCTGCCATTAAGTAGGGGTCGGGGAGGGCTGGACAGCTGGGAGGCAGGAGCGGGGAGGGGAGCTGGATTCGGCCGGTCACGCTGGGGGGGAGGGGCCGCGGGGGCAGCAGCGGCGGGGAAAGGTAAAGGGAGGAAATAAGGGATAAAGAAAAAAGGGAAAATAGACAGAAATAAGGCACAAAAGAGCAGAGATGCAGAAAGGTGAAAGATAAGAGGGTAGAAAAACGAGTGAAAACTAGTGAAAGGGCAGAGCGAGAGGAAGGGAAAATGAGCAGAAATAAGGCAGAAAAGAGCAGAGATGCAGAAAAGTGCAGAAAGGTGAAAGATAAAAGAGGGTAGAAAAACGAGTGAAAACAAGTGAAAGGGCAGAGCGAGAGGAAGGGAAAATGAGCAGAAATAAGGCACAAAAGAGCAGAGATGCAGAAAAGTGCAGAAAGGTGAAAGATAAAAAGGGTAGAAAAACGAGTGAAAGAGCAGAGTTAGAGGAAGGAGACAGAGGTCCACTGGACCACCAGGGATGAGGCGCAGGGAAACCTGCGGGTGGAGGAGGGCCTCGATCACCAACACTCGAGAGGGCAGGGGCAGGCCTCACTTAATGGTGGAGCTGCGAGGGTGGGATAGCAATTTCACTGACAATGAGTCAGTGGTCTTGCTCGCCTGTCCCCGCAGTGGCTGCCATTAAGTAGGGGTCGGGGAGGGCTGGACAGCTGGGAGGCAGGAGCGGGGAGGGGAGCTGGATTCGGCCGGTCACGCTGGGGGGGAGGGGCCGCGGGGCAGCAGCGGCGGGGAAAGGTAAAGGGAGGAAATAAGGGATAAAGAAAAAAGGGAAAATAGGCAGAAATAAGGCACAAAAGAGCAGAGATGCAGAAAGGTGAAAGATAAGAGGGTAGAAAAACGAGTGAAAACTAGTGAAAGGGCAGAGCGAGAGGAAGGGAAAATGAGCAGAAATAAGGCAGAAAAGAGCAGAGATGCAGAAAAGTGCAGAAAGGTGAAAGATAAAAGAGGGTAGAAAAACGAGTGAAAACAAGTGAAAGGGCAGAGCGAGAGGAAGGGAAAATGAGCAGAAATAAGGCACAAAAGAGCAGAGATGCAGAAAAGTGCAGAAAGGTGAAAGATAAAAAAGGGTAGAAAAACGAGTGAAAGAGCAGAGTTAGAGGAAGGAGACAGAGGTCCACTGGACCACCAGGGATGAGGCGCAGGGAAACCTGCGGGTGGAGGAGGGCCTCGATCACCAACACTCGAGAGTGCAGGGGCAGGCCTCACTTAATGGTGGAGCTGCGAGGGTGGGAGAGCAATTTCACTGACAATGAGTCAGTGGTCTTGCTCGCCTGTCTCCGCAGTGGCTGCCATTAAGTAGGGGTCGGGGAGGGCTGGACAGCTGGGAGGCGGGAGCGGGGAGGGGAGCTGGATTCGGCCGGTCACGCTGGGGGGGAGGGGCCGTGGGGGCAGCAGCGGCGGGGAAAGGTAAAGGGAGGAAATAAGGGATAAAGAAAAAAGGGAAAATAGGCAGAAATAATGCACAAAAGAGCAGAGATGCAGAAAGGTGAAAGATAAAAGGGTTGAAAAACGAGTGAAAACTAGTGAAAGGGCAGAGCGAGAGGAAGGGAAAATGAGCAGAAATAAGGCAGAAATGAGCAGAGATGCAGAAAAGTGCAGAAAGGTGAAAGATAAAAAAGGGTAGAAAAACGAGTGAAAGAGCAGAGTTAGAGGAAGGAGACAGAGGTCCACTGGACCACCAGGGATGAGGCGCAGGGAAACCTGCGGGTGGAGGAGGGCCTCGATCACCAACACTCGAGAGTGCAGGGGCAGGGGCAGGCCTCACTTAATGGTGGAGCTGCGAGGGTGGGAGAGCAATTTCACTGAAAATGAGTCAGTGGTCTTGCTCGCCTGTCCCCGCAGTGGCCGCCATTAAGTAGGGGTCGGGGAGGGCTGGACAGCTGGGAGGCGGGAGCGGGGAGGGGAGCTGTATTGGGCCGGTCGCGCTGGGGGGGAGGGGCCGCGGGGGCAGCAGCGGCGGGGAAAGGTAAAGGGAGGAAATAAGGGATAAAGAAAAAAGGGAAAATAGGCAGAAATAAGGCACAAAAGAGCAGAGATGCAAGACCACTGTCTTGCATCTCTGCTCTGTTAGCCCTCCCTAGCTTATAGGTTTTCCTCAGCACACGGATCTGATTTGCGTTCCTAGGTGATGACTTGAGCGCTTTGCGCAGATTTGAGGAAGCAGTCATGCAATTCTTATCAAACCATCGATGAGGTATGGAATCTCTCATAGAGGGCGGGCGTATCAATTGTGACCTTATGTACATTAGTAACTTGTTAAACGCATCAACTATACAGATCTGGTCTAGTGATAGATCCAGACAGGTTTTTATGCCCTCCGGGTTAGCCAAAACAAAACTCATAAAAAGAGTAACCACATTGACCTTCTCCTATTTCAAAGTGATGCCACTGGATCTACTTATAATTGGTTTGGGAAATTTGGGGCCATTTTGGGACTTAGGCACCTGCCATAACAAGACACTAGACAGTGTGTCATGATCAGTAAATTCAGTGAAGTTAGTTTTTGGTTTTAAAACCTTGAACTAAGGCTCTCAGATAAAATGATGTAATCTAGAGTAGATAGATATTCACTTCTATGAAAAGTTGGAAAAAAGACCCAGTGTGTGGATCTATAGCGTTATGGATCACAAGTTGACATTTCATTAGTATAGTATTGAGGGCATTCCTCTGGGTGTCGTGATGAAAGTGGGGGATACAGACCTTTTGTGATCCAAAATTCCACATAGGTCCACAGAATTTCGAGAGCAGGGTTTTAAATTAAAATCTCCCGACCAAATTACGTGTAGGGGTTTGAGATGAGACTCCACTAAGTCCTCTAACAAATTACTTAGAGACTGAGGTACCACCACTGGATCCAAAAAGTTGGTATTATAATAGTTTACCAGTAATAGATCCCAGGCGTCAATGCCTTTAATAACCAAAATATAAAAATATGGAGAAGTATTTATAAAAGTCAGGACTTTGAGTGACACAACATTGGAAATCAATGTTAATAAGTCACTCCTGGGCCTACCCCCTGTAGATGGTAAGGCCAAAGTTTAGAAAGATCTATACCCATCGATGTATATTGGGTCTGTCTCCCAGGTTTCTTGGATAAGGATAATCTGGTAATTGGACAGAACAGAAAGTCATTCCTCATTATTACACGTGCTGCTGTATCCAGCTATGTTCCAGGATGCAAAAGAGTATGTTAAGTTCTGTGCATCCCTAATGAGAGATAAATTAGTGTGTTGGTCCGGGACTGGTATGTGTAAAACAATACAACTCTGATGTTCGTTTTCCCCCTGTAAGAGCTGACAAGCATCCATTAGCTCCGCCCCTTCAAGCTGTATTCCAGGAGACTACTGGTTATCACACGTATGCCAATCACAAGAATCCGGACATGATAAAGGGGCAAATCTATTGGAGGTGGAATAATGCGCAAGATTAATCATAGGATTCCTGTTTATTCGTAGATGGTGATCTAAGGCTGTATGCTGGACCCCTCCCAGGTGCAGGGTTTGTGGTTTGTGAAAGAAACCCAGAGGTGCGGGGACGATCATAGTAGTTAAGTTCGGATCAGCTATGGGTTGTGAGAGTAAATCTCTTACCAAATAGGGGCTGTCAAAGTTGAAAACAACACAATCGCCCTCATAAGATTTTGGAGAGGAGCCCACCCAAGAGGTTCTCCGCGCCATTAATAGATGGTTCTGTATTAGGGGTCCAGGCCTTGTGTGAATGGTTAACCAGTGGCATGCTTTGGCCAAGAGCTGGGTGGTAGATTCACTTTGTGAGGAATCAAGAGCAGGAACATTCAATAAAACTAATACATATGTACTAGCTGCGGGTGGAGGAGGGCCTCGATCACCAACACTCGAGAGTGCAGGGGCAGGCCTCACTTAATGGTGGAGCTGCGAGGGTGGGAGAGCAATTTCACTGACAATGAATCAGTGGTCTTGCTCGCCTGTCCCCGCAGTGGCCGCCATTAAGTAGGGGTCGGGAGGGCTGGACAGCTGGGAGGCGGGAGCGGGGAGGGGAGCTGGATTGGGCCGGTCGCGCTGGGGGAGGGGCCGCGGGGGCAGCAGCGGCGGGGAAAGGTAAAGGGAGGAAATAAGGGATAAAGAAAAAAGGGAAAATAGGCAGAAATAAGGCACAAAAGAGCAGAGCTGCAGAAAGGTGAAAGATAAGAGGGTAGAAAAACGAGTGAAAACTAGTGAAAGGGCAGAGCGAGAGGAAGGGAAAATGAGCAGAAATAAGGCAGAAAAGAGCAGAGATGCAGAAAAGTGCAGAAAGGTGAAAGATAAAAGAGGGTAGAAAAACGAGTGAAAACAAGTGAAAGGGCAGAGCGAGAGGAAGGGAAAATGAGCAGAAATAAGGCACAAAAGAGCAGAGATGCAGAAAAGTGCAGAAAGGTGAAAGATAAAAAAGGGTAGAAAAACGAGTGAAAGAGCAGAGTTAGAGGAAGGAGACAGAGGTCCACTGGACCACCAGGGATGAGGCGCAGGGAAACCTGCGGGTGGAGGAGGGCCTCGATCACCAACACTCGAGAGTGCAGGGGCAGGGGCAGGCCTCACTTAATGGTGGAGCTGCGAGTGTGGGAGAGCAATTTCACTGAAAATGAGTCAGTGGTCTTGCTCGCCTGTCCCCGCAGTGGCCGCCATTAAGTAGGGGTCGGGAGGGCTGGACAGCTGGGAGGCGGGAGCGGGGAGGGGAGCTGTATTGGGCCGGTCGCGCTGGGGGAGGGGCCGCGGGGCAGCAGCGGCGGGGAAAGGTAAAGGGAGGAAATAAGGGATAAAGAAAAAGGGAAAATAGGCAGAAATAAGGCACAAAGAGCAGAGATGCAAGACCACTGTCTTGCATCTCTGCTCTGTTAGCCCTCCCTAGCTTATAGGTTTTCCTCAGCACACGGATCTGATTTGCGTTCCTAGGTGATGACTTGAGCGCTTTGCGCAGATTTGAGGAAGCAGTCATGCAATTCTTATCAAACCATCGATGAGGTATGGAATCTCTCATAGAGGGCGGGCGTATCAATTGTGACCTTATGTACATTAGTAACTTGTTAAACGCATCAACTATACAGATCTGGTCTAGTGATAGATCCAGACAGGTTTTTATGCCCTCCGGGTTAGCCAAAACAAAACTCATAAAAAGAGTAACCACATTGACCTTCTCCTATTTCAAAGTGATGCCACTGGATCTACTTATAATTGGTTTGGGAAATTTGGGGCCATTTTGGGACTTAGGCACCTGCCATAACAAGACACTAGACAGTGTGTCATGATCAGTAAATTCAGTGAAGTTAGTTTTTGGTTTTAAAAACCTTGAACTAAGGCTCTCAGATAAAATGATGTAATCTAGAGTAGATAGATATTCACCTCTATGAAAAGTTGGAAAAAAAGACCCAGTGTGTGGATCTATAGCGTTATGGATCACAAGTTGACATTTCATTAGTATAGTATTGAGGGCATTCCTCTGGGTGTCGTGGATGAAAGTGGGGGATACAGACCTTTTGTGATCCAAAATTCCACATAGGTCCACAGAATTTCGAGAGCAGGGTTTTAAATTAAAATCTCCCGACCAAATTACGTGTAGGGGTTTGAGATGAGACTCCACTAAGTCCTCTAACAAATTACTTAGAGACTGAGGTACCACCACTGGATCCAAAAAGTTGGTATTATAATAGTTTACCAGTAATAGATCCCAGGCGTCAATGCCTTTAATAACCAAAATATAAAAATATGGAGAAGTATTTATAAAAGTCAGGACTTTGAGTGACACAACATTGGAAATCAATGTTAATAAGCCGCCCCTGGGCCTACCCCCTGTAGATGGTAAGGCCAAAGTTTAGAAAGATCTATACCCATCGATGTATATTGGGTCTGTCTCCCAGGTTTCTTGGATAAGGATAATCTGGTAATTGGACAGAACAGAAAGTCATTCCTCATTATTACACGTGCTGCTGTATCCAGCTATGTTCCAGGATGCAAAAGAGTATGTTAAGTTCTGTGCATCCCTAATGAGAGATAAATTAGTGTGTTGGTCCGGGACTGGTATGTGTAAAACAATACAACTCTGATGTTCGTTTTCCCCCTGTAAGAGCTGACAAGCATCCATTAGCTCCGCCCCTTCAAGCTGTATTCCAGGAGACTACTGGTTATCACACGTATGCCAATCACAAGAATCCGGACATGATAAAGGGGCAAATCTATTGGAGGTGGAATAATGCGCAAGATTAATCATAGGATTCCTGTTCATTCGTAGATGGTGATCTAAGGCTGTATGCTGGACCCCTCCCAGATGCAGGGTTTGTGGTTTGTGAAAGAAACCCAGAGGTGCGGGGACGATCATAGTAGTTAAGTTCGGATCAGCTATGGGTTGTGAGAGTAAATCTCTTACCAAATAGGGGCTGTCAAAGTTGAAAACAACACAATCGCCCTCATAAGATTTTGGAGAGGAGCCCACCCAAGAGGTTCTCCGCGCCATTAATAGATGGTTCTGTATTAGGGGTCCAGGCCTCGTGTGAATGGTTAACCAGTGGCATGCTTTGGCCAAGAGCTGGGTGGTAGATTCACTTTGTGAGGAATCAAGAGCAGGAACATTCAATAAAACTAATACATATGTACTAGCTGCGGGTGGAGGAGGGCCTCGATCACCAACACTCGAGAGTGCAGGGGCAGGCCTCACTTAATGGTGGAGCTGCGAGGGTGGGAGAGCAATTTCACTGACAATGAATCAGTGGTCTTGCTCGCCTGTCCCCGCAGTGGCCGCCATTAAGTAGGGGTCGGGAGGGCTGGACAGCTGGGAGGCGGGAGCGGGGAGGGAGCTGGATTGGGCCGGTCGCGCTGGGGGGAGGGGCCGCGGGGGCAGCAGCGGCGGGGAAAGGTAAAGGGAGGAAATAAGGGATAAAGAAAAAGGGAAAATAGGCAGAAATAAGGCACAAAAGAGCAGAGCTGCAGAAAGGTGAAAGATAAGAGGGTAGAAAAACGAGTGAAAACTAGTGAAAGGGCAGAGCGAGAGGAAGGGAAAATGAGCAGAAATAAGGCAGAAAAGAGCAGAGATGCAGAAAAGTGCAGAAAGGTGAAAGATAAAAGAGGGTAGAAAAACGAGTGAAAACAAGTGAAAGGGCAGAGCGAGAGGAAGGGAAAACGAGCAGAAATAAGGCACAAAAGAGCAGAGATGCAGAAAAGTGCAGAAAGGTGAAAGATAAAAAAGGGTAGAAAAACGAATGAAAGAGCAGAGTTAGAGGAAGGAGACAGAGGTCCACTGGACCACCAGGGATGAGGCGCAGGAAACCTGCGGGTGGGAGGAGGGCCTCGATCACCAACACTCGAGAGGGCAGGGGCAGGCCTCACTTAATGGTGGAGCTGCGAGGGTGGGATAGCAATTTCACTGACAATGAGTCAGTGGTCTTGCTCGCCTGTCCTCGCAGTGGCTGCCATTAAGTAGGGGTCGGGAGGGCTGGACAGCTGGGAGGCAGGAGCGGGGAGGGGAGCTGGATTCGGCCGGTCACGCTGGGGGGGAGGGGCCGCGGGGGCAGCAGCGGCGGGGAAAGGTAAAGGGAGGAAATAAGGGATAAAGAAAAAAGGGAAAATAGGCAGAAATAAGGCACAAAAGAGCAGAGATGCAGAAAGGTGAAAGATAAGAGGGTAGAAAACGAGTGAAAACTAGTGAAAGGGCAGAGCGAGAGGAAGGGAAAATGAGCAGAAATAAGGCAGAAAAGAGCAGAGATGCAGAAAAGTGCAGAAAGGTGAAAGATAAAAGAGGGTAGAAAAACGAGTGAAAACAAGTGAAAGGGCAGAGCGAGAGGAAGGGAAAATGAGCAGAAATAAGGCACAAAAGAGCAGAGATGCAGAAAAGTGCAGAAAGGTGAAAGATAAAAAAGGGTAGAAAAACGAGTGAAAGAGCAGAGTTAGAGGAAGGAGACAGAGGTCCACTGGACCACCAGGGATGAGGCGAAGGGAAACCTGCGGGTGGAGGAGGGCCTCGATCACCAACACTCGAGAGTGCAGGGGCAGGGGCAGGCCTCACTTAATGGTGGAGCTGCGAGGGTGGGAGAGCAATTTCACTGACAATGAGTCAGTGGTCTTGTTCGCCTGTCCCCGCAGTGGCTGCCATTAAGTAGGGGTCGGGGAGGGCTGGACAGCTGGGAGGCAGGAGCGGGGAGGGGAGCTGGATTCGGCCGGTCACGCTGGGGTGGAGGGGCCGCGGGGCAGCAGCGGCGGGGAAAGGTAAAGGGAGGAAATAAGGGATAAACAAAAAAGGGAAAATAGGCAGAAATAATGCACAAAAGAGCAGAGATGCAGAAAGGTGAAAGATAAGAGGGTAGAAAAACGAGTGAAAACTAGTGAAAGGGCAGAGCGAGAGGAAGGGAAAATGAGCAGAAATAAGGCAGAAAAGAGCAGAGATGCAGAAAAGTGCAGAAAGGTGAAAGATAAAAGAGGGTAGAAAAACGAGTGAAAACAAGTGAAAGGGCAGAGCGAGAGGAAGGGAAAATGAGCAGAAATAAGGAACAAAAGAGCAGAGATGCACAAAAGTGCAGAAAGGTGAAAGATAAAAAAGGGTAGAAAAACGAGTGAAAGAGCAGAGTTAGAGGAAGGAGACAGAGTTCCACTGGACCACCAGGGATGAGGCGCAGGGAAACCTGCGGGTGGAGGAGGGCCTCGATCACCAACACTCGAGAGTGCAGGGGCAGGGTCAGGCCTCACTTAATGGTGGAGCTGCGAGGGTGGGAGAGCAATTTCACTGACAATGAGTCAGTGGTCTTGCTCGCCTGTCCCCGCAGTGGCTGCCATTAAGTAGGGGTCGGGAGGGCTGGACAGCTGGGAGGCGGGAGCGGGGAGGGGAGCTGGATTCGGCCGGTCACGCTGGGGGAGGGGCCGCGGGGCAGCAGCGGCGGGGAAAGGTAAAGGGAGGAAATAAGGGATAAAGAAAAAGGGAAAATAGGCAGAAATAAGGCACAAAAGAGCAGAGATGCAGAAAGGTGAAAGATAAGAGGGTAGAAAAACGAGTGAAAACTAGTGAAAGGGCAGAGCGAGAGGAAGGGAAAATGAGCAGAAATAAGGCAGAAAAGAGCAGAGATGCAGAAAAGTGCAGAAAGGTAAAAGATAAAAGAGGGTAGAAAAACGAGTGAAAACAAGTGAAAGGGCAGAGCGAGAGGAAGGGAAAATGAGCAGAAATAAGGCACAAAAGAGCAGAGATGCAGAAAAGTGCAGAAAGGTGAAAGATAAAAAAGGGTAGAAAACGAGTGAAAGAGCAGAGTTAGAGGAAGGAGACAGAGGTCCACTGGACCACCAGGGATGAGGCGCAGGGAAACCTGAGGGTGGAGGAGGGCTCGATCACCAACACTCGAGAGTGCAGGGGCAGGCCTCACTTAATGGTGGAGCTGCGATGGTGGGAGAGCAATTTCACTGACAATGAGTCAGTGGTCTTGCTCGCCTGTCCCCGCAGTGGCTGCCATAAAGTAGGGGTCGGGGAGGGCTGGACAGCTGGGAGGCGGGAGCGGGGAGGGAGCTGGATTCGGCCGGTCACGCTGGGGGAGGGGCCGTGGGGCAGCAGCGGCGGGGAAAGGTAAAGGGAGGAAATAAGGGATAAAGAAAAAAGGGAAAATAGGCAGAAATAAGGCACAAAAGAGCAGAGATGCAGAAAGGTGAAAGATAAAAGGGTTGAAAAACGAGTGAAAACTAGTGAAAGGGCAGAGCGAGAGGAAGGGAAAATGAGCAGAAATAAGGCAGAAATGAGCAGAGATGCAGAAAAGTGCAGAAAGGTGAAAGATAAAAGAAGGTAGAAAAACGAGTGAAAACAAGTGAAAGGGCAGAGCGAGAGGAAGGGAAAATGAGCAGAAATAAGGCACAAAAGAGCAGAGATGCAGAAAAGTGCAGAAAGGTGAAAGATAAAAAAGGGTAGAAAAACGAGTGAAAGAGCAGAGTTAGAGGAAGGAGACAGAGGTCCACTGGACCACCAGGGATGAGGCGCAGGAAACCTGCGGGTGGAGGAGGGCCTCGATCACCAACACTCGAGAGTGCAGGGGCAGGGGCAGGCCTCACTTAATGGTGGAGCTGCGAGGGTGGGAGAGCAATTTCACTGACAATGAGTCAGTGGTCTTGCTCGCCTGTCCCCGCAGTGGCCGCCATTAAGTAGGGGTCGGGGAGGGCTGGACAGCTGGGAGGCGGGAGCGGGGAGGGGAGCTGTATTGGGCCGGTCGCGCTGGAGGGGAGGGGCCGCGGGGGCAGCAGCGGCGGGAAAGGTAAAGGGAGGAAATAAGGGATAAAGAAAAAGGGAAAATAGGCAGAAATAAGGCACAAAGAGCAGAGATGCAAGACCACTGTCTTGCATCTCTGCTCTGTTAGCCCTCCCTAGCTTATAGGTTTTCCTCAGCACACGGATCTGATTTGCGTTCCTAGGTGATGACTTGAGCGCTTTGCGCAGATTTGAGGAAGCAGTCATGCAATTCTTATCAAACCATCGATGAGGTATGGAATCTCTCATAGAGGTCGGGCGTATCAATTGTGACCTTATGTACATTAGTAACTTGTTAAACGCATCAACTATACAGATCTGGTCTAGTGATAGATCCAGACAGGTTTTTATGCCCTCCGGGTTAGCCAAAACAAAACTCATAAAAAGAGTAACCACATTGACCTTCTCCTATTTCAAAGTGATGCCACTGGATCTACTTATAATTGGTTTGGGAAATTTGGGGCCATTTTGGGACTTAGGCACCTGCCATAACAAGACACTAGACAGTGTGTCATGATCAGTAAATTCAGTGAAGTTAGTTTTTGGTTTTAAAACCTTGAACTAAGGCTCTCAGATAAAATGATGTAATCTAGAGTAGATAGATATTCACCTCTATGAAAAGTTGGAAAAAAAGACCCAGTGTGTGGATCTATAGCGTTATGGATCACAAGTTGACATTTCATTAGTATAGTATTGAGGGCATTCCTCTGGGTGTCGTGATGAAAGTGGGGGATACAGACCTTTTTGTGATCCAAAATTCCACATAGGTCCACAGAATTTCGAGAGCAGGGTTTTAAATTAAAATCTCCCGACCAAATTACGTGTAGGGGTTTGAGATGAGACTCCACTAAGTCCTCTAACAAATTACTTAGAGACTGAGGTACCACCACTGGATCCAAAAAGTTGGTATTATAATAGTTTACCAGTAATAGATCCCAGGTGTCAATGCCTTTAATAACCAAAATATAAAAATATGGAGAAGTATTTATAAAAGTCAGGACTTTGAGTGACACAACATTGGAAATCAATGTTAATAAGTCACTCCTGGGCCTACCCCTGTAGATGGTAAGGCCAAAGTTTAGAAAGATCTATACCCATCGATGTATATTGGGTCTGTCTCCCAGGTTTCTTGGATAAGGATAATCTGGTAATTGGACAGAACAGAAAGTCATTCCTCATTATTACACGTGCTGCTGTATCCAGCTATGTTCCAGGATGCAAAAGAGTATGTTAAGTTCTGTGCATCCCTAATGAGAGATAAATGAGTGTGTTGGTCCGGGACTGGTATGTGTAAAACAATACAACTCTGATGTTCGTTTTCCCCCTGTAAGAGCTGACAAGCATCCATTAGCTCCGCCCCTTCAAGCTGTATTCCAGGAGACTACTGGTTATCACACGTATGCCAATCACAAGAATCCGGACATGATAAAGGGGCAAATCTATTGGAGGTGGAATAATGCGCAAAATTAATCATAGGATTCCTGTTCATTCGTAGATGGTGATCTAAGGCTGTATACTGGACCCCTCCCAGCTGCAGGGTTTGTGGTTTGTGAAAGAAACCCAGAGGTGCGGGGACGATCATAGTAGTTAAGTTCGGATCAGCTATGGGTTGTGAGAGTAAATCTCTTACCAAATAGGGGCTGTCAAAGTTGAAAACAACACAATCGCCCTCATAAGATTTTGGAGAGGAGCCCACCCAAGAGGTTCTCCGCGCCATTAATAGATGGTTCTGTATTAGGGGTCCAGGCCTCATGTGAATGGTTAACCAGTGGCATGCTTTGGCCAAGAGCTGGGTGGTAGATTCACTTTGTGAGGAATCAAGAGCAGGAACATTCAATAAAACTAATACATATGTACTAGCTGCGGGTGGGAGATCAAGGTTTAGATGTTTAGAATATCTCCGCGTGAAATCCGACAAAGGCTGTTTGGCATATCTTTGAATGGTGTTTCCAGAGCCCTCAGGAGGGCTAGGGATAACCAATCTATTCACAAGTGCTGGAGAGGGGGGTGTTACAGATGATGGGACAGGATTTTTAATAAGGTCACCTGACAATAACTAAGTGCCCCCTCTTTGTAGTGTCCCTACTTGCGGGACACACCCTTGATTGTCCATGACTAATGGTCGTCCTGACTGGGAACCAAGGGTACAAACAGGATAATTTGTGGTGCGCATAGTGTGTGATAGTTGGTTATTGTGTAGGGGTGGTTGTAAAGGAACTTTACTGGGGCCTAGAAACGCCTCAATTTTGTGTTCAATATTGTCCAATCGTGATAATATCGGACTAATTAATAGAGAAAGTCTTGCGCAAATGTCTTCCAATGGGACCAGAGACCGTGGGAGTTCATTAACATCGGAACCGGTCTCAGATCTTGGTTGCTGAGGAGATGATTTCCTGAGTTTCTTTGCTCTGGTTGAGATAAGTTCTTTAGCGGGACCTTTCTTCCTCTTACTGTTCTTAGCCAAAGAGGGAGGGGGCTTGGGTACAGTGAGATTGGTGGGCACGGGAGAAATGTCAATAACAGGTGCGGTGACATTTGATGGTAAGTCACAGTGTTCGACAGCGCCCTGAGTATTAATCTGTGAGTTGGGCTCGATACTGAGTTCTGCGGAAGTGGGTATACTGGTAGAGAGTACTATAATACCATCATTGGAGGCCTGGGCACGATCCCCCAGAGAGAGTCTGCGCTCCGTAAGGGCTATCTCACTAGATATGGCATTAGTAGCTTTGGATAAAATTAGTCAATAGTAGAGATTGTTAGACCAGAGTTAAGGGTTAGCTTTTTCTTACCCATCTTTACGCAGGCTCCAGGCACTGTGGAAAATGGGGGTTAGAGGGGTGGCCCAGCCCGGTCCTCCTCCAGGCTTCGACAGGCGTGAATGGGCCAGCCCTTGGCCCGGGCTCCACCGGCTGCGGGACCGGGCACACCCGCACGCGTCCTGTTCTACAGGGGCCCCGAGCTGCCTTTATGCGCCGCCTTGCACTGCTGGTATGCATTGGCGGGGCCTGTTGGGGGATGTAGTCCCCTGGAAAGTGCCGGTGCCTGGTGTGCAATGATGGGCTCCCGTGCTGTGGGAGCCCCAAGCTGCCTTTATGTGCCTTACAGACCTATACAGACACTCACACAGCCACTTACAGACCCTACTCAGACACTCACACACCTGTCACAGTCCTACTCAGAGAATAATACACCCACTCATAGTCCCACTCAGAGACTCATGCACCCACTTACAGACCCACTCAGAAAAAAATGCACCCAATCACAGACCCACTCATATACTCATGTGCCCGCTCACAGATCTACTCAGAGACTCACGCACCCACTCACAGACCCACTCAGAAAAGAATGCACCCAGTCACAGACCCACTCATTCACTCATGCACCCATGCACCCAATCACAGATCCACTCAGCCACTAACACACCCACTCACTCACCCACTCAGAGGCTTATCCATTCACTCAGAATTTCAAAGACACTCATGCACCCACTCATAGACCCAGTCAGAGACTTTAATAATATATACATTTTACCCAGTCACAGAAACAGGCAGGCACTGATACACTCAGTTACAGTCTCAAGAAAATGCTTGTGAACCACAAACAGATGTAGCCAGACAGTAACTGACATACTGAGAAAGACACTAATAAAATAATACACACACCCATTTACTCACCTATACATGCACTTTCATAGTTTTTCTCACTTCTGTGCAGGCACTGTCAGATTTACTGAGACACATATGACACATATGCAGTCATTCATGTATCCTGCAATCACTCTATTACAAACATGTGCACACAGTCATATACCCAACTATACACCTAGTCACCCATCCAAACAGCCACTGATATAACTATATATAAAACAATAGAGCCACTAGCACATCCAGCCAGAGGGTGACATAGACACTTACACATCCAATCACAGATCTACACAGCAGGTGCATATCCATCAGAAACAGAGTCACTTGCACACAGAGTGACATACCCCAACGTCTAGTAAGACAGCCAGTAAGCAATGCATACAGGCAATTACGTAGCCATGTAGAGAGGCATTTAGACAGCCAGTCACACACTGATATAGTTAGTTATATATCCAGTGACACACCTACAGAGGCTCTGATACACTCACTCAGATATATACTCAAGTACTGACACAACCAAGTCACTCATAGATATACTAACTCATAAACGCATTTCTACATTCAAAGTGACAGACTTAGACTGTCTGTTATACACTGCATAACCACTGCACTTATACACGCAGTTACAGTCTCAAAAAAGCGCTCAAAACCTTTTGCCAAGCCTTAAACTCCCCTTCTAATGCATATAAGTAATTCTTAAGGTAGGTCATAGATAGATCAAAGGCAAGGTGGCATGTGTTTAAAAGGTAAGACACTTACAGACCCATATGCACAGGTATATATCCAGTCTACCACCCATACTGCGACTGACACACCTATTTACAAAGGCATAGAGACGCTCACAAACCCAGTCAGACAGCAAGAGAGGCACTTGCACATTCACTCACACACCCACGCAGCATTTATGTATCCAATAGTACCAGAGACAGTTGCACACACAGTTACAAACCCCAACAGTCACTAACACATTCAGTAAGCAATTCATACAGCCACTTACATAGATATTTACACACCAATAGAGTTACTGCAAGAGCCAGTCACACAGCAAATTATTTACTTGCACATCGGGTGACACACCCACAAAGAGACTCATATACTCACTCAGACATGTACTCAAGTACCGACACAACTGTCACTCATTCATATAGTAACTCTTACATGTATTTACACAACCAAAGTGATAGATGTATACTGTTACAAATCAACATATCTACTTTTGTACCTACTTAATTGCTTACAGTATGCAATTTAATAGTATGTCATGGAAAGCTACATGTATTCTTCTTTTGCTTTTCAGACATCTACTTGTATTTACAAAGGAAGATTTCCCATGCCAAAAAAGACAGAAACAAGAAAAAAACAGAGGAAACAGAAGTATCGGCTTACAACTGACAGTAAAAATAATTATAATGCCGAGAATGTGATTAAAGAGAAAAAAATGCTGCTGTTAAGAGCAGTAAGAAGTTTTTTGGAATAGTATGTGGAAAAATGCAAAATGTTCAAAAACATGCAAATAAAAAGCCAAGTTTAAAATCAGATCAGAAAGGAGATGGAGTAAATTAAATTGAAAGTTAGAAATGTTATAGGAATACAGCTACTTCAACAAGAGGACAGAAATAATTTCAAGAAATACCAATCAGAATGTTTCCTAGTAGGGTAGGACAGATATTGGTATGGAACATGAAGCAGTATAGGAGGAAAAGGGAAGCACTGAAGCAAAAACAGCATATTGACAGTGTAGAAGATAAAGTGTTTGTTGTGAAGCAGAAACTATTTATTTTGATACTGAAGAGAATGAAAACACTGGATAAAACGTTGATGTCCATGAATAGAAAAAGGAACAAAAAAAGACTTATTAATAGAAGTAATTTTTGTAAAACTTTCAGAGGGGAATGGAAGCATACATTTAATATTGAGCCTTTTTTCTAATGAAGAAAGCTACCTTCAAGAAAACACGTAAAAGCATGCGGTTGACACAACTGGTCACTGCTTTGAGGTGCAAGATGGTACTCCTATTACAAAAGAAGAGATGGTTCCTAGAAATGTAGAGGAAGTGATAGCTGAAGAGGTACAAGGAAGGCGTAGACATGCTGCTGTATATAAATGGGACTGTAGTAGTATTTGTAGTGTTTGCCAGCAATCTCTATATATATATATATCCTTGCCTCACACGACGGCGGGCCGTGGCGGGTTAGCGGGACCCCAAACATCCATATTTCATTATTGTATCCGAACAATGATCCACGGCACCCAATTGCTTCAAGCAGATTTTAATTCAGCAAATGCTCCACTCAACGCGTTTCGGGAACCAACGTCCCTTGTTGCCGTGGATCATTGTTCGGATACAATAATGAAATATGGATATATATATATATATATATATATATATTACCTACTGGCGGTCGCCAGTAGGTAGTTATAGTTAAGACCACGTTTCCATAGGAAAAGCATTTTTTGATGTGCTTATAACTTTGGCGTCATTTGACGAATCTTTACGAAATTTTCCAAAAAGTTCTTCTTTTCAGGTCAGCTTCTATCCTAAAAGTTTGGGGGGGATTCGTCAAGGGGGGGCTAAGAAAAAGGGGGGTCCCAAAACGTGTTTTCTCCATGCAATTTCCATAGGAAACTTTAGACAAGGCTACAGGTCAAACTGCTGAACGGAATTATGCCAAATTTGGCACAGAGAAAGGTCTTGGTCCAGAAAGCACGCTTGTGTTTAAATCGGGTAAATCCGTTCAGTAGTTTTAGAGAAATATCAAATTTTCCAGATATCGATATTTAAGAATTCTGACATCTGATTGGCTGAAGCGTTACGAGCACGAGCTTGCGGCTCATTGGCTGCGAACTGTTGAAACTAGGAAGTGTTGGCAGCCATTTTGTGATTCAGTCCGTCAGCTCACAACTCTCCCTCTACAAGGCATCAGGTCCGTAGTTCTACGTCTGCGAGGCAACACTAAAACTATACCGCAGCTCTGTCTGTGCGACATACTCCTTTCACGGTCCCTCTCCCCACATCACTAGCTCGCGGCTATGCCTTTAGAAGCCAGTCCGTCGGCTCGCAGCTCTGCGACTGCGAGCTGTGAGCCATTTTGTGACTCAGTCTGTCAGTCCGTCAGCTCGCATCTCTCCCTCTAAAAGGCATCGGATCCGTAATTCTACCTCTGCGAGGCAATACTGAAAATATCCCGCAGGTCTGTCTGTGCGAGATTCTCCTTTTACACTCCCTCTCCCCACATCATCAGCTCGCGGCTATGCGTTTAGAAGCCAGTCCGGGCCCACAGCTCTACCTCTGTGAGCCACCTCGTTAGCTCATAGCTGTGTCTGTGCTAGCAGGCCCGTCGGCCCGTTACTCTCCCTCTGCGAGTTAGCCCGTCAGGTTGCAGCTCGGAGGGCTCGCAGCTGTATCTCTGCGAGCCAGCCCGTTAACTGATAGCTGTGTGTCTGCTAGCAGGCCTGTTAGCCCGTTTGTCTCCCTCTGCAAGTCCGGCCACAGCTCTCCCTCTGCGAGCCAGTACGGTGCTGTGCTTTTGCGAGCCAACAGCTCGTAGGTCTCCCTCTGCGAGCTGAGCCCACGGTCGCAGCTCTTCCTCTGCGAGCCTGCCCGACGGCCTGCAGGTGTCCCTCTGCTAGCCGAACCGCAGCTGACACTCTGCGAGCCGAAATTGGGAATATGAGGCAGCTCTAAAAAGAGCCCTTGTGTTTATTATTTGGAGCTACATGTAAGTGCGAATGCACAGCTTCAGGTTAATCAGGAAAACTCGGTTTCCCTCATCTGTGAAGTGTACTCCATCACTTCTGTAGATATCAGCCATATCAAAACATATGTTGTTGTTGTAAATTGACCCCATTCTATGGTCTCTGAGGTATGCAGACTAACCCTGGGCATCCAATTCCGCTCCGCTCGCGGAATTTGCAGAATTTAGGCAATTTTGCGTTCCGCGGAGAACGCGTAATTGCCAACAATACCGCGATCCGCGGCGTAGCGGAATTATTTTCTTGTTCGCGCTTTAAAATGCGTTCTAGCGCACGCGATAGCGACTTACCGGGATTCCTGCGTTCGCCGACGGGTTTTCCTATCCGTTCGCGTGTGCCATGAGATTTCTGTAGCCGGCCACGTTATCCCGCGAGAGCTTGCGATCGCGAACACGTCATTCGCCGCGCCATCGGATAACGCAAGAGTGTGCGATCGCGAACACATCATTCGCAGCGCCATCGTGCACCGAGAGAGAGATTGCGATCGCGAACACGTCATTCGGGCGCGCCATCGGACATCCGGCGGAATGTTGGTCAAGCTCGCGATCCCGAACACGCAAAATTTTCAATCTGGAAAACAATAACATCGCAAGCAGCATAAAACCTTCTATAAATTGATGATTTGGATGAAAAAAAACCTCAGATTGATATTTGGCTGTCCGTTTTTGTCACATTTTTTGGGGGGAGAGGGAGGAAGTGCCACAGAGTCTCCTACTTCCTGTTCCTGTCCAGCAGGCTCCTCCCAGTGCTTTGTCCATCTCCTGTTCATTTTTCACTTGGATTTGAGCTGGAAGGATCACTCTTTGTGTCTGCTGCATCATTATCATTGGATTTGAGGATTTTGGGATTTGAGATTTTACAAGTAAGTTGGTGTTGTTTGATTGGGGCATTGCAGTTGCTGCAACTACAATTTTTGTACTTTTCACCATTTTTAAAAATAAATAGTTGTGGGTAGCCAGTAGGCCCAGAGCTAGTCATGGGTGGGTGCATGATGAAACATGATGAGACAACTGTTCCTTTGCTGTGTGATGTATTTATTAATTTCAAACATCATTTAGGGGGCATGGATGGCATTGGATTGAATTGCAAAATGTGTTTTTTTGGGTGTATTTCAGTTTTTTGGGCTGTGTGTTAAATACATGCCTTAGTTGTGTGTGGTGTGCTGCAGGCCTTGTTTAGCCCTGTGTATTTTCGTTTTTGCATTTTATTGCATTACAGGCAAAGCAGTGTGGTTTACCATGCAGCCTTTGCCTGCCTATTATAGGCCTGTTTTCAGTACATTGTTTTCCAGGCCTCCTGCTTGTTGCTTGTGATTTGTGAGTGTCCATGTGGCTGGTATCCATTTCTGGTGGGAGTTATAAGTGTGCTGCTTTTGCCATATACTAAGGCCTGCATATGTTTCCTGTGTGGCCTAGGCTTCTTGTTGTGGTCCTGGCCATGAGGCTGGTGGCCATTTTGAAGCCAGGCAGTGTGCTTTTTGCCATAGGCCTGCATTGTCTGTCTTCAGTTTCTTGTTGTTGTGGGCCTGGCCATGAGGCTGGCGGCCATTTTGAAGCCAGGCAGTGTGCTTTTTGCCATAGGCCTGCATTGTCTGTCTTCAGTTTCTTGTTGTTGTGGGCCTGGCCATGAGGCTGGTGGCCATTTTGAAGCCAGGCAGTGTGCTCTTTGCCATAGGCCTGCATTGTCTGTCTTCAGTTTCTTGTTGTTGTGGGCCTGGCCATGAGGCTGGCGGCCATTTTGAAGCCAGGCAGTGTGCTTTTTGCCATAGGCCTTCATTGTCTGTCTTCAGTTTCTTGTTGTGGGCCTGGCCATTGTGAAGCCCGGTAGTGTGCTTTTATCCATAGTCCTGCAAGCTTGTGGCATAGTTTGCCAACAGGCCTTTCATCCAGTAGGCGCAGAGGTAGTCAGGGGTGCATGAAACAACTGTTTCTGTGTGTTCTGTTGAATTTTTAAACATCATTGAGGGCACATGGATGGCATTGGATTGAATTGCAAAATGTGTATTTTTGGGTGTATTTCACTTTTTTGGGCTGTGTGTTAAATACATGCCTTAGTTGTGTGTGGTGTGCTGCAGGCCTTGTTTAGCCCTGTGTATTTTCGTTTTTGCATTTTATTGCTTTACAGGCAAAGCAGAGTGGTTTACCATGCAGCCTTTGCCTGGCTATTATAGGCCTGTTTTCAGTACATTGTTTTCCAGGCCTCCTGCTTGTTGCTTGTGATTTGTGAGTGTCCATGTGGCTGGTAGCCATTTCTGGTGGGAGTTATAAGTGTGCTGCTTTTGCCATATACTAAGGCCTGCATGTGTTTCCTTTGTGGCCTAGGCTTCTTGTTGTGGTCCTGGCCATGAGGCTGGCGGCCATTTTGAAGCCAGGCAGTGTGCTTTTTGCCATAGGCCTGCATTGTCTGTCTTCAGTTTCTTGTTGTTATGGGCCAGGCCATGAGGCTGGCGGCCATTTTGAAGCCAGGCAGTGTGCTTTTTGCCATAGGTCTGCATTGTCTGTCTTCAGTTTCTTGTTGTGGGCCTGGCCATTGTGAAGCCCGGTAGTGTGCTTTTATCCATAGTCCTGCAAGCTTGTGGCCTAGTCTGCCAACAGGCCTTTCATCCAGTAGGCGCAGAGGTAGTCAGGGGTGCATGAAACAACTGTTTCTGTTTGTTCTGTTGAATTTTTAAACATCATTGAGGGCACATGGATGGCATTGGATTGAATTGAAAAATGTGTATTTTTGGGTCTATTTCACTTTTTTGGGCTGTGTGTTAAATACATGCCTTAGTTGTGTGTGGTGTGCTGCAGGCCTTGTTTAGCCCTGTGTATTTTCATTTTTGCATTTTATTGCATTACAGGCAAAGCAGTGTGGTTTAGCATGCAGCCTTTGCCTGGCTATCGTAGGCCTGTTTTCAGTACATTGTTTTCCAGGCCTCATGCTTGTTGCTTGTGATTTGTGGGTGTCCATGTGGCTGGTGGCCATTTCTGGTGGGAGTTATAAGTGTGCTGCTTTTGCCATTTAGGCCTGCATGGTTTTCCTCTTGGCTTACTGCTTGCATCTATCCCCTTTGCCAGCTGCAGCTCCCTGAATGATGTGATGAGCAAATAATTTAATGCCAAACAGGGTCCACTTCTATTACATTTGTATTTTTGTTGTTGTTCCTCTTCTTTTCTATCCTTCCTGACAGTGTACACAGTATACCATGAAAGCCCTTGTTGACAGTCTCACAAATGGCTACACTAATTTATATCTTTTATTTGTTTGTTTGTACTACTAGTAATTGAACCACAACAACAAATGCAACATTTCACTGATGTTCTTCTCCTGGCTTCTTTGCTTTTAGGTGCACAAAAAGACAGAGGAGGAGGTGTCATCATCATCACCCGTTGTACTGCCAGGCAGAAGTCCTGCTGCGCGTCACGTCCACGTGTGACCACCACAGACATCTCTGTAACTTGTGCACCTGCGTCCTGCTGACATCTGAAGAAGATGGCCCCAAAGAAAGGTACCAGGTCCTCCAGTACCAAGAAAGTTGCCAGTGAGAAGAAGAAGGAACAGAAGAAGGAAGTGGCACTTGCCAAGACTGGTGTGCCGGCCAATGTGTTTTTTGGTAAAAAAAAACTTACGCCTGCAGCAGCGGTGTCCGGCGGGGACCAAGCTGGGAGCAGCACCTCCGCATCAGCGGGCCCACCCCAGCAACCTAGGCCCAAGCCCATGACTGTGGCAGAGGCAGCCAGTCTACTAACGACCAATGATGTTGAAATGTCATTATCGCAAAGTAGTACCCAATCCACGCACTCGCAAGCTAAAAATCAGCAGATAAGTGGGCAACCACAGCCGCAACCACAGCCGCAGCCGCAACCACAGCCGCAGCCGCAACCACAGCCGCAGCCGCAACCCCAGCCGCAACCCCAGCCACAGCCGCAACCCCAGCCGCAGCCGCAACCCCAGCCGGAACCACAGCCACAACCCCAGCCCAGCCGGAACCACAGCCGCAACCACAGCCGCAGCCGGAACCACAGCCCACAATAGTAGTTGTTCCACCTGAAGTAGGGGCAGTTCAGGAAATCAAGCTTTTTGCAGACGAAGAGGAGCAAGCCACTGTTCCAGAAGATCCATTGTCTTCCAGACCCCCAGCAAGGAAAAGGAGGGTTAGTCCATCAACTTCTTCTTCCAGCCCCGCTTCTGATGATATAGATGCCACTTGGAAGCCACCAGCTCAGCCTGAGAGTGATGCACGCCACAAGACAAGGCTAGTTAAAAGGAAGGTTCCAGAAAGCCTTAGAGGTATGGAGGTAGATGTAGACGAGGGGGGTGATGATGATGATGATGAAGAGCCAGTCATCATGAACATCACTCCTGGGCCTGCGGAGATGGAGACCAACATTATTAGACTATCCAAAATCGCTGCGAGGGATGTAGCACGGATACCACCAACACAGGTAACGCCAACACGACCTCCAGCTTCCATATTTGCCTTTGCAAAGGCCCGGCAGGGACCTACATCCAGCTCAACCACCACCTCAGTAGGTGGTGGTAATGTAAGTGCACAGAGTCAAATTCCAGGCACACCCTCCAGTTCATCTGGTATTGTAAGTGGCACCTCCAGCAGCGCCAGAAAGTTCTCCTCCCCAGTTTGGGACTTCTTTTCGGTTAGCAGTAAGGAGGAGAACATTGCTATATGCTCAATTTGTCGGCAGGCTGTTAGGCGGGTTAAGCTTGGTACAAACTATGGTACCGGAGGACAAACAAGTCATCTAAAAAAACACCACAGTATCAAGTGGGAGGCTCACCTACTTCACTTAGAAAAAAGTAAAACTGGACCCATTGCTGTTGTTGGGGATGAAGAAGTAGGGGAAGATATGATCGCGGTGGAAAGTAAAAAAAAAAATTAAAAAAATTTAAGTCCGTTTTTATATAGCGCAGCTACTCACCCTTACGGGTCTCAAGGCGCTGGGGGCCGTCGTGGAAATGAAGTGAGCTATTGCCCATAGTCACATGGTGCTGAGCTAAGCTGCCGCTGGAGCCGGGGATTGAACTGTGAACCCTGTGCTCCGAAGTCAGCTGCCCTGGCCGCTGCACCACACCTCTCCAACAAGAGGGAGACATTTCTATCCCTACCCCCAGCAGTGTAGTGGTAACGCCCACATCCTCAGCAACATCTGAGTGGCACCGTACTAAGAGTCAGCCTGAGACACCAAGGCAACCAGGCACTGCAATGAGCAAAAGTGCGGCGTCGTTGAGCCTAACTGGGTTCAAGAAGAAGGGTGCACCACAAAGGAAAATATTCCAGCCTACCATTGACAGCATGCTTAGGTCAGAGGGGCAGTACCAACGCAACCACCCAACGGCACGGTTGTACAATGCGAAGCTGGCTAAAATGTTAGCGCTGGACCTTCTCCCTTTTTCATATGTGAAAGGGGTGGGTTTCCTTGAATTTGTGTCCGCCATCTGCCCTAAATGGAAGGTTCCCAGCCGGTCCTATTTTGCCCGAGTTGCTGTTCCAGCACTACATCACGATGTGCTGGAATTGGTTGGACAAGCTTTGCAGCAGAGTGCTGTTCACAAAATCCACCTGACAACAGACATGTGGACCAGTTGCCAAGCCACTGATTACATGTGCATCACTGCACACTGGGTCTCTTTTATGGGGGTTAGAGAAAAGCTATCTGAAGTAGGTGCTGTTGACACAGCTGAGATTTGTAATGCTTCTCGGAAACATGCAACTGTAGCCATGTTCGCCATGGAGAAATCTCATACTGCTGCAAACATTTTGGAAGAGTTTAACAGCAAGGTCTTTGAATGGCTGCGCCCCAGACGGCTTCACATTGGTTTTGTTGCCACGGATAATGGCAGTAATATACTTAAGGCCATGACGCTTGGTGCCTATTTCAGGGTCCCGTGTTTGGCGCACTGCATTAACATTATAGTTCAAGACTTTCTGAAAAAAGAACCCATAGTCAGCAACTTACTGACCACCTGTCGCAGAATATGCACACATTTCAGCCATTCTTTTAAAGCCCGGAAGCAGCTGAGGATCATTCAACGTGACTATAGAATGCCAGTCAAAGCACTGATCCAGGAGGTGGCAACACGTTGGAACTCAACGTATTACATGCTTGACCGTCTGTTTGAGCAGTACAGACCAATCAATGAATATGTCATGCGAAGGGCGGATGCTACTATGAAAGGCATGACCCTTCAGATGGACCAATGGTGCCTAGTTAAATCTCTTACAGAGATGCTTCTTCCTTTCGAGGTCTTCACACGTGAAGTCAGCAAGGAGGACTGTACTATGGGCCAAGCTATCCCATTGTTGCACATGCTAGAGCAACAGCTGAAGGAGGTGTCTGAAGCGTACATAGGTGTGGAGGAAAAAAAGAAGCATATGAGTTGGTGGAGAGCTAATCATGTCGCTTAAGTGAAAATGCAAGGGTGCAAAATAAGATTCTATCAGAAGAACATTACATTTGTGCCACAATTCTGGATCCACGGTACAAATCGGCACTGCACAGTAAGACATTACTCCCTTTTTCAGAAGTGGATGTTGCCCGGTACAAAACTTGGATAGCTGAGGCAGCCAGTACATTGGAAAATGAACGGCTGGTAATTAAAGGCCTCAAACCCACGTCAAGTACTGCAGCAGGGCATCCGGCGTCAAGTTCAACTTCAGAGCCTGTGGGCAGTGCATTTGGTTCACAGCTGTCACCAACACTATCGACAACAGCAAGAACCGGATCATCAGCCCCAGTACAAACGGCACAGGATTGGTATTTACAGCAAGGACTTGCTAGGTCCAGTGCTGATGCAAAGACAAAAGAGGTCGAATAAAGTGTAGCACCCCTGAACATTGACCGAATGGTCCAGGCCTACCTGGATGACCCAACAGAGGTCTACATTGATCAAAACCCATTGCCGTATTGGTATGGCAAAAGGGGCCAATGGCCAGTGCTCAGCAGGCTGGCGATAAACTATCTGGCTTGCCCTGTCGCAAGTGTCTCTTCTGAACGTGTTTACAGTGCTGCTGGTTCCATTGTAACAGTGAAAAGGACCAGTCTCTCACCCAAAAACGTGGAGAGGTTAACCATGATCAAAATGAATCAGCAATTTATACCACCGAATTACACAATACATGAATCAACGCAGGAAGATGAGGACAGCGGCTCAGGTGACGGAAGTAGCGTGTTGGATGCTGATTACCTACTTCTGGTTGAACCCCCAGAGTTTGAGGACGAGCTATACTTCCCTGACAACTAGGCTTCCACTTCTTACTGTGGTTCTCCCTTATTTACTTCTATTTGTGTGTCTGTCTTTCTGTTTGGAAACTTCAAATCACAACAAATCCATCACCACCGTCTTCATATTTTATTGCCTTATATGAGTTTCAGCTGTCTGCATTTCAGTCCACTCCTCCAAGTCCTGCTCCTCCTGAATTGACCTAAATCTATTGCCCTCAAGCCAGATGATGATTGGATGTAGCATAATCGAAGAAAAACTAAAATCTTGCCTCGTTGAGTCTCTCCAAAAGAAGTGGAACATGATAATGACTACTATAGCTATCCTCCTTTCCGAGCCGATACAGACTGCCCATTAACTGAAGATGAGAAGGAACAGGTAATGAATGATGACATGCATTGGACGCTGACTGAGTGATTTGTGTTGTTGTTGTTTGTAGTGCATGTACTATTATCTAATCTACACACTAAAAGTAACTCAATGCAATGTTTGTTTCCATTCTTGTTTTTTAATAACAATTTTCTACTTCTACTGCAGGCCGATCCATTGCATTTTGAATATGGAAAGGGGACTCAATCTGTACACTACTGCACACTGAGTTGGACAACACACCATGATGATGACCACAGTGACATAATATCTTCGCAGTCAGTACGATCCGAGATGATTGATGGAATAACTCAGTGCGTTTCATGAGTGCATTAAAGGTAACCAAGTCGACAACAACCACTGCAGACCTACATGTCTGTGTAGTGGTGGAGTCGAGTGTGGTGGTATGACTGACAGCGGGGCATTGATTTAGTCACTTAATTTGTAAAATGCTATGTTGCTGTATATCTGCTTTGTCTGCCTCTGTCAAAAAGGTACGCTAAATGGAGGATGGGTCAAGCGTGCCGTGGGCCTGCTCTGTCCTGTTGTTGTTGGAGGTTAATGCTGGAAACAGACTAGAGTAGACATGATGTATCCAAATCCATGCCGCCTCTGAAAGTGTTCTTGTTGCACTCCACCGTAATTTAGGCTTTTTTTTTTCTACTTGATTTTTCAATATCCCTTTTGTTTTCCCATCTGCAATTACAGGCCGGCCCTTACCCTGTGCTACACTGGGAAAAACAACTCTCACTTACCTTACCAATGAATCTACATCTGCCAGGCAGGCAGTGGCGTCACCCAAGATTGATGGCCGGAGCGTCCATGGAAGGGAGGACCAAGACGAATGCCGAGATGCAACTCCCCATTTTGACCAGGATAACATACAGTAACAGTATCAACTTTCATCATCTTTTAAATTTGATTCATTTTTTGTCTTCAATCATTATTACTGTGTTGTTGTTGTTGTTATGTTTGCTCTCTGCTTATAATTCAATTCATCCCTACAGCTATTTTTGACTTTTCTTTGCTATCTTTAAGCCCGGGCCGGTACAACAGAACAGAAACTGTATGTAATTCGGGTCTCTCTGAGGGCAGACAGGCAAGGCAAATTGCATAAGATACTGCTGCCCTGTACCTTTTTAATTGTCTAGTAGTAGTAGTTAGTAAGTACTATCATTAACCATCAAGTTATCATCATCATGCATGCATTTCCTTTTTCTCCCTTAACAGATTTATGGATATGGTTGTCTGCCAAGATTGTGTTTTGTTGTTGTCCATGCGTACTGTTTTTCTTTGTCAAACCTTTCCCAAAACCCCCTTCCCAACCATTCATCAAACCCTAACCCTCTTCCCCGGGCTGTGTGACTTATTGAGGTGTGACTAAATTAAATGTACACCAATAATTTATCACACGCTTGCTGGGGCGGATGTGGCTAAAGCAAAAAAAATCATTTTCAAGGCAGGGCGAGGATCTTCTTCTGCTTGTCCACCTATGAGTAGTATATTTGCGAGATAATTTTTTTACCAAAGGAACCTAATCCATCAGCATTAATTGCCAGCATAGATTGGATTTGTTGTAATCCTCCGAAACAGCACTAACGGTTACGCTTGTGTCGAGTGTACTGTAGGCCTAGTCGAGTGACTCGACAACTAGAGTTTGTAACTCTATGTACTAGGCTATCCCCGCCACCATTATGTTTCCTTGTATTTTGGCATATTATTGTTTGGCAGTAAGTTCCGTACTGTACTTCGTTCTACTACTCCTCCAACAGTCTCTCTCAGGCGACTGACTGTCTCATTTTCTTTTTTTTGCAAATGCTACTGCCAGGGTCTACTACTACTACCACCACAACCATGGCATGTTTTGAAAGAAAACCATCATCACCATGCAGCCATCGCCATGCCCAAGTTAAACATCAAGCACAGGTAAGAGAAGAAGTTTGGGGGAGGCATAATTAATAACGGAATTTTTTTCATTAATTCTATTTCACACACCCCTTTGAGTCCAGTTGCAGAATGCATAGATTAGGAGGAGAGACTGACAGTACTAGTAGGACAAGTCCCTCAGTGAGGGGTACCGCATCTGTCTGTTTGTGTCTTAGTAACTCAGCCAATTATTTAAATCAAACACTGGCTGTGGCACTGCACCAGCAAGGAAACAGTGTAACGTAAAACAGTAACCCCACCCACAAAACATTAACAACATCGTATATAAAGTCTAAATATGTAATTTAATACCCTAACAAAAATAAACTATGTAAAAAAATCCCACAACACCTGACCCACCCCTCTCCCTAACCCCAACCAATGTCCATGTCCCGGAACGAAAAAGTCCAACAAATGTCCAATAGTCCAAAACCCAACGCCCGATTCCCACCCACCAAAATAAGCTATAAAAAAGGGGCAATAAATAAACGGGGTCTCAGCGGGCTCGCCTCTCCAGGACACGGATGCGCTCCTCTAGGCGGGCCACGCGGCGCTTCAGTGCGCGGCAGTTGCATCCACGGGGGGCAGCAGTGCTTCTTGCAGTGTGGTGGCGGGCGGCTGCCAGGCGGTGGCGCCGTAACACTGGAGGGGGGTGGATGAGGCCCGGGGCATTGGAGGAGGCTGCAGCTGCTGCCGCCTCCTCCTCCTCCTCTAGAACCACCAGCCGCTGGTATTCAGCCTGTATGGCCTCGAGCTTCCGTTGCCGGGCCTTGGCTGCCAACTCCTTCCTGTCGACTTTACCTTTGGAAGGAGTAGCTATATCAAGAAGAAAAAACAAGACTATTGTAAAATATACTCTTAGCAAAGCAGTCAGACAAATTCATTCTACACATAGTGGCACAGTAGGACTAGCAAGCACAGTACGTAACATTTGCGGTATGTATCTATCCTCCCACTACCTCGGCCTCGAACATTTGTGGGAGCTTCAGGCATTCCACCACCCATGCATCTGATTCCTATCAGACACCTATGCATGCATCCCACGTATCCTTCTCTGCCAGTCATAAATATAAAATCTCACCCGTCCTTCCTCCTTCCACCCTTCTTTCTCTTTTCGTTCAACCCATCCATCAAGGTCATCTGATCTGACTTTTAGTCTTCTCCATAAAACTTTCACAGCTGAGTTGAAGTCCGATAGAAGAGGCCATTGGTTACTCAGTACACTCCCATTGCTAATGCTAAGTAAAGGGTGTCTTCTTCAACCGTTCACAACAACTTCTTACTTAAGTCTCAACAGTACAGTATACATTACACCCTTGCAGCGAGTGTAATGTCAATAAGTAAGGATTAGGAATATAACTTACCACCGCCCGCCACTGCTGCTGGCTCACCCCCTGCAGCTCCTCCTACAACTGCTGCATCGCCTGCACCCTCAGCGGCCGCGTCACCTTCGCCGCTGGCCCCGGTACTGGTGGTCGGTAGTACGCCTAGAAAAAACATTACACATTTTTCAGATGCCATATACACCTCCCCTATTTTTCACGAGCAAGATTGAAAAAAAGTTAATACATACATAATACATATACAACATACATCAGTAGTACAAATCAGGTAGTAGAGTAGACACTAGTAGTGTAAGTGTTATATGGTCCCTAGGGTCATTCTAGTCTTTGCTAAGTTACCCCGAGCATTGCAACCATTTTAGCTTTGTGTCTTTTATTTTTGCGCAAGTTACCTCGCAGCTTGTTGAGAAAGACGCCTTTGAGCCCACATGAGCGCTGCGTACAAGGTCGAAAAACAAGCCACTTTGTTATGGAGTTCTGGTGTTAGTCCATATTGCTTATCCATAAAAATACTACACTTTTTGGCACGACTGAGAAATGCTTGCACTATACTAAAGCGCACCATTTTTCTCATAACAGACGGAAGATTCCCTTATACGAAGAAGCAGAGCTTTGCAGAGCTTATGATGTAACCAGTACTAGGTTCTTATAAGGTGAGGGGTCCCCAGAATTCTCACATCTCCATTTATAATTTTATATAAACTAGATTCCTACAAAGGGGAGGGTGGTTCTTCCACCACTGTTCAGTTATCATGATCTCGCCTTTTGGCTTCTATGGACTTGTAGTTGTAAGTGTAACAATGTTTATTGTTTTAATCTTATGCATTTTGCTGTTGCTGCTGCATTATAGAACAACGTACAGAGCTTGTCAGTTGGAAATAAACCTTTTGAACTTACATAGACTCAGTGGTATTTGGTGTGGACTTACAAAAGAGAGTGAGCGAAAGGGTGTGCATTGCTTCCGAGACAGAGGTCGGGAGTGTTATGTTCTGGGTTGTCTACTCATTGGGTATTTTGGGGGGGGGTTTCGGAGACCTAATGAGACAGTATAACTAGTCGGTCAGGGGATTGTGGTGGCTTCTGATTGAGGTGTGTGGAAGGTCCAACCTCCCATCACCAACGTCCTATTTTCTTGTGCAAAGTTCTGTATGTGCAGAATCCCTACAACAGTAGTAGTATGTCCTATCCTATCAAAAATTGTAAAATGTGGTTGGGCATTTTCTTGGTGGGAATTGTCGAAAAGCCTCAAGATTAAGAAGACTAGCTGGCACATGCATCAAGGTAGGCTTTTGCGATTCCTTAATTGCGATTATTAAGGAATCGCAATTAAGGAATCGCAAAAGCCTATGCATGTAGGAATCGCTATAAAAATAGCGATTCCTAAACATTCCTTAATTGCGACTCGCAAATTGCGAGTCGCAATTAAGGAATGCCGTCCCATTCATTCCTATGGGCCTACAGGCCCATAGGAATGAATTGAGATTGCATGAGCAATTTGCGAGTACCAGTAGGTACTCGCAAATTGCTCATGCAACTTCAAGGGTGCAAGGGTGTCAAAATGACACCCTGTTGCACCCCTGAAATTATGATGTGCACCCATGTTGCGCACACACATGCCCCAAGGGCATGTGTGTGTGTAACCTAAAACTTTAAAAAATGGATTTTAGTGCATTTTTTAAAGTTTTTGCAATTTACCATGAAGTTCAACTTCATGGTAAATTGCGCCCCTAGTAGCTGAAATCGCTAATTTTTTAACTTTGTTGCATTGCATTTAAGGAATCTCAATTTGTGATTCCTTAAATGCAATCGCAATTTAAGTAATCGCAATTGTGCAATTCCTTAAATTGCGATTTTTGCATTTGGGATGATGCATCCCAAATGCAAAAACACAGGTCGCAAAGGGGCAGATTCTGCGAATCTGCCCGTTTGCGACCCGATTTTCGGATGATGCATGTGCCTGTAGAAGTTTTAGAAGAGGACAACCCAAAGGACTGGACTCATTGGCTAGAGCTATTGGTGAATCTGAGTTTTATTTAAAATATTTTAAATAAAGAGTGGCCAACTGGGCAAGCTTAGCTACAGACAGACTAATCAATCAATCAATCACGGCATTTATAGAGCGCGCTACTCACCCGGGAGGGTCTCAAGGCGCTGGGGGAGGGGGTAAGTTACTGCTCGAACAGCCAGGTCTTGAGCTGCTTCCTGAAGGAGAGATGGTCCTGGGTTCGCCGAAGGTGAGTGGGGAGGGAGTTCCAGGTCTTGGCTGCCAGGTAGGAGAAGGATCTTCCTCCGGCGGTGGCTCTGCGGATGCGTGGTACGGTGGCGAGGGCGTGGCTGGTTGATCGTAGCTGGCGGGTGGGCGTGTAGAAGGTCATGCGGTCGTTGAGGTACTTGGGGCCCAGGTCGTGGAGGGCCTTGTGTGCGTGGGTGAGGAGTCTGAACGTGATTCTCTTGCTGACGGGGAGCCAGTGCAGGTCTTTCAGGTGTCCGGTGATGTGGCTGTGTCGGGGGATGTCCAGGATGAGTCGTGCGGAGGCGTTCTGGATGCGCTGGAGTCTTTTTTGAAGTTTGGCTGTGGTTCCGGCGTAGAGGGTGTTCCCATAGTCCAGTCGGCTGGTGACGAGTGCCTGGGTGACGGTCTTCCTGGTTTCAGTGGGGATCCATCTGAAGATCTTGCGGAGCATGCGCAGGGTGTTGAAGCACGAAGATGAGACGGCGTTGACTTGTCTGGTCATCGACAGGGAGGAGTCCAGGATGAAGCCCAGGTTGCGTGCGTGGTCCGTTGGTTTGGGCGCGGTGCCCAGGGGCCGGGGGCCACCAAGAGTCGTCCCAGGCGGAGGGTGATGAGCCCAGGATGAGGACTTCCGTCTTGTCTGAGTTCAGTTTAAGGTGGCTGTTCCTCATCCAGTCGGCGACGTCTCTCATCCCGTCGTGTAGGTTGGCTCTGGCGGTGGTGGGGTCGTTGGTGAGGGAGAGGATCAGCTGGGTGTCGTCGGCGTAGGAGATGATGTTGAGGTTGTGTTGGCGTGCGATGGCTGCGAGGGGGCTCATGTAGACGTTGAAGAGGGTTGGACTGAGTGAAGATCCTTGTGGAACGCCGCAGATGACTTCGGTGGCCTCGGATCTGAACGGGGGAGGCGGACTCTCTGGGTTCTTCCGGCGAGGAACGAGATGATCCATTCCAGTGCTTTCTCTCGGATTCCGATGTTGCTGAGGCGCTTCACTAGGGTGCGGTGGCAGACGGTGTCGAACGCCGCGGAGAGGTCCAAGAGGATGAGGGCTGCTGTTTCCCGTTGTCGGTTAGGGTTCTGATGTCGTCGGTGGCTGCGATAAGGGCGGTCTCGGTGCTGTGGTTGGCCCGAAACCCGGACTGCGAGGGGTCGAGGGATCCATTCGTCTCGAGGAAGGCGGCAAGCTGTCTGTTGACGGTCTTCTCGATGACTTTGGCCGGAAACGGAAGGAGCGAGATGGGACGGTAGTTCTTGAGGTCGGTGGGGTCCGCCGTTGGTTTCTTCAGGAGGCCGGTAAGCTCGGCGTGCTTCCAGCTCTCCGGGAAGGTGGCGGTGTGGAAGGAGGAGTTGATGATGTCCCGGAGATGGGGTGCGATGGTGGCGTCGGCTTTGTTGAAGACGTGGTGTGGGCAGGGGTCGGTTGGTGATCCGGAGTGGATGGAGTTCATCGTGCGGGTGGTGTCTTCGGTGCTGATCGGGGTCCAGTTGCAGAGGGTGGTGGTGGCGGGCGTTGGTTCGGCGGTAGGGTGCGTGGTCTGTGCGTCGAAGCTGTTATGTATGTCGGTGATCTTGCGGTGGAAGAACGCGGCGAGTGAGTTGCAGAGGTCTTGCGAGGGGGTGATGTCGTTGTTTCCGGCGCTGGGGTTGGAGAACTCTTTGACGATGCTGAAAAGTTCCTTGCTGTCGTGGGCGTTGTTGTCCAGTCGTTCTTTGAGTGCCGACTTCTTGGTGGCACGGATCAGCTGGTGGTGTTTGCGGGTGGCGTGCTTGAGGGCGGTCCTGTTGTCTGTGGTCTGGTCGAGTCGCCAGGCTTTCTCGAGAGTGCGGCAGTTCTTCTTGGATTCCTTGAGTTCGTTGGTGAACCAAGGGGTTTTCTTGCTTCCGGGTCTGCTGGGAGGGTTTTTTAGTGGTGCGAGGTCGTCGGCGCAGGCGGTCAGCCACTTGGCGAGGTTGCTGGCTGCTTCGTTTGGGTCCGTTGTGTTGGTGGGTGTGTTCTGGCTGAGGGAGGCGGTGAGCTGCTCGGCGGTGATCTTGCTCCAGCTCCGGCGGGGAGCCTGTTGCGGGTGGTGGTGGGTCGCAGTCTTTCTGAAGCTGAAGTGGACGCAGCTGTGGTCGGTCCAGTGGAGTCCGGTGGCGTGGCTGAAGGAGATGTGCTTGCTGGAAGAGAAGACGGGGTCAAGCGTGTGGCCGGCGTAGTGGGTGGGCGTGTTCACCAGTTGCTTGAGTCCGAGGTTGGCGAGGTTGTCCAGCAGGGCGGTGGTGTTTCTGTCGTTGTTGTTCTCCAGGTGGAAGTTGAGGTCCCCTAGGAGGATGTAGTCGGCGGAGGGCATGGCGTGCGGGCTGATGAAGTCTGCGATGTCTTCGCTGAATAGTGTGCGTGGTCCCGGGGGTCTGTAGATGAGGGTGCCTCGGAGGGTGGTCTTGGGGTCAGTGTGTATCTGGAAGTGTAGGTGTTCGGCGGCGGTGAAGGTCTCGTCGGAGTTAGTCGAGATGCGGATGGTGTTCTTGTGTACGATGGCGATGCCTCCTCCCGTCTGGTTGACGCGGTCCTTCCGGGTGATCTTGTATCCGTCCGGGATGGCTATGGCGATGTCGGGCGCTGAGGAGGCGTTCATCCAGGTTTCGGTGAGGAAGGCGACGTCCGGTGCTGTTGCGTCGAGCAGGTCCCAGAGTTCCACGGCGTGCCTGTGGACGGAGCGGGTGTTCAACAGGATGCATTTCAGGTGGTTGCTGCTGGTGCTCGACTTGGCGGAGGTGGTGCACGTCCGGGGGCAGGTGAATCGGCAGGCTTGGCAGGTGAAGGGTCCGTGGGTGCGTCTCGGTGAGGCTCGGTAGCAGGCAGGGTTCCGGCCGGCATTGAGTGCGGTGAGGGTGGCGGCGTCGTAGGTCCGTCGAGTAGTGTTGCATCGGTGGGATCCAGGGGTCCTGGCGCTGGGCGCGGGCCAGGCGCGGACGGGCGCAGACGGGCTTACCTTTGGCGCACCTTCGGCGCTCCGTCGGTGCTCCCGCTGCGCGCGGCCGCTGCGCGGTCGCTCAGGGGGCGTCATAAGTAAGGAGCCTGGAGGGAGGAGCAGCTGGGTGGCGGGAGCGGGGCGGCGAATGGAATCACGGGGGCGGGGCCGCAGGGAGGCAGTGGCGGGAAGTCCCAGGAGCAGCGGGCAGCGGGAAAGTCCCAGGAGCAGTGGGAAAGTCCCAGGAGCAGCGGGCAGCGGGAAAGTCCCAGGAGCAGCGGGAAAGTCCCAGGAGCAGCGGGCAGCGAGCGAAGGAATCTCCAGGCAGGAGGCGGCAAGGCAGGCAGGAGCGGCAGCAGTGAGTGGGGCGACCAAGCCCTGTGGAGGGCTGAGCGGTCACCTACTAATAGTACTCTGTACTACTACTAATAGTAGTAGTACAGAGAGTCATAGCAGACGCAGTTAGAGGCAGGGATAACAAGAATTTAGAAACAGATAGTATAGATCAAAGAAGAATTTGTAAAAATTATAATTAGGATACTGCAATAATAGTTCGGAAAAAATAAGGTGCAGGAAAAGTTTGGGAAATATAATTATTAATATTAACCACTGGAGGACTTACTGGGGCCAGCAGCAGAGCCCTCGATAGAGGAGCGGTCCTGTCCCTGGGAGGCATTTTGGAGATCTTCTTGGCCCGCCGGCTGTGACCCCGTCTTCTTGCCCCTGGGTGCTGATCATGTAAGATTTCATAAAGAAAGAGACAAAAATTAAAGTTTGGTGTGAAATAAATCAAATATTTTCAAATATGCACCAAAAACATTTTTGGTAACAACAATTGCAATAACATTTACCTATCTAATCTGATCGATTGGTAGTATTGCGAGATTCACTGACCGTCTAGCAAGCCTAACTACCACCTGACCTAGCCCACCTATTCCAATCCAGACGGGCCAATTGTTCAGTAAGTCTGCATTTCCATTTATTTTTGTCCTCAAAAATGCACAGATGGAGGACACATGCATACATTTTTGCATACACCAAATTGTTGGCTGGTTGCTGCTGATGTTCTGCTAGTGATGATATAAGCCTATTAACACTCAGTAAACAAACTACAAAAGGTTCTACTAAGGACTGGGGTAAGCAGCACTCAGCAGCACGTGACGTGACAGAGGATGCGTCACGCACACCACTTAAAAATTACCAACTAATAAGTAACTAAACCTATCAATCCACCACTATCCCTTCTTAGTGGCAGGAGGACAAAGGAAGGACTACTCTCTCTAGCATTACGTCACTTAAGTTCTCTAAAGTAAACTCTTACATAATCATCAGGCCAAGCGAGCGCAAAGTTGCAAACAAGTAAGATTAGTAGCGCCGAGCGCCTGTGTCATAACAATCTCAGATTTTTAAACATAATTTACCTGCAATGTAAGCAGCAGCATTCTTGCAGGTCGGAAAAAAAAATATTTGCAATATATAACACAGAGCAGAAGAACACAAAGTAGTAATATTAAATAGCTACTCACCAAGCCCCGGGACCTCCACTCCTAGCAGGTCCAGCAGGTCCTGCTCCTGGTCCAGAATATCGGACCACCGGTGCGTCAGCTGATTATTGGTGCGCCGGACACCAGAGCAGCGAAACACTGCCCGACGCACCTTGCCCCACCGCTGCCGACTCTCCCGGAGCCCGTACCCGGACCCAGGCCTGCCGCCTGCTGCCAGGGTTAAGGGGAGGTGGCGCTGAACAAAAAAAAACAGTGCGGCCACCTCCGCCTCACCGAATAAGGCCCGTGCCTGCACCCCTCTTTGGCGCCGCCTTCCGCAAGGAAGGCGGTCGCGGCTCTGGCTGCGACTACGAGCCCTGTGGCTGTGGCCCTTTGCCATGGTTCTGGGTAGGCGGGGGGCGGAAAAGAAAAGGTAGAAATTTAAAAAAGTAAGTAAAAGAAATTAAAAAGCAGGTAATAGAAAAAGTGTGAAAAAGTAGTTAAAAACACACAAAAAGTAGAAAAAAACCTCAAAATATAGAATCAGGAAAATAGAGAGATAGATAATAAATAAAAAAGACCAAAAAAAGTTTACAGAAACAAAGGATTGAAAAGATAGAGGGAGGATTGAAAAGCAGGCCCAGAACCATAGCAATAGAGTGAAAAACAAGATGGCCGCGCCCATTGCGACCGCATGGGCAAGTTTGCGCGATATTTCCCCCCCGAGCACGCAAAAAGCGTTGCGAACACGTAATGCGCGTTCCCGAACAGGAAATACTTATCGCGAATGGGCGGGAGCATGCAATACGCGACCCGAAACAGGAAATAACCATTGCGAGCGGGCGGGACAAGTGAAAAACAAGATGGCCACGCCCATTAGCGACCGCATGGGCAAGTTAGCGATATATTACCCCGCGAGCACGCAAAAACACATCGCGAACGGGCGGGACAAGCAATTCCGCTACTTCGCGGAATTTCTACGTGCTCGCGGAGAGTTTTAACAATTTCGCGGAGATTTGTGTAACGCGACTACACAAATTCCGCCCACCCCTAATGCAGACACAGCTTTGTTAATATTCTTCCTAGATTTTCCAATCTTATGACAAAATTGGTTTGACCATTTCCACTTCTGTCTTTGGCATATATTGGAATATGCAAAGACAGTTTGAGGCAAAAGTAACATCAATTGTCCAAAGGTGTCCTACATAAGCATTTCCAAACCTACCCCAGTCAATGTGCCTAGGTTGTTACCACCACAGTGTACAATCATGAGATCAAGGTGTTGGAGATGCAAACAGGTTTTAACCAAAGGGAGCAATTGGTGCCACTTCAATCCTCTCTGTGCAAACCATTTAATGTGCACATTTTGTAAACCTAGGTCTAAGTCAATACGTCTCTGTTCTGCATACCTCTTGCACCAGAAAACATAGCTATGTCCTACAATCCACACTAGCATTTTGAAGCTATGGCTAGAAGATATGGATAAATGTCTGTAGCTCATGCAGTCCGTTCGTAGAATAAGAGATATGTTTAAACATGGGGAACTACTTTTTTTTTTACATACAAAACGTTAACCGATTGGGAGATGAAATGTATTGTGTCCTAAAAAGTAGGGTGTATATTAGTTTTGATGAAAAGCATCTTTGTGATTGGTTAATAAAAAAGCAGTTTGTACGTGGAGTACATATTATAGGATGAAATTTGCTCAGCTCAACCACACCTGCTAATTGTATTTGGAAGGTGCAGTTCAAACTTGAAAGAATGGTGAACTTTTGACCTCCACGTGCCGTTAAATGTTGGAGAAAATGTTGCAAAAAAAAATATCGGTAGGTTTAAAAAAATTATGAACGTTTAACCTGTACGTGTCGTAGAATGTTCTAGAAAGTGTCGCATTATTATTTTACTAGTGCACCTTTATGCGATTTTATACGCAACATCACGTTCTAATATGCAAGGGTTTTAGATTTTAGTACCACTTGAATAACACGAGCATGTTGTAGCCGCGTAGAGGCACAAGGGTTTCTTTTCAAACACCTAGTATAACTAGAAGATATCACCTGACGGTAGTTTAGATGGCTCACCCACTTCTTAGCACTCGTAATTGGTCGGATTTAGACAGATACCTGCGAATGATTATTTTAAGTTTATTCCCAGTCCCCTCATGGTATTATATCTATTACAGGTTTGTTCCCTGATGAAGGGTTAACACCCGAAATGCATTGGATGTACATAATGATTCAGTCATCGTAACACAAAATCAGCAAAAAAATGAGAATGTGGAGAATAAAGAAGAGTTATAATTACTCTATAAAAAAAAACACAAATGTTGCAACTTTCATTCATCAATCTTTTCCATTGAATTTTCTATGTACTTTTTGAACTACACTTACTAAAAATCGGAGGAGCCTGTTCCACAGGACATCAGTAGTGCCCAGGGGGACACATCTATTGTAAAGATGTGCGGACACCAAACTTCATACATTACAAAATCTGAAAAGACAGAGATGAAGGACATATGGGAAGAGATTTCTGATGAAAAGTCTTTGACAAATAAACTGTACAACTTCAATTTGAAGATGTTTTCACAAAGGGAAATTAGATCCTATGAATGATGTGGCTTGTTGAGTTCAGCTAGCTTATACTCTAAGTTGAGAGGAATTGTTTGAGTGATTCTAGGCCTAGCATGCACACAAAACAGAGTGTTAAAGTCTTTTCCTGAAATTCAGCACCTTGCAGATTTTGATTCAGAAAGAACAGATATTGTCAAAACAAAGATGTTGGATGCCTACTATTCAAAAAGAAGTCCACATCTTGAAAATGTATGTCTTCATGAAATACTTCGAAACTAAAGATATGGAGAAAATGTCAGAGAAAATGTAGATAACGGTAAATTTGCTGTAGTTGAATGAGATGGTTGTTTGGTATAACATATCAAAGGCTGTCTAATTAACCATAGAAAACTGAGTTTCCAGACTGCTAAAAAAAGAGTTTTTATATTTCACACAGCTGCTTAAGCCTTGGCGTTTTGAATCAGGAATACTAGGAGAGTTTGACTGCTATGAAGACTCTTTAAATGCTGCAAAGGATAGCATTGAGTGTTCAGTATTTTCTAACTATTCAAAAATATTACATGATGAGGATACCATAGGTAATTTCCAGTCATGCATTCTTGACATCTTTGACTGGGTGAATGCAAATTCACTCAAGATGAATGGAAGCAAAACTGAACTCCTCTGTTGCTCAGCCAATAAAATCCTGGTATCCCTATCGTCTAACTTTTGGCCTATACCCAGGGAATTGCCACTGGGTAACCCAGCGGCGGTACGAAATTTAGGTGTGATCATTGATCAAGGTCTGTCTATGGAAAATCAAGTGAATGGACTTATCAGGACATGTTTTGCACTGATCCGGGCCCTTAGTAAGCTATATCCTCTGCTTGACCTGCCAGCCAGACCACTGATTTCCAGAGGTGTAATACTAAGTAGGCTGGACCATTGCAATGCCCTGTTACTAGGAGCCCCAAGCTATCTGTTAAAGAAGCTAGAGCACATCCAGATAATTACAGCTAAGCTAACACTGAACAGACCTCGATACTCATCTGCCACAGAGGCCTTGAAGGATCTCCACTGGCTGCCTATCAAGCAGAGAATTATCTTTAAATCTCTCTGTATTGTCCATAAGGCACTGCACAATAAAGGACCAAAACCCTTACAAACCAAACAAAAAAAATATACTCCTGGCAGAAACCTTCAATCAATCACAGGCAACTATGTCCAAGAATTCAGATTTCAGAAAGTCTGACAAGGAGGACGAACCTTCACCGTTAATGCAGCTCGGATATGGAATAAATTACCAGCCCCATTAGGATCTCACTCTGATTTATTACAATTTAGGAAATCACTGAAAACCTTGGCTATTCCCTCATTAATGACCTGCTCTTCAGTTTCTCCATCAGTTGGTTCTTCTTACACAGTGGTTATAATTATCGCCAGGATATCATTTTGGTCACAGTGCGCTTAACAAATACCTCATACAATACAATACAATGAAATTGAACAGGAAGAAACAATTGCTGCTGGGAAGCTAAGGGGAGTTCACAAAGCAGCTAAAGTTCAGGTCCTCTAAGTCAAGATCCTCTTGGCAGCCAGTAATTGAAAATTAAGCTGCTAATGCAATGAATGAGGTGGATACTGCAATGGAACAAGGAAGACAGGACACTATTGATTTGGAAGAGTTAGTTGGACAACTAAGTGATGAGCAAAAAGAAAGATATATGGAGGTGAAAGACAGAGCTGAGCATGGATTCCTCCATGAGAAGAAAGAGTGTGCATGAACGTCATTTAAGCCTATATTGTTGTATGTCAGCGGTCAAGCTGGCACCAGTAAAAGCTTTTTAATAGAAGTTCTCACTGCTTTCCTACAAAAGACTACAGAGTGTAATTTGTCATGTGTTGTAACAGCCCCCAATGGATTAGCTGCACAGTATATCAAAGGAATTACTTTGGATGTTGCCTGTGGAGCATGAAAGTAAAGTAGAGTACCAAAAGTTATCTGGTAAAGTTTGCCATGAAGTGTCGAGAGTGCTAAAAAAGATAAGGCTTTTAATCATTGATGAGGTGAGCATGGTCTCAAACTTAATGCTTACCTAAGTAAATTTGAGAATGCAACAGATTCTAGAAACAGACTACAATGTCCTATATGGAGGAAAACACTTGATCATTTTCAGAGATCTAATGCAACTTACACCTTTGAAAGGACAGCCTGTGTTTAAAACTCTGCTTAATAATACGACTCGGAATGCTTTGGGAAGTATTGGAAATGTCAATATGTGGTTAAACTTCCAAGACAAAGTATTACTTAAGAATCTCTGACAAGCATCTGACATTGACTACGGGAATATTTTGAAGGCTATTAGAGTAGACATTCTTTCTAAAGAGGGAAAGTGTCAACTATAAAGTCCTCTTATTAAAAAAGTGTTTCCCACAAACAAGGCAACAGTAACTATAATGTTCACTTTCGTTCAAGAAGGTAAACCGGTTGTGTGCCTAATTCCTAAACTAGTGGAGTGTACCTCTATTTCAACAACGAGTTGCTGGAATTGGAGAAAGAAGAGGTTTTGGAACTGACAGCCATAGATAAAACCGAACACCAGGGTGTCACAGTATTCCGAAATAAAAATTGCAAACAACATTGGATTCAATGGAAAAAATGTTATTTAAAAACTGCAGGATTGGAGAAATGTTTAAGTGTTTGCAAAAACTGTAGAGTAATTTTGTGTTGAAATTTAAATGTTGAAGAAGGATTAATGGTGCTGCAGTCAAAATTGTTGCTTTCATTAGGTTTCCTAACAAGAGTGACATAGAGGGAATACACTGTTACAGTGTTTGGGGCAGGCGTGTCATATGTAGTCTTATCTTGAGTTAGAAAATTGTCCATTTTGTATTTAGTTGCATTTGATGACAGCAAAGTAAGTGCTCATCCAAGTTGGGTTAAAGAATACAATCGATTAAGAAGTCTTAATGCGCCTCATTTAGGACAGCATCCAATTTATGATAAAAACCACCACCATTTGTCCAAAGCAAAGACTTTCAAAGGAATGTTGTGAAGTCATTGGAAATAAATAAATGATAGAGAATAAAGAAGTTGTTATGAAAAAGCAATTGACAATGAGGGAGATATTATTAGTCCTCTGGTGTCAACTGCTATAGAAATGTTGTTCAAAAGGTACTCTTTCAATTACCTCATCTTGTAAATGCAATTGAGCAGAAACCACAGAGGAGAATGTGTTCTGCACTGTGTGCTTTGTTGCAAAGTTACGTAGTGATAAGAGTATAACATATTTTGCTTCACATATGTGAGACCTTGTGGATATATGTAGTGGATCAGTACAATTTACTCCAAACACTCAAAAGGATGCCCAGGAATTTATAATGGTGATCTTTGGAGTTTTAGAAGAAGAAAAAATATGTATATGTATCAATGAGTTATTTGCACTTACTTACTCATGGAACCATTAGTGTGAAGCTTGCTCATTCACATCAAGTACAGAAATAGATTCAAAGTGATTTCTTTATTTAACACTACCAGATTGTGAAAGTGTGTCTTTTGACAGATTGTTCAAACAAGCTACACAAAACAATACCAGCCCAAATTGTCAATCAGATTTTATGTCAACATTATGTGTACGAAGAAGTGGGAAGTGTCTTATTTTAATGCTACAATGATGCATAGCAGATGGAAGTCAATTGGAAAGAGAGATGACAAATTTCAAAACAGGTCAGATATCTATTTCTGGAAGATCATATACTACTTTGGCTGTCATATATCATGAAGGAGTTACTGTTACATCTGCTTACTATACTGCTATGTTTAAAGTAAAAGTGGATGGACAAAATTTAATGATGACAACCTTAAATTCAAGCAAAAACTGTCTTTTAGCTATCAAATTCTTATTTTGTTGTTTAAGCAACTTAATTTCTGGAGAGGATTACAGTTCCGAAAGTGAAATACTGTACTTGTTCTAGATTCATTATTAGCATTTTGTGACATCATTCACCCTACCAGGGGTGATGTCTTTATAAGGCTTAACATCTGCTGGTGTGCCTTGTATACCTATTAGAGGTTCTATGGATGAAGGTCTCATTTTCTGCATATGATTTCATAAATTATAAGTGCACGTTTAGGTAAAACATTAATTTAAAAACATTACAGTGAGAGCAATGCACGCTGTTGCTTAATTGCAGTGACATATTTATTTATTTTTAAAGTTTTGTATAGCGCGAACGTGACCCAAGCGGGTATCAGAGCGCTTTACATATGGGTTGTGGAAGACATAGGATGATAGCTGTAGGAGATAAGAAAGAAAAGCAATATACAACAGGAACAACATGGCTTAATGGCGGGCGACACGGGCCATAGCAAATGTCAGGTAGTAGCTAAAACAGCTAAACAAGATCGTAGGCAAGAGGAGAATAACTTCTAGTTAAGCGCGTTGTTCATTAGAAGAGCCTTGACTTCCCTTTTGAATGCAAATGTTGAGGGAATCAGTCTTGTTTCCATGGGTAGGGAGTTCCAGATTCTCAGGGCAATGCCAGAGAATGTACGATTGTAGGTTTTCAGTTTTTTAAATTTCTTCGGCTTAAGCAACAGTGTGTTGGTGCTCCTTGAGGGCCGGTTGCAACCAGAGAGTTCGAGTTTATTTTTCAGGTAGAGTGGGGTATTGAAGTGTAGGGCCCTATGGGTCATACATGCAATTTTTAAGTGGATCCTTGCCTCAAATAGCAGCCAGTTGAGCGATTTCATGTCTGGAGAGATGTGGTTGGTTTTCTTGGAACCAGTGATGAGTCTAGTCGCAGCATTCAGTGATGCTCTGAGGGGGGCTAAACTGAGTTTTGGCAGTCCGCATAGAGTAGCACTGCCGTATTCTAGTCTAGAGATGACTAGTGCTTGCATCGCCGATTTGAAATCATCTTGGGGAAGGTAGGGTTTGAGTTTTCTTAGGATGCTCAGTTGTAAGTTCGCTCCTTTGGTAGATGCTCTGACGTGATCTTGCATGTTAAGGTTCTTATCTAGCACAACTCCCAGTGATTTCGTGGAGTCAATGATGTGTGGTGTGCAGTTGAGAGTGGTGAGGTTACTTAGATATTTCACAACAGTGGGGGTTTGCTTAGTAGGTGAGATGAGGAGGAATTCCGTTTTAAGGGCGTTTAGTTTGAGGTGGTTGGTGGTTAGCCAATTTAGGGTTTTGAGCAGGGTTCCGTTGAGTGACTTGATATCTTCAGGGGAGGATATTTTCATGTACAGTTGGGTGTCATCCGCATACATGTGATATTGGATTTGGATGCTTTGAGGATTACAGTCAGTGGTTCAATGAAAAGGTTAAAGAGAGTGGGGGAGAGTGAGGATCCTTGGGGGATACCCAGAGTGCAGGGGCTGGAGTTGGATAGAGTTTAATTGGATTTGACTCTTTGCGTTCTGTTGTTGAAAAAAGAGGCAAACCATTTAAGGACCGTGCCTGAGAGCCCCATCCTGCATTCCAAGAGGTTAAGTAGATTGTCATGTTTGACAGTGTCAAATGCAGATGAGAGATCAAGTAGTATTAGTAGGCAGGCTTCATTCTGGTCAAGCAGAGTGAGAGCATCGTCGACTATATGAGTGATGGCCGTTTCAGTGCTGTGGCCCGTGCGGAAGCCCGATTGGAATTGGTCGAGAAGTTGGAATTGCTCAATGTGTTTGCGCAGTTGTTCATGTACACATTTCTCCAGGAGTTTAGCGAGGGTAGGGATGTTTGTGATTGGTCGGTAGTTATTCAGGTCTTCAGGGTCCGCCGTGGGTTTTTTGAGAATAGGGAGCAAAAGGCCAGCCTTCAGGCAGTCAGGGATACCACCTTGAAGAAGAGAGGCATTGATGATCTTGGACCAGAGCGGGACTAGTGATCCTATCATTTCTTTGAAGAAGTTTGGGGGAAGGGGGTCATTGAAGTGATTAGAAGGTTTCAGGGTCAAGAGTATGTTGAGGATGGCAGTGTCATTGAGTGGTGTGAATTGACTCCAAGAGGCATTGTTTTTGGGGGAGAGACAGGGCGGCATGGGAGGGGGCGTGGGTATAGAGGAGTCAGGAGAGGGTGAGAGTTCGATTAGAGCAGACTTAAGATCTGATTCGATCTTGCTCGCCTTTCCGAGGAAGAAACAGCAACCGCATCACAGTTTGGCTGAGGGCAGGAGATGTGCGGAGATTGGATAGAAGTGTTATTGGATTGTGACTTAATCTGCTCAAATAGCCGTTTTGGGCGATTTTTGGCTTTGTCCAGTTGGGATTTGAAGATGGTTTCTTTAGCCGATCTGATGAGTTTGTTGTATCTACTTCTTTTTAGTCTTAGCCATTTTAGAAGAGCAGTGGATGGAGAGGATCTCCAGGCGCGTTCTGCTAATCTCAAGCTGCGTCTGTCAGCATTTAGGCTGTCATTGAACCATGGTTTGGAGGCTTTGATGGGTATTCTTTTTAGTTGAAGGGGGGCAGTAGCATTCAGGGCAGACATCATGGCGTTATTATAGTGCTCAGTGAGGTCGTGAACGTCGGCCATGTTTGCAGGTGCGGTAGGGAGATATTGCAGCGAGATATGAGCTCATTAACGTTTGTATTATGGAGCGATCTTTTCCATTGTTTTTGTTTTAGTGGTTGTGATCTTTTGGAGTTCCAGCTTTCAAGGACACGGAAGTTGATATAGTGATGGTCCAACCAGTCACAGGGGAGAATAGATTTGAGATGAATGGAGTTGGGATTGGAGATGATTAGGTCAAGGGTCGAGCCTAAGTTGTGCGTGGGACTATCACAGAATTGAGTCAGGGAGAGGTCAGTTAGGAAGTTTTTGAGAGTGTTAACCGCCTGATCAAGTGGGTCATTCCAATCGAGATTGAAGTCACCAAGGAAGATCTGTGGGCAGTGTCGGCCCAGGTTAGAGGAGATGGTCTCCATAGTTTGTTCAATGAGAGGGAGGTTGACTCCTGGGGGGTGGTAGAAGATGTGCAGGGTGCATAGGGGTCTATGTGTGATAGAGATGTCAATGCATAAATATTCACAGGATGAGAGATTAGCTGAAGGGGACTGTTTTGCTGAGAGAGAATTGTGGTAGATACAGGCTATGCCACCTCCCGTTTTCTTAGCTCGATCGAGTCTGATAATGTTGTGGCTGGGAGGGACTAGAATGCCAAGGATGGGGCCTGAGGAGTTGGTGAGCCAAGTTTCGGTGGGGATAAGGAGGTCAAGTTCTTCAGCAGGGATGAGATCCGCAAGGTCCTTGGCATGTTTCACTGCTGATCTACAGTTGAGTAACATGCATTGCAGGTGTAGTTTGTTGTCAGTGATCGATAGCTGCGTAGTGGGGATCTGCATGAGGTTATTAATGTATAAGGTATTGGCGTTGAGTCTGGGCGCTCTATGAGGGTTAGATGTGATGCTTTGGATAGCCTCCAAGTTCCCAAGCTTGGGATAGGCCGAGCCAGGGGCATATAAAGGAGCGGTTAGTGAAGTTCTAGGAGGGACTGGGATGGGCGTGAGAGGGGCGTTGTAAGCTCGGAGGAGGGAGAGAATATCTGGTTCTGATAATTGAATTTTGGATCTGGTAGGTCTGGATGGGGCATTAGGTTAGGGAGTAGTATTCCAGTTCTGGGCTGGGGGTTTCAGCCCGGGGTCACTCAGTAATATAGTGGAAGGAGGTGGAAGATTATGGTGGTGATGGATCATGTGCCATATCTCCAGTGAGGTCTTGTTGGAAGAGAGATCAAGGGCCAGCTCCTCAGTGGAGTTAATGAGATTTTGAATGATAATTTTGAGATTTAGAAGTTCCTGGTTCATTTCTCGAGCTTAGCAGTAGGATCCAAATGTGAATTATGGGTCTTGTGGAGGGGAGATGTTCACTAGGGAGGGCGCAGGCGAGTTCAACGCAATGGGACGAAGGGGAGGGGAGACATCATCTGAGGAAGAAATCCATCTCTTATGTATAAGAGAGCAAGGTGAGTGGGCACTGAGAGGGATGTTAGGGGGGACTGAATTCCTGGTGAGGAGTGGGCGAGTCAGCTGTGGGGAGAAGGAATTGTGTAGGATAGAGCTCGTGAGCGAGGGAGTGGGGGAGGTGTCGGTGAGGTGATCGGAGCTAGGGATACCAATTGCTCCAGCATTACGGACATGTGGTGGGTCGGGTCGGGGCATGGTGGGTGAGTAAGGGGAGCCTAGGTTTGGCGGAGCCAGGGCAGCCCTGTGAGTGTTGATCGTGGTAAGTGGGGCAATCATCGGGTGGTTGTGGCACTCTAGAGAGGTATCAGGGTGCGCCTGAGTCGGCGTTAGGGGAAGGACGTTCCTAGAGTGACTAGGGGTGTCGCTTTGGTCCATCGATTTTTTAATGAAGGCAAATCTGTCATCAAAGATGCCCAGGTTGCGATCTGTGGCCTGAATTAGTATAATCCCATTGTTATAGATGGATATGGTAGCATTTGCTCTAAATGTGGGTGACGTCACAACCAAGAGTCTAAGACCGTGAGGAAACTTCTTAGCCGAGGCGATTCTGAGTAAAGAGTGTAGCGCCATTCTCCACTGAGCTCTTCTTTTAGCTTAAAAGATCAGGTCGCTAGTAAAAGCACCTTTTTTTGGGCAGAAATAGGGGTCAGAGATAAGGGTTTCTGGGTTAGCTTTGAGTAGTCTATGTTTCAAAGATTTAGTCGCATTTTTGGAGAGGTTAGTCGGTTACTTAATTATGTAGCTATTCGTACCTGACTTCTCTAGTCTGGGGTCCATTTTGGACTCAGCGAGGAAGGGCATGATGGAGAGAGAGCAGGTCGTGCGGCTTAGATGAGGGGTCGGGGTGTACAGGGTTCCAGTGAGTAATCCTCAGTGAGGGTGTATCATGTATGGGAAGGCGGGATCAGTAGCGGGCTGTAACGTTCAAGCTAATGGTAATAATAATAGCAGTATTAGCAGTAATATGGCCTCCAGAAGGGTGCAGTTAGTTAAAGTAGTGGGATTCCAAGAAGGCCACTGATAGTCACCTTCCACGTCACCTTCAACGCCATACCTGTGGTCTATTGGATCAAACCGGGGGAGCAGGGGTGAGCTATTGACCATTATGACTAGAGGGAGCATAGATAAAACTGCTTGGAGTGTGGGAGAGAGGGTTAGGGTAGTGCCATTGCCGTGTATGACTAGGGGAGCCAAGAGGAATCTCCAAGAAGGTCTATGGGCCTGCAGATGCACCTTTGATCAGGGAGCGGCCATTTTAGATAATGCAGGATAATGAGATACACGGGTTCCATCAATCATGTTATTACAATGTTGGAGCTCTGCGGGAGCTCTGAGGGAGAGGGAGGTCTTCGGGGAGGTCTTAGGGCTTGCGGATGCACCGTTGATCAGGGAGCGGCCGTTTTAGAAAGTTCAGGAATACGAGATAACACTGGGTCCTGCAATCATGTTGTCCCAATGGAGGAGCTCAGCGGGAGCTTAGCGGGAGAGGGAGGTCTCGGGGGCTGCGGGTGCACTGTTGATCAGGGAGCGGCCCATTTAGAAAGTTAATGAATAAGAGGTATCAGGGACATGAGATCGGCCCTGTTATTTCAATGATGACCAGAGGGCGGCCATTTTAGAAAATTCAGGGTTGTGATATTACAGTGATGGAGATCAATGTGCTGGCACTTACCCCAACCTCCTCGTGGAGTGGCAATTCAATATATGTGCCCATCAAATCGGCAAGCCTGAGGAGCGTGAGACCAGGCAGCTCATTGCGTAGGGGGGGTGCACTCCCTAGACTCCCTCAGCAGTCGGAGGCGGGAGCGGCCGTGGGCATAGTAGCTACCAGGCCGGTGTCCGAGTGCTACGAGGACCCTCTCGGTGGCGGCCGGTTCACGACAGGGGGCTGGGGGGCTCAGAGGTCAAAAGCACAGAAGGGCAAAGTAAAGGCAAAAGCAGAGAACACTGCGTCGCGGGAAGTCCGGTCGACTGTTTTCACCATTGGGGCGGGGGGGCTCAGAGATCAACAAGCACAGCTGAGCAAAATCAAGGCAAAAGAAAAATCAAAGCAAAAGCAAAACAGAGTACGGTGCGTCTCGGGAGGTCCGGGCGACGATTTACAACATCTGAATATAGATCGACAGAGACCTGCTCATGACGATGTCGTCCTCGAAGGTGTCTGGCTCGTGGAGGGGGTGAGAGGGGCTGAGAGCCAAAGCAAGCCCGGCGGCAAAGACCAAACATGGTAGCCGATGTGTAACGGGAGGGCAGGAAGCAGTCATCCCCAGCCGTCCTGAGATCGTCTGCAGCAGTATCGTGGTAGTGGGCAGGGGGGTCAGAGAGCAGGCGGGAGAACCGAAGCAGACCAAGACACAGGACAACAGAGAGGGGTCAAAGCAGATGATGGGTGCAGCTGTCTCCAGGGCTGCTAAGACCAGTAGGGAGACAACAAGCACAAGCCCATCCCCGCTCCCCCGCGGGCTTAGCTCGAAGCAGTCGAAGCAGGCAGGCAATGCCGGATGTAGGGCCATTTGCTTTCTACAATATACATGATTGTTTTATCCCCAATGTTCAATGATGATTCTTTCCACAGTACATCACCTATGGTGTCTGAGTATAGAACATGAGAACAGTAACAAAAGGGAAAAGGAAATGCTTAATTTAAATGTAACATAGCATTACAGCATATGAAATGAGTAGTAATTTGTTTGCATTATGAAGTTATGTATTTTTTAAATTGAAGCCATATTGTTTAATTTTATAAATTGTAATACTAACTCATATTTGTGTTGTTTTTTTCATTTTATATGATATATGACATAATCTATTTTGAGTAATGTATTTTACTATTTAGTTTGTTCCGTGTTGTTCCATAAGATTAAATTTTCAGGATGTACACCTAGGCAGATGCTAATCTAGCAACTCACATACCCAGCCAACCACTGATATAATCAGTTACACATCCATCCAAACACTAATACAGCCTCTCAAACACTCATGCACACACTGATACAGCCACTGACAAAGCCAGCCACACACTAATAGAGCCTCTGACACACACAGGCACACATCATTACAAACACTGGCACACTCAGGCACACACAGATACAGACTGTGACACACCCAGCCACACTACGATACAGAGACTGATAAACCCATGTACACACCACTGCAGCCACTGACACACCCAAGCACACACTGACACAGCCACTGACAAACAGAGGTGCACACTGATACAGTAACTTACGTACTCATCCAAACAGCGATACAGCCTGTCAAACACCCATGCACACATTGATACAGCTACTGACACACACAGCCACACACAGACACAGCGTCTCACACATCCAAACACACATTGTTACACACTGACACACCCAGGCACACACTCATACACCCAATGACACAGCCACTCACATACTGATACATCCACTGGCACACCCAGCCACACACTAATACAGAGACTGACACACCCATGCACACACAATTGCAGTCACTGAGACACCCATGGACACACCGATTCAGCCACTGACACACCCAGGCACACACTCATATACCCAATAATACACTTACACATTGATACAGCCACTTACACACCCAGGCAAACACCAATAGAGGCACTGACACACCCATCTACACACCAACACAGCTACTAACCCACCCAGCCAAACACTACTATACTCACTTACACACCCAGCTAAAAACTGATACAGCCTCTCAAACACCTGAACACAAATTGATAGAGCCATTGACACACCCAGCCACACACTGATACAGCATCTGACACCCTCATACAAACACTGTTAGACACTGACACAACCAGGCACACACTGATACAGCTACTGACACACCCAGCCTTGCTCCGATGAAGACATATATAGTCACTGACACATTAAAAATACAGAGTTAGCTCTTTGAGCAGATGGTGTTTCTAAAAAGAATTGTTTTGTGTTTTAAAAACTGTTTTATATTTTTTGCTTTAAAAAAAAAAAAAAATGAACAACGCATGAAAGGGGATAAAAAAATGGAACTGGTGAGAAGCAACAGGCTTCAAATTCCTGAAAACATTAATTTTTAGCTATGATTGAAGAGTAAATGAACAGTGATGCTTATTGATAGCATCCAGGTATGCAGCCCCCAAAGTTGTATTTAAACTCACCGACATGTGGCATTGTTGAAAGTGTATTTTCATGTTTGATAGGTTATCAAGCACAGCTGTAACAGTTATGCTGTCAGATGCAGAGGGTTGTGGCACAGCTGCAGAGGAGGTGGATGGTCCTGCACCTGCTATCTTCTCCCACATCATCCTCCGGTAGGTCCTCTCATGAATCGTTTTGAGATGTGTCCACATTGAACTGGTGCCATGTGAATACTTTTTTGCAGTACATCGAGATAGCTGCTTCTGGCAAATGGTGCACTGTACAAATCTGGCGGTTACTTTTCTCACCTGATGAAATGGTACAATACCTCCACAAATCACTCTCCTTTTTAGGTGCATGCATATCTTCCTCCTGGTCCTCAACAAGTACAGGACCTTCAGGTTGTGTTGAGAACTTCTCAACTGCCATTGTATCTTCCTTTATTGATGTGGAAATTACAAAAATCCAGAGATGCAGGTTTGCACACTGTTTCTCTGTAGAGAGAAGGAAGACAAAACACTGTAAGGTGTATTTTTCTTACCAGGGAGTTGTCCTAATGTATCCAATAAGAAGCTGTGGTTTGTGTGTGTCATCGAGTGACTTCATGAATTTAGTCGGTAGAGTTGCGACTTTGCAAAACTCATAAAATATGAAACAAGCTTGAAAATCAGATATAGGGTGCCATATATACATATAAATATGTTCACACTGATGTCCTTAATGAAAATAGAGGGACACATATATTTAAAATAATTTTTTCAATTTTTCAGGAATATGCAAAACTGAATTTGTGGATAATTTAAAATCACGTGATTGGAATTGGAAACCATAGAATACTTGTAGTCCCGTCTTGTTCTTTGGATATGTGGCGGATCCGCTGTACCTAAAAATAATAAAAAATAAAAAAAACTTGATTTATTATATTTACAAAAACATTAGAGAGCTTACATTAAGAACAATTGTGATTTTAACTTTTAAAATGTATAAAAAAATATTTATTAAAAAAAGAAATTGAGAATGGAAAAATAAGCAATAAATATTCAAATTAAATTGTAGTATAGTTTGTACTAAAAAAGTCTCAACATTTTCTGAAAAAGACAAACATCACAGGGAAATTATAGTTAGGAAATATAACAAAAAAAAACATAGCAATTAACTGAAAAAACAAAGGTTGTGTAGACATTATTGTTAGGAAATAGATTTAAAAAACCTTTGAAATTTTCTGAAAAACCAAAGGTTACAGGGACGTTATAGTTAGGAAACTTAAATAAAAAAAAAATTCACTGAAAAAAACAAAGGTTACAAAGACATTACAGTTTGGAAACAAAAGTTAAACAAATCACTGGAAAAGCCAAAGGTTTCAGAGACGTTATACTTAGGCTTAGATTTAGTTATAGTTATCGGAGCTACCTATAACTTCCGTTCCTGCAATTAACTGCTCATGACCTCACATATTACATCACTCATGACATGGCCAGTGACATCACTAATTTTATTTATTTATTTATTTGTGTTTTATAGAGCGCAGACTTGACCCGTTACGGTATCAGAGCGCTTTACATGGTTAACTGGTTGTATACAAATAAGACTTAGGTAGGGGGGTGGAAAAACAGTACAAACATTTTACAAGAATGAAGTACAAACATTTTACAAGAATGAAGGTTCAAGAATATAAGGGTGGAGTGCCAGGAGGTGCGGGTGGATAGCATCTGGTCAGTCCAAGGTGTAGTAGTAATAGAGTAAAAACAATCAGGCACATGCATCAACCAAAAAAACCCTTGCAAAAATTGCGATTCGCAAAAAAGGCTGTTTGCGAACGCAATTCAACCCTTTCCAATGCAGGAACCCATTCTGCGAAAAACAAACTGTTTCGCTAAAATAAGGACTCGTAAATTTTGCGAGAACCAATAATGCGAATCCTTATTAGCGAGTCCCTCAACAGCGTCCGCAAATAGCGATTAGCTAATAAAGAGTCACAATCCAATGCATGTAAACTCGCAAATAGCGAATAGCAGGAAATTCACTATTTTGGAAGTGCAGAATAAGGGGAATCACAATCAGGTGGTAAAGTAAAAAAAAAAAATTCGCACAGGTGCAACCACTCATAAACCTATTTAAACTGACTCAGAAGGCCCCTGAAGCCTTTCACAATGGCAGCGCTCTACGTGATGGCGAGGAGGATGAGGATCCATGCAGCAGCACAGCGCAGAAGGAGGATACAGGGGTGGATTTTCAGAGTGCGCATCACATTGCTGGGACAAACAGAAGATGAAATCTACGATAAGTACAGGCTGAACGGTGCAATGATCCTACACCTAATAGCAGAATTGGAACCCCTAATGCAGCGCCAGACCCGTAGGACCCATGCTATCCCCGCACATGTACAGGTCCTATGTTGCCTGCACTTACTTGCCTCAGGCAGTTTCCAGGGGGTAGTAGCTGTAGCTGGAGGGGTATCACAAAGCTCCCTTTCACGTTTCTTCAAAACCTTCCTTGACGTCATGATGACAAGGATCCACACCCACATCTCCTTCCCCACAACCCAACAGGATTTGAACAAGACAAAACTGGACTTCTACCCGGTAGCACAGTTCCCTCATTTGATCGGCTGCATAGATTGTACGCATGTCCCCATTTGTCCCCCAGCAGCGAATTAATAAATTTTCAGGAACAGGAAGTCATATCACTCAATCAATGTGCAAGTAGTGTGCAATGCAAAACATATCATAACAGACATTGTGGTGCAATTCCCTGGGAAGCACTCATGACTCCTATATATTTCGACACAGTGGCATCCACACGCGTCTGCTCAGGGGTGAATTTGGCGAAGGACATCTACTTGGTACACATATATACTTATTCTCTTCATAAATCAAACGAATGTCAATGCATGACTGTGGCTAACCCTTTGCTTTCCACCCTGTAGGTGACAGCGCATACGCTGTGCGGAACTACATATTGACGCCATACCTCAACCCAGCAACACCACATGAGCAGAGGTACAACGCAGCACACATCAGCACATGGAATGTGATTGAACGCACGTTTGGACTACTGAAAAGTCGCTTTCGCATTCTACACAAAACTGGTGGAGCGTTGCAGTACCGTCAGGAGACCTGCTGCCGGATCGTGGCTGCATGTGCCATGTTGCACAATATTGCCACCAGGAGAGGTATACCCATCAAGGTGTCCGACAGTGAGTCTGAGTGGGACAACCAACCACCCGCACAACTCTGACAAGCGCATGGGTCAATCTCAGCAGAACGCCAGAGGAGACGTGCAGACATCACACAACATTATTTCTGAGGTATGTAATGATGAGACAAGACACTTAAATGATGAACAGAAAAGTATTTACTAACATGAGCCCATGTTTATTGTGTAGCCACACAGAGATTCGTGCTAAATAGAACCGTGATTGCAATAAAGAATACCGGAAAATAAACAATTCCAAGACCTGGACATCAATCACTATGATGGTTTTGACCATGGTTACGTCACCATGGGCAAATGAAGGAGGACATGTCTGTCTAGCGCTTCCTGCCACCCACCCCCAAATGCCTTTCGCCTGCATCGGCTACATCCCCCTGATGTGCAACAGAAGGTGTTGTGCTGCGGGAACTGCGCCTCCTGGCAGTTGTCACTGGCACCGACAGGCTGCTAAGGCTGGATGCCTCCTCACTCCCCTCCTCCCCCGTTAAGTTGCTCCCACCAACAGTACCGGCCTGGATCTGCTCCACGGCAGTGGTCACTTGTCCAAGGGCCCTAGCCACATCCCCACAACAATGGCCCATATCAATTTGCATGGCCACGGAGCGACGTGACAGCAGCGCAGTGGTGTTGCAGAGCTTATTGTTGGACCTTGTATAGGCTGCCATGCGCATCATGCTCTGCCGATGCCTTCTCCTCTGTGTGCTGTGGCCCTCAAGCATTGCCCTGGTGAGCTCCTGCATGCTTGCGTTTGTCTGCCTATTTCCCTCCATGGCCGCTGTGGTTAGTTCCCGCACACTGTCTGTCATGAGGCTGATGCTCTTTGCCAATTTTGATATTTGCAGCTGGATTGACCCCATGTGTCTTGCTTGCAGGCGCTGCACTTGCAACATCTGGGACTCCACGCCACCCCACACATTTGGAGCATGGTCTTCCTGAGCAGCAATGCCCTTGAACTGCGCCTCTATCCACGTTGGACCGGTGCCTGGGGTGTAGGTGTTGTGTTCACACGAGGCTGGCTGGTCACAGGAGTGGGTTCAGAAGCCAGCTCTGATTCCATGGGCTGCAGTGATGGAACTTGGGCCCTGCGTTTTGTGGGTGTGGGGGGTGTGCTTGCTGGGGCAACTGGAGTCTCCACATCAGTCTTAGCAGGAGTCTCCGAGATGTGTAGACAATCACTGTCTTCTGAGTCTACTTCATCTGCATCTGTGATGTGAAACAGTGCAATGTTAATTTGTGTTAAGGTTACTATTGTGTTACATTTAGCATACTTGGCTCACATTAAATCACATTTAATCACTGACTGCAATTACTGACTGCCATGCAGTGTTGGCGTGTTTTACTTGCCATTGTTGTGTTTGACTGGCCACTTGACTGACATGCCTACGACTCCCATAATGCATTGGGTGTATGAGGGAAAACGTGGACTGGAGTTTGACCTGTACACTGGGGTTGGACTGGGGGTATGTGCACAACTGAACAGTACTCTGAAGTGTATGGTTGCATGCATCTTACCTTGTGTGGTACTGGCCGCGCAGGATGTGTCCAGCTGGGTCACTCCCACCATTGCTTCAGGCTGGATTGTAGGCTCCACCAGGTCCTCCAGGGCTGTGTTGACTGGAACGGTAGATGGGCCCCCTCCTGTGCTCCTGGCCTCCTTCAGCCTTTCTGCGATTCGCTTCTTGACACGTCTACGCAGGTCGTACCACCTCTTCTTGAGATCATCTATACTGCGGTGTGTGACACCCACAGCATTGACCTTGCTCTTGATACGCAGCCATATCCTGCGTTTTTCTGCCTCTGGCACTTTGAGTGAAAGTTTCCCAAAGAGCTTGTCATGGCTCTTGCACACCTCCTCAATGAGGTTTTCAAGTTCTCTTTCACTGAATTTCAGTTTTCTCTTTCTGGGCGTGGCACTCTCCCTTGATGTTGTCTGATCCATTCTGGTGCACAGAAAGTTACAGCAAACAGATTTGGGAGATGAATCAGCTCAGCTCCAGCACTCTGCTTCCTCCTCTCACTTCCTCTGGGCACTGAATGAGGCATGGGCTGGCTGACTTCCTGGTTGTGATGTCATCAGCATGCTTCCAAAGCGACACACTTTTTGCGAATTCGCAATTTGCGAGTTCGCTAAATGCGATTTCGCAAAAAGCTTAATCGCATAAGGTGTTTTTCGGAATTTGTGCGTCTCTTTTGTGAAATCGCAATTCACATTTGCGATTGTTACCGAATCGCTAATTTTGCACAAACAGGTTAATGCATTGCGGATAGCGATTTCTAAATAGCGATTCCTTATTAATCGCTATTTAGGAATCGCTATTTCTGATTTTGATGCATGTACCCGAAGGTCTCTGAAGGTGAGTGCAATGCAAGATTTAGGAGAGGAATTTGCCCATTAGGAAGGTCTTGGCTTCCTTTTTAAAACGTGCCAGAGACTGAATTCTTCTAATGGCGGGCGGGAATGAGTTCCATATTCTTGGTGCGGCCCCAGAGAACGCACGATTATAGGTTCTTTCCTTTCGAAAGCGTGGAGGCTGGAGCAAAAGGTCTCTGGAGGACCGGGAGTTTCTGGCTCCTCCGGACACCATGAGTTTCTGGGTGAGAAATGCAGGGGATTTAGTGTAAAGAGCCTTGTGAGTGATACATGCCAGTTTAAGTTGGATTTTGGCTTCAAGAGGAAGCCAGTTCAGAGCTTTCAGATGTGGTGAGATGTGGTTGAATTGTTTAGACCCTGTTAGGAGTCTGGTGGCGGTGTTGAGGCAGGCTTTTAGGGGGGCCAGGGAGATCTTGGGTAGGCAAGAAAGGGTAGAGCATCCATATTCGAGCCTGGAGATAACTAGTGCCTGGACTGCCATTTTTAGGTCAGGAGTGTCAAGGAAAGGTTTTAGTTTCCATAGATAGCTCAGGTGAAACCTGGCGGTTTTGGTCATCGAGTTGATGTGGTCACGCATATTCAAGATGCTGTCCAGGGTTATTCCAAGGGATTTGGCAGAGTTCACTATTGTCGGTGGGCAGTTTAAGGCTGTGATCGACTTAGTCCATTCCCGAATGTCAGGGTTGGTTTTGGGTGGGGAGATTAGAAGGAATTCTGTTTTTTGTGCATTTAGTTTGAGCTGGTTGGAGATGAGCCATTGGACAGTCAACTTCAAGGCCTCATCCAGGGAAAAAATCTCCTCCGGAGAAGAGATTTTGTTGTAGATCTGGGTGTCATCGGCATACATGTGGTAGGAGATATTGGCAGTGCATAGTACTTCTGCTAGCGGTTCGAGGTAAAGATTGAAGAGGGTAAGGGAAAGGGTTGATCCTTGGGGGACTCCGACCGCAATCAGAGAGGGAGCGGATAGATTACCGTTGATTAAGAATCTCTGGGAGCGGTTCTGGAGGAAATATCTAAACCATTCGAGCATGGTGCCATCCAGTCCCATCCTGAGTTTGAGGCGTTCGAGAAGTTTCTCGTGGTTGACCATATCGAAAGCCGAGGATAGATCTAAAAGGATTAGGTGACAGGTTTTGCCTTGGTCAAGGGCTTGGAGAGCATCATCCACGATATGGAGAATGGTGTTTTCAGTGCTGTGCCCAGGCCTGAACCCAGATTGGAAATCGTCTAGTAGGTTGAAGTTGGTGATGTGTTGGCTCAGTTGAAGTTGTACACATTTCTCCAGAACTTTCGCTAGGAGTGGGATATTGGATATAGGTCTAAAGTTGTCTGGAGAGTCAGGATTCAACGTAGGTTTTTTTAAGATGGGTTTGACTTGACCGGCTTTTAGAGAGTCAGGTATCGACCCCTGTAGAAGGGAGGCATTGATTATTGCAGTCCAAATAGGAATGATAGATTGGGAGGCAGCGGCCAAACAGTTGGAGGGGAGTGGGTCATTAAAGTTGTTGTTTGGGTTTAAGGAGGGTAGAATTTCCGAAACGGAATGGTCGTCATGTACTTTGAAGTTGGACCAGTGCGCTTGGTTTTTGGGTGATGTTTGGGGGGGCTGCGCGGAGAGATGAGGCAGGTCCGGATGGGGTTGGGAGTAGGTAGCAGATCTAAGTTTGTTTCCTAGGGCAGTAATTTTGTCAGAAAAGAAGGAGGAGAATTCCTCGCATGATATTAGAGATTTAGGGGTTTCTTTGGAGGTTTTAGCCAGTTTATTAGATTGGTGTTTGACCATTTCAAAGAGCTTGCGGGGTCTGTTCTTGGCGTTCTCCAGTTCTGATCTGAAGAATTCTTTTTTGGAATTGAGGATGTTCATATTATAGGCATTTCTGGTCTGACGGAGAAGTTTTAAGTGGGAGGCTGAGGGGTGCTGTCTCCAGTTTCTTTCTGTCTGCCGGAGGTTTTTCCTTTCATTGTTGAGGGATCCATTGAACCAGGGGTTTCTGTCTTTGATTTGGGTTCTTTTTAGCTTTAGCGGGGCAAGATCATCAAGTATGTTAGACATAGTCGAGGTGTAGTGTTCTGTGAGGTTGTTGACCGTTGAGATATTTGGGGGGGGGGTCAATTTCCAGCGTGCAGCCAAGTTCACGAGATCTAGGCTCTTTGTGTCTCTAACCCAACGTTTTGGATTCACAGATTGTGGTGGCCTTGTCTTGTGGGTTCCAGGTAGTAGGAAGGTAATAGCGTGGTGACCAGACCAGTCGCATGGGTCTATAGAGATAAGCTTGACCGCTGATTCCTTAGCAATGATCCAATCTAGAGTGTTGCCTTTCATGTGTTTTGGGAGTGTGCAGGCTTTGGTAAGGGCTTGGTCAGTCAGGAAGTCTTTGATGGCGTTGACCTGAGGGTCCTTGAGGTCGTTCCAGTGCAGATTGAAGTCCCTGAGGAAAATGTCATTAGAATTGGGGGAAACCTTGGCTGTAATGATTTCCATGAGGTGGTCAGTGAAGGTATCATTCATACCTGGGGGGTGGTAGAAGATGTGCAGTCTGCACAATTGAGTGGCATTGTTGCATTTGGAGAGTGCAAGGTATTCGCAGGAGTCTGTGGGATCTGCATGAAGTTCAGTTACGAGGATTTTAGAGCGGTAGATGCAAGCAATGCCTCCCCCATTTTTGAGTGCCTGTCCAGCCTTGAGATATTATAATTAGGAGGGACTAATAGGTCTAGGCAAGGAGATGAGGATTCGTTGAGCCAAGATTCGGTCAGGATTGCTATGTCAGATTTTTGGCTCAGGATGAGATCGGCGACATCCGAGGCATGTTTTACTGCTGAGCGGCAGTTAATTAAGAGGCCGGAGAGAGGGGGGTCGGGGTGTGTGTCATGAGTTAGGGCGGAAATGGGTACTTGCGCTAGGTTGTTGCTAATAACTCCTCTGTTGCGGAGAGTTGTTGATCTATTAGAGTTGATTGCAACCGTATGGATAATGTATTCGTCAATCATATCCAGTGGACTGGGGGCTTTAGGAGCAGACTTGTAAGTTAGGAGGAGGGCTAGAATTTCCTACTCCGAGAGGTAGCTGGGCTGTTTGCGAGGGCAAAGGTGTCTCAGGGATAATGGTAAGGGGTGAAAGAGGGGCTTGGTGAAAGGGGGGGAGTTGAGTTCTGTGGGAGCTTGAAGTTCGAGAAGGAGAGTTCGGTGAGGTGAAGGATGTTTTTCAGTTCAAGAATGGAGTTATGGATGCTCTGAGTTATGTTGGCTGCTCTGAGGTGCAGAGTTTCAAGATCCATAAGTGAGCGAAGTGCTTGCGGGAAAGAGGTCAATGATTTGGGGTCGGTTCTGTTGGCATGATCGGGTAGCATGGTAGTGGGGCTAGACCATCCTGTGTCATAGATCCTGAGAGGAGGGGTTTGTGAGCGCTAGGCACACTTGGCAGACTGGTCGAGGGATCATTGGGGCGGGTGTTCGCAGCCCAGCAGGTGTCTAGCATATTAGTCACTATGTGTGTGGGGGAGGAGCGCGGGTTGGAGGAAGGGGGCGGCGGCATGGTCTCCTTCAGAGGTAGCGGAGGATGTGTGGGAGTGGAGGGAAATTCCCTAGCAGATATATGGGTGACACTGCCTAGAGAGCTGTTTAGAGTGGAGAATGGCATGGGTTGAGTTGGTCTAGTCTGCACCATAGGAAGGGGTGGGGGTGCAAGGGAGAGTGGTTAGATCTTTGGTGGGGCTTAATGGGGGCTTTAATGACATCTCAAATGATATAACTGAATATAACTGATAACATCACTGATGACATTATCCACAGAACCACTCCCACTCCCACCCCATATAACCTCTCATACACTCACTCACACATCTACACAACCACTCACTCATCTCACCCACACAGCCACTCACACACCCATTCAGTCAATCACACATACATCCACTTACACACCTATTCACACATCTATACAACCACTCACAGACCCAGTCACACACCCATACAGCCACTCAGACACTCACTTACACATGGATACACACAGTGACACAGTTACTCACATAATATATGTTGTTGCAGGGATTCTTCACAAACACAGAACTATGCGCAGGATCATAGGACCTTGGCATGTAGGGACTGAGTCATCCTACCATCTTAGTACCCACGAGCCCAGGAGCAACTAGCTATAGTGTCTCACTTGCTCTCCTACTCACTCACAGAGAAACAAATGATTAGACACCTCAGAACACAACTCTCTCAGAAATCGCAGTAACAAGATACACCCTTTCGCTCGCACTCTTGTACTTGTCCACAAAGAGATCTGACAGAGACACAAAACAGTTTAAAATATTCATTTTAACTAACGTGCCCTAACATGCAGTATACGTGCCACAACAAGCAGGAACATGCATAGTACAAATACAGTTAGCATAGCAGCTAGTCCATATATCATGTAGGGTGATGTCATAATGAAAGGACAATAGAGCCTAACCTCCCTCCCCTTGCTTAGAAGTATTATTATTATATATTAGAAGTTCTCTGGGCTTTGTCAGCAGAACCCATACCTTAGCACATAGATGGTAGATCTACATCATGGGTACTGTCTCCCTCTTCTCCCTGGAAAAGTCCCTCTCCAAGTGTGTGCTACCTATTTGTGTATTCTAATAAAACCAAAGTACGTTGTCCAAACAACAGCTGCATCGGTATGTTTTGTCTAAGGGCTAAGGCCTGGCCAGAACAAAATAACAAGGGGCATTGTTGTTCGACCTTGCTCACAATGTTCAGTCAAAATCCCAGGAACTTGCAGAGAGTGAACAGAGCGATGAGTTCTCATGTGAAAACTGCCATAGAAATTATTGCAAAAATAAAGTAGTGTAGTAAAGTGTGCTCATGCTAACTTAGAGAAAACGACAATGTCCCATGGGCCATGTGACAATGTTATAAATAGTATCACTCGTTTGGTAGTACAGAAAGAATAGTAATTTAACTTTGGCAGTGTCTTAGTATATATCTTTAAGTCTCAGAAACATTTATGAAACACTTACAGTCACTGGATGATGTCATCATCCTGGACACCTAGCTTGCCACTTGTCTGTGGCCTCCAGTTTCTGCTTGGTCCAGACTGATCCAGTGACACTGCAGCTGCCAGGGTTTCCCACTGGGGTTTTCCCAACCAGGTTTTCCCACTCACCATTCTTCCCATCACCAGAAACCCTGCCCACCCCAGGACCTACATAATGCAGGCTGCAGAGCAACAGTGCAGAAGTAGTGCACCGCTGAAGTGCTGAAGGTGAGCCAAAGGCAAGAACTTCTGATCCTGTCTGCACCTGCACCATGCCCAACTCCATGACCTCTGGTACTCCCACCCCCCATTGACACACCATTTCTGAGCTCTACATCCTTGACCAAGGAGGCCACAACAAACACTGCCACGGCGCTAACCCACGCTCCATGGTAGTACCTTTCACCTGCACCCACTGCCACTTCACCTACCACTGCACACATGCCAGCCCACCATCCAGCCCCACCTGAACACACCACATATGCCACCTGAACAAAAACACCAACTTGCATGTGCCCTTCTTAACACATGCTCAATATGCGAGCATTCCACTTAATTATGGGACCACATCGCCACCCTCACTCAACATCATCTTCCTCACTGAGTCCTGGCTGAACCCCATATCTGCCCCACATATTTCCACAGCGATACCCAACAGATAGAAAATAATTCACCAGGACCACATCAACAAGCCAGGTGGAGAAACAGCCATCATCCACAAAGAGACCATACAGTCTACCATCACCACTGACAACACAACAATCACAATGGAAAATCTCAATTTCATGCGCCACATGGACAACAAGACAACCATCAGAGGCATCCTCGAATATCAAGCCGCAGGCCCGTGCTCTAGCTTCTGCAACACCATTGCAGACTTCATTGCACCCCTAGCCTTAGACTCCAACAGTATAAGCAGCCTCCGACTGACTCAGATCATCCATGACCCTACACACATCGCAGGACACCAGCTGAACCCAATTTTCACCTGCAGCAACAGCATCAAATAAAGCCATTACATAGAACTCACATGGACAGATCACTCCAGTTTCCACTTCAGCATCTCCAGCCCCCACACCATAGGTGGAACAAAATCTTAGAGACCAGCTGAGTGAATGTCCTCAGCACCTCCAACCCTGCTACCACCACCAGCCTCGAACATGGAGTGAAAAACTTCAACACCTGAATAACCCTTTTGCACAGATAGCACTATCCCCATCAAGAGCAACATCCAGAGAAAAGCCTCCAAAAAGGCCAACTGGTAACCCAAGAACTCAGAAGAACAAAAAAACAGAGGGCCCCTTAGAGCCAATACAACAGTAGGACCAGGGGAAAAAAACACTCATAAACAAAAACAATTCCTGCCTGGTGGATATATAAAATTATGGCGAAAAATCATTCATTAAAGAGCGCAAAATGTCGCTCAATAGACCATACACACAACAATAGGAGGCAGTTACTTAGAGTAATTTTTGTCAGCACAAAACAATTTTTTTACAGATTTTATTCTTTTCTGTTTCTTATTTTTTATAAATACTATATCATAACTTTGAAATCATTAATACAACACAACAGACAATACAAAACATTAATGGACAAAAAATAGAAAATGCTTTGAAATACACACCCCGGATGCCAGAATTCACAATAAATCAGAAAGCATCCCCTAAAAAAGATCACATGCAGACTTGCATATACTCATACCAAGCATACTCAAATATACCTAAACTTCAATCATACAAACAAGGATAACATTCCTGGTAAAATCAGCAACAGAATCATTATCAGTAGACCAGAAGAGGAGAAATAATTTGGTCATATGGCTTTATAATATATAGGTGTCTCTGTGTCTTTTGTAGTTTATAACTGTAGGATGGCCCAAACTTCCTACATCCAATAGGGCTCAATTTCAGTAATAGTCCTAGTCTAACTGATCTCAACGTAAGCGCAGACGCGCGTTTTTGTATAGACCTCAGCACGGCAAAGGACCCAAATAAAACAAGGTCCAGATGAGGGAGAGGCAACTCAGGCACAGGTCACCAGGAAAGTCCGGGGAATAATAAATTCCTACAGATCTGACAGCAATAAGCGCTGACAGTGTTGACAAATTGCAGCACTATATAATGGGTAGCACTGGAAGAAATTTCTCAAATCAAGGGGACAGAGGGTGTGGATCAAAAAACCCTCAGCATCTTGGATCGAAAAGGGTCTCCATGTCGCTCAACACATACGGGATGACCAAAATTATAATTCCAAGGAAATCCTGTTTCTCACATACACAGGGCATCAATCAATTGATCTGCTGTCTGGTGCGTGTACCACAGTTCACAGCGGACTACCCAAGAATTCAGAACAGCGAAACAAGACAGAAACAGTTGGAGAGGAGATGGTGCATCAGCAAGGACACCACTGACAAGGCAGACTTCAAGACCTCCCTCAACCTCTACCACTGCCTGCTAAGGTTAACAAATTAGACAGCCCTTGGTGCACGCATCGAGACCAGCGCCAACAACACCAAGGAACTTTTCAACATTGTTAAGGAATTCTCCAACTGGGCTGCCAGAAAAAACAACTTCACACTCTCACAGGAGCTGTGCTACAACCTCACCCACTTCTTCCATGACAAGATCGCAACCATATACAGAAATTTTGAACCCCATCCCACACTTATAAACTTTCTCAACAGATACGCCACCACCATAACCGACACAAAACACTGACCAACTGGAACATCCTCTCCACCCTGGACATCACCTCTACCCTTAAATCTATCCACTCCCACAGACCCATGCCAGCACCACATCTTCAACCTCAGAAGCCAAAGGATCGGCCAGGAACTCATCACTCTACTCTACACCTTTATCACCACCTCAACATTTCCCAATGCCTGGAAAGTCAGACCACTACTTCGCCGACCCCAACGAACTCAAAAATTACTGACCAATCTCCCTGTTCCCATTCTCAGCAAAGGTACTGGAAAAGATCATCAACAATGAACTCATGACACATCTGGAACAGAACCAGCTACTCGGCGCCTCCCAATCCAGCTTCTGCAGCAACCACGGCACCAAAAACACCTTGATGGCTGCTACCGACAAAAGTTGAACTTCCTCAACCCAGGAAAAAACAGCAGCTTTGATCCTCCTCGACCTCTTGGCTGCCTTCAACACCGTATTCCACCACACACTGATCAGAAGCCTTCCCAAATCAACATCCAAGGGGATGCACTCAGATGGCTCACCTCCTTCCTCACCGGAAGAACCCAGAGGTTCCACCTCCCACCTTTCACCTTTGAACACAAGGAGATCAGCTGCGGTGTCCCCCAGGGCTCCTCCCTCAGCCTCACGTTCTTCAACCCTTATATGACCCTGCTGGCCAGCATCGTCAGATCCCAGGGTCTGAACATAATTTCCTACACAGACGACACCCAAGTCATCCTCTCATTCACCGACAGCCCCACCACCCCAGAACCAACTTCTACCGATGCATGACAAACATTGTCGACTGGATGAAGAACAACTGCCTGCAGCTGAACACATACAAGAAGGAAGTACTGATTTTTGGCAACAGCAGCAACACATGGAACGATTCCTGTTGGCCATCAGACTTAGGAACCACGCATACTCCCTCTGATCATCCCAGAAACCTAGGAATCATCATTGCCAACAAGATCACCATGAAATCACAGATCAACACCGTCTCCTCTGCCTGCTTCCTCACTCTGTGCATGCTACGTGAAAGCAGGCCCTCATCACCAGCCAACTGGACTACCGTAACACCCTCTACTAGGAATCGCTGGACACCTCCTACAAAGACTTCATACCATACAGAACGCTACAGCCAGACTCATCCTCGGCCTTCCCTGATGGACCACATCATACCCCACCTGAGGCTCCCCATACAGAAGAGATGCCAATTCTAGCTGCTTACCCATGCACACAAGGCCCTACACAACCAAGGACGCACCTACATTAACCATGCCTGAACTTCCACCAACCTTCGAGAAGACTATGCTCTGCCTCCCTTTTACTTTCCTATACTCTCTGCATCTTGTAGGAGGGTCCCGTTTTACCATCTAACAGACACCCACACCCCATTCTGCAATACCCTTCAAACCTGGCATCCCTAGATAAGCCCCACCACTGAGGCCTAGATAAAGGGTCTTTAAGTTGTCCACGGTCCTTCACTTTCTTACAACTCCACACATAGGCCCAAGTTCACCTTCTCACAGTCCTACATACAAGACCATCCATACCTTTGTAAGAGATATGTATAGGCCCAATAAATTAAGAACTGGTCTCATAGACTTCACTAACCTGACAGCAGAGGCTTGCGCCATCCTCCGCGACAAACTCTCCCCCCTTGTAAATTTCCACAGTTACGAGAATTAGATTAGCACACACACGTAGGACATTTTTGGTACATCTGGCGGTTTCACAAGTACATTGGCAATATTTTTAGTTATGAAACTTTCCGCGCTTGCTTAATCGAAACTGTGAAAGACGGGCTACGTGACAAAGAATTAATGTATTAAAATGTTAACTCTGAGCTTTCTTATGGTAAAAATTATCCTTTGTTTACTTTTTGCGGTCAGGAGCACTGACCACCTGTCAAAAGCCCCTAATTTCACCATGATACCACTTCACAGTTCTAAGTGTGGAATTTTCCATAGTTACTGTAAGAGGGCGGTCAAGGGCTGCGTCAGGACCTACGTCAGAGATGATAAAACTTCTGCATTCAAACATATAAAACAGCTGCACCCAGGGTGTGGCTTCGAATTCTCTTCAAACCAGCACCCAGGTGCCGTGTGAGGGTTCCCGACTGATCAATCGCTCCTGACTGGGCCCAGAGCTCCTATTGCCAAGGTGATAATGCTCCTACTTAATGATTTTGCCTATTGACTTTGTCAGTCTATCTGACTTAATAATTTTGCCTATTGGCTTTGTCAGATTTTGCCTATTGACTTTGTCAGTCTATCTGACTTAATAATTTTGCCTATTGGCTTTGTCAGATTTTGCCTATTGACTTTGTCAGTCTATCTGACTTAATAATTTTGCCTATTGCCTTTGTCAAATTCTGCCCATTGACTTTGTCAGACTATCTGACTCAATAATTCTGCCTTTTGGCTTTGTCAGATTATTTACTTCAGGAAATCTGTACCCAAGCAATTGCATTTATTTCAGGTTAAATGTGTAGTCTTGAATATTGTTATTTTATCTCAATAAGAAGTTTGTCCTCTGAATGCTATCATTTGTATCACTCTTGAATTCAGGGCTGCCCCTTGATCGGCTGCTCATGGATTAATTTATTGATATACATTTCTGTTTGAATTGAACCAATTGATCTTTAACATTGTTGATGCAGTTATTTCTGATCTTACCCATATGTTGATGGGCAACACTTAAATTGAAGTATTTTCTTTTATGCTTTTGAATTGTTTAATAAACTATGATATTTTAACACATGGTTCTTTCTTGCCAAGTGACCGAGCAAAGTGTGAGAGAGACTCTGAGAGGGGAGAGGTACGCAGAAGAGTGTGACCAACCATAACGTACCCTCTAACAAAGTGGCGACCACGAACGAGGGTCTCGGTCGGCGAGTCATCCAACGTGTGGTCTTGAGACACACGCACGGGTTTCCCCTCCAGGCTGCACCTCGGACACTCCGCTGCCCCCGCCCGCCTGGGTAAGTCAGGGATGGTTTTGTTTTTCTTCCTTGAATTTACCTCAGGTTGTGGCTTGTGGGGTGGTCCGTCCCGGCTGTCGTGTCCTCTGGGGTTTCCCCTGTGTCTGCTCTCTTGTTCCCCTGTGGCTGACTGTCTTGCCACGACGTCCTCTGTGGCTGGTCATATTTTGTGAGGCATCTTTTTGGTCCTTCCCTCTCTGCTGTCCTATACTTCGTTTTGCTTTCTTTCTGCGTGGGGTCTCTTCACCTTTCTTATTATTCTGTTGCCATATGAGTCGTGTATTTGCCTTTTTTCCTGTATATTGTTATTTGAGGTGTTTGCCGCATAATTTGTGTGTTTATTTTTTATTGTGTTTCTTTTTAATTGTATGGCTTGAGGTTTGAGTCCTGTGCCGAGTCTCTCCTATGTGACTGGCCGAATTCTGGCATGTATTTGCTGCTTAAATACATGCATTTGAGTTATTTACCGCATAATTTGTATGTTTGGTTTTTCTTTCGGTTTTGCCATTTGTGGTTGCTATTTGGGGTTTGAGTCCTGTGCCGAGTCTCTCCTATGTGACTGGCCGAATTCTGGCATGTATTTGCTGCTTGATACATGCATTTGAGATATTTACCGCATAATTTGTATGTTTGGTTTTTCTTTCGGTTTTGCCATTTGTGGTTGCTATTTGATGTTTGGGTCCTGTGCCAGCTCTCTTCTGTGACTGGCCGCATTTTGGCGTGTGTTTGCTGCCTGATACATGCATTTGAGGTCTTTACCGCATAATTTGTGTGTTTGTTTTTTTTTCGATTTTGCTATCAGTAGTGGCTGGTATTTGGGGTTTGCGTCGTGTGTTTGTTCTCACTTGGTGAGTTTCTCCGTGGCTGGCTGCCCACCTTCTGGTATGCGGTGGACATGCATTTGTGGTTCTGAGGTTCTTTGGTTTCAGTGACTGTTGTCCTGCCCTCGGGTCCTCTTGGGGTGTGGTCTACCCACCATTGTGAGTGGTGTTCATGGGTGTATTCACACATTCATTCTTCACCCTCTCTGATTGGTCCCTTTCTGACTCTCTCCTGCACTGCTTGGGTACTTTTCTCTTTCTGTCTCTTAAGTTTTTTTCTGTCTCTGGTAGGCGCTTTTCTCGTTTGTTAGCTGCGCCACTCCGGATTGAGGAACTTCCTGTTTCGGATCGTTTGTCACTTTCTGTCGTGCCTTCAGCCTTCTTCGGCTCTCTGCCTTCGCAGAAAGGGGAAGTCTCTGTCGAACGATCGCAGCTGCCCTGCAGCTCTCCCTAGCCCCGCCTTTTCTCTTTGTTTCCTCGCACTCTGCTCTTCCTCTCATTGATGGTTTTCGTTTTTCTTCAGAAATGCATTTCATTTATTTAATAATTGTTTATTTTTTGTTCATTGTGTCTGTTTTTTGTGTCTCATCTTTTTGATGATAGTTCTGCCTGTTGTTCCACGCTAGCCCCCCCCAGTTGTTGCCGTTCTGCCAGCTCTACCGAACATAGCCGAGTGGCAGACTGCCAGTTACTTTGGGGCTCAGTTGCCCACGCACACACACTTTCTTCGGTATGGTTTAGCGGCGACTGCGCTAGGTAGCTGTTGTCTGGATTGCTTTGCCTTTTAATTTTAGCTGCGATCCCGCTAAGTAGTTGCATTATTTTTCAGCCCTCATTGCACGCACTTTGCGCCTCTTTTCTGTCTCTCACACATTTTGTCTGCCTCTTGCCTTGCGTCAAGTGGTAGCCAAAAGGAGGGGTGGAGGTGTATCCCCACTCCTCTTGTATTGGCCCCTTTTATTACCCCGTTATGTCCCTTGACCCCCCACAGATCATAAGTCTTCTCATTCATTCAGTCCGTGGTACGGCCACTGCTGTCTATCACACCTCCCTGGACCGCTTTACCCCTCTTACATGCCATCAAAGTGACATTCTTGCAGCCGCTTGGAATACTTTAGGGGTCACCTTTACCCCCACCACTGAGCTACGCCTTGCCCTTCTGTCTCTCGTAGACTATCCGCCCTCATTTAACGTCTCCTCCCAGCCACTGCCTCCACCAGATACCACCCGCCCGGATCTGCTGTGGCCTGGCCATTCCTCTAATTCCTCTTCATCCTCCCCACCCTCATTGAGTTCCTCTGTTTACTTTGCTAATTCTCCCCCGTCATTCACACAGACGACGAGTCTAACTCCGCACATTCTACGGCACTTTCTGAAGAAGCAACACTCCCTCGTCTTTCCGCTCCTGCATCTCCCACAGCATCAGCATCTAGTAGTGCTCACCCTCAATCATTGTCTTCTGCTGATGAGTCCCCACTCCTTGTGGCACTCCTGCAGGACTACTCAGTAGACCTACAGGTCCCTGCACCTGACGTTCCCACTGCGCAACCCCCGACTTGTCCATCTCCGCACTTCCACTCATTATAGGGAATGAATGACCCATCCCCTGATACTACAGCCTCTCCCATCATCGTGTATTTAGTGAACAACAACGTGGTAGGTCTCTCCACTGGTCACCCATCGTCCTTTTGTTACGTCACACCTTTAGCAAACACTGTCCTTCTCACTATATTTCAAGCCCTAGGGATCGATTATACTCAAGCACAGCAAATAACGCTTTCGCTTGCACCAGCTTTTCCACACCCCATTGTCACTAAAGTCAAAGAACAAAAACATTGCAAGCACTGACACTTTAGGAAACACTCTAAGTCTCTTCAATTATTATTAGTCCCCATGAACAGGATCCTGAGTACCTCTGTTCGCAAAACACCAGATTATATTTACATACGTATTCGCTTAATAGCACCAGGCTTAGAGATACCTACTACCTTAACATCATCCTACCCCCGCAACCCACTGCAGAGCAAGATCATTGCATCTCTCTCTGACAACCAACTCCAATTTCCTGATTTCTCCCCCAACGGGATATACACCGGACCAGACGAACAGGACTTGAGGAAAGCACTGTGTCACTTTATTATTAGCGCCATAGGAGAGGAGCTAGTAGAAGACGTCCCTACCCCTACCCTTGACACTCACTCTCCTACCGCTGAATACTCGCCTGACATCTAAGTGCATCCCTTTCCAACAAAAATTGACTTTCATCCTCAAACACATTGTATTTTTAAAACAACATTCATGAATGGCATTTTGAGCTCTACTGTGTATAAAACTTCTACCCACTTTCACATCTTCTTCATTATACGTCCCCATGGATCGCTACTGACTGCCATATTATCTAGCACATGGCCAAGGCACCCACTCCAGAGTTATATTGCTGAAGCCTGCTTTGACGGCCAGCTTCGCTTCCCTCTTTATACTTCAGCACAAGAGCGGGACCTACAGGACGGGGTATATGACATTGTCATTCAGGCAGTACAGCAAGAACTCATCAGAGACATTGTCCCTAGCACCTGAGAAAAAGCGCTCCTGTAATTTAGGCCTTGCCTGAAGCGCCTACGATTACGCATACCCAAATGGCGACTCCACTCCAACATGTCTTAAGAACATTTGGAGGTCAAGAACACCATATCTCAAAGCACTGCCGTGAGCTTCATAAGCATACGACAAAGATGACTCATCCTTGGCCGTCAGAGGGAAGCTTTGACCCTATAATATTGGAGCATGCCACCACCTTTCTAGACACAAAGTACTCCGGTACTAAACTACAGAAGAGAAAGGCTACTTTAGACCTTTGGCGCATTTTTAAAGATAAGGTTCAAACACACTCTGACCCCACATCACCGGTTGTACCCAATGCTCCGCCCCCACCACCTTATCACGTTAGCGGTATGTATACTGAGATGACTAATAAGGAGCAATTGGAACTACCAGTCACCACTAATGAGTCCCCGGCTGCAGGTTTTCAGCCATTATCCAACGAGGCATCTTCCTCACCGCACCTCGGCCCAGAATTACACGTCACACAGGTTGAGGAATTTCAGGCTTCCCACACGTCACCTAGTCACCCGTACCACCACATGAACAGACCACTGACCCCACCCATGCCCCCCGGGGATGTATACCCCGACCTGACAGACCTGCGCAGCATACACCTGCCTCTCCCCAACGGTACAGTAAGGGAGACAGCGGTATCAGGGATCCCAGGCTTCATAGATGCACAGCTATCACTAAAATTTACACCAACAGTCAATACTGCACACCCCCGCCCAGGTGAAGACGATGAGGAAGGCTCTAACTCTGTCTCTCAGACATCATCTCGCCACTCGCATGACTCCATCTTTCAAGCCCTGCCCTGTCCCTCGCGTTCACCTGTTATTGTTACCCATGATCTCAGCACTAAACAATACTCTAAATCAAACCCCTTCCGTGACATTGACACTCAACAACAACATGACCCCAATATATTTCACCACACCAATACACACCTGGTTTCAAATTCGCACCCCCAATTGCAAAGTAACATGCCTTTCATGGCTGCTGCCCCCCATGCTGAGGTACCAGGATCTGGCCTTATGACAGAGCAGCGGCAGCTCATTGAGTTCCCCAAACCACCATTGCTGTGCATAACTGAGGGACAGCATGCCCCCCTCACAGGTCTTCCCTCCTCATATGGCAATTATAGACAAAATGCAGACTTGAGCAAAAGCACCAGCCTGGAAAGTATTTCACCACAGCACCTTGAAGAAGAACAGTCATACATGCATCAATCACCTAGCCACACAGAACAGATAAAAACAATGAGACGCTTGTCATTTAAATTAGAGAACATGAACAAAAGCATTACAGACATGATCACTAAGGCCAGCTCTCCAGCACCACCCTCACCCACACGACACCACCTCGTCCAGCACCACCCACAGACAATTATCAGCGGGAATGGGGAAGGGAATGTGCAATATCTCCATGAGGAGCGTCCCCACCACTGTGGCGCTGCCGCCTCTGGAATGACACAAACAGTCTCCAACACACACCAAGCCCACCAATCTCCAACAGCATTAGAACGGGAGAAGACACGCCCACTGGTGCTAGTAGGCCACAATCCACTGTTTGGTGAGATCCCAATATATTGTGAACACCCACAGGAACAAGACCCAGTGGTAAGAAGGAAGGAAAGGACCACCGAGGCACAGAGACTTAAAATCTTGGGGACACATGGACGCCCCGACGACATACTATATGACGTCTCGGGCTCCGCTTCCTTACGCACCATTAGGATGAAAAATAGACGTAACATGATGTATCTCAGTAGACCACTTCCACCAAAAGCTAGTAATGACCTCACTCCCAATGAGATAGTGACATTGGGGGAAGGTTCAGATTATGCAGTTAACCCTTTTACAGACGATTTGGCAGGTTGGTCAGAGCCCTTGGCGCCACAAATGCGCCCTTGGCCAAGGGAAGGCTCTTTTGAACCTCAGTACATGGCCACAGCAGTTGAATGCATCCTCAAAGGATTAGGAGATCAGGATTGGGACTATGACTACATGAGGGAGAGCCTCAAAGTCTGGCAGAGATATGCTCGCCAGTATGATTCTACAGGACCCACAGCGCAACGCCCTGGGGTAACACGCCAGATGCCACTGCTCTATAAAAACATCATTGATCCCCCCATCTATATCCCCTGGTCTACATTAGACAAAGAAAATGTCAAAAAGCTGCTCCCACCCCTCACAGAGGGTGCGGGAAAATGGATTGCAGCTTTTGAAAATTGCACCACAGGCCAAATCATAGCAATCGGAGATGTAAAAAGCCTGCTGATCTCCCTCATTGGAGAAGATGCAGAAGATCTTTTTATACGTATTCATAAAAATCTTACCAAAACAAACACCAAACATGATGGTGTTTCCTTCAACGAGATTAGAACAGTAGCATGGGCTGAGTTGCGCAGGAAATTCCCTGATGTTCCTGACATTGGGGCTCTGTTGTCACAGACTATGCAACCAAATGAGGACCCTGCCAACTATCTTTCTAGAATGAAAGAAAAGTGGCACCAGGAGTTAGGGCAACGATGGGACGCAAATGGAGGATATGGGAGACTATTTTACCACACAGTAAAGAAAGGTTTGCCAACTGAAGTGCAGGAGAAATTAGATGGCATTGTAGCAATGGAATGCAAGCCATGGGCAGAGATACAAGATCACATTGTACATTACTGTAAAAAGAGACAGGAACAGGAGAAGACTAGACAGCTGGCAATAGAGAATGCCGCTGCCAAACTAGTACAGCAGAAACTAAATAAGAAAAAAGACAATGTTGACACAGTCATGCTCGCGGCACCCGTCACTCAAATGACAGCAGTAACATCATTCCCTCAGGCTGCCATAAATGCTCTTGCAGGCAATACCCAACTTGCCCCTCAGCAGGTACAAGCACCACCTGCAGTACAGTACATACAAGCTCAACCCCAACAAGCCATACAGTATGTCCAGCAGCCACAACAGGCAATGACACAGTACATGCCAGCACCACCTGCGTACAGCACCAACATACAGCCCTATTACAATAACAGACCAAACATGAACTGGAACACGGGTGGACAAGGAAGGGGGCGAGGGATGGGACAGCAAAGGTTTCCACAACAGCCAGGACAAGGGGCACCACCAATAATCTGTTACTATTGCCAGAAACAAGGCCATATCCAGAGAGACTGTAACAGTAAAAAGCGCGATATGGGTCAGCAATATATGCGTCCTGGTTACCAAGCACAGGTACCATTCCAACAACAACAGCGCACACAGCCACCCCCCAGCAGCCCCAAGTACTATACTCATATGTGCAACCAACACAGCAACAGCAAGTGCAGCTCCAAGCGCCCCCAATGCTTCAGGTTCAGCCAGCGGTCCAACAAATGCAGATTCCAATGCAACAGTTACAGCCACAGCAACAGCCTACTTACCAGATGGTCCCCCAAACACAAAACAATGTGCCTCTAGGAGGAACAATTGTTGCCTCCAGCAACCCCTTTACTCAGGGCACCATCCAGCAATATCAGCATGGAGGATACACTGGCTAGGACAGCCCACAGACAACTCTTGTGTGCCCAATTTTGTCATGCACAAGCAATACTGAAGAGGACCCTATTGCAAGTGTTATGATAAATAACAAAATATACAGTTTTCTTGTTGACACAGGTGCCACATACTCCTGCATTACAGGTGGCCCTCTGCCCATTTCAACCAAAACAGCGGACACACAGGGATTTTCTGGGGCAATAGCAAGGGTCCCCTTCACCAAGCCAGTCTCAATGGAGATAGGAGGCCATACAGTGGAGCAGCCTCTGCTCTATTCACCCAGCTCCCCAGTCAATCTTTTAGGACGCGACCTCATGGCCAAACTAAACATGACCATCCACTTTGATGACAATGGAACAATGATTTGCTCCATTCCAGGTACTCCACTAACTAGGATGATGGCAGTCACTGCACAGTCTTCCTTAGATAGCCAAGTCAGAGCACGCCCAGTCAATGAGCAGGCCTTCTCTGCAGCTGTCCACACAATTGTCGCCACCACTCCCGAATTACGAGGTCGCACAGTTCAGCTACCAAAAGAATTTCTCTTTAGACCCCAAGTACCAGACTCACCGGCATTAGATAAAAACTTGATTTTTGACATCTGCGCCCTTGAAATAACACCCACCTATGGTGCTTTCCTGGCATGCGATGACAATGCCCACACATGGGCTTGTGTCATCTTCCTTGAACAGGAAGGATTGGTCAGACACATTTCAGATGCTCAGCTATTTGGATCCCCTGAGGAATATTCTAAAACGGAGATTATCTATGATAACAATGTGCCCGTCTCAGTGATAATGGAAATTAGAACACCAACGATCACCCCTGACTATGATTCTGTGCGAGAAGCCGATTTGGCTCAGGTACCAGCACATCTTTGGACAACAGGCCCAAATGATGTGGGCCTTATTAGATCTGCCAGGCCATTTAAGATAACACTCAAACAAGGTGCTATCCTGCCCAGAATAAAAAAGTACCCCTTGTCTAAAGCAGCAGAGGAGGGCATAGCCCCCACTATACAGGCATTACTAGAACAGGGAGTAATTTATCCTTGTATCTCTCCGTGTAACACAGCCCTTTTTCCTGTGAGGAAGGGGAAGACAAATCAATGGCGTTTGATACACGATCTTCGCGCAATTAACAGCATAGTAGTACCAGAATTCCCTATTGTCCCAGACCCCTCTGTCATTCTCACCAATGTCCCCCAGGATGCACAGTACTTTTCTGTCATCGACCTGAAAAATGCCTTTTTCAGCATTCCTTTGCACCCAGACAGTCAATACCTCCTGGCGTTCTCATTCAGAAATGTGCAATTTTCGTACACAAGGTTAGCTCAAGGGTACTGTGAGTCCCCTAGTGTTTTTAACAGGGTCGTCAAAGAAGACTTGTCCAATTTCCAATGTAACAGCACCTTACTGCAATATGTCGATGACATACTGCTTTGCAGCCCCACCGAACAGCAATGCAGGAAAGACACCATCCTCTTACTCACCACGCTGGCACAAAGAGGATATAAAGTTGACAAACAAAAATTACAGTATTGTCAGGAGGAGGTACACTACCTAGGACAGCTACTGTCTGCATCAGGCAGGCGAGTGACTCCAGGTCGAGTTGAGGCAATAAAAGGCACTCCTGAACCCCAGACAGTTAAGGACATGCAAAAATTCCTCGGCTTGGTTAATTATGTCCGCCAATGGGTTTTTGATTTCGCAACAATAACTGCCCCATTGCTGAAAGCTGTGAAAATGGGCAAAGACAGACATAATAAAATTGAATGGACACCTGAAATGAGAACAGCCTACACCCAGCTCAAAGATGAGATAACAAATGCACCAGTGTTAGGATCACCTGATTACACAAAAGAATTCTACCTCTTCACTCACTGTGATGGGTTAGTCATGACAGCAGTACTCACTCAAAAATACCCCATGGGCCATAAGCCAATTGCTTATTTCAGCGGAATGCTGGACTCTGTCATGAAAGGCCATTACCCTTGCGAACAGGCCCTTGCTGCCGCAGCATTTGCTGTTGAAAAAGTACCCCCATTGTAATGGGTTCCCCACTAACAATGTACACTGAACATGCTGTTTTTGCAATAATACAGAAAGCTAAAACAACACTGACAACGCAAAGAGTGTCAGGCTACGAAGTCATACTGTCATTACCTTCTCTGAAAATTGTCAAATGTCACACCGTAAACCCCGCCACATTTTTTGCCCATCCAATTGCCACCTCAGATGATGACAACCATGATTGTGCCACTTATTCACCAGATGAGTCAGGAGCAGCCAAAGAAGATCCCTTACCAAATAGTACTGTATACTTTGTTGATGGCTCCTCTACCATTGATCAAGAAACAGGCATAAGATACACAGGAGCAGCAGTAGTTAAAGCACAGCAAAATGACTCCTCCGATTCCTTAGACATCGTACAGCAGCTTACGCTCCCACCACATTACTCTGCCCAGGCAGCTGAACTAGTAGCACTCATAGCTGCCCTAAACATTGGAGCTGAGGACCGCATTACAATTTATTCAGATTCTGCATATGTCACCACAACAACTCACTCCAGCATCCTCCGCTGGAGAAGGCGCGGCTTCCTTAAATCAGATGGTACACCTGTCATTCACAAAATGTTACTTGAAGAACTTATTGAGGCCCTTACACTACCAGCTGAAGTAGCCGTAGTAAAATGCACAGCGCACACTAATGGCCAAGATTTTGTCTCCAGAGGTAACGCTCTGGCTGATTGGGCAGCTAAAGCTGCAGCCAGAGGCCCCACAGTAACAGGCCCCTCAATCCAAACAGCACCGGAAGTCCAACTTGCCCCTATTCTCTTATCGCAAACAGTACCTCCAACAGAGCACGACACCAGCAGTGAACACAGTTCAAACACATCACCCCAATTACCAACACCACTTGATATTGACAAAACGCGACAATACGATCATATTGCACAACTACACCTCAGAGAAATGCAAGAAAGTGCACCAGATCAAGAGAAAGAGTTATGGAAGAAGAGGGGAGTACAGCAGGACTCCGCCGACTTCGTATACAGACAAACAGTAACAGGGAAACCTGTGATGCCACAGGCTTTGTTACAAGTGGCATTAGATCAACTCCACCTTCCCACACATGTCACCCGAGACAATATGTCCATCACCTTGCAAACAGACTGGTTCATCCCCAATGCCTATGAGCAGATACAATTGTATGTTAATAAATGTCTCATTTGCCAACAATACTCCCCAGCCCCTACGCTCAAAACCGTTGCCTCTACAATTCCTAGACCATCAGGCCCCTTTAAAGAATTGCACATTGACTATGTCGATATGATCGATCGCTGCCAAAATTATCGCTATCTCATTGTGGTAGTATGTCCATTCTCACGCTGGATCGAAAGTGGACCTTGCGTCCACTGCGATGCCAAAGCAGCTGCCACATTTCTATTACGTGATGTCATTACTCGCTGGGGCATCCCAGACTCCATCCGGACCGATAACGGAAGTCATTTTTCAAACGCCATCTTTTCCTTCCTGACCACAATGCTAGGCATCAAACACAAGCTGACCTCAGCTTACCACCCACAAAGCAACGGCATTTGTGAGCGCCTTAACGGCCTGCTCAAAAACAAAATAAGTAAGATAAGTGCCACAATAGGAAAGAAATGGCTTTATTGCCTGCCCATAGCACTGTTTGCACTAAGAAACTCCCCAAGTTCGGATCATCACCTCACACCCCATCAGCTTGTCACTGGACGATCCATAAATGTAACAGTTCCATCCACAAGCCCCAAATTAGATAGTGAGTCATCATCTGAGATAGTTAAGGCAGAACTCTACCACTATCTGTGCCAACTAACCAGCGCAGCGCAGTTCCTTTCTATCCAGATATCCAAGAGAAAGGGGAAGGGCCCCACCGATCCTGAGCTCCCACCAATCTGTCCCGGGACGCAGATCTTCATCCGGAAAAACATCAGACCCTGGAAGGACCCTAAATTCGAGGGCCCATTCAAGGTGATCGACTCGTCACCAACTGCAGTACGAATAGCTGAAAGAAAAGCATGGATCCATCGCAGTCACGTCCGCTTGGACCCCGCACCACCTCCGCCAATCGACTAGAGGAGGGACAGGACATACCCTTGGTACAGCTCCACCAAGACAGCGGGTTTCCATCCTCCTTTGATGATGAAGATAATGACCGCCATGAGCATAATATCGAGGACCTTAATGGAAATGCAAAGTTATGTATTTTATTTGTTTTAACATTTTGCCTTTTTTCCACTATAACGTTGGCCGCACTTAATTGGTATCTGTTTTATATTGTAACTTTTAAGCCACATCTCTCTGCTAATGTTACTGCACCATTCTCAAAACAACCAGTTGTGCCAGAAATTACAGAAATTACAACTGCACAAGAACACTCCCCGCACCACACTGAAGATCCATCACTTCCACAGTATACCACTGTTAGCGCACACACTAGTACACACCCCACACGCATAGCTACTGCTTCAGACCCAAGTATTACTACTACTCCGTGGGATAGGCTCTTAGAGATTACAGTAGGTCCCCCAGTGAACCGCAGTCCCAACTCCCGCAACATTCGCAGATTTAGAAGAGGTAGACCAAGGTTCTGGAGGAGTCATAGACCAACAAGAGATAATGACAAACAAGATTTGGCCACCGCTCTCCAGGACACGGTGGTCCACATTGCACGCCAACATCCCAGACCTGATTTCCACTCCATACGTCCTGACACACTTAATAAAGACCATGAAGCCCATAGTGCCCTGCTAGATAACATGTGGTACCGGCACATGTCTCAAATAGGGAAAAAGGTAACAAAAGAAGCATGCTTTGTGTGCTCACACATCCCGCATGCAGTTGGCGCAGACAAAATGGTGTTCCCACAAGAAATACCACCCCCAACGGCCAAATGCCTCCTCCATTTGTTTCTTTGCCGTATCTACGGCCAAATACAGCTTTTCTCAGCAGAGATAGACACTGTGTTTGTAAACACCACCGCGTGGGATTCTAACTATCTAACACACATGGTTGTCACTGATGCATTGCAATTCGAGACAGAAAATAAGAATTTGTATAGATGGGAATCACCTAGATGGGAGACACCGCTCACAACTCATGAGCATGAATGCAAAGCATCAGGGTTTTTTATGTTCACATCCCCCCGGCACTATGTAAGGAGACAATAAACAAACAACTCCATAACAAACCCCCGATACACGAAAATAACAGTTCACACGTTGCCAACTGTCCATGTCAATATAGGTCTGTGCTGCTCTTGCAGGCCCATGTGTATTTTGATAACAAATGGCACGGCCCAGACGCCCTGGTATGTAAGGCAGCTTCCTTGGGAGAACCCTTTGCAAAAACAGAATATCAACAAAATATTGATTGGGATGTTGAGACTCAGTGTGAGGAGGTGTGGGCAGAGGAAACTAGACGGTACACCTTTGGGAAGGGAACAGCTTACAAATGGAAGAGAGCATATAAACTAAAACATCCTCTTCTTTGCTTCCTAGGTAACGGTACTCGCCCTGTGGGCAGCAACACAAACTGTAACACAACAATTTTTAATTTGGACCTCCAAGACGGCACCGCCAGCCTCATGGACATCTTTTGGGCATGTGGAGAACGCATCTACCCCCAGTTGCCTCCTCGATGGAAGGGCCTATGCACCATGGTTACCATGCACGAGCTGCATCTCGTTGTCCCGGCATCCAACATCTCTCAAGTATTTGAGCACCCCATGACAAATGACGTCACCCTGCTTCACCGGCACCGACGGAAGGCTCAATACTTCGCTAACGATGCCTTCGCCGAAATTCCTGAAGAATTTCGCCTGTTCAATGGTGCCCAGGAATTCTTTGGAGGCCTGTGGCCCCTTTGGCAAACATCAGCTAATGCCCGGTGGCTACAGGTCACACGATACGAACTAATGACTCTGATAAATAACACCCGAGATGGGTTCAACGCCATACAGGAAGAGTTAAGGCCTTTAAGGCTTATGGTTCTAGAGCATAGATATGTTCTAGATCAACTCACAGCTATGCAGGGTGGTGTATGCAGTGCCATCGGAAAGAGCTGCTGCACTTTCATACCGGCTAATGATGCCGCAAACGGGTCGCTCGCTAAGGCCATTGAGGACTTGGGCAATCTGGGAAAAAAGATGCGTGACGAAAGCGGTGCCGCTGCAGATCCTATCACGGACTGGTTCAACTTGAACTGGATGCCTTCATGGCTATCTGCTATCTTGAAAATTGTGCTACCTATTTGTTGTGTTGTCCTGTTAATGTGTTGCGGTGCACAGCTAGTAATTAAATGTGTCAACAGATGCAGCACCAAAGCAGTAGGAATGAATTACGTTCACACTGGAATTAATAACAATGCACAGTATCAGGACATGGACCGTGCTCCCGGGGATGGGAATGGGCAGATCCATGTGCAACTCTTAGAACAACCTGCCCCTCATGCCTCTTCAAACACACCTACAGCTCCACCGGTTCCACCACCTAGATACGCCTTAAGGGAGGAGCATGACATTAACGGGTATGAGGAGTTAGCTCCCGAGGATGGGGGAGAATACGTTACTATAACACCAGAATTGCCACCACAGACAGCATGCATGTATATTAGTGACCCACTCGGTATGCACCAAGCCCCTGAGGGTCCAGCAAAGTACTGTGTCACAGACGTGTTCAATAATGAACAAGAGAAGGGATGTGTAGGAGGGTCCCGTTTTACCATCTAACAGACACCCACACCCCATTCTGCAATACCCTTCAAACCTGGCATCCCTAGATAAGCCCCACCACTGAGGCCTAGATAAAGGGTCTTTAAGTTGTCCACGGTCCTTCACTTTCTTACAACTCCACACATAGGCCCAAGTTCACCTTCTCACAGTCCTACATACAAGACCATCCATACCTTTGTAAGAGATATGTATAGGCCCAATAAATTAAGAACTGGTCTCATAGACTTCACTAACCTGACAGCAGAGGCTTGCACCATCCTCCGCGACAAACTCTCCCCCCCTTGTAAATTTCCACAGTTACGAGAATTAGATTAGCACACACACGTAGGACATTTTTGGTACATCTGGCGGTTTCACAAGTACATTGGCAATATTTTTAGTTATGAAACTTTCCGCGCTTGCTTAATCGAAACTGTGAAAGACGGGCTACGTGACAAAGAATTAATGTATTAAAATGTTAACTCTGAGCTTTCTTATGGTAAAAATTATCCTTTGTTTACTTTTTGCGGTCAGGAGCACTGACCACCTGTCAAAAGCCCCTAATTTCACCATGATACCACTTCACAGTTCTAAGTGTGGAATTTTCCATAGTTACTGTAAGAGGGCGGTCAAGGGCTGCGTCAGGACCTACGTCAGAGATGATAAAACTTCTGCATTCAAACATATAAAACAGCTGCACCCAGGGTGTGGCTTCGAATTCTCTTCAAACCAGCACCCAGGTGCCGTGTGAGGGTTCCCGACTGATCAATCGCTCCTGACTGGGCCCAGAGCTCCTATTGCCAAGGTGATAATGCTCCTACTTAATGATTTTGCCTATTGACTTTGTCAGTCTATCTGACTTAATAATTTTGCCTATTGGCTTTGTCAGATTTTGCCTATTGACTTTGTCAGTCTATCTGACTTAATAATTTTGCCTATTGGCTTTGTCAGATTTTGCCTATTGACTTTGTCAGTCTATCTGACTTAATAATTTTGCCTATTGCCTTTGTCAAATTCTGCCCATTGACTTTGTCAGACTATCTGACTCAATAATTCTGCCTTTTGGCTTTGTCAGATTATTTACTTCAGGAAATCTGTACCCAAGCAATTGCATTTATTTCAGGTTAAATGTGTAGTCTTGAATATTGTTATTTTATCTCAATAAGAAGTTTGTCCTCTGAATGCTATCATTTGTATCACTCTTGAATTCAGGGCTGCCCCTTGATCGGCTGCTCATGGATTAATTTATTGATATACATTTCTGTTTGAATTGAACCAATTGATCTTTAACATTGTTGATGCAGTTATTTCTGATCTTACCCATATGTTGATGGGCAACACTTAAATTGAAGTATTTTCTTTTATGCTTTTGAATTGTTTAATAAACTATGATATTTTAACACATGGTTCTTTCTTGCCAAGTGACCGAGCAAAGTGTGAGAGAGACTCTGAGAGGGGAGAGGTACGCAGAAGAGTGTGACCAACCATAACGTACCCTCTAACAATCTACCAAAGCAGAAGTGGAGGATGCTTCTTCTCCCACATCACAGCAAGGACCCGGAACAGCCTCTCTAAGCACCTCTGGATCATCACCTCACTTCCGGAATTCCGAATCACCCTCAAGACCTGGGTGTTCAAATAAGCCTCTGGGGCCTCCAAGCACCTGGATACACTATTGGGTTATTGGCCAGACTTTATAAATCCTGATTGATTGATTGATTTATTGATTGATCAGTGATGTCATTTGAGATGTCATCAGTGATGTCATTAGAAATGTAATTGAGCGTGTCATGACATGATTTGCTTTTTCAGTGAATTTCTAAGGTTTTTTCAATTCTTTTACATAACTATAACGTCCCAGTAACCTTTGTTTTTTTTGTGAATTTCTAACGGGTTTTGTTATTTGTATTTCCTACCTATAATGTCCCTGTCACCTTTGGATTTTAAGTGAATTTCAACTTTTTTTCAAAATTTATTTTCTAACTGTAACTTATTGAGGTTTAATTTCTGTGAAATTAGCATCATGCCAGAATGAATCCTGCCCTGCATAATTATCCAAGAACAGGCCACCATTTTGTTCAACACCTCTACCCAACTGGAGTACTTTCTACTGACTAATTAGTAAGAGCTACCCCATTGTGTAAATTGATAGTGCATTTCCTATTCTACAGCTGTGAAAAGAATGCCAAGGAAATGTCTCAAGTGACCTTGTGTATCTGTAACCTTGCCAATGTGATTGTTGCTCATGCATATTCAACAGATAAATTTACAAGATAGAACTGCAAAAACACACTTGGATAATTTTTACTTTACAGAAGTAAGTGCTTCTTCATTTGGTGGAGATGATGGAGATGTGATCGTATTCCTAGGTGGGAAACAAGCTTAGGGGCCTATTAGTAAGCAATTTCCCTACTATGAATGGTTGGTCCACAAAACTGATAAATTGTCCCTGTGATGACAGGATGCCCCAGAACACTATGCATGTGGTTCTCTTGTGTAAATTTTATTCCCAATATAGGAAGCGGTACATTTTACCATTTATAAGTCAGTTAGGTTTTACACAATGTCGCCCCACATATTTGTTTTTGCAATCTTTGCCAACGCTAGAAATTTGTTGCGGAATGTCATCATTTTTATGGGCTGTTTTTTATGCTAGAAAGAGTATGACATTAGCTATTATTTAGAACACGGCAAAAAGATTATACATCTGAGAGGCATAGGCAGTAAGGGCCATGGAAAGAGGCGACATCGGAAACTAGTATGAAAAATATTGCATAATCGGAGCTTATGTTTAAATTGCCTTTTAATGTGCTGGACTGTATTTTACTAGATGTAATGAAATTAAATCGAGGTATGTTTTTTATTTGCACAATTGCTTTTATGGATGTTTGTTACGACTCTGAATAAAAGCTATATATGACTATAACTAGTAAGCTGTCTATCATCATGAGAAAAGGGTGGCAAGACATTGCATAATGCTAATGTATATTGGCGGGGCTTCTAGGCAAGTTTACATAATTCTGGTTTCTAAAAGTTTAGAAAACAATCTCTAGTCTCAGCAGCAGATGAAATGGAAGAAGCCCTTTGTCACAGAGACTAGGTGAGATATTGTGCTAGAGAAAAGCAAGGATGCAAACACCTCCATCACGGATTACAGATAACTTTTCAGTGGAAATGCAGAGAAAACACACTTGCTTTGCCTTGTCCATGCGTACAAACTTGGGATAATTAGTCCTTTACAGAAGTGGAGCTTCAAAGTGGGCATCTGCTTTGTTTATATCTGTAAGTGCTTCCGTTGAGGTTTCATTTGTGTTAATTGAGCATCATGACTGAATGAATCCTGCCCTGTGTACTTATCTAACTTGCCACCATTTTGTGCAACACCTCTACCAAACTGGAGTATTTGTAACTGCTACTTCATTGGGTAAATGTAGAGTGCATCTCCTACACTACAGCTGCACAAAGGATGCAGAGGAAATGTCTCCAGTGACCTTGTGTGACCTTAACTTTGCCAATGTGATTGTTGCTTGAGCATCTTGAACAGATAACTTTGCAAGGTGGAACTGCAGAGAAAACACACTTAGATGATTTTTTTATTTTTTTTATTTACTATCCGGAGGGGGGCCACGCGGCCCCCTCCTCCAGCCAATTTCAGCTCTGGGACTCCATCTCCTAGGGCCCACCATTTCACCTGGGTGCCCCTTGGGCATCCATTGTGCAATGGGACCTCGGGGGAGCCACAAGGCCACTGCTGTCCCAGCTGGTTCCCAAGTTTAGGTGGAGACCAGCTCTTGTATAGAGTACCCTACAACAACAGCAACACTCTGAATCTGCTCATCTCAAATGTCTGTTTTTCTAGCAAAAATTTTAATCATAGGATTAGCACAGTGCCATCCATACTGAGCTAGATAGGGATTGAAGGCCTGAATTAGATCCTGGCGGACGGGTTAATCCATTACAACGTTGACAGATATCCCGTCCGCCAAAATATAAATCCCATTATATTCCATGGGATTTATAATTCACTGGACAGGATATCTGTCACTGTTGTGATGGAGTAACCCGTCGGACAAGATATAAATCAGGCCCTAGGGCTACATGTACGATTGCCTGACTTTTATTAGGAAATCACAAAATTGTACTTAAGGTCCTACGTGGTTCCGATTTAGCAACTCAGTAAGGAGTTGCATCTCAAAATAGGAAATCACAAATTGAAATTTCCTATTCAGTCATAATGTGCGAATGATAAATTGTTAAAAAAAAATTGCCTTTCTGTTTCCGGGGTCAGGGGAAGGACCCCAAACACAGAAAGTGCTGCTGAGGAAAAGTCAGTAGAGTAGGCAGAGTGAGGAGAGATCTGCTGCACACACAAAGTGAACAGAGGAGCCACAAAAGCAGTGAAACACCACCAAAAATGGTCAGCCAACAAGGAGAGCAGGAAGCAAAGGAGAGAAAAAAAAATAAACTTTTGAGAAAGAGAACTTGAAATTTTAATGGAAGAGTGCTGCAATAATCATGAACAGCTTTTTGGTCGTGCCTCCATGACTGTGCCACAGTCACAGAAAATAAAAATCTGGAAGGACATGCAGCAGAGGATTAATGTGGCAGAACGCTCAGTTAAGGAAATAAAAAAGAGAGGGTACGGCCTACGGTCTCATGATAAAGAAAGGGTGTCAACATGCCTGCGGGACTCTCGGGTAACAGGAGATGGTCCCTCAACTGCACCCCCACCCTCAACAATGGAGCCAATGGTGGATTCGACCCTTGAGCCAGAGGCAGTAGCAGGATTTGGGACCCTCAAAACGTCTGCCACTCCACCATCACCAAGTAAGTGTGGAACCTCTACTATGCATCTTTTCTGCCCTTAAACCTGGTGTTTACATGCATGTAACATAACCTTACACAGACATATCTGTAGAAAAAATCAAATGGTGCATTATGGGAAATGTAGTCATAGACATAAATAGTGTAGTCAGATATTTGTAGAATAATGTACAACTAATGAGATAGTGTGTCACACATTACATTTTATTGATATTCCCATTATCCAATTAAATACTCCTGTGGAAGTATTTGAAGGGCCAGTAGATGAGGTAGAAGACTTGGGCCAGATGGAGGAAGACCCAAGTGGAGTGCCTGAGAGTATGCCTATCACATCACATGGCCAGTGCAGCACTTTATCCATCTCCCCACAGCAAGCAGCAGTAGAGTGGCAGGATACCAGACATCCACCCATTCTTAGCTGCCATCCATTCAGCAGGGTCTGACAGCAGTGCTCCACTCTACATGGGTGTAGGCACCATCAGACAAGGCAGGCAGCTGGGTCCCAGGTGACGTCCGACCAATAGGCGGTGTATAGTGAGCTAGAGGAGGTGATGCTGCGGGTACAATGCATACAGCAAACAACAAATTATGGTTGATTAACCGGAAATTGACACTGGGCTTCAACAGCTTGACAAAGCAGTTGGCAGACAATCAGGCCATCGTGGGCTCCAAAATAGACTCACAAACAGGTGCTGTTAAGCAACTCTGCACCAAGCTGTCTGTGGACAGGAACCTGCAAAGGCACAGGGAGAGTAGCAGAGGTGCCAGAATGGATGCCATGATAAGGGCCATAGGGCGGCTTGCACAGGCTACCACTACCTTGTCAAACCACACAGTGGTCCTACAGGTGAAGATGGGCCACTACAGTGGGGATGTCTCACTAGGCCTAGCCCAGATCACAGCAGCTGTGGAGGCCATCCAAACTTCCCACATTGCCAGCGGGGTGGGTGTTGAGGTTTCAGACAGTGATGTGTCAAGCTTCAGCAGCGTATCTGCCTCTGATGCCCATGTGCTGAGACGGAGTAGAGGCCACACTTCAGCACCTCCTCATGGCACCAGCTTGCATAATCAATGAGGTTCAGAGAAATAAGTTCTGGGTGAAAGTCAGGTATTGCCTTTTCTGTTATTCTCTTTCAGTTGGTGGTGATGTAACTGACCAACATGTGCACTCAATGTATATATGCTTTTGTGTGATGGACAGGATGTCTGTCAATGTTTGTTGAACCCTGCCAATTGATTACTTGTTATGGCATTTTTGACTGTATTGTGTATATGGACATGTCTTACCATGCAAAGTAATGTCTGGCTACATTGTCCCTATGCCTTCACTCCTCAGCTGTTCTGCTTGCCTCGGTTGGCTGCTGGACAGGTGGGCCAATATCATCTTCCTCCGAGTCCAATCCGGTCACCTCAATGGGTAAATCTCTCTTGCAGGCAATGTTGTGGAGTATGGCACAGGTTACCACAATCTTGCAAGCATTCTCGGGCACATACTGCAAGGCTCCCCCACTCTTGTGCAGGCAACTAAAGCAGGATTTGAGGAGTCCGAATATCCGGTCGATCACCAGGGTGGTGTGCCTAAGTGCTGTGCAATACCGCCTTTAATGTGGGTTGATGGGAGATAGGTAGGGTGTGAGGATCCATGCCCTGAGGCATACGAACTGTCACTTGACAAAGCAGATATATATGTGAGACAACATACAAGTAGCAATGATTGTGCAATAATGTATAAGTGCTAACATTACTTCCCAGTAACTAGAAGGTATTCTTCATCAAACTCCCCTCTTTCCAGTCATTGGTAAATCCCACAGTGCCTGAACATGTAGGAGTCATAGGTGCTCCCTGGATATTGTGCCACAATATCTGTGATGATATTGTGTGCATTGCAGACAACTTGGATGTTCAGGGAATGGGTGCTCTTCCAGCTCAAGAATAGGTATTTCACATGGGATGGGGTACAGATGGGCACATGGGTCCCTTCTATACACCCTATGACCTGTGGGATTCTGGCTATCCGGTAGAATTGCAATTTTGTTGTTTGCATTTCCCCATCATTCCTGGGCAGGTAAATGTGTTGGTGTATGTAGAGGAGCATAGCATCTGGGAATTTGTGAAACAAACAAAAAAGCACACTCTACGACACCGCTATCACATTCGGGTAACTGCCACTGGCCAATAGCTGGAGGGACTATAACACCTGGACATGGGTAGGGATTGCATTGGTGTGCTGCATACTGCTTTCAAGGTGCAGCTTTAAGGTTGCTGTTAGCTCAAAGATAACATTGCTACTCAGCCTGTATACTCTGTCTTCTCAAACATGGTCAGCCTGACTCGGAATACCTTCTTCTTGCTCTGCATCATCTGCTGAGCAGCCAGTATGTGCATCCTCCTCACTATTATGTGCAGTACAGTGAATGTGGAAGCCCCAGATGCATTCTGGGTCTGCTTTTATACTTTAGGCCCTGTTACCTCCTGATTTAAATTGGTGGTAAATTGCATGTGCAAAAGGTCTATTTTGCGACTATTAACAATTAACGGCTCGCTTGTACATGCCATTTACAACTCGCAATTAGGGATTTCCTAATGGCGACTCGCAAATTCTGGTCACAAAAAATATTGATTCTCAAATCTGTTGCATTGCTATTCATGTTATGCAAATGATTGTCGTACATTACGTATGGACATTTTTGCATTTGTAAAATGATTTGCGACCGATTTGCGAGTCTCAAATCATTCATACATGTGGCCCTACGTCTTTTGCCATTTATACAGTAAAGACTTTAAGCATAGGATTAGCACAGTGCCATCCACGCCGAGCAGTAAAATGAGAAAAGCCTTTTACTACTCCAGGCACAGTATTACAACTTTGATTTGGAAAAATACCATCCAAGCCATACTAGAATGAATAAAAGCAACCCCTGATACATGTTTCACTATCTTTATGGCTCTTCAGAGCGGTTTAGCTTCCTCCAGACACAAGGGAGCACCCAGTATGAGCCAAAACAATACTCTTTAAGGCTTAGAGTGCTGCGTAAAGTATGCAAAAAAGAAGAAGAGAACATTTTGAAGTTCCCAAGTATGGGGGAGAGCAGCTCCCGTGCAGAGCACCCTACAACACCAGTTACACTCTGAATCTGCTCACCTCGAATTTCTGTTATTCTAGCAAATTTTTAAGCAGAAGATTAGCACAGTGGCCACCGTCGTGAGCTAGAAAGGGACACAGTCTTTTGTCATTTCTACAGCAAAGTCTTTAGGCATAGGATTAGAACAGTGCCATCCATGCTTAGCTGTCAAATTGTACCACTGAAGGTACAGTATTGCAGCTTTGGGTTGGTAAAATACTATCCAAGCCAACATGGAATGAATAAAATTATACTCTGACACATGTTTTGCAATCATAGCTCTTCAGAGAGGTTTAGCTTTTGGTATTTTGGTATTTTACCAATCCAAAGATGTAATGCTATACATTTTACCTACTGGCAGTCGCCACCAGGTAGTTATAGTTCGGATGTAATTTCCATAGGAAGAGCATTTTTTCATTTGCCAAAACTTTAGCGTAGTTTGAGGATCTTCACGAAATTTTCACAACTAATTTGCCACTCACTTCAGCTGCTGTGTTCAAAATTTCACAGTGATCTGTGTAGCGGGACTGAGAAAAAGGGGGGTCTCAAAATGCTTTTTCTCAATGTTCATTTCCATAGGAACATTTAGACAAGGCTACAGCCTGAAGTGCCGAACAAAATTACACCAAATGTGGCAGATAGGTAGCTGTTGGTCCAGAAAGTGTGTAAATCCTTTCAGTAGTTTTGGAGATATTTAAAAGAATTTCCAGTTGTATATCTGTTGACTTGGAAGATCCGTGACCCCTCCCGGTCTCGTGCCTGAGATCTGATTGGCTGCCAACACTTCAAGACTAGATGTGTTGGCTGCCATCTTGTCACTCTATTGAGAAAACCTTCAAAAAGAAGAAAAGTGGGGAGGGTAGAAATACCCTGACCCACTAGGCATATTGGGGGTGTCCACAGGCACCACCCCAGGGCCAAAGAGGCATTTTAAAAAATATATATTTTGTCGGGAGTGGTGCTGGATCCGTGACTCCTGCCAAAAGGTAAAATAATAATGAAACGTTGGCTCCCGCGCTTTGTTAATTATAGGACCCTAGGTGTGCGAGGTCTTAGGAGCAGTTTTTATAGTAATGCAGGGGATGCCCAGGAGGCACTCCCTGTGCCCCAGGGACCGCCACCTCCCAGGGCAAAACATATGTGAAGTGATGTAGGGGCCAGCACGGCCTCCCGCAGTCCCGAGGACCACCACCTCCCTGGGGCTAATGTAATGGGGGCATCGCAGAACCCACTGCTCAGGGATCAACACATCCCTGGTGCTTACATTGAAAATAATGTGGGGGGCTGCGTGGCTCCCTGCAGCCCCGAGGACTGCCACCTCCCCAGGGATTTCATCACAAATAATGTGGGGGGGAATGCAGTCCCCCTTCAGCCTTGGGGACTACCACCTCCCTGGGGCTTTAATCAAAAATAATGTGGGTGCCCCCATAACATTGCAGTTTGCTATGGCTTGATGGCAGAAAATGCTCTTGCTTACTCAAGCAGAGCAGAATTGCTTTTGGACAGATGGAGCTGCATGTTTGCAGCTCCGGCTGTACAAAAGCAATCAGTCCCGGCTCCTGGAGGGAGTTCCGCCGGGCGGTGACATGCGGCGGGGGAGGGGCAGGGTGAGGGGTAGTAAAAACCGGAATCCGGCCGAATCCAGGTAAGTTAGCAAATAAATAAATAAAACGAATTTCGTAGCGCGCTGCATCGCATTTGGCGATGCAGCGCGCGCTCCTAAATTCGTTTTATTTATTTACTCTTCCCCTCACCTGTGGACACCACCTGTGCAGCACCTAACCTTAACTGGCCCCCAGGTGGGTCCCAACAGATAAACAACAAGCCCCAGTAGCCACTGGCAGTAGTCAGTGATGAAATCCAAGCCCTATACCTCTCAGGGCTCTCAAACTTTTGTGGCATCAGAGAGTGAGGGGCAGTAACCCCAGGTGTCTGGCACCTTTTGTCCACTCTCCCTCCTGTCAGGTCCGGCAACGCACCCTGACACTGACCCACCAGCCCTTGGCCTGTACCCAGCGGCGGGGCCAGAGACTGGGGTGGGCTCCCCCACACACGGTCCTCCTCTTTGGGGCCCTGTACCCTCTCACCTGGAGCTGTACCCCCTTCCAGAATTGTCAGGGCACCTGTGGCAGGTGTCCTGCATAACTCGCCCACCAGTTCAGGGGTTCTATCCTGCAACTGGTATCCCAGCATAGGGTATGTACCCTTAGACTGGGCGGAGGTCAGGGGTGAGGCTGCCCTCTCCCGCCCCCTTTACTGGGGCCTGGCACCCTCCCACCTGGAGAGGTGCCCCCATAACACAAACCGGGAGGGGCATTGTTAGCAGTTGCCCCTTCCTCCAGGTCATGGGGGACACCCTGAACCTGGCCCTCCAACCCAGGGTCTGTACCCTTAGGCTGGACCTGTGCCTGGCAACCCAGGACTTCTGGGGAGTACACCAATTCCCCCAAGGAAAGCACACTCCTCTAGAGTTGTGCGACAGTCTGCCTGGCACACCAGGACTTCCTGGGGAGCACACAGGCCCCCTCAAGGAAAACACACCCCTCCACCAGTTCAGGGCTTGGACCCTGCAACTGATCTACCAACCTGAAAAACCCTCAGGTTGCACCGGGGTCAGAGGCGAGGACTCCCTCCCTCTGCACCCCCTTCCAGCATACTGCACCCTCCCACCTGGAGTGGTGCTCTTAGAAAAAAAATGGCCGGGACACTGCTTACAGTTGTCCCTCCCTCCAGGTCAGACAACACCTGGACCTGACTTACCATCCCGGGACCAACCCCTGTGGTTGAACAACTGCCTGGCCAACCAGGGCTTCCTGAGGGTGACACATACCTAGCGTGTCGTGTGACAGTCTGCCTGGCACAGAGCTCACGACCTCCTGTCCCTCTGACAGTGCGTGAAGATGCCCCAGGACAGAAGTGGCGTCACCATGGCCAATCCCATGAGGCTCAGCCCTTCTGGCTGGCCCCTGACCCACTGGTTCTTCCACTGGGGACTCTTTCCCCCTTTCATCCCTCATGCTGGACTTCTGTACCCTCCCCCTAGGAGTGGCACTGCCAGACACAAGAACTGATGGAGGCCTGACTACAGGTACTCCCAGCTCACCTAACACGGGGGGACCCCCCACAATGGACGGTCCATCTGGACAGACTAGGCTCCCCACCTGGTGTTCCCTCATGGAACCATCCAGTCCTGGAGACTGAGGTTGGGTCACTTCGGGACCTATCCCAGTCTCACTCCTGCTCCCATGAGACAGGATGTGAGGCCCTACAACCTCCTCACAAGAAGGGGACCCAGCTGTAACACTCCTAACCTTTCCCAGCACTCTGGGTTGGAAAACTTCTGAACCACTCCTCTTAGGGTCATTCCCCAATACCTCTACAGGGCCTCTGGTACTCACCCAGAGGTCTGCCTCCTGTGCAAGTTCCCTAGGATCAGAGAACTCACAATCTAACAGGTGTTGGTTTAGCTCTGGAAAACAGGAACTCACAATATGCTCTCCCACAATTGGACTACACAGTTCCACGCAGGTGCTAACCTTTACCTCACAATCCAGTGTCTCACACACGTACCCCAAACCACTATCTTGAAATGGGCGAGACATTAACTGACTGTCTCTATCACTCAACACACACTCTTCTGGGCGGTCCTCACACTCATACACCAGGACTTCAACCACGGGGGATCCCCTCTCCCTGCACCTCTCATCCAGAGTCGGTAGAGTGTCCCTCCCTTCACTAGGACTATGGGCCCCTGCGCTAGTTCCCCAATCCACCTCAGGGACACTGCACATTAATGGAGCTACCTCATATCCTTGAATCCCCTGGTGTAGATCAACCCCCTCCTTCAAGTCAGGTGCTACATCTCTGGGTGGGTGTACTACACTGTCATCACTATATATCTCAATTCTGCTGCCACCACTGGACCCCACCCTCACTGGTGAATCCAGACAATAAAAACTGCGCTCAGGGGATAACCTACCCTCCCGAGCTAACTTCTCCTTTTCTGCTATCTGCGCTAGGTGCGCCTCCAGCTGGGCAATCTCTATTTGGAGCCTCTCTAATTTCAGCTGGTTCTCCCTCTCCTTCTGTCTGTCCAACTCCTCTGGGGACCATGAAAGGATTGGGCACTACCCTGTGCACTAGACCCAGCAAGGGACTCCCTACCTATGGGACCTTCCCGCCTGTCCACCAACTCCTCTGGGGACCATGAGGGGAATCTGGCACTACCATAGGCACTAGACTCATCAAGGAACTCCCCACTTATGAGATATTCCATAACACTTTCTTCCTCCTCTTCAGACTCTCCAGAGCCACCCTCAGACCAACTACCCTCTTGGTAGGTGTACTGGGACTCCAAGAATCTCCATCTGTCTTGTTGCCAAAGTCTCTGGGATGTCTGCAGGGATAGCTGAGTCTCCTTCCTACTCACTGCTAAGCCCCTCTCCTCACAGAACCCCCTTAGCTCCTCTAGACTGTAGATCAACAGATCAACTATATAAAAGGTAGGTCTCATTTCAGCAAGACCCATTGTAGCAATAACTGGCAATATCAATAAAAGATAGAAGAAAACTTCTCAAGAAAATGTATGCGGGTAAAAAATCACCGGCAATATCAATCACAATATAGGATCCAAAAACTATCAATAAAAAATAGGCTTGCCCATTGTAACAATCACGGGCAATATCAATAAAAAATAGGCTTGTCGATTGTAACAATCATGGGCAATATCAATAAAAAAAAAAAACTCTCAAAAATGTATGCGGTACGTTATGGTCTGCACTCACTAGTAGTGTACACTATAATTACTGTATGCGATCATAAATGCAAGTCCAGATCCTCACCGCTGACCACCAATGTTAGAAATGGGAGTCTCTAGTTGGCAATGGCTGGCCACTGTCCAAGTAGGGACCCTTCTTCCTAAGTCAGAGTAAGAGGGCTACCCTCCTTGATACCCCTGCTCAACCCTGTGGTAACGTAGCACGAGCAGATAGGCTTATCTCAGAGGCAGTGTGTGAAGCATTTATGACCATACACAGTAACACAGTGAGGCACACTACAAAGGGACACCACACAAGTAGTTATAAAAATAAGTATCTTTATATATATATAGACTTATCACAAGACCAATAACTGCCAAAGCCACAATACTGTCAAAAATAGGATTGCTGTTGAAGGACTGTCAAAAAATAGTTCAAAGGTTGCAAAAAGAAGGCTCAAATTCAAAGCAGTGGTCTCTGCGACCCTTTCTCTCACAAAGTTCCTGGGTTTAGTAGCAAAACCAACAAAATGTCGCAAATAAGCTGTAGCGATGATTCTCGGCACGCGAGGCCGGCGATGCGTTGAAATCCTTGCCGCAAGGGAGGATGATGCGCCGATCTGAGGGATGCGTGCGGAGACGATGCGACAAACTTCTGCACGCTGGACCGCCGATGTGATGACTTTCTTGCTGCGAGGGAGAAGTCGATGAGACGATCCTGTTGCGTTGTGCGATAGTGTTGCGATGCGAAGAGAAGATGCTCCGCGAGGGAGCGATGAAGTTCGGTGCGATGCGATCAAAATGGCGTACGCACGGCGTCCGCAATGCGATGTCTTGAAGCGATGATTTCTTTAGGGGTTGCGAGCGCGCGCGACAGCAGCGCAATGATTTTTCCAGCGCGTCTCGGCTGCAGCGGCTCGCAAAGGGGCGTTAGCGATGGTTTCGTGTTGCGAGCACTCAGCGGCAGCAGCGCGATGATTTTCCCAGCGCTCTCGGCTGCAGCGGCTCGCAAAGGTGCGTTAGCGTCGATTTCCAGCACTCCTTTCTCTGAAGCAAACTAGAGGCCCTGGAACTCACAGGAGCCTCATCAGCAGATAGCAGTCCTCCCAGGGAGGAAGCAGGAGGTTGGTGGTGGAGTCTGATGTGCCTGAGACTCCAGCAGGAGGCTAGCTCTTTTCCTAGCCCTTGGGTAATTGCTTGTAACAAAAATAAAAGTTCTCTCAAAAGTTCCTTTTTCTCTTCTTCAAGGTCCAGTGGTCACTGCTGCAGGCCAGTGCAAGAAACAACACACAAGCACAAGGACAGTCACTTCCTGCAGATTCCTCCAGTGGCACGGACAGAGTTTCCTCTCCAGATCCAGGGGCAATACCAATTGTAGGGGTTTGAGCACAGATATTTATACCCCAAAAGTCTTTGTTCTCAGAAGCTACAAGTCACTGAACCCAGCCAGAACCAGTTCCGCTCAGCCCTGGAGCACTTTGTTTACCAGGCTGCATCCTTCCTTTCAGAAAGAGGGGGTCTGCTATCAGACACACAGTAGGAGGTGGACCCAGCATTCACCTTGCCGGGCACAGCCCTATTCAGGTCAAGGAGCCACCCCTCCCCATACTCTAAATGCACATCTCTCTATTCAGCCGAGGTCTGACTCAGCCTGCCCTGTCCCTCCAAAACCAGACAGCCAATACACATAACAGCAGAGCACACTGGAAGGCTTAGGCAAGAAAATAACTACTTTCTAAAAGTGGTATTTTCAAACACAGAATATAAAAATAAACTTCACTAAAAGGTGTATTTTAATATTCTGAGCTCAGGCATACTAAATTCGTTTTTCTACCATGTTCCTGGGGTCAGTTAGGACTATAGGATGTAATAGTCAAACTGCCCATTCTGGCCTATGAGGAACAGGTAGCCTTACAGTAGTGAAAAACGAAATTGGGTGTAATTCACTACCAGGACATGCTACACACACCAAGGCATGTCCTACCTTACACATACAATGCACCCTACCATAGGGGTGACTTACATGATGCCAAGGGAAGGTTCAGGGGCTGGGAAGTGGGTGCACTTCACAGCCAAGATGGCAGTTCTGGACTGCACACAGACTCTGCAGTGGCAGGTCTGAGACACACTTACAAGCTGCTTCTGTGGGTGGCGCAAACCAGCGCTGCATGCCCACCAGCAGCATTTGGTTTACCAGCCCTGGGCACACACAGGCCACTCTACTAGGGACTAACAGATAAACCAAATAAGCCAATCATGGATGTACCAATTCACATAGACATATTTATAAAGGGAGAGCATATGCACTTTAGCACTGAACAGCAGTGGTAAAGTGCCCAGAGTCATAAAACCAACAAAAACAGGTCAGCAAAAATCCAGGAGGACGGCAAAAGTTTAGGGGTGACCCTGCAAAAAGGGCCATTTCCAACACTCACCCAGTGAAACAAGGCCTGACCCAGGACTGAAAATGGCCCAGGGTTGGGGGGCCATGCAGCCCCCTACCTTAAAGTTCTTTTAAAAAATAGAAAAAACCTCCGGAAAGTTGCCAGAGACCACACACCCTGCACCACCACTCTGCAAACAGGCCTCCTGGTGCAGTGGTGGTTTGGGGATGAAGTCCCCTTGGATGCTGAGGGTCCTTGGGGTCCAAGATCTCCTCCTGTTACTGTCAGTAAGTCCCAGACAGCGAGATTGCTGAGAGGACTTGGAGGCCACGCTTACTTTCTCCAGCACTCTGCAAACGTGCCTCCTGATGCAGTGCTGGTTGGGGAATGAATTCCACTTTACTCCTGAGGGCCTCAGGACTAAAGTGGATTTTTCCCACAAACAGCAGTGCGCCAGGAGGTGCATTTGCAGAGTGGTGGAGAAAGAGGTTGTGGCCTCTGACAACCTCTCAGCAATCCAGCTGTGTGGGTCTTACTGGAGGTAACAGGAGGGCTTGTTGGCTGCCAAGGACCCTCTGAAGCCAAGGGAACTTCATCTCCCAACTAGTAGTGCACTGGGGGGCACATTAGCAGAGTGTGGAGAAAGGGGGTGTGGCCTATGACAACTTCTAAGCAATCCTGCTGTGTGGGACTTACTGGAAGTAACAGGACGCGAAGCTGGCCCCCAAGGATGTCCTCCTGTTAACTCCAGTAAGTCCCACACAGCGGGATTGCTATCAGATCTTTGGAGGCCACAATCCCTTTCTCCACCACTCTCCAAACGTGGCTCCTGGCGCACTACTGCTTGGGGGATGAAATCCACTTTACGTCTGAGGGACCTTGGGGGTGAAGAAGACCTCCTTGTACCTCCTGTAAGTCCTACACAGCGGATTTCCTGAGAGGTGATCAGAGACCCATTCCCTTTCTCCACCACTCTGCAAACACGAGTACTACTTAAAAAAACATAGAAATTCACTGAAAAAAGCAAAGGTTACGGGGCCGTTATAGTTAGGAATTAGCATTTAAAAAACCTTAGAAATTCACATTAAAAAACAAAGGTTACAGGGACGTGGTAGTTAGGAAATAGCATTTAGAAAACCTTAGAAATTCAATGTATATATATATATATATTCACTGAAAAAACATAGGTTACAGGGATGTTCTAGTTAGGCTTAAATTTCAATCGTACAAAACCAGTGAAATTCAGCAGTTATAGTTAGCTGGGCTAACTATAACTCACACCCCCACAATGCACTGCTTATGACCTCATGACATGGTCAGTGACATCACTGATGACATCCCTAATGACATGTCAAATGACATCACTGATGCTATCATCCACAGAATGACTGACGTACACGCTCACACCCCCATATAACCTTTCATACATCCACTCCCATACAACCATTCACAAACCCATTCAGAGACCCATACCAGTACTTCCACACCCACTCACTGATTCATAGATCTACACACACATCCACTCACTCACCCATGCAGCCATTCATATACCCACCCACTCACTAATATAACCATTGACCGAACCACTCATACACTCAGACAGCCACTCACACACTGAGTCAGTCACCCATAGAGCTACTCACACACCTACTCACTCATCCATGCAGTCAATCATACAGCCACTTACTCAGCCATACAGTTACATACATACACACACACACTTACTTATTCATACAGATACTAACATGTACTCAATTACCTATACAGTCACTGACACAAGCATATACTCACCCATACAGCCACTCTCACATTTACTCACTCACGCATGCAGTCACTCTTATACCCCATCACTCACATATACTACCTTTTACATACCCAATTACTCACCCATATACCACAAGCACATGCACTCACTCACCGACACAACCCCTCACACATGCCCTCACCAACCCATACAGCCACTGACTCACTCATTCATACAGCCAGTCACACCCCCGCTCACCCACCCACACAGGCACCCATAGAGATACTCAGACAACCAATCACTCATCCATAGATAAACTCACGTACCCACTCACACTACCCATACAACCACTTAGATACCAACCGACAGACTGATACAGACATTCACACAACCAGTCACTCACCCATACATTTACTGAGACACCTAATCTCTCACTTATACAGTCAGTCACGCACCCACTGAAGCATCCATACAAGCACTCATACACCCACTGGTTCACCAATACAACTTGACATATATATTTAACAGTCATAAACTTTTTTTAAACACTCAGAGTCACTGGATGATATCATCAGTGATGTAATTTGAGATGTCATGAGTGATGTCATGAGTGATGTCACTGACCCTATCATGAGTGATGAAATATGTAAGGTCATAAGCAGTGCATTACGGGGGCGCGAGTTATAGTTAGCTCAGCTAACTATAACTTCTGAATTTTACTGGTTTTGTACGAGTGAAATCTGATCTCCCCATATTCACATACTGTTGTGGGTAAAAGATGCCCCAAAATTTGGAACAGAAAGTAATGAGTCTCTGTTGTCTTTTATTGAGAAGTATGTAACTTGCTCTATCCCAAAGGAGAGTAGTGACAACATTTGAAGACAAGTTCTGCAATTCAAAAATCATAGATGTGGAAAATACTGTCAGCGAAGATACAGAGTAAAAGGAGCATTTTATACAAGATGTCGTTTTGGATTCCCACGACCTGTCATCTCACAAGGAAGAGTCAACAATTTTTTGTCTGCAGTGAGACATACACTTACAAGGAAATCACCAAAAAATGCATACAACTTAAGAAAAATAGAGGCCTCCAAGTACATTAATGACTACAATCCTGTGATTCTGAAGATGTGGAATACAAAAATGGATGTGCAGTTTGTTGCAGACAACTCAATTGCTTTTGCTAGGTATAATACATCTTACATAACAAAGTCAGAGTTATCTGAGATGAAAGAGATGTCGGAGGAGATTTCAGCAGAAAAGAGTCTTACGAATAAATTGTACAGTTTTAGTTTAAAAATGCTTTCTCACAGAGAGATAGGCTCCTATGAATGTGTAGACCGGTTAAGTTATGCTAGTTTGGTTTCTAAATCTATAGGAGATCTATGGGTGAGTTTAGGGCTTGCCAATACTCATAAGAGAGTACTGAAGTATTTTCCTGAAATTCAATATCTTGCAGAATTTGAGCCACACAGGACAGATATTCTGAAAAGTAATATTCTGGATACGTACTATCCAAGAAAAAGTCATCATCTGGAAAGGATGTGTCTTTATGAAATACTTCAACATCATACTTTCAGAAGTAATGTCAGTGAAAACATACATGAAGGTAAATTTGCTGTGGCTGGATGTGAAGGATGTTTGGTGAGAAAATGTTATCAACCCTCGAAAGCTAAGTTGCCAAACTTCAGACAAAAGAGAGTTTTTCTATTTAGCCTTGTTACAGTTGTTTAAGCCATAGTGAACTGAAAGTGAGCTACTTGGAGAATTTGACTGTTATGAAGACTCTTTCAATGCCGTGAAAGATAGCATTGAGTGCTCTGTGTTTCCAGTGCATCTTCAAATGTTGAGAGATGAGATTGAACAAGAAGAAACAATTGCTGCTGAGATAGCAAGAGAGAGCTCTCACAGCAGTTAAAGTTCAGCAACTGGAAAGTCAAGATCCTCTTGGACAGCCAATCATTGAAAATGAAGCTGCAATAGCTATGAATGAGGTGGAGAATGCAATTCATCAAGTAAGACAAGAAACTGTGGATCTAGAAATACTAATACAGCGATTGAATGCAGATCAGAAAGAAATTTTGAACAGATAAAGAGTAAAGTAGAACATGAATTCCTGCATGAGAATAAAAAGTGTGCATGTTCTACATATAAACCAGTTCTACTGTACAAATGTGGTCAAGCTAGAACTGGAAAAAGCTTAGTTAATAAAGTACTGACACGTTACCAACAGAAGACAACAGTGTCCAATTTGTCGTGTGTAGCAACTGCACCAACAGGCTTAGCTGCCCATAATGTTAAATGAGTTATCCTTCATCGATTGTTAATGCTGCCTGTTGAACATGACAACAAATTACAAAGCAACAAATTATCTGGTGATGCTTCTCATGAAGTGGGAAGAGTATTAAATACATTAAAGCTACTAATTATTGATGAAGTCAGTATGATGTCTAACCTAATGCTAAACACAATCCTCAGCACACGTCTTTTAACCCCTTCGATGCTCATGACGGAATGGTTCCGTCATGAGCATCGGTGCCTCTGTGCTCATGGCGGAACCATTCCGTCATGAGGCCAGGGGCACGAAATCCCTCTGCTGCAGACAGCAGAGGGATTTCTCTTTCACCCCTGTGACCTTGGCAGCTGGGGAATTGCTTCCCCAGCTCCCGAGGCCCCCTCCCTGGTTTCTGTGCCATGAGGATCAGCGCACACGTCGCGCTGTCCTCATTGCACAGAAAGCAAGCTGAAATGAGCCTTTAGGCTCATTTCAGTTTCACTTTCTATGTGCTCAGGGGCTATCTCAGCCCCCGGGCACGTAGAAAGACGGGAGAGGTATCATTGGAAAGGGAGAATCTCCCCTTTCCAATGGTACCCCTCCCAGTGGATCCCTGCTTGGGGATCGCCCCAAGAGGGCGATCCCCAAGCAGGGATCCACCCGCTAGACACCAGGGAGGGGAGCGGCCCCTTGGGCAAGGGCTTTGCTCCCCCAATTTGTTTTTGGGGTGATTTAGACTTTTTGCCCCCCCTGGGGGCAGATGGGGGCAGTAGCCCCCAATCTGCCCCACCGGGGGGCAAAACGCCCACTAGACCCCAGGGATATTTATCTTTGCCCTATTAATTTATTAGGGTGGGGGCTGCCCATAAAGGGCATGTCCATGCCCCCACCCTGCAAAATTTACAGCCTTTCTGCCCCCCCCGGGGGGGGGCAAAAAGCTCACTATAAGCCAGGGATTTTTTTTTTAATTATAATTTGTGGTGGGGGCTGCCCAATATGGGCATGACCATGCCCCCACCCACCCCCGCAAAAATGACAGCCTCTCTGCCCCCTCTGGGGGCATTAGCCCCAAATCTGTCCCCCCGGGGGCGCAAAAAGCCCAGTAGACACCAGGGATTTTATGGGCACATTTTTATTAGATTGGGGGCATTGGCATGCCCATTTTGGGCAGCCCCCACCCTAATTAAAATTTGCCCAAGAAACTCCCTGGCATCTAGTGGACTTTCTACCCCCCCTGGGGGGCAGATGGGGGCATTAGCCCCCAATCTGCCCCGCCGGGGGGGCAAAAAGCCCACTAGACGCCAGGAATTTATTTGGGGCAAATTTGAATTAGGGTGGGGGCTCCCAAAACGGGCATGCCCATGCCCCCACCCCTCCCCCCCAAAAATAACAGCCTTCCTGCCCCCCCTGGGGGGCATATGGGGCAGTATCCCCCAATCTGCCCCCCCGGGGGGGCAAAAAGCCCACTAGGCGCCAGTGATTTTTTGGGGCAAATTTTAATTAGGGTGGGGGCATTGGCATGCCCGTTTTGGGCAGTCCCCACCCTAATTAAAATTTGCCCAAAAAACTCCCTGGCGTCTGGTGGGCTTTTTGCACCCACTGGGGGGCAGATTGGGTGCATTAGCCCCCAATCTGCCCCGCCAGGGGGGGCAAAAAGCCCCCTAGTCGCCAGGGATTTTTTTGGGGCAAATTTGTATTAGGGTGGGGGCTGCCAAAAGTGGGCATGCCCATGCCCCCTCCCCCTCCCTGCAAAAATTACAGCCTTCCTGCCCCCCCTGGGGGGCAGATGGGGCAGTAGCCCCCAATCTGCCCCCCGGGAGGCAAAAAGCCCACTAGACGCCAGGGATTTTCTTGGGCAAATTTTAATTAGGGTGGGGGCATTGGCATGCCCGTTTTGGGCAGCACCCACCCTAATTAAAATTTGCCCAAAACTCCCTGGCATCTAGTGGGCTTTTGCCTCCCTGGGAGGCAGATGGGGGCATTAGCCCCCAATCTGCCCCGCCGGGGGTGGCAAAAAGCCCACTAGATGCCAGGGAGTTTTTGGGGGCAAATTTGAATTAGGGTGGGGGCTCCCAAAACAGGCAAGCCCATGCCCCCAACCCTCCCCCACAAAAATAACAGCCTTCCTGCCCCCTCTGGGGGGCAGATGGGGCAGTAGCCCCCAATCTGCCCCGCGGGGCCAAAAGCCCACTAGATGCCAGGGATTTTTTGGGCAAATTTAAATTAGGGTGGGGGCATTGGCATGCCCGTTTTGGGCAGCCCCACCCTAGTTAAAATTTGCCTAAAACTCCTGGCGTCTAGTGGGCTTGCCCCTGGGGGGCAGATGGGGGCATTAGTCCCCAATCTGCCTTGCCGGGGGGCAAAAAGCCCACTAGACGCCAGGGAGTTTTTGGGAGCAAATTTGAATTAGGGTGGGGGCTCCCAAAAGGGCATGCCCATGCCCCCACCCCCTCCCCCGCAAAAATAACAGCCTTCCTGCCCCCCTGGGGGCAGATGGGGCAGTAGCCCCCAATCTGCCCCGCGGGGGGGCAACAAGCCCACTAGACGCCAGGGATTTTTTGGGTCAAATTTTAATTAGGGTGAGGGTATTGGCATGCCCGTTTTGGGCAGCCCCCACCCTAATTAAAATTTGCCCAAAAAACTCCCTGACGTCTAGTGGGCTTTTTTCCCCCCCTGGGGGGCAGATGGGGGCATTAGCCCCCAATCTGCCACACCGGGGGGGGCAAAAAGCCCACTAGATGCCAGGGAGTTTTTTTTGGCAAATTTTAATTAGGGTGGGGGCTTCCAAAACGGGCTTGCCCATGCCCCCACCCCCTCCCCCACAAAAATAACATCCTTCCTGCTCCCCCTGGGGGTCAGATGGGGCAGTAGCCCCCAATCTGCCCCCCCGGGGGGGCAAAAAGCCCACTAGACGCCAGGGATTTTTTTGGGCAAATTTTAATTAGGGTGGGGGCATTGGCATGCCTGTTTTGGTCAGCCCCCACTCTAATTAAAATGTGCCCAAAAAATTTTCGCCGAAATTCGAGGTTTGCAGGGGATACTGGGTAGGAGAATGATGGGGGACCCACGCAAGCCATACCTTGCTGGACTCCCCCGGGTGTCTAGTTTCCAGAAATGTGTGGGTTAGGTAGGTTTCCCTAGATGGCTGCCGAGCCCCGGGCCAAACACTCATGGGACCCCCATGCAAAACCAGGTTGGTTTGTGATAGGTAATTTTGATGTCGCCTCAATAGCTTTTGGGCCCTTGCCTGTCGCGGGTCCTTGACCCACCCATGCAAGTGAGGTACCATTGTTATCGGGAGACCTGGGGGAACGCTGGGTGGGAGGAAATTTGTGGATCCACGCAGATTCCAGAACTTTCCACCACAGAAAGTGAGGAAAAAGTGAATTTTTTGGCGAATGTTCGACGTTTGCAGGGGATTCTGGGTAGGAGAATGATGGGGGACCCACGCAAGCCATACCTCGCTGGACTCCCCGGGTGTCTAGTTTCCAGAAATGTGTGGGTTTGGTAGGTTTCCCTAGATGGCTGCCGAGCCCTGGGCCAAAAACTCACTGGGACCCCCATGCAAAACCAGGTTGGTTTGTGATAGGTAATTTTGATGTCGCCTCAATAGCTTTTGGGCCCCTGCCTGTCGCGGATCCTTGACCCACCCACACAAGTGAGGTACCATTTTTCTCGAAAGACTTTGGGGAACGTGGGGTGGGTGGAAATTTGTGGATCCACGCAGATTCCAAAACTTTCTACCACAGAAATGTGGGGAAAATGTGGTTTTTTGGACAATTTTTTAGGTTTGCAAGGGATTCTGGGTAACATAACCTGGTGGGAGGCAGTCAAGTCACCCCATCCTGGATTCCCCTGGGTGTCTAGTTTTCAAAAATGTATAGGTTTGCAAGGTTTCCCTAGGTGCCGGCAGAGCTATGGTTCAAAAACAACAGCTAGGCACTTTGCCAAAAAAGGGTCATTTTTCACTGCGAAATTGAGGTGTGTCCATGTTGTGTTTTGCGTCGTTTCCTGTTGCGGGCACTAGGCCGACCCACACAAGTGAGGTACCATTTTTCTCGAAAGACTTTGGGGAACGTGGGGTGGGTGGAAATTTGTGGATCCACGAAGATTCCAGAACTTTCCACCACAGAAATGTGGGGAAAATGTGGTTTTTTGGACAATTTTTTAGGTTTGCAAGGGATTCTGGGTAACAGAACCTGGTGGGAGGCAGTCAAGTCACCCCATCCTGGATTCCCCTGATTGTCTAGTTTTCAAAAATGTATAGGTTTGCTAGGTTTCCCTAGGTGCCGGCAGAGCTATGGTTCAAAAACTACAGCTAGGCACTATGCCAAAAAAGGGTAATTTTTCACTGCGAAATTGAGGAGTGTCCACGTTGCGTTTTGCGCCATTTCCTGTCGCGGGCACTAGGCCGACCCACACAAGTGAGGTACCATTTTTCCCGAAAGACTTTGGGGAACGTGGGGTGGGTGGAAATTTGTGGATCCACGCAGATTCCAGAACTTTCCACCACAGAAATGTGGGGAAAATGTGGTTTTTTTGACAATTTTTTAGGTTTGCAAGGGATTCTGGGTAACAGAACCTGGTGGGAGGCAGTCAAGTCACCCCATCCTGGATTCCCCTGGGTGTCTAGTTTTCAAAAATGTATAGGTTTGCAAGGTTTCCCTAGGTGCCGGCAGAGCTATGGTTCAAAAACTACAGCTAGGCACTTTGCCAAAAAAGGGTCATTTTTCACTGCGAAATTGAGGTGTGTCCATGTTGTGTTTTGCGCCGTTTCCTGTTGCGGGCACTAGGCCGACCCACACAAGTGAGGTACCATTTTTCTCGAAAGACTTTGGGGAACGTGGGGTGGGTGGAAATTTGTGGATCCACGCAGATTCCAGAACTTTCCACCACAGAAATGTGGGGAAAATGTGGTTTTTTTGACAATTGTTTAGATTTGCAAGGGATTCTGGGTAACAGAACCTGGTGGGAGGCAGTCAAGTCACCCCATCCTGGATTTCCACGAGTGTCTAGTTTTCAAAAATGTATAGGTTTGCTAGGTTTCCCTAGGTGCCGGCAGAGCTATGGTTCAAAAACTACAACTAGGCACTTTGCCAAAAAAGGGTCATTTTTCACTGCGAAATTGAGGTATGTCCACGTTGCGTTTTGCGCCGTTTCCTGTTGCGGGCACTAGGCCAACCCACACAAGTGAGGTATCATTTTTCTCGGAAGACTTTGGGGAACGCGGGGTGGGTAGAAATTTGTGGATCCACGCAGATTCCAGAACTTTCCACCACAGAAATGTGAGGGAAATGTGTATTTTTTGACAATTTGTTAGGTTTGCAAGGGATTCTGGGTAACAGAACCTGGTGGGAGCCAGTCAAGTCACCCCATCCTGGATTCCCCTGGGTGTCTAGTTTTCAAAAATGTATAGGTTTGCTAGGTTTCCATAGGTGATGGCAGAGCTAGGGTTCAAAAACTACAGCTAGGCACTTTGTCAAAAAAGGGTCATTTTTCACTGTGAAATTGGGGTGTGTCCACGTTGCGTTATGCGCCGTTTCCTGTCGCGGGCACTAGGCCTACCCACACAAGTGAGGTACCATTTTTCTCGGAAGACTTTGGGGAACGTGGGGTGGGTGGAAATTTGTGGATCCACGCAGATTCCAGAACTTTCCACCACAGAAATGTGAGGAAAATGTGTTTTTTTTATCAATCTTATAGGTTTGCAAGGGATTCTGGGTAACAGAACCTGGTGGGAGCCAGTCAAGTCACCCCATCCTGGATTCCCCTGGGTGTCTAGTTTTCAAAAATGTATAGGTTTGCAAGGTTTCCCTAGGTGCTGGCAGAGCTATGGTTCAAAAACTACAGCTAGGCACTTTGTCAAAAAAGGGTCATTTTTCACTGTGAAATTGGGGTGTGTCCACGTTGCGTTTTGCGCCGTTTGCTGTCGCGGGCACTAGGCCTACCCACACAAGTGAGGTACCATTTTTCTCGGAAGACTTTGGGGAGCGTGGGGTGGGTGGAAATTTGTGGATCCACGGAGATTCCAGAACTTTCCACCACAGAAATGTGAGGAAAATGTGTTTTTTTTATCAATCTTTTAGGTTTGCAAGGGATTCTGGGTAACAGAACCTAGTGGGAGCCAGTCAAGTCACCCCATCCTGGATTCCCCTGGGTGTCTAAATTTCAAAAATGTATAGGTTTGCTAGGTTTCCCTAGGTGCCGGCAGAGCTAGGGTTCAAAAACTACAGCTAGGCCCTTTGCAAAAAAAGGGTAATTTTTCATTGTGAAAATGTGGTGTGTTCACGTTGGGTTTTGAGCCATTTCCTGTCGTTTGCACTATGCCTACCCACACAAGTGAGGTACCATTTTTATCGGGAGACTTAGGGTAATTCAGATTTGTAAAGCAACTGTTATTACCTATTGACTTTCGATGCATTCTGCCTTCCAAATGAAAGACATTGTGTAAAAAAGAAGTAATTTAAAAAAATGACCGATAATTCTCATGCTAGTATGAGTATTCCCAATTTCGGAAATGTGCAAATATCTACTGTTTCTAAACTCTATATTTTGTTCCCATTTCAGAAATACATAGGTGTCTTTCATACCGATTTTTCCATGTATACATTTTCCCAAAATAATTGCTATATACCCGGTACATAATAAAAAACCATTGCAAGACGCTGCTCAGTTGTTGGCTCTGGGTTCGTCGGGTTCTTGGTGAACCTACAAGTCCTATATATCCCCACAACCAGTAAGGTCCAGCGGATGTAACGGTATATTGCTTTCAAAGAGCTGTCATAATTAGAAGAAGTTACAGGTGAAAACGTTGACACAAAAGGCTGTTTTTTTCAACTAATTTTCAATTTTTCCTATATTTAACTGTTAGTTTCTATAAAGAAACCTTGATGGATCTACACAAATGACCCCTTGCTGAATTCAGAATATTGTCTACTTTTCTAAAATGTATAGCTGTCTAGGATCCATTATTGCTTTCATACCCATTTCTACCATTAACTGGAAGGAGGTTGAAAACACAAAAAATAGCAAAAATAGGCTATGTCCCAGAAAAATGCCAAAACTGTGTAAAAAATGTTGGTTTTCTGACAAAAGTCTGTCATTCCCTAAAAACTGGGAAAATTGTGATTTCAGCCCCACAAACCCTTTTTTGATACCATTTGCAGGGAAAAACCCAGACGCTTTCATTTGCAGCCCTTTTTTCGCATTTTTCCCAAAACCCCCAAATTTAGCTGTATTTTGGCTAATTTCTGGGACCCCTCCAGGGGAATCCACAAACCCTGGGTACCTTTACAATGCCCATGATGTTGGAAAAAAAGGACGCAAATTTGGCGTGGATACCTTATGTGGTCAAAAAGTTACAGGGGCCTAAGCGCGCACTATCCCAAATAGCCAAAAAAAGGCTTAGCACAGGGGGGGAAAAGGCCTAGCAGCGAAGGGGTTAAGTAATATGCAATTATCCAATTTGTTTTAGTCAAGCATAAATGATACAGAGACATTTTCGAGCTTGGTTTCTTTTCTTTATTCTCTTTGTTCTTGCATCAGCCAACACGTGTTTCGTCGCACAAAGGAATTTTGTCCCGCGACTTTCTCAAGAAGCACGTGTAGGTCCCCACATCAGCGCCGTGTTCTCGCACTCGAGAACACGGCGCTGATGTGGGGACCTACACGTCCTTCTTACGTGCTCTAGGTTTGGCTCATGATGAAGATCCACGGTTAAATGCGACGTGGACATCGGAACATAGATTTTAATTTTCCAGTGGGATGGAATTATCACCACTGATAAAGGAACATTTTGGACTCTTGTAAGCCTTGAGAAAGTCGCGGGACAAAATTCCTTTGTGCGACGAAACATGTGTTGGCTGATGCAAGAACAAAGAGAATAAAGAAAAGAAACCAAGCTCAAAAAATTTCTCAGTATCATTTATGCTTGACTAAAACAAATTGGATAATTGCATATTACTTAAAAGACGTGTGCTGAGGATTGTGTTTATGTTTATGTTGGTTTCGACCACGTGTTTGGGGAGACTGGTGGTTCTTCTCACCTTTCAGCACCGTCCATATAAATTTCTCAGAAATCTAAATAGAGTGTAAGTGCTACTCATTCTTGGAGCGCCATTTTACCTATAACCATACCACTGCACCGTCGTGAATTATCTAACCTAATGCTTGCTTTTATACATTTAAGAATTCAGCAAATATTAAAAACTGACTACAATGTACTTTTGGGAGGAAAAAACGTAATAGTATTTGGAGAACTGCTATAACTAACTCCCATAAAAAGACAACCTGTATTCAAGAAACTGCTACATAATGAAACAAGAAATTCACTAGGAAGTATTGGAAATGTACACATTTGGGAAAACTTTCAATACATAGAGTTAATCCAAAATATGCACGCAGCATCAGATATGCATTATACAGATATACTAAAAGATATAAGACTGGGAGTCCTCACAAAAGAGGGAAAAACAGTATTACAAACCTGTCTCATCAAAAACAAAATTCAAAGTATTATTTCAGCTGCTGAAGTAATGTAACCTTTTGCTAAGGAAGAGAAGTCTATTGTTTGTTTGATGCCAACTCTTGAGGAGTGTAGTAATTTCTATGAACCATAATTGCAACTGGAGAAAGAAGACATTGTCGAAATTAGAGAAAATGATAAAATGAACATCAAGGAGTCACAGTGCTACTAACAGAAAAACTGCAATCAAAATTTGATAGTTTAGAAAAGTCTGTGTCAAAAACTGCAGGATTAGAAAAACATTTACCTATCTGTAAAAATTGATGTGTAATCTTACGTCGTAATTTAAATGTTAAAGAAGTGGTAGTGAATGGTGCAATGGGCAAAGTTATGACATTTGTTAATTATCCAAACAGAAATGATATGGAATACTTAGCCATGAAATGTGATTATATTACTGAAGTTAAGCAGATTGGTAGATGTGTTGTAAGTTTCCTACTTGTGAAAGACTTGTATGTCCAGTGAAAGCAGTTCTCAGTGTCTTTAGCGTATGCAGTAACTATTCATAAATCGCAAGGTTTAAGTGAAGATTCAGGTCTTGTTAATATTGGTAGTAATGTATTCAAAGAAGGAATGTCATATTTTGCTTTGTCATAAATTAGAAAATTGTCTGGTTTATTTCAGATTGATTTTGATGAGAAGAAAGTAAGTGCTGATGTGAGCTGTGTAACAGAGTATAATTGGTTAAGAGCTCAGTATGCACCTCATTTAGGCCAGTATCCTGTGGTTCATAAAGCAATACTGTGTCCAAAGCGGAAAATATTTAAACAGCCTATCACAGTTCAACAAAAGATGAAAAAAAAGAAAATCAACAAGGAGGAAAGAAAAGAAAACTAGAGCACAATGACGAAATACAAGGCTATCACTTTGATAATAAATCTGGAGTGAACTGTATGCAAATGTAGTGTTAAATAGACTATATAATTTGCCTCATTTTAAAAATTCTATTAAAGAAAAGGTAGATAAAACAATGTTTTCACAACTGTGCAGTTTACTTGAAGAATTAAGAAGTGACTATTATATATACTGCTACTGGAATAAGAAAACTCATTGATGACTGTACTGGATCAGTAGTGTTCTCTCAAAATCTTCAGCAGGATGCTCACGAATTTCTAATTGTAATGCTAGGACTATTTGATGAAGAAGATGTGAAAATCAATGAATTATTTGGTCTCACTTGTACATGGACCCATAATTGTGAGGATTGTGAATGTATGTCTAGCACTGAAATCAATTCAGAATTATTCCTATGCTTGAAATCCCAAGAATTGTGAAGCTGTGCCATTTGAAATTTAACTACAAACACCAATCAAGATATGTCCTGTCCAAAACGCAGATCCAAACTTAGGTCAACGTTGTTTCAAAAAGAACTTTCACAACTATAACAATCGTATTTCATGAAGGAGTTAATATAACCTCTGGACACTGCACAATATATTTAAGATGTCAAAGAGGATGGACAGAGTGCAATGACATATATGTGACTTTCAAATCAAGACTACCCAAAACTTTACCAAACTCATATCCGCTGTTTCTAGAACTGAAGTTCTAAGGAGAATGTAGGATAACAAAATGTGGTATTGTGTTGTTGTGTTGTGTGTTTCTGAGACATTATTCGGCCTATTGGGTGGTATTGTCTACAGCAAGCTGTTAGAAATGAAGGACTCTTTTTAACTGCAGGAAAGGAATTTATAAATATTTGAGGACTACATTGTGTTACTGCAGATAAAAATTAAATGGAGGTACTATAACACCAGTAGCCTTAAGTTGGATGTGAAAAGTCTCTACACCACAAAAAAAGTCCCCTTTTCTTTCTGCTACAGCAACTTCTACATAGTACTATGAGTTATATTTTCCATACATCGACTAAAAACATTTTAGGCATCACTTGGCTTAAGATGGATGATGTTTACAAAAGGATATTCAAAAATGAAGATTGCTTCATTATTGTTGGATATTTTGTACCAGATATACTAATATCAGAAACAATTTTACAATATATTTGTTTTCATTAAGGTAGTAAGCTATCAGCAAGCCAGTATTAAACGTGAATGGATGTCATGAATGATGTAATATATGACGTCATCAGCAGTGCATTGCGGGGGTGCGAGTTATAGTTAGCTCAACTAACTATAACGGCCGAAATTCTCTGGTTTTGTACGAGTAAAATGTCCAACTACCTATAACTTCCCTGAAACCTGTGTTTTTTTCAGTGAATTTCTAAGGTTTTTTAAATGCTAATTTCTAACTATAACGTCCCTGAAACCTATGGTTTTTTCAGTGAATTTCTAAGGTTTTTTAAATGCTAATTTCTAAGTATAACGTCCCTGAAACCGATGGTGCGTGACTAATTGAAGGAGTGCATGCATAATGGCTGAGTGATCGGATAAGTGCATAGGTACTGGCTGGGTGATTGGAGGAGTGCATGGGTAGTGCACGGGTGATTGGAGTAGTGCATGAGTAGTGCCTGGGTTATTGCATGAGTGGATGAGTAGTGCCTGGGTGATTGCAGGAGTGCATCGGTAGTGCCTGGGTGATTTTGTAAGTGGATAGGTATTGTTTGGATGATTTTGTAAGTGCATAGGTTTTGCCTGAGTGATTGCATGAGTTTATGGGTAATGCCTGGATGATTGCATGAGTGCATGGGTACTGCCTGCTTGATTGGAGGAGCGCAAGGATAGTGCATGGTGATTTTATAAGTGCATGGGTAGTGACTGGGTGATTGGAGGAGTGCATGGCTACTGGCTGAGTAATCGAAGGAGTGAATAAGTAGTGTCTGGGTGATTAGAAGAGTGCATGGGTAGTGCTTAGGTGATTGGAGCAGTGCATGGGTAGTGCCTGGGTTATTGCATGAGTAGTGCCTGGGTGATTGGAGGAGTGCAAGGGTAGTGCCTAGGTGATTTTGTAAGTTCTTGGTTAATGCCTGGGTGATTGCATGAGTGCAGAGGTAATGTATGGGTGATTGGAAGAGTGCATGGGTAATGCCTGTCTGATTGCATGAGTTTATGGGTAATACCTGGATGATTGCATGAGTGTATGGGTAGTGCCTGGGTGATTGTAAGAGTGCAAGGGTAGTGCATGGTGATTTTATAAGTGCTTGTGTTTTGGCATAGTGATTGGATAAGTGCATAGGTACTGGCTGGGTGATAGGAGGAGTGCATGGGTAGTGCCTGGCGTATTGCATGAGTGGATGAGTAGTGCCTGGGTGATTAGAGGAGTGCATGGGTAGTGCCTGGCTGATTTTGTAAGTGCTTGGTTACTGTCTGGGTGATTGCATGAGTGCACAGGTAATGTATGGGTGATTGAAGAGTGCATGGTTAGTGCTTGACTGATTACATTAGTTTATGGGTAATGCCTGGATGATTGCATGAGTGCATCGGTAGTACCTGGGTGATTATAAGAATGCAAGAGTAGTGCGTGGTAATTTTATAAGTGCTTGGGTATTGGTGGAGTGATTGGATAAGTGCATAGGTACTGGCTGGGTGATTGGAGGAGTGCATGGGTAGTGCACAGGTTATTGGAGCAGTGCATGGGTAGTGCCTGGGTTATTGCATGAGTGGATGAGTAGTGCCTGGGTGATTGCAGGAGTGCATCGGTAGTGCCTGGGTGATTTTGTAAGTGGATAGGTATTGATTGGATGATTTTGTAAGTGCATAGGTTTTTCCTGAGTGATTGCATGAGTTTATGGGTAATGCCTGGATGATTGTATGAGTGCAAGGGTAGTGCCTGGATAATTGCATGATTGCATGGGTACTGCCTGCGTGATTGGCATGGCTAATGGCTGGGTATTTGCATGAGTGGATGAGTAGTGCCTGGGTGATTGGAGGAGTGCAAGGATAGTGCATGGTGATTTTATAAGTGCATGGGTAGTGACTGGGTGATTGGAGGAGTGCATGGCTACTGGCTGGGTAATCGAAGGAGTGAATAAGTAGTGTCTGGGTGATTAGAGGAGTGCATGGGTAGTGCACAGGTGATTGGAGCAGTGCATGGGTAGTGCCTGGGTTATTGCATGAGTGGATGAGTAGTGCCTGGGTGATTGCAGAAGTGAATCTGTAGTGCCTGGGTGATTTTGTAAGTGGATAGGTATTGTTTGGATGATTTTGTAAGTGCAAAGGTAATGCCTGGGTGATTGCATGAGTGCATGGTTACTGCTTGAGTGATTCTATCAGTGGAAGAGTAATGTCTGGATGATTGAAGGAGTGCATAGGTAATACTTGAGTGATTGCAAGACTGTAGAAGTAATGTATGGGTGATTGCAGTAGTGTATGGGTACTGCCAAACTGATTAAAGGTGTGGATTAGTAATGCCTGGGTGATTTTGTAAGTACATAGGTTATGCTTCAGTGATTGAAGGAGTGCATGAGTACTGCCGAGGTGATTTAAGGAATGAGATGATTGAGTTTGAAAAAATGAATAACTGCAATAAAAGTGACGGTAAACATTAATTCATAGTATTATGCATATTACATTATTTCATCTTACCTTCTGTATTGAAGTATATATCAAACTCATTGAAACTATTTTACAGTTGTTTCTTTGTAAAGTAAATTTTAAATATTTTCAAACTTTAGTTTTACTTTCTGTAAAAGAGAAGAAAAAATACTGTTATTGCAAATAAAATTATAGGTTTAAGAACACAACATAATTTTAGAATTACATAACATATTCAGGTTCTCTTTTTTGCTGTTTTCAGATTCTATTGAATTTTACCATACACAGTGATTTCAATGTTGATCATCATACAACAGCGGGCAAAAAAATACAATCAATAAGATTGTAAAACAAAAACAAATCTCTTTTCAAAATATTTACAAGTTCAACTATCTGTTTACATTTTCAAAAATAAACACTCTCATTTACATTGCATATAATACAAAGATCAAATATATGAACTTTTTCTTTCAAACACAATTTTCCAAATGCAGTATCAAAGAACAGAAACGATAATTCAAACACTAATTGTTCACATCTTCCCAATAGGCCGAATGATGTTTCCGAAATCATTTGCATTGAAAATATCCAAAATAAACTCGTTAATTCATGTTTACATCTTCCCAATAGGCCGAATGATGTTTTCAAAACTTTGGCAGCAAAAATATCAGATATGAATTTGGTAATTCGTAAGGCAACCGACATTTGAATTCCAAATGGGCATCATTACAATGTGTCCATCCTTTATTGCATCTTAAATACACAGTATAGTGTCCAGATGTTATACTAGGTCCATCATGGAAAATAATAGCCACTGCTTTAAAAGTTCTTCCTGAAATTGACACTTGACTTGCCACAACATTTTTAATTTTGGTTTCCAATTTTCTTCCATCTGCGGTACAACGTTGTAGCATTAAAATTACATATTGTCCAAATCTTTCTATAATTATGTTGACAACATTTCTGATTTGCAGTGAGTACATTTCATATCTTGATTAGCTGATTTTACTAATTTGTTAAAAGACACTGTTTTGCAATCTGGTATTGTCAAATATATGAATCGTTCAGTGTCAATTTCAGTGGTAGAAGAAAATGAACAGTCTTCACATTTATGATGCCATCTGTAATGAACTCCAAACAGATTTTCAATTTGTATTCCTTCATCTTCCAATACTGCAAGCATAAACATAAGAAATTCTTGAGCACCTTGTTCTACATTAAGTGTAAATTGTGAAGAACCAGAACATATATCCAAAAGATGCCGAATGCCAGGAGCAGTATGGATTTTAGTTTTATCAGTTTTCAACTATTCATAAATATAATGTAACAAAGAACAGAATCTTTTTCTCCATTTTCCATATTTTGATGATGAAGATTTTCTAGAAAAAACACGACGTTCACAATTACATTAGCATAGCAGTTGATACCTGAACTATTTTCTAACTGGTATCCTACAGTATCATCAACAGTGTCCATTTTCATTTTCTTTACAGCCTGAACATTCTCTTGAATTGTTTTCTTCTTTCCAACCTCACTAGAGTGTTTCTCATATTTTAGTTTTAGACATACTACACATTTTTCATATATAAGATATTCACCTAAGTTAGGAGCATACATTCTTCTTAACCGATTATACTCTCTTACACAATTTGTATCTGCACTAACCTTTTTCTCATCAAAATCAATCAAATACAATCCAGATAATGTTCTTACTCGAGACAATGCAACATATGCCATACCCTCTTTAAAAACTGTACTTCCAATATTTACCAAAGCACTGTCTACACTTAAACCTTGAGATTTATGAATGGTCACTGCATATGCTAAAGAAAGAGGAAACTGTTTTCTATGAACATACAAATCTTTAACAAGCAAAAAACGAACAGCACAATGTCCAATCTGTTTTACCTCTTCAATCTGATCAAATTTAGGGGCATATTATCAACGGCCAGCGATAATTATCGCTGGCCGTTCACAGCGTGAGAACAGTTATCGCCGGCTACCGCAGATAATTATCGCCATGCTAGCGCTGTATTAACAACGCATAGCGCAATGGCGATAATTATTCCTGCGATAGCTCGTTTTCCATGGAACATCGCTGGTTTTCCAGCGATGTTCCATGGAAAACGGCGATAACTCTTGCTGATACGACCCTGTGGTCGTATCAGCAGAATCCATCTCTCATGTAAAGTATGCTTAAGTCAGGAATTTAACAGACGTTAAATTCCTGAGTTAAAGCTGAGGTAGCGCGATTTCTTTTATCGCTGCACCTCCTTGTTAATATCGCGAAGCTGCCTTCGCGATATTAACTTGTGTTATTTTCACAGCCACGCCTTCTTTGCATCTCATTAGCGATGCAAGGCGAGGCTGTGAAAAACGGGCTCTACATCAAGGAAACACGCGCTAGCGTGTCCTTGATGATATTGCGATATAATTATCGCCGCTTTTCGCCAAAACGGACGCTAAAGCGGCGATAATTATATCGCCAGCCCTTGATAATATGCCCCTTAATCTTCAAAAATTCAATTCCATCTCTGTTCTGAAAATTTACATAATCAACAACTTTTCCTATTGCTCCATTCACTAAACCTTTTTCAACATCAAAATTGCGCCGTAATATTACCTGACAGTTTACACATACATATAAAGTCTTTTCCAAACCAGCAGTCTTAGATACAGATTTTTTCAAAGAATCTAATTTTGACTGTAATTTCTCTGACAGAAGAATAGTAACACCTTCGTGTTCCATTTTATAAATGGCTTCCATTTTCACTATTGGATGTTCTCCAGTTTCAAAAGTTCTTGATTGAATGTAGAGCACTCTTGCAGTGTTGGCATTAGACAAACTATAGACTTCTTTTCTCCAATTTTTTTGTACATTATTTCAGGTGCAATATTTTCATTTGGAAACAAGTTTGTTAGTAGTCGACTTTGTAAAGCTTCTTTACCATCTTTTGTCAAGACACCAATTCTAATAGCTTGAAGAATGTTTCTATAATGTTCATCACTTGCTTGTCGCATATTCTTAATAAGTTCTTTATTTTCAAAAAGAGACCAAATGTTCACATTTCCAATACATCCCAAAGATTTCCTAGTGTCTTCATGGACAAGTGTTTTAAAAACTGGTTGCCCTTTCACAGGAGTAAGTTGTAATAGATCGCCGAATACAATTACATGTTTTCCTCCAAATAAAACATCATAATCTGTTTTTAAAATCTGTTGCATTCTTAAATGTACAAAGGCAAGCATTACGTTTGAGACCATGCTCACCTCATCAATTATCAGAAGTTTCATTTTCTTTAGTACTCTTGAAACTTCATAAAAGCTTCTCCAGATAGCTTGTGATATTCCAACTTATTTTCATGTTCAACTGGTAGCATCAGTAAACAATGTAATGTAATCCCTTTAATGTTGTGTGCTGCTAACCCAGTTGGAGCGCTTACAACACAAGATAAATGTGATTCAGTGGTTTTCTGTAGATAACTGGTCAAAACTTTAATTAAGAAACTTTTTCCTGTACCAGCTTGACCACTGATATACATTCAAATAGGTTTAAATGATGTGCAGTTGCATTCTTTTTTTTCATGAAGTAAACCATGCTCTATCTGTTGTGTAACTTGCTGATATATTTCTTTCTGTTCAATATTTAGTTGTTCTTCCAAGTTTCCCAACTCCATAATATCCTGTTGTGCTTGTTGCATTGCCATTTCTACTTCACTCATGGCTATTGCTGCTTCATTTTCAAGAATTGGTTGTCCTAGTGGATCTTGACTTAGTGGAGCAGAACTTTGACTATCTTGAGAACTGTCTCTAGCAATTTCAGCTGCAATACTAGTTTCTTGTTCAATCTCTTTATTCAACATTTGTAGATAATTTGGAAAAACTGTGCATTCAATGCTATCTTTACATGCATTAAAAGAATCTTCATAGCACTTAAAATCTCCAAGTAAATCCATTTCAGTACGCCAAGGCTTGAAGAGTTGCAGAAGTGCTAAATAGAAAAATTCCCCTTTATCTACAGTATCACAACTGAGTTTCCTGTGATTAATAAGATTTCCTTTGGTATGTTTTACCAAACATCTATCACATCCAATTACTGCATATTTTTCTTCATTTATATTTTCTGTAACATTTCTCTTAAAGCTATAATATTGCAGTACTTCATAGAGACTTATGTTTTCCAGATGTGGACTTCTTTTAGGATAGTACGTATCCAACATGTTTGTTTTAACAATATCTGTACTTTCCGGTTCATTTAATGCTAAGTATTCAATTTCTTGTACAGATTTCAATACTCGATTTCGTGTTGCAGCAAGACCTAGACTTACCCAAATGATTCCTCTTGACTTTGAATATAAACTTGCAGATGTCAAGCGATCCGAACATTCGTACGATCCAATCTCTCGATGGGAAAGCATCTTCAAACTAAAGCTTTACAATTTTTTACTATGAGTCTTCTCTTGTGAAATTTCTTCCCACATTTCTTTCAACTCTGTCTTTTCAGATTTTGTTATATATGATGTAACATAGCGAGCAACAGCATTTGAATTATCTGCAACATACTGGATATCCATATTTGCATTCCACATCATCAAAATCACTGGATTGTAATCATTAATATACTTTGAATCTTCACTTCTTTTCATATTGTAAGTATTCTTTGGAGATTGTCGAGTTATAGTATGCCTCACTGCTGACATGAAACTGTTGACTCTTCCTTCGGAAATTACTGGACGTGGGAATCCAAAACGACATTTTGTATAACATTTTTCCTTTGACTTGTATTTCCATTGACAATATTTCCCACATTGATGACTTTGAAACTGTGAAACTTGTTGTTTTAAGGTATTTTCTCCTCCTGTTTTTGGAATAGCACAGGTAACATAGTCTTCAATGAAAGATAAAACAGTCTCATCAGAATCGGTTTCCAAATTTAGTTGCATCCTTGATCCATAATAGCATATATATATGAGGAGCACCTCTGGCTTGGTTCTCCAAAAGAAATCAATAACTTCTCCAAGAGGTGGGTTATTTTTATTGCAGATAAAAGACATCATACCTTGAAACCTATGATTAAAATATCTGCACACATTTATAGGATCCAGCTGTCTTCAATTCAATGTTTTTAATATTTGAATTTGCTTCTCGTAGAAATTCAAGTAAATCATCCCATGCGTATTCAGCACAGCTTAGCGTAACAAACCACGTAGGGGTTCCTAAGTTCCTTAACATACATTTAAGTTCTCTGTGATGACGATACCAATACTCATTAGTACCACGTTGACACGCCATTAAATTAATCAACTGAGATTTTAAATGATCGTCTCTTTGTTGTACTTTGTCCATGAATTCCTTTGCAGAAACATGTGTAAGATGAACTCCTGTTTTTAATATGTGGTTCACTGCATATGAAAGTCCAGACAAGTCACTTTCAAACAGAAGATGAAATATATATGGAATACATTGTCGAAATCTTGGATCTTCTGAGTACAATCTTTTTGTACGATATTCTGAAGCTGGAATCTGCATGGGTTGTTCATCATATCGTCCACCTTTTCCAGTGGGGAAGAGCTGTGGAAAACGACGGGCTTCTAAACTTCTTTCCCAAACACTCATAGGAGTTCCCTTCGCTTTCTTCATTTGGAATAATTCAATAGTATTTCCAATCACTTCTTTTGAATGTAAAGCATGTATACTATAATGTTCATAAATTTCTTCACTCCTGGAGACATCCACTTTTTCGATTTGGCCAGTTGAATTTTCTCTATCATCTCCTAAAGATATTTCTTCTTCGTCCACATGTATATTTTTATAATAAATATTGTTTTGTATAAGATATAATGTAGCTTTTTGAAGTTTGGTGACATCTACTAAATCTTGCCATATTTTCCGACACTTTGTTGGTACACCATTAACTAGAATACCTACAGGTTCACTTTCCTCTCTCTCTACAGCAACAGTTTCAATATTTTTCTTAAAATCTAAAGGTAAATAACCATCTCTTCCTTTTAAACCTCTTTGTAAATCTGTTGGAGGCAGCTTACTCGTTTTAGGCTCCATACGAACAATAGCCTGAAACGGGTGCACAGATTGAATAAGAATAGATTCATATGTATTTAAATCTACTAGTGCTGAAGGAATACCTACCAACTCTAGGTTATTATGTACAGCTCTAGCTGGCATTTTATTCTCTTCTAGTTTGCTGTAACAATATTTACAAATACATTGATCACTACCCATCTCAAAACGACCTTCCACCAACAAATAAGCACCAAATTGCTCCCACTTATCATTGATTTCCTTTTCAATTTTTAAATACACATCAACATTCCTAGTTTGACTTCTATAGTGAGTACATCGACAACAGATACAAACATAGGGGGTCATTACGATCCGCCCGTCATTCCCCTCCTCCCGCATGCCATTTCCCCCCGCCACATTACGATGGCGGGGGGAGCCCGGCAGACGGAAAGACCGTCCGCCAGTCACACAGGTGACCGGGCAGAAAAGGGCACTAATATGGTGGCGGTGTCTGCAAGACACCGCCATCCATATTAGGATGGTTGCGGAGAGCAGCCTTTCCATGGCGGCAATGCTGCCATGGAAAGGCATACGGTCTTCGCTATTGGGGGCCCGTTTTGGGCCCCCAGAGTGTTGGGGGGGGATGCGGGGTGCACATGGGGGGTACCTATGGTACCCCCCTGCATTGGCATGGACAAGGTGGCAGGCACCGCACGGTGCCTGTCACCTTGTGTATGCCAATGCACGACGTGCATTCCCAGCATTGTGGCGGGTGCTGCTGTGAACACCGCCCGCCACAATGTTGGGAATAAGGGATGCCACCGCCACCGTGGCGGTGGAATCCTAATACTCGCGGTGGGACCGCCGCTCCTATGGCGGACGGTCCCATTCACCGCTACGGTGGCGGGCGGACTTTGTCCGCCCGTCATCGTAATGTGCCCCCATAGTTTGGTTTTTCACAACAAACTACCTTAAACTTTGTAATTTCTTCTGCAAACTTCTGAGTACTACTATCTTCCAGCTCTTCTTCAACACCTACACTTATGAAACTCTCACTTTCTCCACACTCCTCTTCAGGACCAAAGAAACAAAACTGTATATCATCACAAACTTTTTTACATCAAATACTGAACCATGCAAAAGAACAGTGTTTATTTCACTTAAACATAATGCAGGACTCTTTACATAGTACAATCTTCTTACTAACTTCCGCATTTCTGAGTAATGTACTGCTAACATTCTCAAATGATGAAAAGTACTTTGACACACTTTTCTCGAAAGACAAGCCAGAGAATGACCCTGCAAGCCAGTATATTTTCTCACTTTACAAGGATCTAGTCCTTGCAAAATCTTAATCTTCTGTTTAACACTTTTTTGTACCATACTCTCGTAAGAAATTTCGTAAAATATCAATAGATTTCTGTTGTATACTACAAATACTACTACAATCCCACCTATACACTGGAGCTTGTGAACGTCTCCCTTGAACTTCTTCAGCTATTACTTCTTCTACATTTCTAGGAACCATCTTTTCTTTTTCAATTGGACAACCATTTTTAACCTCATAAGAACGACCATTGGTATCAATTGCGTGAACTAATGTATTTTGTTGAAAATAGCTTTCTTCATTAAAAAAAGGTTCAGTACTAGAAGTGTGCTTCCATTCACCCAAACATTTTTGCAAAAGTTCGTTCTATTGACCAGTCTTTTTCTTTTACTTTTCTCTTTCATAAAATGCATTGTTTTATTCAATGTTGTCATTCTTTTCAAAACTAATATAAACAATGTTCTTTTCAATTCAAAAGCGTTTTCGACTGCACTTTCAATCTGTTGCTTTTTCTTGTAAAATGCAGATCTTCTTTTATATTTCTTGCAATGTTTCATTACATTTTGCAGTACTCTACTTTTAAACATTGGTTTCCTAATATCCTTATACTGTTTCATCCTTCTTTCATCATAGATTATTTTCCCAAAACATAATCTTCTATTAATATCTTCTTTTTTTGTTTCCTTCTGAATGGTTGTACTACTTTTCTTTTTCTTTTCTCCATTTTCTAAATTCGTAATCTTCTTTAAAACTCTTTTAACAATTTCTTTAGTTCTCTTACCAGAAGCCTTTTTCTTCAATGTCACATGTTGTACGTTGTCTGATTTCTCCTTTTCTGTTTCTTTTAAATAGTACTCTTTTCTTTCTTTTCTTTTCTTTTGATCTTTTCTTGCCATACTCAATCTTTATTAATAATAATGGTGAGTATCTGAAAAGAATGAAAAGTTTAAATACTTGCATTACATAATTTAATATTAATAAAATAATTATATACAAATATTCTCATATATAAATAAAAAAATATTTTTAATTGCATTCCAAAAGTATGTCAGACACTGCAGACAAAGGTCCAGAAAGAGGCAAGAGGGGTGCAGAAAGACCAAAGACCGTGTGAAAGATACATGAGGGGTGCAAAAAGAAGCAACAGAGGTGTACAAAGAAGCAAGAGGAATGCAGAAAGAAGCAACAGAGGTGTAGAAAGAGGCAAGAGGGGTGCAAAAAGAGAGGAGAGGTGCAGAAAGAGGCATACAAGGCGCAGAAAGAAGCAAGACATGTACAGAAAAAAACAAAAAAAATGCATAAAGAATGAACAGAGGTGTAGAAAGAGGTAACATGGATGCAGAAAGAGGAAACAGGGCTGCAGAAATACCTAAAAGGAGTACAGAAAGAAGCAACACAAGCAGAAAAACACAAAAGAAGTGCAGAAAGAAAGAACAGAGGTACAGAGTTCATGTGTTCCGTCTAAGTAATTGAAAGAGTGCATGGGTAATGCCAGGGTGACTGCATAAGTGCAGGGGTAATGTCTAGGAGATTGGTGGAGTGCATAAGTAAAGTATGGGTGATTGCATGAGTGCAGGAGTAATGTGTGTGCGGTTGTATGAGTGTAGTAGTAGTGCCTGGGTGATTGGAGGAGTGCAGAGATAGTGCATGGGTGATTTTATAAGTGCATAGATACTGGTTGGGTGATTCAAGGAGTAAAGGCCTAGTGCCTGGGTGATTTGAAGAGTGCAACGGTAGTGCCTGTGTCATTTCATAAGTGCATATGTACTAGCTGGATGATTTAAGAAGTGCTTTGGTAATGCCTGTGTAATTGTATACTACAGCAATAATGCCTAGGTGATTCCATGACTACAGGGATAATGCCTGGGTAATTGCTTTAGTGCAACGGTAGTGGCTGTGTGATTATATAAATGCATGAGTAGTGGATACATGATTGAAAGACTGCATAGTTAATACCTTGGTGATTGCATGAGTGCAGCAGTAATGCCTGAGTGATTACAGTAGTTCATATGTAGTGCCTACATCATTGGAAGACTGCATGGATAGTAGTTGGGCATTTTCATAAGTGCACGAGTACTAGCTGAATGTTTACATAAGTACAAGAGTAGTGAATGCATGATTGAAAGAGTGGAAAGATAGTAGCTGGTTGAATGAAGCACTGTATACCTAATGCGTTGGTGATTGCATGAGTACAGGGGTAACATCTGGGGGATTAAAGAAGTACATAGGTAACATCTGGGTGATTGCATGACTACAGGAGCAATATCTGGGGATTTACATGACTACATAGGAAGTGAGTGGGTGATTTTATAACTGCATGGGTACTTCTTGGATTATTGCAGGACTACTCAGGTAGTTCCTCAGTGAAAAAAGGAGTGCAAAGGTAGTGCCTGAGTGATTTCTTAACAGCATGACTACTGGCTGAGTGATTACATAAGTACAAGGGTAGTACCTCTGTGATTAAAATAGTGCAACAGTAGTGGTGATTATATAAGTGCATGAGTAGTGGCTACATGATTGAAAGAGTACATGGGTAATACCTTGGTGATTGTATGAGTGTATAGGTATTGCCTGGGTGATTGCATGAGTGTAGTAGTAATGCCTGAGTGAGTACAACAGTGCATATGTACTGCCTGGATTATTAGAAGACTGCATGGGTAGTACTTGAGTATTTTTATAACTACACAACTGTTGGGCCTAGCAAAATATAAAGCAGCAGACTATTACATCACTCAAATACAAGTCTCTCCATATTCTAAGAAGCATGCATACATATGTCTCTACGTTTTCAAACCATCATCATATCTAAAAGAAATATGTATACAATATTTTATAACTCTATGAGTACTGCCTGGGTGATTACAGAAGTACTAAAGTACTACCTGAGTGATTACAGTAGTGCAAAGGTAGTGCCTAGGTGATTTTATAAGTGCATGAGTACTTCTTGGCTGATTGCACGACTACTGAGTTAGTGCCTGAGTGAATAAAGGAGTGTTAACATACTGCCTGGGTGAATTCTTATCAACATAGGTACATCCTGCATGATTGCATGACTGCAGGGAAAGTGCATAAGTAGTGCCTGGGTGATTGCATAACTGCAGGGGTAATATCTGAGGGATTACTGGAATACATAGAAAGTGAATGGGTGACTTTAAAAGTCCACAAGTACTGCCTGGGTGATTACAAAAGTACTAAGGTACTAAATGAGTGATTACAGGAGTGCAAAGGTAGTGCCTCGGTCACTTTATAAGTGCTTGAGTACTGGCTGAGTGATTACATAAGTACAAGAGTCGTGCCTGCATGATTGAAAGAGTGGAAAGATAGTGGCTGGCTGAATGAAGTACTGTATAGTTAATGCATTGGTGATTGCATGAGTACAGAGGTAACGTCTAGGGGATTAAAGTAGTACATAGGTAAAGCCTGGGTGATTGCATGACTACAGGGGTAATATCTGGGGATTTACATGACTACATAGGAAGTGACTGGGTGATTTTATAACTGCATGGGTACTTCTTTTATGATTGCAGAACTACTCAGGTACTGCCTGAGAGAATAAAGGAGTGCAAAGGTAGTGCCTGAGTGATTTCTTAACAGCATGACTACTGGCTGAGTGATTACATAAGTACAAGGGTAGTGCCTCCGTGATTGAAATAGAGCAACGGTAATGGCTGGATGATTATATAAGTGCATGAGTAGTGGCTACATGATTGAAAGAGTGCATGGGTAATACCTTGGCGATTGCATGAGTGCATATGTAGCGCTTAGGTGATTGCGTGAGTGTAGCAGTAATGCCTAAGTGATTACAACAGTGCATATGTACTGCCTGGATCGATAGAAGACTGCTTGGGTAGTACTTGGCTGTTTTTATAACTGCATAAGTGTTTGGCCTAGCAAAATATAAAGCAGCAGACTATTACATCACTGAAATACAAGTCTCTGCATATTGTTAGAAGCATGCATACATATCTACGTTTTCAATCCAACATCATATCTAAAAGAAATATGTATACAATATTTCTGGAATATAGTGAAACTTAGAAACTAGAACATATAATAGAACTGCCTGGGTGATTACTGAACTACTAAGATACTACCTGAGTGGTTACAGGAGTGCAAAGATAGTGACTAGGTGATTTTAAAAGTACATGATTACTGGCTGAGTGATTACATAAGTACAAGAGTAGTGCCTGCGTGATTGAAAGAGTGGAAAGATAGTGACTGGCTGATTGAAGCACTGTATACCTAACGCGTTGGCGATAACACCTGGGTGATTGCATGACTACAGGGGTAATATCTGGGGATTTACATGACTACATAGGAAGTGACTAGGTGATTTTATAAGTGCATGGGTACTTCTTGGCTGATTACAGGACTACTGAGGTAATGCCTTAGTGAATAAAGGAGTGCAACGGTAGTGCCTGGGTGATTTCATAACATAACACCATGACTACTGGCTGAGTGAATACATGAGTACAAGGGTAGTGCCTCCGTGATTGAAGGACTGCAACGATAGTGCCTGGGTGATTATATAAGTGCATGAGTGACTACAGTACTGCATGTGTAGTGCCTGCATCATTGGAAGACTGCATGGTGAGTACTTGGATGTTTTTATAACTGCATGAATGTTGAGCCTAGCCAAATATAAAGCAGCAGACTATTACATGACTCAACTATAAGTCTCTCCATATTGTTACAAGCACACATACATATGAATCTACCTTTTCAAATCATCATCATATCTAAAAAAAATATGTATACAATATTTCTGGAATATAGTGAAACCTAGAAACTGAGACATGTAATAGATCTGCTCCAATTCGCGGATGACGTGACCCCGCGCACGTTGCCGCAGCGTCTCCTGACTCGTCGATGCCCCGCCCACGGAGGAGTTTGGAGCTCTGATGGAGTAACGGCTGATCCCCGCCGATTCCCTGTTGTCGTTGCTGCCGTTCCTGTCTTCGTTTCTTTTGAAGGACTGTGGCATTGGCGGTAATTATTTCAAGCTGCAGCTGGCTCTGGATAACCTTACGCAGCAGGAGAGAAGCGGAAGACCCATGAGCATGTAAACTCAGGCAGGCTTTGGTGCTATGTTGCGGTAAGCCCTTAGTGCAGCCTGTCTGTCTGTCTGTTTGCCTGCCGGAAAATATGGGACATTGCGTTTCGCGTTGGCGTTTGGAGTGAAATCTATAAAGGACTTTAAATCTAGGTACCGTGTTACGCGGTTACGTTGCCTCACGGAGACTTCCTAGAGCATAATTGGCTGGTCAAAATGCGAAACAAACAGTCTAAAGCAGTAGCTGGGAGAGAGTTTTTAAAATCTGGCCAATCGCCACCGACACCTGTGTTAGCACCCAAGGAAGTCAGAAGAGGGAGAAGAAATGCTCAGCAGAGATTAGATTTTAAAGCAAAAAAACTGGCTCTGGCTGAGAAGAATACTGAGAAGAATACTCAGGACGCTGCTGATAAAAATTTGGAAGAAGAGCAGAGTATGTCGGGACTTTCAACTGATTTGAGTATGTTGGCTGTGGGGGGTGAAGAGGAGGCAGGAAAGGGGGTGAAGGAGCAGATGAAGTAGCAGAGGACATATTGAGGATGGAGGATAAAGTGGTGAAAAGGAAACAGTACCCTCTCTTTGGCAGTACCTTAGGTGTACGGGACTTACCGACTAGTACTCCTCTTGTGAATAGGGAGGAGCGTAGTGTGGAAGATTTAAGAGGTCAGGGGAAAAAATCGCAGGATATACAAAGTCAGAAATTGCTGTATATCCCTGACTACCCTGCTCACACCTCCTCAGTTTGTACAGCACACCTACAGTCGCAATTCAAATCACACGTTATCCCAGATCCGGCAGAAATGAACTTAGAAATAAATGCTGTGATTTATGGGGAACCATCTCTGAGCGACCGGCCTCTGTTATCGGAGGGTCAAGTACCTCCTCAGACTGCGCAAAAGGAGAATGGGAGTCAGAAATTTGCAGACAAGCCGGATGAGCTGGATTCGACGTCCATATCTGATTCAGAAGCGGAATTAGAACTAGAATCGGAATCAGAACCAGAATCAGAGCAGGGGAAAAAGAAAAAACGGAAAAAGGGGAAAAAGGGAAAAGAAATATCCCCCAATTCTGTGAGAGTTGGCAAAAGCCCGGGACAAGGAAAGAGGGAAAATAAAGCCGATTACAATACCCCAGTACAAGAAATGTTTATAACTATTTTACAAGAGGTAAGAGATCTGAAGGCGTCGCAAGTATATGAAATATCCCAGCTGCATGATAGACTATTAAAGATGGAGGAAAAACTGGGCAATTTACCTATAAGGATCGCAGAATTGGAGGTTCGTGTTTCAGATCTTGAGGACAAAATTGTTGTTATGCAAGAGGAACTCCAGGTGTTGAATAAAAATAAGTATCAGATGGATTCAAAGTTACAAGACCTTGAGAATTATAATAGGAGATCAAATTTACGCTTGGTGGGAGTATCCGAGGGGCTGGAGGGGGCAGAAATGGTAAAATGGACAGAGTCCCTGTTGAAAAAAGCAATTCCGGAATTACAAGGGGACCTCACGATTACCAGAGCCCATAGGGTACCTGCACATAAGCCTGTGAATCTCAAGTATCCACGAACAATCTTGATAAACTTTTCGGATTATAGAATTAAGGAGCGAATCCTAAGTACAGCTATATCAAGGAGAACATTTACAACTGATGAAATTAAAAATTTTAAAATCTTCTCTGATATGTCTGCAGCATCAGCCCTTAGACGCAAGAACTTTGTTAAAATGATTGATCCGTTTAAAGCCAAAGGGGCACAGGCAATGATTGTGCAACAATCTAAATTAAAAGTTCTAGCCAAAGGAAAGTTTTTATCCTAACGGATATTTTAGAAGCCCAGAACCTTCTGGAGGGCCTTAATACTACATAAGGAAAGGGAGATTTTGTATTTATAAGTTCCTCGAATATTTGATTAGTCATATGTGAGTAAATGTTTAAGATGTCTGGGTTAAGAGTTTTGTTCATCTCGGGGCGGTTGCAAAGGTGAGTCAGGAGTCGCATTAGGATGCAACAAGATGGCATCCGCTAAGAGAAGGGAGAAGGAGGGGAAGTCAGTGGGGAAGGAGGGGTCTTCCCTTCTTCTGGAGAGGGTGGGTTGGGTGGGTGGTGGTGGGGGTGATGCAATAAAAAAAGAGAGTTCATAAAGGGGGAAAAAATGTATGTGATTATTTCCATCAAGAGGAGATTAAGTGATGCGCACAGTAATTATTCTACAGGGTTAGGAGTAAGTTGTGGCACTGCACAATAGAAACAATATGTTACACATGAAATGCTGCATCGTAATGCACTTTAATGCATATTTTGCACAATAGTTACAATTGTACTGTATATTGTATTTTTTTGGTTTTTTTGCGTGATTTGCACTTTATGCCTATTTGCACTATTGAAAGTGTAGGGGTTTTTTTTTTTTATATCTATTTTTAAAGTATATTGGTCCAACAAGTGCGTGATTGTATTTAACCATATTTATATATATATTTAGTGGAATTGGCACTATAGTGCAGTTGGCTAGCAGATATGTGTTTTATATTTTTTGCATACTTTGCACAAATGTTATCATATGCATGATGGTGTACTGGTTTAGTATTTGTGAAGCTTACTTAAAATATTTGGGGGCGTCTTGGTGCGTAAAGTAGTTAGCTATGCTCTTATTAGAGATTTAGAAAGGGTAGAATATGCATATTTGGTATACTCCGCATAATTTCCACTTTGGAAAGATAGTTTTTATATGAGCAGGAAGAAATTGTTGATTCTGTCTCTAAATGCCAATGGTTTAAATAATAGACGTAAAACTTGTGCGATAGAGAGTTGGCTAAAAGGTTATCACCCAGATGTGATCTTTATACAAGAGACACATTTCCGGGCTCTAATAAATGCTGGAAAAATGCTAAAAAATTGGACAGGATTTTACTGTTCATCGGTGTCGGGGGTAGCTCAGAGAGGTGTGAGTATTTTTATAGGTAAGCACGTCCAATTTCAGGTTGAAGCCTCACATTCAGATAAGAGTGGTAGATGGACATTCGTATCAGGGAAAATAGACCAGACAAACCTTATATTAGCTACAATCTACGCACCAGTCCCTGATGATCCACTCCCTATTTTACAGTTAAAGCAAGCTTTATTTGGTATACCGGGTCAGATTATATGGGGTGGTGATTTTAATTTTTACAAAATCCTGTGGTTGATTCAACCAAAAAAGACCGGAGACAAAATAAACCACAAGTTGCTATTGCTTTGTCGAGTTGTAAGTCGGATCTAGACATTCTGGATAGCTGGCGCCATAATAATCCGGTTAAACGCGAATATTCTTGTCATTCGGCAAAATATGATTCAGCATCTAGGCTAGACTTTTTTCTCACTTCTCAGAACCTTGAAGTTAGTAAATACGAGCATATAGTAAATGCCTTCTCAGATCATGCCCTCATTAAGTTGGAAATTATGTTAGATAAGTTAGAGGATGAATCATCAAGGAGATGGTATTTTAATAAACTTAATTTAGCTGAGAAACAATGGTGCGTAGAAATAGAAAAGGAGATTAGCTCCTTTTTTAATATAAATAAGGATTCCGCACCAATTAATATAATATGGGAGGCATTTAAAGCCACTCTGAGAGGCATAATTACCTCCAAAGAGATTCCAAAGCAGAAGGCTAAGAAGGAGGAGAGAATGGTGATAGAAAATAGTCTGGCCCATGCAAATCAGGAATATTTCAGAAATAGGACCCCAGCTACCAGACAAAAAGTATTGAATGCAAAAATGAGAATGAGGGAATTTTACTACGAATTAGGGGATATGTCAAGTAGGTTATACCTCCAGACTAGTTACGAAGATAGTGAATATACAGGAAGATTGCTAGCTTGGCAAGCAAAGGAGAAGCAAGTTCGAAATAGAGTTGAGCATATTCAAGATAAAGTAACTAAAACCCGTGTAAATACCACGTCTTTAATAGGAGAGGTTTTTCTTAATCATTATAAAGATATATATCAGACATCTGATCAGATTCCTGTAGAAACAATTGATGAATTCTTGCAGGGACTGCCTATTCCAACTTTGGGAAATAACTTTAAAGAGCTGCTGCTAGCCGAATTTACGAAGGAAGAACTAGATGCGGTTATCAGCTCTTTACCTAATTGTAAAGCTACCGGGGAGGATGGCATTCCTGGGGAATTTTTTAAAACATTTGCTACAATACTTTGCCCTGAAATTTTAAGACTCGCAAACTTTTTATTACATGGAGGCGATCCGCCAGCATCTTTTCGTATTGCAGTAGTGGTCAGTATTTTAAAAAAAGATAAAGACAGTGAAAATGTGAATTCTTATAGGCCAATAAGCCTTTTGAATACTGACTACAAAATTTTTACTAAACTGATTACCAATAGATTAAATAAGATGGTGGGGTCACTTATTGGAACGGATCAATGTGGTTTTATAGCAGGGAGACAGCTCTATACTAATACAAATTTTTTATTAGAAGCTTTGGATTTTTTAATGTTAATAAGGTTCAGGCACAGATATGGTTTTTAGATGCCGAAAAGGCATTTGACCTTGTTTCTTGGAATTGTCTTTTTACGATTTTAGCAAAGTTTGGTTTTCCAAAAGAGTTTATAATTTTATTAAAACAACTTTATACAAACTCTCAGGCACAAATATTAGTTAACTCTGTTAAGATAGGGACGTGCCAAATAAATAGAGGTACCAGGCAAGGCTGTCCCCTTTCACCGATTTTATTTGCTCTTTTTATAGAGCCTTTAGCAATTGCAATCAAGGAAAAAAGAGCACATACAGCTCCGGTGCAAGGAATGACGAATATAAAATTGTATGCTGATGACATTGTACTTTTCTTGAATTCGAAGATAGACACTCAGGTGGAAGTGATGAGAGTTTTTGCAGACTTCCAAGAAATAGGAGGCTATAAAATTAATAAGACTAAAACAGAAATTATATTATGTAACTGTGGTGTGAACACTTTATTATTAGAATTTAGACATTCGTACAATACTCGTCCAAAGAGATATTTAGGGATCTTTGTTACAGAGAAAGTAGAAGATCTTTTTCTTTAAACTATACCCCATTATTGAAAAAGGTGAGCTCTCAGTTAACACGCTGGAATCAGCTCCCATTGTCAATAATAGGACGAGCTGCGTTAATTCGAATGTCTATCCTTCCATTGTTTAATTTTCTTTTTAGTGCTGCTCCCTGCGCAATACAGTCCTCTTTTTTTAAAGAGTTAGATAGTATGTTCTCCTCTTTCCTATGGGCAAATAAGGTATCAAGGTTAGCACTTAGCACTTTAAACTATCCTGTGGAAGAAGGAGGTTTATCTCTTCCGAATATTAGAAATTATTATTATGCGACATTTTTACATCATAGTTTTAGATTCTTTTTTTCAGATCCTCAAGAGGCAGATAATTTTTTTATGAAAAAGATCCTAAAGGAATATAATATTAGGGACCCTACAAGAGTTACGAAGTACCCTAAGAAAGTTCGTTATAAGACCTTACAGTGGTTATTTAAACAAAAAACACAGCTTTTAGCGTATTATGATATTTTAAGAATTAATAACTCAACCAGACTTTCGAACATACATACGGGGAAATAAGTATTCTAGCAAATAATATATTAAGGCTATGGGAAGAAAATGGTTACGTCCAAATTCAGGATTTTATTAGGGGGAATTGTTGGAAAACCTGGATGGAAATTGAAATGGGCCTCCAGCATTCCAATATAATTTTAAAGTGGTCATTTGTTAGATTAAAACCTATATTGGAAAAATTAAATATAGAAAATTTGGACTATAAATTTAGTATTAGTGAAGCCCTTAACTGTCCTATATATAGAAAGATTAGTGATTGGGTTAAGATAGTCGATCAGAATAAGTCTTCTTCATTATATGAAAAAGTTTGGGATAAATGGAGGAAAGTGGAAGAGATACAGATTCTTCAATCAACGTGGAATAGGTTAAATACGTTTAATGCATGTATATTTAGAGGGGCGAACTTCAAACGTATGCAATTCTATTCGAAATGGTTAATATATAGAACACCCTTCTTTCTTCATAAATTATATCCGCAAATTGAAGATAAATGCTTTCGTTGTGCAGAGAAAGGCACTTGGACGCATATTATTTGGAAGTGCCCAAAAATTCAGAGTTTTTGGGGGAGATCGAGAAATATCTTAGATTTACAATAGATCCCCATATTTCACTTGATGAATCTATTGCGGTTTTGGGATGTTCTTCTGATACTGCCGAATATGAAGAATGCTTGTTTATAGTAGCATTATTGGCAAGATCTTTAATTTTGCAACTCTGGAAAACAGAGAAGATACCCACTTTTAATGCTTGGAGGGCAAAATTAACCAAAGTACAAGAATTGGAAAGGAAATATGCAATAAGATCAGGAACATTAAGAAGGTATGAGAAATATTGGAGTATCTTTGAAATATAGGATAACATATTGTATTTTGGTATACAGATAGAAAGGGTACGTGGGTACCTACTTGGTTTTGGTATCATTGTATTTTATCTTAATGTGATCTTTCTATGTATTTATTCGCCATAAGTTTGTATTTGTACCTGATTTTAATAGGATTCTTTTTTTTTTTTTTTTGGTATTTTAGGAATAATTTGATTGTACTGCTAAAACATTTTCTGAAATGAGTATCTGTGAAATTTTTAATCTCTGCACTTTGCACTTTAGATCGAAGTTAATTATTTTTCTCCTTAATATTCTGGAATATGTATTTTTCTATAATATCATGGAATGTGTGTAAGATCTATGAACTCTCAATAAAAAAATGAAAAAAAAAAAAAATGTAATAGATCTGCTTGAGTGATTGCATAACTCCATGGGTAGTGCTTGGGTGATTATATGAGTGCAAGGGTAGTCACTAGGTAATTGCAGGAGAATATGAAAAGTGACCGACTAATTGCATGGGTGCAGATATAGACATTGAGAGCATGGATAAGTGTATAAATAGCAACTGAAGGTATAGATGAGTCATTATGTACTGCGTATGTGAATAGATGAGTGCAACAGTAAAGCCTGCATGATTCTATGACTGCAAGAGTAGTGGTTGGGTTATTACATGAGTGCATAGATACACACTGCATGATTACATGACTGCAGAGGTAGTACATAACTAGTGCCTGGTTGATTACATGACTACAGGGGGAATAACTGGAGGATTATTGGAATACATAGGAAATGAGTGGGTGATTTCATAAGTTCATGAGTACTACCTGGGTGATTACAGAAGTACTACGAAACTGCCTGAGTGATTACAGGAGAGCAAAGGTAGTGGCTGGGTGATTTCAAAAGTGCATGAGTACTGGTTGAGTGATTACATAAGTACAAGAGTAGTGCCTGCATGATTGAAAGAGTGTAAAGATAGTGGCTGACTGATAGAAGTACTGTATATCTAATGCATTCATGATTGCATGAGTACAGGGGTAACGTCTGGGGGATTACAGGAGTACATAGCTAACACCTGGGTGGTTGCATGACCAAAGGGGTAATATCTGGGGATTTACATGACTACATAGGAAGTGACTGGGTCATTTTCTAAGTGCATGAGTACTTCTTGGCTGATTGCAGGACTACTGAGGTACTGCCTGAGTGAATAAAGGAGTTCAAAGGTAGTGCCTGGGTGATTTCATAACACCATAAGTACTGGCTGAGTGATTACATGAGTACAAGGGTAGTGCCTCCGTGATTGAAGGACTGCAACAATAGTGCCTGGGTGATTATATAAGTGCATGAGTAGTGGCTAAATGTTTGAAAGAGTGCATTTGTAATACCTTAATGATTGCATGAGTGCATAGATAGTGCCTAGATGATTGCATCAGTGCAGCAGTAATGCCTGAGTGATTACAACACTGCATATATAGTGCCTGCATCATTGGAAGACTGCATGGCGAGTACTTGGATGTTTTTATAACTGCACGAATGTTGGGCCTAGCCAAATATAAAGCAGCAGACTATTACATGACTCAACTATAAGTCTCTCCATATTGTTACAAGCACACATACATATGAATCTACCTTTTCAAATCATCATCATACCTAAAAATAATATGTATACTATATTTCTGGAATATAGTGAAACCTAGAAACTGAGATGTGTAATAGATCTGCCTGAGTGAATGCATAACTCCATGGGTAGTGCTTGGGTGATTGTGTGACTGCAAGGGTAGTCACTGGGTAATTGCAGAATAAGATGGATAGTGACTGGCTAATTGCATAAGTGCACACATAGAGTTTGAGTGCATCGATAAGTGTATAAATAGCACCTGAAGACATAGATGAGTCATGGAGTAGTGCCTAAGTGAATAGATGACTGCAACAGTAGGGCCTGGGTGATTCTATGACTGCAAAGGTAGTGTGTGGGTTATTACATGACTGCATAGGTACAGCCTGCATGACTACCTGACTGTACAGGTAGTACATAACTAGTGCCTGGGTGATTGCATGACTGCAGGGGTAATATCTGGGAGATTACTGGAATACATAAAAAGTGAGTGAGTGATTTTATAAGTCCATGAGTACTGCCTGGGTGATTACAGAAGTACTAAGGTACTGCCTAAGTGATTGCACGACTGTAAAGATAGTGCCTGGATGATTTTATGAGTACATGAGTACTAGCTGAGTGATTACATAAGTACAAGAGTAGTGTGTGTATGATTGAAAGACTGCAAGGATAGTGCCTGGGTGATATGAAGCACTGTATAGCTAATGCATTGGTGATTGCATGAGTACAGCAGTAACGTCTGGGGGTTAAAGGATTACATATGTAACACCTGGGTGATTGCATGACTACAGGGATAACATCTGGGAATTTACATGACTACATAGGAAGTGACTGGGTGATTTTATGACTGCATGGGTACTTCTTGGGTGATTGCAGGACTACTGAGGTAGAGCCTGAGTGAATAAAGTAGTGCAACGGTAGTGCCTGGGTGATTATATAAGTCCATGAGTACTGACTACATGATTGAAAGAGTGCATGAGTAATACCTTGGTGATTGCATGAGTGCATAGGTAGTGCCTAGATGATTGCATGAGTCCACAGTAATACCTGAGTGATTACAGCAGTGCATATGTAGTGCCTGGATCATTCGAAGACTGCATGGGTAGTACTTGAGTGTTTTTATAACTGCATGAGTTTTGGGCCTAGCCAAATATAAAGCAGCACACTATTATATGATTCAACCATAAATCTCTCCATATTGTTAAAAGCCTGCATACATATGTCTCTACCTTTTCAAATCTAAAACAACTAGGTATACAATATTTCTGGAATATAGTAAAACCTAGAAACTGAGACATGTAATAGATCTGCCAGAGTGATTCCAAAACTCCATGGGTAGTGCTTGGGCGATTGAATGAGTTGAAGGGTAGTCACTGGATAATTGCAGGAAAAGATGGATAGTGACTGGCTAATTGCATGAGTGCAAACATACACGTTGAGTGCATAGATAAATGTATAAAAAGCACCTGAAGGCATAGATGAGTTTTTGAGTAATACCTAGGTGAATAGACGAATGGAACAGAAGGGCCTGGGTGATTCTATAACTGCAAGGATAGTGTGTGGGTTATTATATGACTACATAGGTACAGTCTGCATGATTGCATAACTGTAGGGGTAGTACATAACTAGTGCCTGGGTGATTGCATGACTGCAGGGGTAATATCTGGGGGATTACTGGAATACATAAAAAGTGAGTGGGTGATTTTAAAAGTGCATGGGTACTGCCTGTGTGATTACAGAAGTACTAAGGTACTGCCTGAGTGATTACAGGAGTGCAAAGGTAGTGCCTGGGTGATTCTATAAGTGTATTAGCAAGTAGACACATATCTCAGTCACAACACCATGCACAGCTCAAAACTTCACAGAGTACACTTCAATTTTCAAACAGACACTGAAAATTATGCGGTATATATGAAATATAACTTTTTTCACATCATACAAATTACTCTAATAAATAACATCTCTACAAACATCTCAAACCTCACTTTCAGGCTACTGCTTAACCATTCTACAACTACTTATAATATTACACCTACCCAAATAGAAAGTAGGCACCCTTAACATATCTTTAGTAAAAGTCTCACCATATTACTAAAATCATACATGAATATGTCTATACCATAACACTATCCAAACCTAAAAAAAACCACAGAACAAACTTCCAATTTCAAGCAAACATCAAACATTATGCGGCATACTTCAACGGTACCTCTCTAGAAACTTAAAAAAAGAAGCCTAATTAATAACACCTTATGTCACCATCTTTTACACCACACATTTGTGCTGCATCTTCACCATTCTACTAGTACTCACAGTCTTGAGCCTACCACATAAAAAGCAACAACACTTCTTTGTTATACATCATGCACCTCCGAATGTATAAGACATATGAAAATACATATACAAGTAGAAACATACTTGAGACAGAAGTCCATGCACACCTTAAAATTTGACAGACTCCACCTCCAAATTTAAAGCAACAGCTAAAATTATGCGGTATACTACAAATATACATATCCACACACTAAAACAAACTACCATAATCACTAATCCATATTCCAATATACACATAATACTATACAGAATCTATTTCAAACAACATTTAACTACAAATAAACATCTCTACATTTAATAATATATTTCAAACATCAAAGTTCTTGATTAATTATTTAACTTGAAAAATAAAGCTTACACATAATACACATAATACACCTCACAAATTTATAACTCACCTTCCAAATTGATTTGTAGAATATAAAATATCAGACACTCAGAAAACATTTTCTTATGCACACAAAAAATGTAATGCACTGCTCTCAGCAAGGCAAAACCAGTAATGGCAAAGTTTCCCTCTCTTTCTCCACACAAATACATGTAAGTAACAAATCACATTCCTTCCTACATTATTTCAAATTATAAAACACATTTCTATTGGTTAGACATATTAACCCTTACCAACAGACTTCTAAGAGTGCCTAAACTGGTTCTGGACTTTTCCACACTTCTGTCATTGGGCTATACGTGGGCTACATCTGGGTGATATTTGTGCTACATTTGGGCTCCTTTTTCACTGGTGGCCATCTTGGGAGACTTCAATTCAATCCAATAAACATTTTTCGATCTGATTTAGAAACATACATCATAAAAGTGTACATAAAAACAGTAAATCCTCTTTCTTAATACAATACAATGAGAATTAATTCAAACCAGTATGTAAAAATGGGTGTTACAAAGCCCAGCTCAGAGCAACTTCACGTTAACAGAATAGTAAAGTTCAATGTTTCGCAAGATCAATCTCAAGTACTTTGTGCAAAATACGTAATACGGGGTCCAAGTAAGATGCAACGCTCCAATACCTGACCAGTCTGCACTATATAAAACTGCAAAAAAACAAAAAATAAAATTTGTTTTGCACACTACTGTCATTGGGCTATATGTGGGCTACATCTAGGTGATATTTGTGCTACATTTGGGCTCTTTTTTCTCCGATGGCCATCTTGGGAGACTTATTTGTTAGGAAGTTTTCTAATTTCCTCATTTACTACAGTCTCGTCAGTAGGAAATGCTTTCAGTTTTTACTTTGAATCCATCAAGAAGACATTCAGATGTGTCACACATTTGCCATGAATTCAGAATGTTAGCACTCTAATTGCTCATTAGATCACTGTAGTAAAGCTACTGCTCACCAGGGAGTTAACTGGAAGTCTGTTGCTGGTATTGAAAGAGCATGTTTCAGTCTGCATGTCAGAATTTTTTAATGAAATAGAAGAGGATTTGAGAAGTAACTCAAAATGTGCCCTAATTTTTCTTTCTGGAGCACTAACCATAATTTCTAAGGCAAAATGAACCCCCTCATTTTATTCCTTTTTAATTAAATGTTTTAAGTGTTACCAGTTTATTCCAATCAAGATGGCTTCAGGTGTGCCATAATGTTGTCATAAGTAAGACTGTGCGCGCTCTAGTTGACTTTAGAACACTCTGGGAAGCTGCAGTAGAACACAAAGGAATCAACTGACAGGCTGCTCCTGTTGAAGTATAACAGGAAGATATTTGAGATCTCACTTAAAACATGTCCTAATTTTTCTTTCTACAGCACTAACCATAATTTCTATGACAAAATGAACCCCCTCATTTTTTTCCTTTTTAAATTAAATGTTTTAAGTGTTATCAGTTTATTCCAATCAAGATGGCCTCAGGTGTGCCATACTTTTGTCATAAGTAAGACTGTTAGCTCTCTAGCTGTTCTTTAGAACACTCTGGGAAGCTGCAGTAGAACACAAAGGAATCAACTGACAGTCTCTGCCCTTGTTGGATGTACATGTTTTATTGAGAATGTCAGACTTCATTCTCACATGACTGAGAAAGATAATGTGAATTTACAGAAAATATGCTCTCATTTTAGCTTCTGGAGCACCTTCCAAACCTCTATGGGACAAGCATGAGAAAATAGTTTTCTCTCAAACATGATTAATGATATCCCAGCAGAAGGTTTTTCACAGGGTAAAATCACCTTAGAACACACCACAATTTCAAAAATTATTATGGTACCATCAACAAATGAATTCTAATGTAACTAAAGTCTGGTATCACCCTTTATAGTTCTCCTTTTGGTGACTCTCAAAACCTTCTATTCACTACAATGCATTTCAATGGGGTGCTATCATGTATATTGGTCCCAAGATGGCTGCCAGCAATTCCAGGATGAAGTGCTGACAGCCAATCAGATCTCACGATGGGATGTGTGGTTAGGCTCCGCCCAGATATCGATATTTTTTATTTTTGAATTTCTTAGAAACTACTGAATGGATTTACACCATTTAAAAAAAAGCACGCTTTCTAAACCAAGACCTACCTTTTTTTCCAAATTTGGTGTAATTCCGTTCAGCAGTTCGGGCTGTAACCTGTTTCAAAATTACTATGGAAAATAACATGGGGAAAACGCGCTTTGAGACCCCCCCTTTTTTCTCGGCCCCCGCTTGACGAATCACCCCGAAACTTTCAACACAGGAGCTGACCGGTTCGCCCCATTAGTTTTAAAAATTTTGCGAAGATTCGTTAACCAGCGCCAAAGATATTGGCAAAAGAAACAACACTTTTTTAATAGAAACGAAGTTCCTAACTATTACTATATAACATATTACATAGTGTATATAGCAACTCTGTAGTTATAGTTAGGGCTACCAGAGATACAAGTTCTTTACATTTTTTGCCCCTTAATAATTTTGCTCCTGTTTGACAAATTTCCACGCAACTTTTCAGACCTATTGCCCCCATTACATTGGCGTGTGGTCAACGGAGTGCAATGGAGTATCATTATTTGTGGGAACATAGTGCATGTTAGTGTGGCGAGTTATAGTTAGTGTTGTCTGGTTAGCATGCTGAAAAGAGTGTGTAACAAGGTGTACTGCTTATAGTAAATTTAAGGTAGTGGATAAACAGTAAATGAAAGCTATAACTATAAATTTAGAATTTTGAAACTTTGTGATATTGGTAATCTGTAGTGACCCCTTTCACGATTCTACATTGTATGTTGCACACTCTTACCTTGCCCACTAGGGCAACACACAACACAATGGTGACTGCCTATTCGTCTACATTGTTATGTCTATTTGAAGCCCTTGTGTGACGTCAGCAGACATAGGCTAGGGACTGTTTAATATTAGCATTTTTGATTCGCAGCTAGATGTGTGTTGTGTCATGAATGTAATAACTATAATACATGCGGTAACCATGGTATGATTTTGGATGTTTATATTTTTTATATTATGTATTTACTTTACTCCTAAGTCTGTTGTTTTTGTTGATTGTGTTTTCAAGTACATGTGATTATGTAAGGCAAATATTATGTAATGTTGTTTCAAAATACAACTGCTCACAGTAACTAAGGCAGATTTCTGCCAAAACGCATCTCTATGTTCTGTTGCTGTAAGCAATACATTTTTTACACAAACTGGAGTGCCTGTCTTCCTTAAGCGATTGCGAGGAGTTGTGGTTCTAGTGAGAGGAAATTAATGGATCCTTCTCTAGGAATGGCCTGTGGATGAGAAAGTACAGTGCAATGAACATTGATTCCATTAAGCATTTGCATGAGGGGTTGGAATCTCAGGAAGCTAGTTTTTGAAGGTTGATTGCTGCTGCCTCTTTCTTCACTGCCCTACAGTTTATGGTGGAAGGTACAGCAGGGCAAAATAGAGAGAGAGAGAAAGAGTATCTACGACTAGTAATAAGGCCACAATCACAACATAGGGCCCAGTCAAGGTAACAATAAATTATTCCCTTGCTCAACCCTTGGTAGCTGGGTGTGAACAGGAAGGCTTAATTTAGGCAACAGGTGTGTAAAGCATTTAAAAACACCAATACTTTAACCACATAAGACACAATAAACAATACAAAATCCAACACCAATTTATAAACATTGGAAATATTTGTATGAATAAAATGACACCAAAATGAAAAACAACTCCACTGTAGGAAACCAGAGAAATGGCTTTTTAAAGATTAAATACTTTATAGTGCCTAAAAACAAAAGTGACAACTTGGGACATCTGGTCACACTTAATCGGGACAAAGTCAAAGTTTGAGTCTGACCAGCGATGGAGCGCAGGTCGGATATACTGAGTGGTATGTCATGTTTTTACCTTCAGACTTCGGACTTAGTCTTTTCTTGGAGATTTTTCTCTCAAAGTCAAGCAAGGCGACAACAGTGGCTTGGTAGTCTGGAGCTCCGGAGCTGTCAGCAGAATGAACCTGAAATCCAGGCTGGGTTGTGGTTTGACATTGATGGCTTGGCTCTTGTTGATGGGTCGGTCCACTTATGGAGCTTTTTATGAAAAATTCTCCAAAGTTATTCAAACTTATAGAACTTCTTCCAGAAGTTCCTTTTAGGGTCCTTTTTAGGGTTCTAAAGTGTCCACCATACTAGTTCCATAAGCTTTGAGTTGCTCCTTGGGATATTGGGACTATGTCTCCCACAATGCACCCGGTCAAATCTTTTGAGGTCCAGCTGAATGTGGTCAGTGCATTTCTTCTAGCTTGAGATGGTGCAGGTGGAGCTCTTTTGACCCTTTGCTTTCAGGGAACCCACTCCTTCACATTACAAAGCAAGGCAAACCTCCCCTTATGGGCTGCAGCTCCAAAGTGTGCAGCAGGTACAGTCAATCCTCTTAGTGTAGGCTAGGGTTCCAGCACTGCAGTCCTTCATCTTCTTGTAGTTTCAAGCAGCGATCAATGTTGCTGGGCAGCTCTCCCATATTTATCAGTTGTTCTTGGGTGACAAGCAGGGGCACCCTGACCAATGGAGTGCAGGGTGCCACCCTCAGGTATGGCATCTTTTTCCAAAGTGTGGCATATTCTTGTCCCAGGAAGCGCTAATTTTAAAAATCTTAAATGGAGAAACTCTCTCCTGGAGGTTAAGATCTGGCTAAGCGAACCCACTGGCATGGCTCACTTTCCCTAACACTCCCCTTCTAGCCCATCTGTTAATTCAATTACTTGGGCTCCTGTCTGGTTGGGGTGCCGGAAGTGAGGATGAGTGTGTGTCCTATCCTAACTTTCATTCCCTCTTTGAAGACCAGTTTGGCTACTCCACCCCATCCTGCCTTTTGCTCTGCAGCGGCAGATTTCCTCCCACCATATTTCCATTGTCTCTCTGCAGGCTACTGTACACTGTCAAAGGCTGGCTAATCAGCAGAGGTTGCTGGAAGTCTGGATTTTAGTTAATCAGAAAAGCAATTTCTATACCTTCTTTTCTGTAATAGTTATAATACATCCAGGGGCTCATTTCGATGGCAGGCGGAAAGCCTCCCTCCGACAGATGGAACCTTCCTGAACGCGTTGGAGCCCTTCCGACCGACTCGGTTGATCTACAGTCCGACTGCCCGATTATGATGTTCACGGTCAGAACCTAACTTGGCAGTTCATTGCGACTCGGTTCTGACTGACTCGTGGAGTATGCATGTCGGTCAGAACCGCACCGTAACCTCCTCCTATGTACGGCGTTTCCGCTGTCAGGATTATGATGTCAGTTTCCAACAGCCTTTCCACGCAGGGCTTTCCGACATGGAAAGGCCTTGATCCACGGCCTATGGTTGGTGGCCAAGGAGGTACATAAGGTACCCTACTGTAAATCCCTGCACTGTGTGACAGGCACCAGGGGTTGCCTGCCACAGGGTACAGGGTTTTACACACACACCGCATTTCCCCATAGGAGCCTGTGTTACTGCAGGTTCTCGGGCATAACACAAGCTCCCATAGGAAACAACGGGAATCCAACCGAACAGTGTTCGGTCAATCGTAATCCAGTGGTTGCAACCGCAAGTCGGTTAGTCCCGAGGCTGCCTGGCATCATAATGAGCCCCCTAATCTTGGCAAGTTGTTGGATGTAGCATAACTATTCTTTTAAGTCTTTGAATTATTATTTTAGCTCACTCCTGTCTATAGTTATGCTTTATTAAAGTATTCCCATGTTAGCTTAGGTTCACTGACACAATATCGACCCCCATAACATGAACCTACACAAAGAGTGCATGCATGCAAAAATATTGACGAACAATACTTACCATTAAAAATGCAAAGTTATCAAGAAACATTATTGTATTAAAAAATTGAATTAAAAAATATCTAGTACAAAAATAAATAAACATATAAATTAACAAAAATATCAACATCCGCAATATCGACAACATAAACATTGCCTAAATATAATTAATTTTTAACCAAAAACATTAAATACACACATAGGTGCCCCCTGGAGGCTGCAGGGTGATGGGGGCCATGCTAGGGGCCCCCAATGTTGCTTTCTGACAGGCTTTCCATGTCGGAAAACCCAACATGGAAAGCCTGTCAGAAACCGGCATCGTAATCCCTACGACGGAAACTCCATCCATAGGCATTACGGGCAGGCCTCCGACTGGTCAACAATCACCTTGTGCCTGTCAGAATCCAGCCGGAATGACCGGCTGGTTTCACTTTCAACCGCCTGCATAGTAATGCAGCACTTTAAACTTAAACCTGCGATGGACGGAGGCTTGCCGGGTCTTCTTGTAATGAGGCCCTGTGAACAGAAGAAAATTGATCAAACATATAAAAAAAAGTATTTATAACCATTAATAATGTTTAAATCATAGCTGAATCAACTGATAAGCAAAACTAACAAAATAAAAATAATAAACATTTACTTTTTTTTTCTACTACAGGCTGCAACATTTTCATTCAAAAAACTGCACTAAAGAAACCAACTAAATATACCAAAAATAGTGACTATTGTTTTGAATATACTGACAAATAAAACCAACTAAACACCAACTAATAATAATTATAATTTTGTACTCCATTTTTTCTCAAAAACAACATAAAAGCACAAAAAAACAACAAAGAACTTCAAAGAAAAATCAAAAACGACAAAAACAACATATAAGTAATATATAAGTAAAAAATTTTATATTGCATGTATTAATCATTTTTATATATATATTCACATGATAACTAAGAAAATCACAGAAGGGGCTAAATTAATTTCTTCACAAAAAGGGAAACTTCTGCTCTGTTACATGGGCTACACTTATACCCAAGAAATAAGATCAACTAATCACATACATTGGAAATGCATCAAATACTACTCTAATTCCTGCTATCAGAGGGCAACAACTAGGGAAACTACAGTTATAAATGTTAAAGAACATAACCTCCCCCCCCCCCAGTGTTAGTGAAATTGAGGTCAGAGATGTCTTAGAAAACATCAAAGAGGCATGCACTAGCTTACAACAACCAAGCAATCAAATAATAAACGACGTCCTAATCCTTGTCCCAAGGCATGTAACTTGGCAGTTACCTGCTATCCCAGTGAAATACTACCTGAATATACACTAACACATAAAGAGTAACAATTCCTTCTTCATGAAAATAAAAGTAATAAAAAAGAATTAACATCTTTGCCACCCCTACTAATATCCAAAAACTAAAACAATGCAAAACCTGGATGATGGATGGGGCATTCAAAATATGTCCCAAGCCAATCTACCAGTTATACACTATCCCTGGAGAATACCATGAAACAATCATACCTTTCATATATACACTACTACCCAATAAACATTCTACAACCAACATAGACCACCTAATAAAAATAAAACAACAGACAGAAAATTACTTCCCTCCAAAAATAATCATTGACTTCGAACAAGTAATGTTACAAGCAATTTTAAAACTTTACCCACATACAGCAATACAAGGAAGTTATTACCACTTCAATCAGAATATATGAAGGCATCTACAAAAATCTATCCTAAACGTAGAATATGCTACAAACAGTGGGGCCGATTCACAGAACTAATCTGAGATAAAATCCTAAACTTACTACTTTTGGTATTCACAGAAGGCATTTAGTAGTAGTAAAGTTAGGACTCCTAACTTTACTCTCTAAATGCCTTTGTGAATACAAGAAATCGTAAAGTTAGGATTTTGTCTCAGTTTAATAGTAGTAAAGTTAGGAGTCCTAGCTTCACTACTACTAAATGCCTTCTGTGAATACCAAAAGTATTACGTTTAGGATTTTATCTCAAATTAGTTCTGTGAATCGGCCCCCGTAACTTTGCATATCAAATAAAAAAATGAGTAGCCCTACCATACATTCCCATAACTGAAGTGCCAAACTAATACAACCTACTTATAGAAAGTCTATCTAGACTATTTCGGAAACATATGGGAAGGGAGACTGCACAGAACAGGACATAGAAGGCAACCCAAATTCCACATTCCCTGATGGAATGTTTACAACAGTACTCTAGCCCAAATCGCTAAAACCAATAATGCAGTGGAAGGATAGCATAACACCTTTCAATCCACATTAGGAAGAACACTACCAAGGGCCTCATTACGATGTCGGTCGGAAACCAAACCGACCGACTCCTTGTAGCAATCGGTTCCGACCGACTCACGTTCAGCGAGTCTGACCGACCTATTACTATGCTTCCTAACACCGTTCGGAAAGTCACCCATTGACTTCAATGGGAGCCTGTGTTCCAACCGACAACACAGGCTCCCATTGAAAAAAGGGGTGGTGCAGAAAGCTGTGCACCCTGTGGCGGGCACCCCATGGTGTCTGCCACACTGTGCATGGTTTAACAGGGGGTCCCTTGGGTACCCCTACAGCCACCAACTGGAGGGCTAAGGATGAAGGGGGGCCTGCTAGGAAGGTTTCTGATAGCCTTTTCATGTCTCACAGACCGAGTCGGAAAGGCTGTTGGAATCCGACATCGTAATACATTGGTCGGAAATGCGGTCCATAGAGCTGTACGATTCAGCTTCGACCGACTTGGAGTTTCCGAATGCCAGTCGGAACCGATTCAGAATGACCGAACGGTTTGCTTTCTGAACGACATCATCGTAATCGGTCGGTCGGAAATATTCCCGACTGAGTTGCAAACATAGGTTCCGACATGGTTTAGGGGAATCCGACTGCCGTTCGGAGCCTATCCGACCAACAACGTAATCAGCCCCCAAGTCTACACAAGCTACTAGAATCTATAAAAAAAGAACAAACCTACCAAGAACTAAGACTAGACCAATCTGTAAGTAAGGGCCCAATTACAATGGTGGCGAGACCGCCACCGACAACCCGTCAGTGGCAGTCCCACCAGCATCGGTGACTCATTCACCGCCCGCCACATTACGATGGCAGGCAGTGTGTTGGCGGTCGGAAAGACTGACTGTGATGCATCCGATGGGCTCCTTGAACCCACCAGTGCAGCGGAGGGGGTTGTAGTCCCAACCATGGTGACGGTGCCTGCCAGGCATTGCCGTAGGGATTACAATGTCCCTTTCTGCCCGCCTTTTCATGACAGTTAATTTGCCATGTAAAGGCTGGTGGAACGGGACTTTGGGGGCCCGTAGCGGGCCCCTCTTCCCCCCTGGCCCCCCGATGTGGGCACTGAACATGACCCTGCAACATGTGGCAGGCACCGCATGGTGCAAGTCACCTAGTGCAGGGATATGTGCAGTGTCCCTATTTTTTATTGCAGCAGTACTACAGCCAGAAGCACCCGCCTCTGTACAAAGTATAGGCATTGCGACCGCCGTGGTGGTGGTCACATTGTAATGCCTATGTCTGGACCGCCGACAGCCTGTCGGGCGGTCCCGATTCCCAAAAGGGTGGCGTGCAGACGTAAGTCTGTCCGCCATCCTAATCAGCCCCTAAGATAGGTCCTAAACTAAGTGAACAAACCAAAACAATTTACGAGCACTTGCAATACAAAACTAGATTATTCCCAAAACACCCAAGGACTAGAATACATAGATACAATTGCAACATCTATATTAAACTATCCAAACACCATCTAATACAAAAATTCAAATGCACCAAACCAAAAACTTTCATTTAAATGTAATAAATATTATGTCATATTTTTTGAAATTCGAACAATAACATATGACATATTAAAATTATTACAATAAAAAAAACAACACAAAATAAATCTAAAAAAATAAACGTTTCCCACTGATATTAAAATAATCAAAAATAACTTACAGTTTTGTTGCAGTAGATCGTCCTCAAACAAATAGATTTCCCAAACGAAGTCAATCAAAATCCATATCAAAAATAAATCCCCCTCCAAAAAATGAAAAAATACAGCTGTAAAAAAAGAGGCACATATGGACTTGCCTTGACCAGTGCACCAATCTTTCTAGTATACTGCAGTCCTTTGAGACAATACTGAGTGAAGTGAGAAGTAAATTATTACGCCCTATGAGGTCCTTTAAACTGCTGGGGCCTCGCTGGTTCGATGCCGCTTGTACTAAGGCACTTAGCAATTTACATACGGCACTGTGAAATAAACCAAGAGATAAGGCTGTGGTCATGCTCCTCCACTACCAGTATAAGGAAACTAGGAAGGTTAGGCCAAGAACCCTGAAGGAGGAGGCCTGGGAAAATCTTTTACACGCTGCACTCTCTAAAAATACAAGAGAGTTTTAGGCTATAATTTATTCTCCCTTCTTGAAACAAGACTTAGGTCCAAATTTAGATGTACATGTGGGCTCTTGGGTTAACCATTATTTTGATATATTTGGGACAGTTCCTGAAGGGGAAAACTATCCTACCAATGGTGAATCTAACGGCCCTCTAACCCTTTTAACATTCTCTATGGTAGAGGTGAGATGTGGAATCCTGCAGTGCAGTAGCGCTAAGGCTTCTGGCCCTGACCGAGCCCCTATAGATTTCTTTTTTGATAACCCAGATCTTTGGATACCCCTGTTGTCTAACGTGTTTAATGCAATTGTGGTAGCGGGCCCGCCTGACTCATGAAAAAAGACAATCATTCTTCCTATATATAAAAAGGGTGACAAATCATTGCCTAAAAATTACAGGCCCATTTCCCTTTTGGACGGCACAGTTAAATTGATGGGACATCTATTATTAAATAGATTAGAGGACTGGGCCACTGCAAAAAATATTTTAATACCGGCACAACACGGTTTTAAGAAAGGGAAAGGGACCCTGGATCAATGTTTAAACTTGAACTTGATTGAAGCTAAGTATACTCTAGCTAAAGAAGGTAAAATCTATATGGCATTCACAGACCTATCAGCAGCGTTTGATTGTGTCTCCCACCATAATGTTTGGAGAATTGTGAAAGAGATGGGTGTATATGAGACAATTATATCTTTCATACGACAATGGTATTGCCAAACATAGGCGTGTGTATGGTATGGTAGCCAGGGGGAATGTACAAGATGGTTCCCCATTCATAGGGGAGTTAGGCAGGGTTGTGTCCTGGCCCCTTTTTTGTTTTCTGTTTACACGAATGGCGTTGAATCCTGTTTGGCAAATTCTACAACAGATGTCCCTATATTAAATAAAATGTGTATTCCTATTCTAGTATACGCAGATGATGCAGAGCTGATAGCAAGGACTGGGTAGCACTGCAGAAATGTATTGATGAGTTTGTGCTTTTTATGGCTTCATTAGATCTCCTGGTCAATTAATCTAAATTTATATTCTGATTACAGGGAAACGGTCCAAAAAATTACCATCTTTCCATCTTTCTGAACATAGAATTGAAATCACCCAAACCTTTTTATATCTGGGTGTTGTATCCAATAGCATGGCCTCATGGACTAATATGGTAGTTAATAGATGTAATTTTCTAAAGAAAAGTATTCTGGCTATATTTTATTTTATAAAAAAACTAGGTTCTAAGCCATTGGGGACCATCCAAAAGATGTATTCAGCAAAAGCAGTCTCTGTAGCCACATATAGGGAAGGGATTTGGGGTTAGGCAAAGGTTGATGCCTTACAAAGTATAGAAGATTCCTTTTTTTGAAAAGACTTTTAGTTCTCCCTAATAGTTGTTTTAATTTTTATTTGCACAAAGAGCTGAATGCACCTTATATATCAGACTTAGCTTGTCTTGCCCTGATTTTATTATGGCACTCATTATGGAGAAGGGAAACTGTGGCCCTGACACAAAATATTATAAGGGACTGTTTAACCCTTGAGCAGGTACAGAATGTCTCCTGGATCCAATATGTTAAAGATCCATTGACCGCTTTGGGACTGCAATCTCTGTTTACGAATCCAGTTAATTGTCAAGACCTCTAAAGACAAAATCAAAAAACTCTTTTTAACAGAAAGGTGGAACGATAGGCATGAAAGCAATCGTAATAAACTCTACTATGGGGTCGATTCCGATGTCGTCCGGAAGCGCACCTAACAGTATTCGTCCGGAAAAAAACCAAGCCGAACGCGTGTTTTCCGACCGATTCGAATACCACACCGAACGAACAAGTAAGATGCGCACAACAGCCCAGAATCCGAGCGAGCCGTACTTACCCAATCCAGCTCCTCTTCCCCGCCCGAGCCGGATCCGCAAACGCCGATTCGAGCCGCACGGAAGCAAATACACAGCACCTTCCGGCCGGACTAGTACGATGCGCGCTCCGTACGCACTGAACCCGTTGCTACGTCCGGCACGTTTCAGCATCCGGGAGAGCCACACATAAGCTCCGATTCGCGCCACAAGAAGATCCACGGCTACGAGACGAACAAGCCAGCGACGAGTATGAGTCGAAGACACGAGAAACCCGAACGAGACGACCCAACCATGAATCCCATCGCGCAGGTCCTACCAATTCTCTACATCTATTACCGGGACCGGTACGGACGCGTATGGCGCAGACGGTAAGTCAAACACCCACAACACAAACAAACGACACGTACCCGAAATATGTCACACACACATAGGGATGCACAAATGACGTACACTAGCAACAGCACAATCATAGGGGTGGTATGGGCATCACCAATGCCATACACACCCATAGGGGCCTGGATGCCTGCCACCACCACCACCCCTACTCAGGGGGGCCTGGATGCCTATCACTACTACCATCCTCACTCATGGGGGGCTGGATGCCTATCACTACTACCATCCCCACTCATGGGGGGCTGGATGCCTATCACTACTACCATCCCCACTCATGGGGGGCTGGATGCCTATCACTACTACCATCCCCACTCATGGGGTGCTGGATGCCTGCCACTACTATCATCCCCACCCTTGGTGTGATGGATGCCTGCCGCCACCACTACCCCTACTCATGGGGGGCAGGATGCCTGCCACCACTACCATCCCCACTCATGGGGGGCAGGATGCCTATCACTACTACCATCCCCACTCATGGGGGGCTGGATGCCTATCACTACTACCATCCCCACTCATGGGGGGCTGGATGCCTATCACTACTACCATCCCCACTCATGGGGGGCTGGATGCCTATCACTACTACCATCCCCACTCATGGGGTGCTGGATGCCTGCCACTACTACCATCCCCACCCTTGGTGTGATGGATGCCTGCCACCACCACTACCCCTACTCATGGGGGCAGGATGCCTGCCACCACTACCATCCCCACTCATGGGGGGCAGGATGCCTATCACTACTACCATCCCCACTCATGGGGGGCTGGATGCCTGCCACTACTACCATCCCCACTCATGGGGGAAGGATGCCTATCACTACTACCATCCCCACTCATGGGGGGCTGGATGCCTGCCACTACTACCATCCCCACTCATGGTGTGCTGGATGCCTGCCACTACTACCATCCCCACCCTTGGTGTGATGGATGCCTATCACTACTACCATCCCCACTCATGGGGGGCTGGATGCCTATCACTACTACCATCCCCACTCATGGGGGCCTGGATGCCTATCACTACTACCATCCCCACTCATGGGGTGCTGGATGCCTGCCACTACTACCATCCCCACCCTTGGTGTGATGGATGCCTGCCACCACCACTACCCCTACTCATGGGGGGCAGGATGCCTGCCACCACTACCATCCCCACTCATGGGGGGCTGGATGCCTATCACTACTACCATCCCCACTCATGGGGGGTTGGATGCCTATCACTACTACCATCCCCACTCATGGGGGGCTGGATGCCTATCACTACTACCATCCCCACTCATGGGGGCTGGATGCCTATCACTACTACCATCCCCACTCATGGGGTGCTGGATGCCTATCACTACTACCATCCCCACTCATGGGGGGCTGGATGCCTATCACTACTACCATCCCCACTCATGGGGGGCTGGATGCCTATCACTACTACCATCCCCACTCATGGGGTGCTGGATGCCTGCCACTACTACCATCCCCACCCTTGGTGTGATGGACGCCTGCCACCACCACTACCCCTACTCATGGGGGGCAGGATGCCTGCCACCACCACCATCCCCACTCATGGGGGGCAGGATGCCTATCACTACTACCATCTCCACTCATGGGGGGCTGGATGCCTATCACTACTACCATCCCCACTCATGGGGGCCTGGATGCCTATCACTACTACCATCCCCACTAATGGGGGCCTGGATGCCTATCACTACTACCATCCTCACTCATGGGGGGTGGATGCCTATCACTACTACCATCCCCACTCATGGGTGGCTGGATGCCTATCACTACTACCATCCCCACTCCTGGGGGGCTGGATGCCTATCACTACTACCATCCCCACTCATGGGGGCATGAATCCCATCGTGCAGGTCCTACCAATACTCTACATCTATTACCGGGACCGGTACGGACGCGTATGGCGCAAACGGTAAGTCAAACACCCACAACACAAACAAACGACACGTACTCGAAATATGTCACACACACATAGGGATGCACAAATGACGTACACTAGCAACAGCACAATCATAGGGGTGGTATGGGCATCACCAATGCCATACACACCCATAGGGGCCTGGATGCCTGCCACCACCACCACCCCTACTCAGGGGGGCCTGGATGCCTATCACTACTACCATCCTCACTCATGGGGGGCTGGATGACTATCACTACTACCATCCCCACTCATGGGGGGCTGGATGCCTATCACTACTACCATCCCCACTCATGGGGGGCTGGATGCCTATCACTACTACCATCCCCACTCATGGGGTGCTGGATGCCTGCCACTACTACCATCCCCACCCTTGGTGTGATGGATGCCTGCCACCACCACTACCCCTACTCATGGGGGCAGGATGCCTGCCACCACTACCATCCCTACTCATGGGGGCAGGATGCCTATCACTACTACCATCCCCACTCATGGGGGCTGGATGCCTATCACTACTACCATCCCCACTCATGGGGGCCTGGATGCCTATCACTACTACCATCCTCACTCATGGGGGGCTGGATGCCTATCACTACTACCATCCCCACTCATGGGTGGCTGGATGCCTATCACTACTACCATCCCCACTCATGGGGTGCTGGATGCCTCCCACTACTACCATCCCCACCCTTGGTGTGATGGATGCCTGCCACCACCACTACCCCTACTCATGGGGGGCAGGATGCCTGCCACCACTACCATCCCCACTGATGGGGGGCAGGATGCCTATCACTACTACTATCCCCACTCATGGGGGGATGGATGCCTATCACTACTACCATCCCCACTCATGGGGGGCTGGATGCCTATCACTACTACCATCCCCACTCATGGGGGGCTGGATGCCTATCACTACTACCATCCCCACTCATGGGGTGCTGGATGCCTGCCACTACTACCATCCCCACCCTTGGTGTGATGGATGCCTGCCCCCACCACTACCCCTACTCATGGGGGGCAGGATGCCTGCCACCACCACCATCCCCACTCATGGGGGGCAGGATGCCTATCACTACTACCATCCCCACTCATGGGGGGCTGGATGCCTGCCACTACTACCATCCCCACTCATGGGGGGCAGGATGCCTATCACTACTACCATCCCCACTCTTGGGGGGCTGGATGCCTGCCACTACTACCATCCCCACTCATGGGGTGCTGGATGCCTGCCACTACTACCATCCCCACCCTTGGTGTGATGGATGCCTATCACTACTACCATCCCCACTCATGGGGGGCTGGATGCCTATCACTACTACCATCCCCACTCATGGGGTGCTGGATGCCGGCCACTACTACCATCCCCACCCTTGGTGTGATGGATGCCTGCCACCACCACTACCCCTACTCATGGGGGCCTGGCTGCCCATCACTACTACCATCCCCACTCATGGGGGGCAGGATGCCTGCCACCACTACCATCCCCACTCATGGGGGGCAGGATGCCTATCACTACTACCATCCCCACTGATGGGGGGCTGGATGCCTATCACTACTACCATCCCCACTCATGGGGGGCAGGATGCCTATCACCACTACCATCCCCACTCATGGGGGGCTGGATGCCTGCCACTACTACCATCCCCACTCATGGGGTGCTGGATGCCTGCCACTACTACCATCCCCACCCTTGGTGTGATGGATGCCTATCACTACTACCATCCCCACCCTTGGTGTGTTGGATGCCTGCCACCACCACTACCCCTACTCATGGGGGGCAGGATGCCTGCCACCACTACCCCTACTCATGGGGGGCAGGATGCCTGCCACCACTACCATCCCCACTCATGGGGGGCAGGATGCCTATCACTACTACCATCCTCACTCATGGGGGGCTGGATGCCTGCCACTACTACCATCCCCACTCATGGGGCGCTAGATGCTTATCACTACTACCATCCCCACTCATGGGGGGCTTGATGCCTGCCACTACTACCTTTCCCACTAATGGGGTGCTTGATGCCTGCCACTACTACCATCCCCACCCTTGGTGTGATGGATGCCTATCACTACTACCATACCCACCCTTGGTGTGATGGATGCCTATCACTACTACCATCCCCACTCATGGGGGGCTGGATGCCTGCCACTACCACCACCCCTACTCATAGGACGGGTAATGCATGACACAACCAGCATACTCCCACATAAGGAATCACAGAAAATTACATCCACCCAAACAACATGACAAGCGTGTGTAGTCCATGTCTTATGCCAACAACACAAAACATGACAATGAACATACAATGTGACCCACTATCACATGTGTGACACATAAAAGTGTGTGGCCTCCACAATACAAGCCGACCATGGCCACTGTGGCAATGGGGCCCAAAGCCCCATCACCACAGTCACCAAAAGGGAAGTGTGGGGTCCAAGGCTGATGCACCTTTTGATCAGTGTGGCAATGGGGCCCAAAGCACCATCACCACAGTCACCAAAAGGTAAGTGTGGGGTCCAAGGCTGATGCACCTTTTGATCAGTGTGACAATGGGGCCCAAAGCCCCATCACCACAGTCACCAAAAGGTAAGTGTGGGGTCCAAGGCTGATGCACCTTTTGATCAGTGTGGCAATGGGGCCCAAAGCACCATCACCACAGTCACCAAAAGGTAAGTGGTGGGTCCAAGGCTGATGCACCTTTTGATCAGTGTGGCAATGGGGCCCAAAGCACCATCACCACGGTGATCATAAGGTAAGTGTAGGCATGGTAAAAGCTGCCAAAGACAAACTGTATGGATGAATCCTGGTCACACAACAACTAAAACATCTGTGACATAGTAGTGCTTGTGTCCCATTGCAACATAGATTGGGCGAGGCTAACAGTGCAGTGACACAGAAACATCGTTTTGGCCATGTGCATACAAACATCACACATGGGGGACCACATTGCCAACAATCAGCCAATGACAGAAGTGACCATCATGATGCTGACCCACATATCTGCACCTATGGACACACAAATGTATATAACCTGTGGAGACTGTCGATGTCAGGTGAACAAATACCATACCATGGCAGCAATGGGACATACAAACCATGATCATTGTGCTGACTGATGACCCAGGAGTCCCAGGGAGAGCAGGGGAAAATCACCAAACAACATACAGCCAATGGCACACTACAGAAATGCCAATGCAGTGATGCAAATGCACTAACACAAACAGGCAGACTCACACTGCATATCAAACACAACAGGTGATGGGGTGTGTGCCAGTGTCCCCAGGCAACCACACAACACATGAGGAGGCCTGAATCCCAATTACACAGACGTGTATACAGTGCCACACACAAGTAACTCATGGATTGGATTCCCCTATGTGGGCAATCTGGCATTGTTAGATGAGAGGGAGCCCAAATTACACATGTCACACAAGCTTGTAGGAACAGCAACTAACACAGCAAGAGACACACCCACCACAGCACTACCCCCAGGGACCCCACATTGTGCAGACACTAGCCTGCATGACAATTCCACTGTGATGACAAAGGTAGATGTTGATCACACTGTGAACCACAGCCATGTGTCCTCAGCTACAAACTACCATCACACCTACACAAGCTCCAAACAATCAGCAGGGCCTGCCAGCCAAGGCCAATATGGAGGTAGTGGTCTAGCCGTGCAACAACTCACATTTGCACACTCAACACCACACACCCTGATCTCCACCAATGTGCAGCAGTGAAGCTCACATGGACTGGTGACATTGCACATGCACCCATGACAATCCCAGGGGTGGTGGGGGAACTAAGGTGCAGAAACCCATCACACATGCCCACTCAACATGACTCGTCTATGTATGACACACAGCACAGTACGCCGTACATGCGCATGATGTGAAATCCACCACAAACAATGGGATCCTGGCCATAGTCACACACCAACGAAGAAGCCAAGGTGAGACACAAAGAACACACGTACACAACTTCCAACATTGCAGCTCTGACCCTGAGGAGTGGCAGCAGTCACACACACAACACGTCACAATCACTGAAAGCTACCACAAATTCAAAATCACATCACTTGTGTAAACAACAAGTGCCAAGGGGAATCCTGAATGTGCCCCATCAGCGTTTGCCCACATCCCCAGCCCTGACAACAAAGACAACCTGGGATGACAACCTCATGAACATCAGTTTGCCATGCACCCACATCACGGAGAAACCAGGTCCAAGATGCTGGATGAACACATACCAACTCTGCAAGCATCACAAACAGGAACATCCCTAGGGAGACATCCTGTGTATGAAAAGGGAAGGGAACATGCACAGACATGCTCACACAACACAGAACACGGGCACACGCAATGTCACCAGATTACACACAGCCATGAGGGCACTCCACTCCTGTGGAAGGTCCACTGTGCCAAACCTTGTCTGTGCACGACTCAAACATATCAGCAGGACACTCCGTCAGTGAGTCAACAACTACAACACACAGAAGCCTCTGCTCACATCAGCCTGGGTACGGGAGTGTCACGTCAGTCATCTGCATACACCCAAAACACATGGCAATCCAGTTGTACTGTATACACAGATGAGTCCTCCAAAATTGATGTGCAAAACTGCATGTCCAGTGGAGACTGGCACACAGTCAGGGTACTAGGAACATTGGACAGTGGTAAGCCCAACAGATGTGCAACGGTGTAGGACAAAGATGGTAATCTACAAATGCTAAACGTACATCCCTGTGTCAAATGCTGAACATTACACCCTCAGACTGCAGCAAGGGATGCTATAGATCCAGACTAGATTAGGACACATATCCCATGGATCACATGGAGCCCATCACAGCAAAACTTCATTTACCTGATCTGAACACAATTACAACAGCAAATGCATGATTCTACACATCTACATCGTGTACCACCAAAGATTAACCACAAGTAAACAAAAGAGGCTTTATTCAGCAAGTGTGCAACTGAAATCAAAAGTCCAAAATTAACTACGGCCAATGTCCAGTCCAAATACACAGTCCCAACAGGGTGATGTGTGACAACTTGTCACCAATTGCTTGCCTGCACAGGTACCGACAGGGGACATCCCCCTTGGAGGGGCATACGAGGGGCAGGCCAGGCACCGCAGGGACAGGATCAGGGGATGCCAGAAGGAGGCAGGGAAGGTGAGGTGGGTGCAGGAGTGTCACCGGCAACTGCAGTGGAGGTGTCTGACTCAGGGGGGCCGGCACCACCGCAGGGCCCAAGTCCGATGGTGTTGGTGCTGCAACCACTGCAGTGGGCTGGTCAAATGGAGTGGACTGGGTCCCCAATGCAGTGCCCGAGTCAGACGGGGTTGTTGTGGACTCCACCGCAGTGCATGACTCCAAGGGAGTGGAAGGGGGGCAGAAGAGCTGGGCAGGACAGAGGGGGGACACGGTCTCCACACCAGTGGCACATACAGGCAGAGCGTCTGGTTTGGGGGTGGAAGAGCAAGTGGCAGGGGGGGAGGGCCTGAGCAGTTTGGGGATGCGGTATCGGTGTGTGGGGGAACCTGGGGCAGGGTGTGGCAGTGGAACCTGTGGAGTGGTGGACTGGGGGATGGAGGTGAGAGACTGGGTGGGTGACTTGCAGGGCGGTGGCGGGGTCTTGCTCTTCCGGGTCCGGGGGACTTGCGGGTGGGGGGCTCACTCTGCCTGCGCCTGGGGGAGGGTGTCCGGGGGCGAGGGGCACTCCCCTCTCTGTGTGTGGACTTCCTCTTCCCCCGGTATGCTGGATCAGCGGGATTGGAGGGGAAGAGGCCGAGGTCAGAGAGGAAGAGCTGCTGTGTATGTGGGGTTGCAGGTGAGGCAAGGTAAGGGGTCTTGGAGGGAGAGGATCTTGAGGATTGCGGAGTGAATGTGGTTGCCTGTGTGTGTGTCAGTTCCCCATCCCCTGTGTGTGTGGAATCAGTCCCCTGAGGATGCTTGTGTGCACGTCTTGCCTTGGTTTTGGGTGTGTGTGTGCTGCTCGTGTCTGTGTGTTTGGGTGATTGTGCAGGTGTGCATGTGCTTTGGACAGGTAGGGTGGTAGGAAGTGTGGATGGGGCAGAGGTGGGAGGGGTGAGGGACTGTTGGAGGAGGGACACTGCTGCCGTCAGGGAGGAGTCCATGGACCTATTGCTCCTCTGTAGGGCAGACATACCCGTTGAGATGCCCTCCATGAACGACACCAGCTGTGTCATCAGAGTGGTGTGTGCATGGAGGACAGTCAGCATTGCTGTCTGCCCTACATGGAGCTGCCGAAGGAGGTACACAGACTCCTCACTCAGGGCAGCAGGGGACACAGGGGCAGGGGTGCGGTGCCTGGCTTGAAGGAGACACGCTCCCGAGCACGGGAGCCTCCACGGACCTCAGGAATGGGAGCCAATGGGAGGGCGGTGGTGGTGGTGGTGGCGGGTCAGACAGACTAGCTGGGGTGTTGTGGCTGTTGACACCCGCATCCACAAGGGAGTCATCCTCCGAGCTGCTGTGGTCCCCAGCTGAGGTGGATGGTGCTGAGGACTCCTCGGTGTGGCTCCCCTCGCCCTCCGTGCCACTGGGTCCCTCTGACCACTCGTCGGACGCTGACCCAGTCTGGCTCCGCTGCTCCTCCTGGTCCATGGAGCTGTCCCCTCCTGTGGCTGTGGATGTATCTGCAAACAATTAGGGAAACGGACAAACATCAGTCACCTGCACTGACCGCACACACCACAGTAAGTACAGCACATCACAGAGCAAGCCCTGGCATCTCTAGTAGAACATTGCCAAAAGTCATCACACAGATTAGGAGAAGCCAATTGTCAGTCTGATGGTCAACCATGGAACAGACACCCCTCCTGCCCTTGCACCCATCTGTCTGGTGCCTGTCTGATGGTAAGACCCCAGTGTGGACACATGCACCACCTACACAGTAGTTGGACATTGCTGAGAACACGGTGAAGTATGTGAACATGCCCACGTCACATCTCTTGCCACTGAGTCAGTGCAGGTGTCTGTATAAATGGACGGCCAGAGTCTAAATAGAAATGCATGTGATGCATACCAGCACCAGACCCCATGAAGCACCCATGTCCGGATAGTCAATGCCACAATGGGGTGCATGTTGCACATGTCACTCCCCTGCAGGATCACTCTTAGGAAGTTTAATGCCATGACACAGGCATGCCTGCAAAGTCATACATCACTGTCTCCAGTCACATGGCCATGGCAGCCAGCCAACAACAGTCTGCACTGTGTCACAATCCTAGGACATGGGGAAGGCAAGTAATGTAACTGACAAGTGCACATGTCCATTCCCCAAAAACAACATCATCTGAACTACTATTTGTCCACGTCATACCAATTGGACATATGGGGGACATGAAGCACAATTCTGTAACATGAGCACCTCACAGTGTGCTGAGAGTGAAAAACAGCTGCCTGAAAGTCACAGTGGCATACACCTGTCTGCACAGTCATGTGATCAAACACCTATAAGTCACAGAAGTCTTGTCTCACATGGTCCAATAGCAGATGGCATGCTGACCCCTAACCGTTAACATCACAGGAGTCCCAACAATGTAGTCACAGCACAACGACACAGAGGCAGACACCTGAGGGAACATTTCACTGAGCACAGCATGTCAGCTGATACACGGAAGTGGGAGTACAGAGTGTATTGTATGCCCTGGAGTAGGCATGACTGTCCGGCTCCACCTGCAAGATGGATGAGCCCTGGTCAGTAGGCAGGTGGCTAGGCATGTGTGACACACTTGACATACATACTCCTGAGGTCCAAACATTTTACCCACCCGCAGCATGGGGGTGTGGCAAATACCCCAGGGACATGTGGTGATTCTGATCTGCAAGTGGATCACATATCAAAGTTACACCCAGACTACATTGCACGACTCAGGGATTGTGAGAGCAATTGACCCACCCATGAAGGCTAACACAATATCACGGGAACAAAAGCTGTCACCCACCTTGAGCAAAGCAAAATGCAAGGACCCTGTACCCGAGTGACACAATTATCCTGAGCGTAAGGAGCACACCGGCCTATCAGATGGGTAGTGGCCATGTCACAATAGAGGGACATGGGTACTGGACAACAAGACTGATGTACTGGGGAAGTTTAACCACGCCACAGGAGGGCACATAGAATGTCAGACAGAGTTCACAGTGCAGTCTTTGACTCACCCCTCCTTGCTGCTTTCTGCCCTTCAGCTGCCCATCCAGCTCCGGGAAGACCACCGGCAGGATCTGGAGCATGTGGGGGTCAGGGTCCGGTGTCCGCCCCTCCTGCGAGGAGGCGACAGCTTCAGCTGGACCCTTGCAATCCTCCGGGTCCAGCCCCGAAGGTCCTGCCACCTCTTCTGGCAGTTGCGGATCCGGCGCTTGTAGACCCCCACGGATCTGACTGCCCGGACGATGGCCAGCCAGATATCCTGCTTCTGATGGGCATCAACCTGTGAGGATGACAAAGTGAAAAGGCCATTACTACACATGCAACATATCCGTGCATCACACAGTTGGAAATACATGTCTCAATCACAGGGGCATATGATGTACACAGGCAGTGCAACGAGGGCTATGGACAGTTTGCCAGCAGTTACTACATGGTATCATTGCATGGGAAGTGAACCTTGTTTGAATGCACTGTTACTCCACTGTACCTGTTCAGTGCATGTGACTACACACTTTGGGGGTGAGTACTACTCAGTGAGCATGCTAGCCAGTGGTGTGCACACTGTAAATCCTGCTAGTCAGACAACATGCACAATTAGTAAGGCAGTGGACAGCACACTCACCTGCTCCCCTGGTGTCCCATACAGCTTGCTGTACTGTGGAAGGAGGTTGTCCAGCAGGGCCTGGTTCTCCTCATGGGTGAAGGCTGGGGCTCTCTCCACAGTACGTGCCATTGCAGTAGCCAGAGGATGCAGAGACAGCAGCAGTGTAGTGGCAGATGTCGTCCTGGAGCATGTAGTGCAGGCAAGTGAGCCCTCAGGGGAACAGCCAGCATTATATGTGTGCTGCAGAGGCAGATACTGTGCCATGTATCCAAAGTGATAGGTCCAAGTCGTATGCATCTTATGAATCTGACCAATCCATGGAATTGCAGCACCGAGACACGCCCACAGCATCCTTCAAAAATTTCAACTTCATGACACCCATGAATTTGCAACATTGTTGTGGCTGGCCAACTGAATTCACTGCATCAGACTCGTTGAAGATTCAAAAACGCGTCCGTTGCCATGCCAGGCCCCAGCCAATGCGTGCACACCGATGGGTCCATTGCTGTACAACGTGTACCCGCTCACATTCAATGCAATGGGCCGGCCGGGCACACCGAACGGTCCATTGCTGTACAACGCGTACCAGGCATACAACCCGTACCCGCTCACATTCAATGCAATGGTCCGTGCGGGCACACCGATCGGACCATTGCTGTACAACGCTTACCCGCTCACATTCAATGCAATGGTCCGTGCGGGCACACCGATCGGACCATTGCTCTACAATGCGTACCAGGCATACAACGCGTACCCGCTCACATTCAATGCAATGGTCCGTGCGGGCACACCGATCGGACCATTGCTCTACAACGCATACCAGGCATACAACGCGTACACGCTCACATTCAATGCAATGGGCCGGCCGGACACACCGATCGGTCCATTGCTGTACAACGCCTACCAGGCATACAACGCGTACCCGCTCACATTCAATGCAATGGTCCGTGCGGGCACACCGATCGGACCATTGCTCTACAACGCGTACCAGGCATACAACGCGTACACGCTCACATTCAATGCAATGGTCCGTGCGGGCACACCGATCGGTCCATTGCTCTACAACGCGTACCAGGACAGGTCACACGCATATGTCACCATGCTGGTCACTGGTGAACCTATGCCAGCCACATTTACTTTCCAGGGACTCTGGGGCACACCTACAACACCACACCCAGTCCACACTGTCTATGAGGCATGTGTGGCAGCATAACCTTATCTGTGTATGGGGGTGAACATGTGGATTTTGGGGTGGCACTTGGGGGCAGACACACCCAGGCTGTGCACGTGTTAATGGGGACAGGGTCCTTTGTGTGTTGTGCACATGACCACTGTGGTGTGCAACTTTTCATTTCTGAGCATGTGTCATGGTCACATTTCCGGGTTGTGTATGTGTATGACATGTCACATACCCCCAGGCTCACATGTGGGAAGGCATGTACGTCACAGGGTGGCCCATTCCAACAATAGTGATGTCCCTCCACAGTCTGTGTGCATGTTGTGTATCACATGTCTCTGACTCCATGTGCACAATGGGAGACAGTCTCCACATCCACGTGGTTTGTGCATGAACTTTGATGGTGTGTGTGTGTGTGTCACAGACGTCCATGTCTGTCCTGCAGAGGCTACAGGGGCCACGACCTGTGGGTGTCATGTTTGTTTTTCTGACGTGTACATGATACACCATGTCATGCCAGTGTCCATGTGGCAAGACAGGCTCCCTGGGAATCTACCTGTCAATGAGCTGTGATGCCTGTGGAGCATCTGTCCAGACATGTCACTGTGGTATGTGTGTGGAACGTGAGAGCAGTTAATGTGTACTGTGACACAGCCTAATGGTGTCCCATAGCACACCCTGGAACCAGTTGTCAACACTTGTTGAACAGAGAGATGTTAGATGATGTCCATGTAGGTGCCATATATGTCCAAACGGGACAACACCCACATCAAGTACTTGTGTATGTTGATGATGTGTCATGTGAAATTGAGTATGGTGAATGGCACATTGGTGGGGTGACTGACAATCTTGCTTTCTTCACCTATGCACTGCAGGGCTCCTGCTGTCCATCGACCATTCCCAGACCTGGCAACGATGGTGGAACGTGACAGCATCCGACGGTACCGCTTCACCAGGCAGCTGATTGAGGATTTGGCAGTGCGGTTGGCCCCACATTTGCAGCCTGGCCGGCCGTATCCTACAGCGCTGACCCCCAAGGTGAAGGTGATGGCAGCCCTACACTTCTTTGCCACCGGTACCTTTCAACACACTGTGGCAACTACTGGTGGGATGTCACAGACTATGTTCAGCCGTGTGCTACGCGATGTTTTGGGGGCAATGTTGAGATACCTCAACCAGTACATCTATTTCCCAACACGTCAACGACTCACTGACGTCAAGAGTGACTTCTATGCCCTGGGGAGGATGCCACATGTAATTGGCTCCATTGATGGGACACATGTGGCTTTGATACCACCACAGGCACATGAGCAGGCATACCGCAACCGTAAACATTACCATTCAATCAATGCTCTGGTGGTATGTCTTGCAGATATGACCATCTCACATGTGTGTGCCCGTTTCCCTGGTTCTGCCACGATGCCTACGTGATGAGGAGTAGTCGCATCCCGAGGATGATGTCACAGATGCCGAACCAGCGTGCCTGGCTTGTTGGTGTGTACTGACTTTGTACCATTGTGTGTGTTCTGCTATGTTGTTTTCCGCACACATTTTCAAATCGGCTAATGTGCAATTGTCTGTCTGTAGGTGACTCGGGATACCCCAACATGCCGTGGTTGCTGACACCCCTCAGGAACCCTGTGACACCAGCCCAGATGCGCTACAATGAGGCACATGGTCGGACGAGGAGGGTGATTGAGCGGACCTTTGGTCTCCTGAAGAGCCGCTTCCGCTGCCTGGACAAGACAGGAGGGGCCCTCCCATATGCCCCAGCAAAGGTGTGCAAGATTGTCATCGTCTGCTGCATGCTACACAACCTGGCAGTGCGGAAGGAGTTGCCTCTCATCCTGGATGACGATGACCAACGTCCGCCACCTGTGGAAGATCCTGGCCTGGGTCACGATGCCAGTGAAGATGATGATGATGATGATGGTGATGTCCGCACACAGCTCATCACCAACTTCTTCAGCTGAATGTGAGTCTCCAGAGGGTTGTAATGTCAATGATTTGAGTTTGCATGATATGTGTGTGTGGTGCTCTGGTGCTGTTTGAGTGTGGCCATGTGCTACTTGACTGGATGCGTGCAGCGATGTGTCCTTGCAGGTGGTCTGTACTGCCCAACAGTGTTGACATGCTAACTTGGTTTTGTGTAGTTATCTCGTGACATGTATTAGACATGAGTATTGCCGTTCTGTGCTGTTCTTCAGTGGTTTTGACTGTGTGTCATGTCTGTCCTTCACAGGGCGCTGCTGGAGTTGTCTGATCAACTTGGATCCCCCGAATCCATGATTCAACTTCCAAGGTGGAAGCAGTCGTTTCCCTACAGGTGATGTGCCACACACCCCTGGACTTTCTATCTTCTGCACTTTTTGACTTTGTGGCCACAGCCAGGTTGGATTAGCTTGCATTTGTAGTGGAAACTACATGTTGGAAATGTGTAATAAACCTGTGCTTGACTTTGGGATGTGCGTTGTCTGTAGTCACACATCTGACTGACATTTGCTTACTGCACCTGTTGTCTAGTTGACAGTGACTGTGAATAGGTGGCGTGTCTGTACATTCCACTGTACTTCGTTGCAACATCAGTTTAGGTGATGAGTCTGATGGCCCTGGTGTGTATGTGTTTTGTGGCCCTAGTGGTGTGTCTCCCTCATATGTGTCATGTCGCCATGACTGACATGACAGTGTTGGACTTGCTGTAGCAGTTAGCATGCACAGTGTAATTTAGAAGATCAACATCTACATGACAAAAACCACGTTGGAATCACAACAGAGGCAGATATGGTGTATTGGTGAGTTTATTTACATACAGGTGTGAGGATGGTGCACAGGATGGTGGGTGCTGTACATAGAAATTTGGATCCAAAGTTCCCATGTGAATTGGAAGTCTTGGTAGCTGAAAAGTCCAGAGTAAAGTCCACAGTCATCTGATACATTTGGTCAACTAGAGCTCCCCATGTCATGTGGGAGAGTTGGCTTGGCTTCAACAGGGCGTGCAGTATGCACACAGAGGAAAAGTTCCAGAACAGGTGTTGGCTTCCTGGGGGATGTAGATGGCCATCGGCCTCTCAGTTTGGCCTCCTCGGACGGCCCCTCTTCTTGGGGGGGACCCTCAGGTGCAGGCTGCGGCGGTGCAGGGGACTCTCTGCCAGAGTCCTCCTCCCTCCCTGTGGCATTTGCAGTTGTTTCAGCAGCAGATGTTGTGGGCACACAGGGAGGTGAGGCCATGTTGGTGCTGATCTGGCGGAGGCATGTCAGTATGTCCCTATGCACCGCTGACAGTTGTTCCAATGTGTCCCACTTGGACTCCATGCCAGACATGTGTGTCTCGACACGTGACATGTGTGTCTCGACACGGGACATGTGGGAGTCCAAGCGGGCATGATGGGCAGCCTGCTGCTGTTGTATGTCCTTGAGGATCCCCACTACCTGGCTGACCTCTCCGGTGCTAGTCTGGTACGCATCCGCGATGCGTGCCAGTTGTGGGTCATCATACAGTCCAGACCCCTCTGCAAGGAGAGACCTATGTCTCCCACCCCTCACACCACCCCTGGCGACACGTGCAGGACCTGCAGTGGCACGCACAGGTGACCGTGGGCCCACTTGGGTGTTGTTCCTGGGCTCGTTGTCAGCAGCTCCAGTTTGGGCCTGGGTCCGTGCGCTGTTGTCATCTGTGGTCCTTGGTGTGTCCGTGTTGGCAGGGGTGGCCTGTGTGTTGGCAGTTGTTGGAGGGGTGGGTGCAGGGGGTGCAGATGTTGGTCCTGCTGGTGCTGCATGATGACTCACACCGGAGGGTCCAGCTGGTTCTTCGCCATCCGAGGAGTGCAGAGGCTGATCCACACCAGTGAGCTCAGTGTTCCCCGGAGCCTAGGACAGGGAGTCCTCCTGGTCTGCTGCTGTGTCCCCATCATCTCCTGTTTTGGGGAGAGACACAGATTGTATGTTATGTTTCTACTGGCATCAATTGTTCAAACACCTGACAGTTGTGACTGTACCTCTGGATGTGGGCCAGGACATTGCATTCTCCTAAAAAGTGACAGTCAGTGAGTGATATTGGTGTAGCTCATTGTCCTGCCAACCTGTGGCATGTCAATGTGAATGTTGAGGTGTGTGCATGACCAGCATTGGTGGTATTTGGTTACCATCCAGGCCTCCTTCTCCCCCAGCCCAGTTATCCCACCATGCAACGTGCTTGCATTGCAGGGAGTGCAAGTTGGCTTTCAGGATGTCAGGCAATGGTGTCCTGCTGTTTGTTGTTGCACAGTTCCCAGCAGGGCCTTGTGCTCCCCACAGCAGTACCCAGTGTCAGCCATCTTGTGAGTCCTTATCCACTCCCTGTGATGTGAGCATGGTTGAGAGTGGTGTTGATGGGCCAATTGTGAGGGTGAGCAATATCTGTGCCTACAACTCCCATCATGCTATTGCCTCCACCCCCTTCCCAGCATGGCCATCCTTCCTTCCTTTTGACTCTGCTTCCCAGTGGGGTGGGGTGGCTGTGCTGACAGGATGGCTGGGAGTGTTGTCCTGGCAGTTGTTTGGCTACAAGTCCCAAGAGTGTCCCTGTGCTTCACACAGCATAACCCAGGCTGGTGGTTCTTTGTGGGATCTTCAGTTAGGCTGTGAGGCATTGCATTCTCCCAGGTGGGTTATGTGGAGTTAGTGTTGAGGGTGTGTGTGAGGAGAGCTGCTTGTAACTATGGTCAGTGCTGTGAGTCCTCCTTCCCACCCAGCCAGATATCCCACCATGCAACGTGCTTGCATTGCAGGGAGTGCAAGTTGGCTTTCAGGATGTCAGGCAGTGGTGTTGTGCTGTTTGTTGGTGCACAGTTCCCAGCAGGGCCTTGTGCTCCCCACAGCAGTACCCAGTGTCAGCCATCTTGTGAGTCCTTATCCACTCCCTGTGATGTGAGCATGGTTGAGAGTGGTGTTGATGGGCCAATTGTGAGGGTGAGCAATATCTGTGCCTACAACTCCCATCATGCTATTGCCTCCACCCTCCTTCCCAGCATGCCCATCCTTCCTTCCTTTTGACTCTGCTTCCCTGTGGGGTGGGGTGCCTGTGCTGACAGGATGGCTGGGAGTGTTGTCCTGGCAGTTGTTTGGCTACAAGTCCCAAGAGTGTCCCTGTGCTTCACACAGCATAACCCAGGGTGGTGGTTCTTTGTGGGATCTTCAGTTAGGCTGTGAGGCATTGCATTCTCCCAGGTGGGTTATGTGGAGTTAGTGTTGAGGGGTGTGTGAGGAGAGCTGCTTGTAACTATGGTCAGTGCTGTGAGTCCTCCTTCCCACCCAGCCAGATATCCCACCATGCAACGTGCTTGCATTGCAGGGAGTGCAAGTTGGCTTTCAGGATGTCAGGCAGTGGTGTTGTGCTGTTTGTTGGTGCACAGTTCCCAGCAGGGCCTTGTGCTCCCCACAGCAGTACCCAGTGTCAGCCATCTTGTGAGTCCTTATCCACTCCCTGTGATGTGAGCATGGTTGAGAGTGGTGTTGATGGGCCAATTGTGAGGGTGAGCAATATCTGTGCCTACAACTCCCATCATGCTATTGCCTCCACCCTCCTTCCCAGAATGGCCATCCTTCCTTCCTTTTGACTCTGCTTCCCTGTGGGGTGGGGTGCCTGTGCTGACAGGATGGCTGGGAGTGTTGTCCTGGCAGTTGTTTGGCTACAAGTCCCAAGAGTGTCCCTGTGCTTCACACAGCATAACCAAGGGTGGTGGTTCTTTGTGGGATCTTCAGTTAGGCTGTGAGGCATTGCATTCTCCCAGGTGGGTTATGTGGAGTTAGTGTTGAGGGGGTGTGTGAGGAGAGCTGCTTGTAACTATGGTCAGTGCTGTGAGTCCTCCTTCCCACCCAGCCAGATATCCCACCATGCAACGTGCTTGCATTGCAGGGAGTGCAAGTTGGCTTTCAGGATGTCAGGCAGTGGTGTTGTGCTGTTTGTTGGTGCACAGTTCCCAGCAGGGCCTTGTGCTCCCCACAGCAGTACCCAGTGTCAGCCATCTTGTGAGTCCTTATCCACTCCCTGTGATGTGAGCATGGTTGAGAGTGGTGTTGATGGGCCAATTGTGAGGGTGAGCAATATCTGTGCCTACAACTCCCATCATGCTATTGCCTCCACCCCCTTCCCAGCATGCCCATCCTTCCTTCCTTTTGACTCTGCTTCCCTGTGGGGTGGGGTGCCTGTGCTGACAGGATGGCTGGGAGTGTTGTCCTGGCAGTTGTTTGGCTACAAGTCCCAAGAGTGTCCCTGTGCTTCACACAGCATAACCCAGGGTGGTGGTTCTTTGTGGGATCTTCAGTTAGGCTGTGAGGCATTGCATTCTCCCAGGTGGGTTATGTGGAGTTAGTGTTGAGGGTGTGTGTGAGGAGAGCTGCTTGTAACTATGGTCAGTGCTGTGAGTCCTCCTTCCCACCCAGCCAGATATCCCACCATGCAACGTGCTTGCATTGCAGGGAGTGCAAGTTGGCTTTCAGGATGTCAGGCAGTGGTGTTGTGCTGTTTGTTGGTGCACAGTTCCCAGCAGGGCCTTGTGCTCCCCACAGCAGTACCCAGTGTCAGCCATCTTGTGAGTCCTTATCCACTCCCTGTGATGTGAGCATGGTTGAGAGTGGTGTTGATGGGCCAATTGTGAGGGTGAGCAATATCTGTGCCTACAACTCCCATCATGCTATTGCCTCCACCCCCTTCCCAGCATGGCCATCCTTCCTTCCTTTTGACTCTGCTTCCCTGTGGGGTGGGGTGCCTGTGCTGACAGGATGGCTGGGAGTGTTGTCCTGGCAGTTGTTTGGCTACAAGTCCCAAGAGTGTCCCTGTGCTTCACACAGCATAACCCAGGGTGGTGGTTCTTTGTGGGATCTTCAGTTAGGCTGTGAGGCATTGCATTCTCCCAGGTGGGTTATGTGGAGTTAGTGTTGAGGGGGTGTGTGAGGAGAGCTGCTTGTAACTATGGTCAGTGCTGTGAGTCCTCCTTCCCACCCAGCCAGATATCCCACCATGCAACGTGCTTGCATTGCAGGGAGTGCAAGTTGGCTTTCAGGATGTCAGGCAGTGGTGTTGTGCTGTTTGTTGGTGCACAGTTCCCAGCAGGGCCTTGTGCTCCCCACAGCAGTACCCAGTGTCAGCCATCTTGTGAGTCCTTATCCTCTCCCTGTGATGTGAGCATGGTTGAGAGTGGTGTTGATGGGCCAATTGTGAGGGTGAGCAATATCTGTGCCTACAACTCCCATCATGCTATTGCCTCCACCCCCTTCCCAGCATGCCCATCCTTCCTTCCTTTTGACTCTGCTTCCCTGTGGGGTGGGGTGCCTGTGCTGACAGGATGGCTGGGAGTGTTGTCCTGGCAGTTGTTTGGCTACAAGTCACAAGAGTGTCCCTGTGCTTCACACAGCATAACCCAGGGTGGTGGTTCTTTGTGGGATCTTCAGTTAGGCTGTGAGGCATTGCATTCTCCCAGGTGGGTTATGTGGAGTTAGTGTTGAGGGGGTGTGTGAGGAGAGCGGCTTGTAACTATGGTCAGTGCTGTGAGTCCTCCTTCCCACCCAGCCAGATATCCCACCATGCAACGTGCTTGCATTGCAGGGAGTGCAAGTTGGCTTTCAGGATGTCAGGCAGTGGTGTTGTGCTGTTTGTTGGTGCACAGTTCCCAGCAGGGCCTTGTGCTCCCCACAGCAGTACCCAGTGTCAGCCATCTTGTGAGTCCTTATCCACTCCCTGTGATGTGAGCATGGTTGTGAGTGGTGTTGATGGGCCAATTGTGGGTGTGACCAATATCTGTGACTACCACTCCCATCATGCTATTGGCTACACTGACTTGACCAGCATACACAGAATTCCTTCCTTTGAGTGAGCTTCCCTGTGAGGTGGTGTTCTAGTGGTGGGTAAATATCTGTGAGTGTTTGTTGGTTCTATTTGTGCCACTGCCTTGCTGTATTTGTTGTTAGGTTTGTAGATCTCATGACACAGTTACATGTCACTATGAGATGGCAGGTATTGTGTTTGTCTGACTAGCATTCACATCTTGGGATGAATATCTTTTGGTTGCTGTGTATTTGCTAAGTGTGCATGGTTTGCCTATCCCCTTGACTGTGATGTGTGTGTGTTGTCACACCATATTGTATATATTAGTTGTGTACTCACCAGGCTCTGGGATGTCTGTTAGTCCGTATACGCTCACTGGTGGTAGGATGGCCCGCACCTTCTCCTCCCAGGGCCTGAGGTATACTGGTTTTGCAGGAGGGCCACTGCCGGTGTGCTGGCTGAGGAGGTAGTCCTTTTGAGTAGTTCCCGGACCCTCCTGCGCACATCATACCACCTGTTCTGGATGTCTTCCTTGTGCGCAAACATGGTGATTGTGCGTTCACCCTGTCGACAATCCTCGCCCACATCTTGGTTTTCTGCGACATGGGGGTCTGTTGTACCAATGTACCAAACAACTGTGGCTCTACCCTGAGTATCTCGTCTACCAGGACTTCCAATTCACAATCTAGGAACTTATGGTTCTTCTTTGGGGGCATGGTGATGGGTGGTGGTGGTGATTGATGTGTGTGTGTGTGTGCAGGTGGGGGGTGTGAGTGTAGGTTTAGCTGGGTGTGTGTGAGGGTGCTATTTGTAGGTGTGGTAATGGTGTGTGGTTTGTGTGATGTATGAGCTGTGAGTGTGTCTGTGGTTGCTGTGTGATGGTGTTGTGTGCTGGCAGGTCAGTGGAATTTGCAAAGGATCATGGTAGGGATTTGTGGCCTTTATGTAGGTGGAGTTGGAGGTGTGTCCTTGTTCCATTTTTTTTCCCTCCCTGTATTTATTGGCTTAGTGGTTGCTTGTTTGGCCCTTTTTTCTAATTTTTCCTTGGTGTTTTTGGTGCATGTACGAGTCGTTCTTGTGTCCGAGTAGGACGCTGCAGTTGTCTGGTGCGATCTTGTCCGACTCGTTCCCGCTGTGTGTCAGCTAGGTTTCATATGCGGCGTACGAGTCGGTCGCGTAGTATTGGGTTGCTTCGGCTGGGTTTTGTATGCGTGTCGGTCGTACGGCTTGTGCTCCGGGCGAGTCGGTCGTGTTTTGCACGCACAGCATCGTACTACGCGGGTCGGAGTTCGCGGGTACGTTTCGTTCGGGTTCAATCCGAGTGCGTGTCGGTCGGTTCGTTTCGCGTGATTTCCCGGCCGGATGGCTTGTTTCCGTCCGGCTCGGTCGGTCGTTTTTTATTCCGTCCGAGTCTGTCGGATTTCACATTCATTTCATCGTACTACCCGGGTCGTGCGGCGCCGGTCCGAGTCGGTCGGACTAAATTCCCGTACCGAGTCGGTCGGTACGTTTTCCGGCCCGAATTGGAATCGGCCCCTTAGTTTTTGTCACTAACATGCAACAACGCTTTATACTAGTAAGATTTCAGTTACCCTCCAGGAACATATACACCAAATGTATTGCCAGTTTGTCCTTGTGAAGGAATTTCTTCACAATCTAACTTACCCTTAATTTTTTTCTGTAAATTTTATTTGGCGCACCGCAAAAGGTATGTCCTTCCTCTCATGCGGAAATATAAATTCATACAATGTCGCCCTGCCTTATACTTTCTACAAATGCTATGTGACCGCTTTGTGTGCCATTGCCTTGCAACCTTTGTTTGTCAGTAACAACTACTAGATCAAATGATTTTTAATAATAATTTGTTTATTGATTACATATTTTTATCTTTTTAGGTCTATTTTATATAGAATTATGTATATTGCAATATCATCATCATAAATAGCTTTATTTCGATATAAATATCATAAAAGCATCGACCAATTCATCAAATATATCAAATAAAGTTAAAGGGAAGAAAAGTTTAAAAGAAAAAAATACAATCATATACAAACAATAAAAATAAAAAGATACAATTCCAAAACCGTTAAGACCTAAAGCTATTTTCACTAGATTCTAGATTCATTTAAAAGTTTAAAATAATTAAAACCAACTGAATGCTATACGAAATCAAACCCCATATATTCTGTACTCATGGATCCTTGGCCCCGCACATTGGATTCACCAGCTACTCATCGACAGAAGGGGCTGTCCTCTGTATAGCCCCACACCTGGTAATCCATGCGCATCCCAAAACTTGGCTACTCCGCAAACAAACAGGGTGCTCGTGTCCGATTTAAGTATGCGTAAAGCAACTCTGTAATCCAGAGAGCCTAGTTGTTTGCATATGGGCACAAGCCACCTGGACCTTGCGCCTGCGTGTGCAGGACACACAAACAGAAGGTGTGCAACACTCTCCCTTTATGGTGCCGCACAGGGGGCATTCTGCAGTAGTGCGGTGCGGTGGTAGCCATTTTGCGGTATATTCCCGAACTGGGAGGGAGCCAAACCTAAATTGAATGTACAATGTCCTGTCTCTGGGGACCTGAATTGTGTCCATGTATGATTCTAAACCTCTCTGGAGCTTATGTTGGAAGAACTCCTCCGTAAGTCTTCCCATGTTAGAATTACTAAGTTCCTTAGCCTCAATCCAGGCCCAATAGGCCCGTTTAAGGTCCTCTTTGCTTGGTGGAATTTGGGTGTCCCAAGAGTCCTTAAAGTCAAGAACAATTAATAATGATTTGAGATTGGAGATCCATTTGATCTCCTTCTTGGTGTCGATGCGCATTATTTCAGTAAGTGCCTCAGCATAATTAATTAATTCTGGGGTTCGCCTAAGACGTGCCCAGTAAAGCAAAGGTCGAAGTTTTGCCAAGTCTTTAAAATTAAACCTACCCAGATCATAGAACAAAGGGATTAGAGGAACTCCTCGCGGCAACATAATCAAGTCCCTAAAGAACTTGTTTTCCAATCTGCTGATCTCATCGAGGTTTTGAAGCCCCAAAGCTCGGCACCATATAAAGCCGAGCTTACGGCCTTGGCTCCATATACAATAAGTGCCGGGGCTACCGGTCTACTAAAAGAAGAGCGATGTTCTCTGCTCAGTGCCCCAGTGGCCCTTTTATGGTTGAGTAGCATTTTATCTAGATGGGGTCTCCACTGCAGTTTCTCTGATAGCCGAATACCCAAATAGTCAAAGGTGGAAACCCTCTCTAGTCGAGTCCCATCTAGAGTAAAATTGTTCCTAAATGATTTGTGGGGGTTGAAAACCATTAGTTTAGTTTTCGTTGTATTTATAATCAACCCCCGGGAGTTACAAAAGGTTTGGAACCTATTTAAGAGGGTTTGCAAACCTACGGGTGTCTTAGAGATGAGCAGTGTATCGTCAGCAAACAGGAGAGTTGGCACTTTTTTGCCTGCCAGGTAGGGGCGTCAGCCGGGGTTTCTTGTAAGAAGCTGACCACCCCATTTACATATAAAGAAAACAGGGTGGGTGCCATCACACAGCCCTGGCGAACTCCCTGTTTACTGGGATCTTTTTAGTGAGCTGCCCTTGAGACCCCCATCTTACCTGGGCATAATTGCCCTCATGGAGCCTCTCTAAGAGATTAAGGATCATTGGAGGGATACCCATCTCTCGTAATATTTCCCACAATTTTTTCCTAGGGACCAAGTCAAAGGCAGTCCTTAAGTCAATAAAAGCGAGATAAAGACTGCCCTTGCCTACCGTTACTACTTTCCCATGAATCATGAGAAATCTAAAAACCTGGTCCACCCTGCTCGTATTGGACCGAAAACCCGCCTGATACTCGGAGAGGATATCCTCCTCCTCAGCCCAAGTCTGGATTCGCTGTAAGACTACCCTCCCAACTACCTTTTGCATTGTGTCTATAATGGTCGCGGGTACGTTTCGTTCGGGTTCAATCCGAGTGCGTGTCGGTCGGTTCGTTTCGCGTGATTTCCGGCCGGATGGCTTGTTTCCGTCCGGCTCGGTCGGTCGTTTTTATTCCGTCCCGAGTCTGTCGGATTTCACATTCATTTCATCGTACTACCCGGGTCGTGCGGCGCCGGTCCGAGTCGGTCGGACTCAAATTCCTGCATCGAAGTCGGTCGGGTACGTTTTCCCGGCCCGAATTGGAATCGGCCCTTAGTTTTTGTCACTAACATGCAACAACGCTTTATACTAGTAAGATTTCAGTTACCCTCCAGGAACATATACACCAAATGTATTGCCAGTTTGTCCTTGTGAAGGAATTTCTTCACAATCTAACTTACCCTTAATTTTTTTCTGTAAATTTTATTTGGCGCACCGCAAAAGGTATGTCCTTCCTCTCATGCGGAAATATAAATTCATACAATGTCGCTCTGCCTTATACTTTCTACAAATGCTATGTGACCGCTTTGTGTGCCATTGCCTTGCAACCTTTGTTTGTCAGTAACAACTACTAGATCAAATGATTTTTAATAATAATTTGTTTATTGATTACATATTTTTATCTTTTTTAGGTCTATTTTATATAGAATTATGTATATTGCAATATGAATTTGGGAGTATTTTGGGGCTTCTTATGGATGGTTTTAAAACCCAAATTAACAGCTACGTCCTTATTTTTTTATATTTGCTATTTGTGCACACACTTTTTTATGTAAACTTTGATAAGATATATTATGTATGATTTAACCTCTTCCATGCGTCGGACGGCCCCCGTACGTCTGACATCACGGTGGGCGTGTGTGGAGGACGGCCGGGGGACGTCCGTTCCGCGCACCCGTGGAATTCGCCCGCACAGCGGGGGAATTTGCGCCGCATCGAAGCGGTTAAGTATATGCACTGACACCTTGTGAGAATGCAGCCTATGATGTAATGTACATTTATGATCTTTAGTTTTAAGATCAAACAAAGTTATTTGGCTGACTATGTCTTTATTTTGTATGACAAAATATTTTAATTTGCACCTTTAAAAATAACTAAATTATAATTTACAAAAATAAATACACAAATAATTAGATAATTACATTCAACCATACACAAATAAAAACATGTTTTAATAAATATTCACACTTAAAAACAGTACTGCACACATATATTTATTAAACTATTAACCTAAACAGAATAGTAAACCCTAAAATCCTTACTATTCCTACTTCAATCTAACTTAGGGGGTCATTACGATGGCGGTCGGAAAACCTCCCTGACCGCCATGGTAGCGGGAAAAGAGCGCCCGCATGGTCCGCGGCATCACCGCCGGTCGAATGACTATGACCCGCGATCGAAATCCGACCGTGGCGGTCGGATCGCAGGCCTTAACATTGCGGCGGTTGCTGCTACCCGCAGCACCGCCGCGATGTCCAAAGGGCATGTCCAGCATTTCCCTGCCACCTGGTACAGGGGTATGTAGGGGGGGCCATGGGTACCCCCCAGTGCACCCTCACTCCCCCCAAACATCGGTGGCCCGCCACGGGCCCCCGGAAGACAATCTCCGCATGCCTTTCCATGGCGGTCTGACCGCTGCGGAAAGGCTGGTTACCGCCAGCATCATAATCGTGCGGGCGGAGCCTGCTCTGCACCGACACCATTATCCCGGTCCTTTTCTGCCCGCCAGGCAGGAGTGCGGATGGCGAGCGGCGGAAAAGCGGCGGTCGGAATTTCCCACCGCTGCGGTCACCACCGCCATCCTAATCGGACCGGCGGTTTCCTGGCTTGCGGTGCAGGCGGATCTCCACCGCCGGTCTGGCGGGCACCACCGCCGGCCGGGCGGTCGACATCCGACCGCCATCATAATCGGCCCCTATATTCGGGGAAAGTGATGGACACTAAAACATAAAAATGTACTATTCCTACTTCAAACTAACTAAACTCAGCAAAATTGCTGGACACTTAACCATAAAAAAAATCACTATTCCAACTCCAATCTAACTAAATTCAGGTAAAGTGCTGGACACTTACCTATAAAAAAATTACTATTCCTACTCCAAACCAACTAAATTCCGGGGAAGTGCTGAACACTTAACCATAAACAATTACTATTCTTACTCCAAACTAACTAAATTCAGGTAAAGTGCTGGACACTAAAAAAAAATAGAATACTATTCGTACTCCAAACTAACTAAATTCAGGGGAAGTGCTGAACACTAAACCAGAAAAAAATTACTATTCCAACTCCAAACTAAATAAAATCAGGATATTTACTAAACAATTAATATATATTAATTTCAGATCTATCAATCAAAAACTAAATATAACAAAAAAACTAAATAAAATACAATACATAAAGTAATCCTCAAACAAATAAACTATATCATAATATATTCTGAATACAATTTCAAAAAATCCTATAAAATATCATAATAAAAAATATATACCTTATTTCTGAAATATGATGAAAACATTTGAAAACATTTAGAAATATTGTTTAAAAATCTAATTTTTTTTTTTTAATTTTGCAATATTTAAAATACATTTAAAGATTTGTTTTTACAATGAAAATTTCAAAATGAATTAAAATTACACTAAAATAAAAAATAAATTACAAAAACACCACATACACTACTAAACATGTATACACTTTATAAATTCTAATTTTGTCAATTATTATTGTTTTTTTTTCTTCCTTTATTAAACTTTAACCAATTTAAGAAAAAAACATTTTTACAATTTATTTGTATTATAAATATTTCTCTAAACTCATCCAAAAACAATAACCAACAACTAAAAATTATGTTTAAAAAAAAATTATTAATAAAAAATAAAAAAATTAAATAATGTATTATTAAATAATAACATATATAAATTACTCCCCGCCCTTATCCCCTATAAACCCACATCCTGCTACTAAAATTTACAAATTTCTAAATATAATATATAAAAATATTAACAATTTGAAGCATTTTATGAAATTATAGCATATACATTTTAAATTACTCCCCACACTTTTCCTCTATAAACCCAACATCCTGCTAATAAAAATATATTACAGTGTTTTAAAAAATTATTTTTAAATAAAATAGAAAAATAAAAATAAGCAAAAACATTACAAATAACATAAACTAAAAAATAATACTTAACACTTAAGAAACAACCCTAAAAAATCGATATTATAGACAACTATATTTTTAACATCTATATTTTAAACATCGATAATTAATACTAAACCAATTTTCTATATTTTTGACATTGATATTACTTACCTTGAAATAATGCTATCACTATATTCTTGACTCAATATTCATGTCACTCGATATTTCCAACTCAATATTCTGTCTCTTCACCTTAGCATATGGATCTAACATATTACAATGGGAAAAAAACAAAATTGGCAGTTATTCCTTCATCAGGCCATATAAAACATCTTTTATATTGCCCCTGCTTATAGTTACAAGGCACCCTACCCCTGGGCCACCTAAGGGAGACCTTAAGGGTGAATAATATGTTAAATTAAGGTAGTTTAAGACTTTGGAAGTAACTTTAATTTCAAAGTCGGATTTGCATAAAACGTAGGGCCTGATTTCTATGTCAGGCGGACACCGGCTCGGTCCTGGGACCTACCGACACACGGTCGGTGGTCCCGACCGCCTCATTAGGATGTGAACGAACACTGTTCGGTTGCATTTCTACATTTCCTTATAGGAACATGCATTACTGCCATAAACCGGCCATAATGCATGCTTCCAAAGAGCAATGGGAAGTGTGGTTCATCCCTGCACCCCGCAGGCAGGCACCTTCAGTTGCCTGCCACGGGGTGCTTGGATTAACAGGGGGGCACCATAGGTGCCCCCTCGGCCACCAACCGAAGGCCGCGCACCCAAGGGGGCTCTGCTGGGGGCCCCCAAACATGCTTTCCAACATGGTTTCCATGTCAGACAGGCCGGCATGGAAACCATGGTGGAAACCATGCATCGTATTCTCAAGGGCAGAAAGGCCCACCCTTGAGATTACTGGCAGGCTTCTGACTGGCCGACAGGCTCCTCGAGCCCGTCGGAAGTCAGCTGGAATGACCGGCCGGTATACTTTTCGACCGCCAGCATCATAATGCTGTGGTTGGAAAGTAAACCAAGGAGCCCATTACGATGCAGCTTCCAAGCCGCATCGGCCTCCTAATTTTAAAAGCAGCCTGCAAATTAGGGATCCTCTCATAATGACAGCAGGCAATACAGCAATGGCCACTAGTGCATTAAATCTACGAGATCTCTAAACCTACATCCCTACCATATGCCAGGGGCTTACAGGTAGGTTGTCATAACAATTGTAATTACATCTGCTTACCTTATACCTTTTACACAGATCACTGGCCTTGAGTCTGGCTAATGGAGCCCAGGGCACAATCAGAGAAGTAACCACCAGTATCAGGCAAAAATGATGAGTTTCTCACAAGGATTGTTTCATTTCAGCTAAAAAATGTCATTAGATAGGTTTTGTATAAACATTATTGGTGTCATCAAATATCAGTTTAATGAATCTGAAACAGGACTCATTTTGTGGTCAAATATCACCTTTTATTTTTTTACATAAATAAACTCTATAGAGTCAAGAAATCCTTGTTTTGTTTTTTTTTAAATATGTTTTGTGTCCTCCAAATACTCCACACAAGGATTTTACGAGTAAACCTAGACCAAAATAGCACAAATCCAATAAGTAGAACCGGAATTATGATTTTTTTTTTTTAATTAATCAAAAAGTGGTGCTTAGAAGCAACTAGTGTTTAAGAGTTACTTGAGGTCGTGCTGGAATGGGGTAAGTCCAAAGTTCAGGCTGACTGCGATAGAGGGCAGGCTGGCTACAGGTCTCATGCAGGTCCCCTGAAAAATTACCTTATGTGGAGTAAGCGTCGGTGTCGAAGCCTTGATGTGTCAGTTTTGATCCGTGCATATGATGAAGGTTTTGTCAACAAATCCCATTACGATGCAGGCACTGTGTTGTTATTGAGCCGCACATTCCGTCTAAGTGATGCCGTTGACCAACTCTTGGGTCAGTATCATGGGGCAATGCATCAGTTCCGATCGGCGCTGAGTTGTCACTGCATTGATTTTGATGGTTCTGTACAGCAGAAGTCACCTTTCAAAGGCCCAGGACTGGATTGGCACCACTTGTCAGGGCAAGGCTCACAGATAGCAGAGTCCAGGTTACAGGGTTGAAGGAAGTCTTTGATGGCTCTGAGACTTACGAACAGGGGGCAAGCCAGCAATGCCTTTGAGTCACTCTGGCTTCACATGAGATGGGTCCAGTCCTTGTCCTCAGCAGGCCAGAGATCAGCAGGCAGCAGGGCAGCACAACAAAGCAAAAAATCAGTTCTTCTAGAGCAGCAGTCAAGTTAAGTGACAATCCTTGTAGCCCACCAATCTTTACTCCGGGTCAGAACCCTGGTACTTATGCGTAGTTGTGCCTTTGAAGTGGGGGTGACTTCAAAGAAGGGTTTTGAGGTGCACACAGGTTTTTTCTTCCCAGCCCTGGCTCCAGACTATCAGTAAGGGGTAATCATCCTTTTGTGTGGGAAGCAGGACACTGCCTATTCAGATGTAAGTGTCAGCCACCCCCTCTCTTCCTGCCCAGTAAGATCTATCAGAATGCAGATGAATGCAGAGGAGTTCTCTGTCATGCCCACCCTTCCTGTATTTGTGGCTGTCTAGAGGGAATGTTCAAAGTGTAGCTGTCATCCACCACAGACGTGTATTCAGAGACAAGCTGCAAGGCACACAGAGCAGTAAAAGCAGAGAAATTTCCACTTTATAAAAGTGCCATTTCTAAAATAGTAATGTTAAATCCAACTTTACCAGTGAAGAGGACTTATCCTTAGTATTTCAAAGATATGAAACATGAAGCAGCTACTCATTTCTGATCAGGAATTACTGCTTAAAAGTGTATTAAGGAATTCCCAATACTACCATATGAGAGGAGAAGACCTCACAGCAGTGAAAAATGAATTTGGATGTTTGTCACTACTGGGACATGTGAAACTTAAAAGTACATGTTTTACTTTTTACTTACACAGCATCCTGCCCTTAGGGCTACCCAGGGCCTACCTTAAGGGTGACTTATGCGTAATAAATGGGGAGTTTAAGACTTGGCCTGGTTTTCAATGCCAAGTCGAAGTGGCAGTACACTGCACACACAGGCTTTGCAATGCCAGGCCTCAGACAGGCTACTTGTGTGGGTGGCACAATCAGTCCTGAAGGCCCAATAGTAGCTATTAGGTTACAGGCCCTGGGTATATGGTATACCACTTTACAAGGGACTTAAAAGTAAACTAGCTATGTCAATTGGGTATACACCAATGTCACCATGGTAGGGTAGAAGCACATGCATTTTAGCATTGGTCAGCAGTGATAAAAGTGCTCAGAGTCCTAAGGCCGACATAAAGATACAGCAAAAAGAGGAGGTAAGCAGGCAAAAAGTTTAGGAGAAGACCGCCCTAAGGATGACAGGTCTAACAGGCTTGTCCCATCAGATATACATGAGCTTCTCCTCAAGACTTTAGGATTTATTAGAACAGTCTTGAGCCCCAATGGCACAACAATAAGGCATAATTATTCCCAGTGAATAATTTCAGCAGGGTCCAAAGGCTCAGGCAATAATTACGCTACATTATAGTGGTGTAAACCACACTTTGCAGTTCGTACCAAGGACAGCCAAAAAAAGTCAGTTATTGTAGCCTGAATGGTGATTTGATAAAAAACGTATCTTGTGTCAAATTGAAATTCCTCTTTCTGTCTAAAGTGGCACATTGGGTGAAACCCGAATAGTTGGAATGCTACCCAGAGCAATTGCTAGTGGTTAGACTAATTTCAAGCATTCCTCTAACCACTGTTTGTATGTTTGAAAGAATGCCTTAAGCCATGGCCCCCGTAATAACTGGAGTATCCAAAATGTGACAAGGAAAAGGCCAGCCCATACTAACACCACCATATATGGAGAGAATTTCCTCAAAATACCAAATGGAAGCACCTTATACCACAACCACTATAATGCCCACAGTATCCAACAGAGTCTCATTTGAATCACAAAGGCACCAACTTATTCACTCATGCTAATGAAAATTATACAATTAACATTAAAGTATGCTGTAAGAGCAGATCCTGCTAAACTATGAGAAACAAGCCTGTGTTATGTGCCCTACATGACTAGTTTATCATAGCAAAAGAAAAGGGGTTCCTCTGAATCGGGTTTTAGAGAGATTCTCCTGTTGTGTGTGGGGTTGGGAGATGGGTCTTACTGATTTGCTCTTAATTACACAATTGTAGTAAGTGGCCTACCTGGATTAGACGATGATACAGCAAAAACCCACCTGGCCAGGTGTTCCCCAGCTAATTCCTGCATTGACTTAGAATGTATTTTCATTTGACTGCTTGTTGCAGCTTCTAGGGCAAAGCCAAAACTAAAGTAAGGTGAGGTTCATCCATGGGCATTGAGGGTTTTTTGTGTGGAAAATACTGTGAACTGAATTATATTTAGGTTCTTGTCTGAATGTAGTGTATGAAACTAGAGCCTGTGTATGGTGCAGGATCCTGAAGACTGGAATAGGAAGTCCTGCACAGCAGTGCAAGCGTCTCACTCTGTTCACCAATATGTATCAGTAGCCATTCCTTAGTGAAAGAGGAGTTTAGACTCCATGCTTATGTGATCATTAACCTCTCTGTGAAATCTAAACTTTGGGGTGCAGTTGTCAACCACTGTTATTTATCGGTTAATAAGGAAAGCAAGTGAAACGATTGAGGAAGATGTACAAAGCAGAGATAATCAATGGCATAGACCCCGATTACATGTTTGGTCGTAAAAGCTGCCAAAACTGCACCATTGGGTAAATACTGATTCCACAGGTTCAGAAAATAGCTTGTGTTAAATAAAACTGATTATGTTTTTTTACCAGGTACTGTGAAATTACTATTTACCACATGTGCTAAATACCAAATGTGTATTATTGACCTCATGTGTGCTATTTAGCATATGCACAAAATATCAAGAAATGCCCATTCTCAAGCATTGGAAGAAGCTCCCGGAGTGGGAAAATAATCCCTAGAGAGCAGAAACAGACAGAACAACACACAGAAGGAACTCAGGACACCACCAAAGTACACCAACTTCTTCCTGTATGAGAGTGTGCAAGCAGCCATCATCTCATATCACACAGTCATCACAAGCAGAAACATGCCAACATCTTCCATCATAGATCCCCAGCAGGGAAAGGAAGTACAAATGTATGGATCCTGAGCTGGACGTTATGGCAAAGGGGGTCTTAAGACATCATGACCATCTAATATAGTATCCCATGCTGAAAATGTCACAAAAAACAAACAATAACATGCCTGTTGAAGGAGGAAACAGACCAAATCAATACTATATCAACATGTGCACATGATGTTAAGAACATTAAAAAACAATGCCAAACTTTGAAGCACGTTTCAAAGTACAAGCACCAAAGCATTGCAGCTGGTGATAGTTCTCCACTAAGCTCTACATCAAGCAGTGGGAAGAAATAATTAGGACCATCCTCAACATGCCTAGAATTTAAGACAAGAAAGAAGGTCTTGAGGTCAGAGGAATCTAAGCTAGGAGATGTGAGAATTGTAATGGAAGTACATGTGGTTGTTACGATGTTGGCTTGTCTGAGAATTATCATTGTGAAAAATGACTATTATAATTTGTTACAAATATTCACATTGATCCATGTATATGGTGCCACATGGGCTAACCCCTCTCTAATGGTACTGCTGACATGCATTTAGATTGGACTACAACAATCATAATGCATTGTAATCTTGATGATGAAGAGCTGATTTGTCTGCCCATTACATTGAGGGTGATGTGTCACCATAGTATGACTATAGTTGCTTCTCTTCAGGATAATTGGCTTAGTGGTTTTGTCTAGGGCACCTAACAGAGCAGTTCATTATGCACAAGTCCAAATTACAAAGTATTTGCACATTATTAGTGTGCTTCATTTTAAGATTTCAGTACACTTGTTCCTAGAAGGTGCCACCAGGTGTACCTGAGTTCAGTCAATCGATCCTAGAATATCAGGAAACCCTGCTGTAGCGTGGATGTTGGTTTTGCTTGTGTTGGAGGGTAATGTTTTAGTAGGTGCAGGTAGGGACCAACCACTAGCAATAAGGCCACCAATGCAATAAAAGGTCCAGTAAAGGTCTCAAAACATGAGCTCCTGGCTCAGCCCTTGGTAGCTGGCTGCGAGCAGGCAGGTTTAACACAGAAGAAAGGTATGTAAAGCATTTAAAAATACCAATACATTAAATAAGTAAGACACAACACACAATAAAAATCCCAATCCAATGTATAAACAAAGGAAATATCTGTATCTTTAAAATGACACCAACATGACAAAATTCCAATATAGGGAACCAGAGATATGACTGTTTAGAGATTAAACACTTTATAGTGCTTAAAAACATATAGTGCCAACTTGGGACATCTGGTCGCGCTTGACTGGGACAAAGTCAAACTTTGAGACTGACCGCAATGGAGCCCTGGTCAGATACACTAAGCGGAAGGTCCCAGTCAAACTTTACCTTCAGACGTAGAAACTTTTCTGGAGGATTTTCTCTCAACTTTGTATGGTCCCTTCCAGCAGGCCAATTTTGATGCCACATTATCAAATTGTTTCTCTGCGAGGCCCTGGTCAAATCCTGGAAGTCTGGAACTCCGTAGCTTTCAGTGGGATGAACCTGAAATCCAGGCCAGGTCACGGTTGAAGGTACCCGGCTTGAACCCTGATGTAGAGTCGGTCCCCTTATGGAGCTTTTTCCAAAAGTTGCTCCAAACTTCTGGAACTTCTTCCTGAAGATTCACTTAAGGGTTCAAAGTGTCCATTTAGAAGCTCTGGTATGGTCCTTGGAAGTTTGGAACTACAATTCCCACAATGCACCTAGCAAATCCTTTAAAGTCCACTGGACGCACTCCAGACTGGTGACTTCTTGAGGAAGATGGTGAAGGGAACCTGTTGCTTTCAGTGACTCAACTCCTTAATCCTTTTTGATGCAAGGCAAAGTCCTCAGGGGTGTAGTTCCAAGTGTACAGCAACAGCAGTCCTTCAGATTGCAATCCTTTGGGGTGCAAACCAGGGTGCCAGCAGTTTCAGGCAGCAGATCCGAGTTGCTATGCAGCTCTCACATATTTATTCAATGAGCTGGGGCAACAAGCAGGGGGGCAACCCTGTCCAATGAGGTACAGGGTGCCTTCCTCCAAAGTGTGGCATATTCTTGTCCCACAAAATCACTGTACTTTAAAATTCAAAATTCAAAATTCCTCTCCAGGAGAGTAAGCCCGGGCTAAACCAACCTACTGGTGTGGCTCATTTCCATTAACACTCAGCCTCTGGACCTTCTGAACATTCCACTCCTGGGCCTGCTATCTGGCTGTGGGTACATGCAGAATGGGTAGGCCTGGTTGGCATTCCTTAATGCTCTGCTCTCTTTGAATCCCAGTTTGATTTATCCAGCCACTGTCCTGGCCTGTTCTGTGCAGATGGAGAGCTCCCCCGTCATATAAACTCTGCTCTATGCAGGCAACTTATCACCTCATCACAGCAACTTGGCTAAGCCTTTTACGGCGGACCCATCACAAGAGGCTGCTAGAAGGCAGTATTTTGGCTCACAGAAAAGAAAGTTCTATAACTTCTTTTCTGTACTAGTTATGATAAATTCAACAGTGGCAAATTGTTGGATTTATCATTGCCAATCTTTTAAATTCCTGAATGACATTTTTAGCTCCTTCCTAGCAATATTTACACTTAAATAAAATATTCCAATGTTACCGTATGGAGCTAAGTATCTACAATGGGGAAAAACTAAATTGCCAGTTTTTCCCTCAGAAGGGCTTATAAGCCATATTTTATAATGTCCCTGCTTAGCGAAACAAAGCACCCCACCCCTGGGGTACCTAGAGAGACTTTAGTGGTGACTTATATGTAAAAAATAGGGTAGATTACCACTTTGGAAGTACATTTAATTCCAAAGTGGAACTTGCATATAATTTACTTTTAAAGACAGTCTGCAAAGCAGGGCTGCTTTACAAATGACTGCAGGCAACACAACAGTGCACTCTCCATGGAGGAAATCTCCTGGGCCTCTAAACCTCCCTCTCCTATTATATACTAGGAACTTATAAGTAGTTTGAATCCCTCTTGCCTTAGTATATACTAGGGACAGGTGTCTGTCATTTCCAATTGAAATTATACCTAGTAACCATATATCTTTTTAATCAGAGCACTGGCCCAGGGCCTGGTTAGCAGAGCCCAGGGCACAGTCAAAGTCAGCTACCACCAGTATTCATCATAAAATGAAAGTTATCAGGGCAATAATGATGACTTTCTCACAGTTGGAATTGGCTGTGTATGTGTCAAAGGGAAACTTTATATGCTGCCTACTCACTACCTTCAAAACAACCATCACCCAGCACAATATTTTGTTAAAGGTTGACTGAGAAATGCCATGCACCGATCCTACTTTCTGCTGTGTGAAGTCTGCTTCAAAATGAATTCAGTGCTACTAATATTGTCAGGAAGGGGGATGTATCTTGACCCCTATGCTGTACTCCATGATATGACATGGTGAGAACCATGTCAGGACGCTAAATCATTAAGGCGCCTTTCACCATTAATAACGACTGACACGCCGAAATTTGACAGTGCTAAGATCTATCCAAGACGCGTGTTTCAACGCGCTTGATTTCAAACATTCGAGTCTGACTGACTGAAGACACAAAGTGAAAGTATAATTTTCCAACAATTGGATTAACGGTCCACATGCATTTTTTGGACTACGTAGTTTCTCAGATTTGATACATTCCCTGATAAAGGGTCCTCTCTCTACATTAGAATGTTGTTGTCCTGAAGATGGTCTTATAGATGCATGACGTTAGAAGACCGAAACGTCAACTAACATACCCACTTTATTCTAAAATAACATTTCATGTAATTCTTTGCCAAATGTACAGGAAGTATTTTTTGTCTGCATGAGACATTATGAAGCAGTATTGTACTTAAGTGATATGTAGATTTTTTTGTTTGGAAGATTGTCAAATCACTGTCACTTTTGTTTATGTAAAGAATGTACGGTACCCTTGAAATCCACGAATATGATCATAAATGTACTGATAAAGAATACACCCGTTTGTATATAACTTACTCATCTTTGATTACACTGAATTATTTACATTTATATGTGGCAATCCACTTTTTGGGATTCACAAATGCTATTGTTAACTGTTTTTACACAGTTAAGCAAATTGCCCAATTGAGTTTATAGCACATAATGAGGGCTATAATTATCAGAATAACCTCGTTGAGTAGTGCTAACTGATACAAACAGAACCTACTACTTTGAGAGGAAATTCTGCAATTACCATAAATGTCTGCCCCATGAAAACGGAGGTCACCTGCACATATCAAAATATCCATTATAATTAGTGCGCCCGGTTTTATGTTATTCATTTTAAAGACAATTCCATCTGTATTTGTCCATATGCGTTTTTGATACTTTTATCTGAGTTTATCCATATTTGTTTTGCGTTTTGTGAAACAAATCAAGCCGAAACTAGTATATTCACATATTGATTTAACCAATAAACGTACACTGATACTTGAACACCTGACAGGTTTCAATGACATGAATACTCATTGATGATGAATCTATACAGTGGTATGAAACCATGTACATTTTAGTATCGACCTTGTACATACACCTTGTACAGAGCTGGTTTAGCCTCATTAAAAAACGTTCTCTCTCTTTTTTGGCTCCCTTACCTGCCAATCGCCACATCTATTGGCCTGGAAGTCATGACTGTCAACATTTAGAATCACTCAAAAACACAGACTTCAGTTTTTATCCACATTTAAAAATAAATACAGAGAGAGGAAAACATATAGGGGGATATTAGCAACAGCTTGCGATAATTATCGCAAACCGCGCTTAGCGCGTCTTTTTATCGCCGTGTATCGCTGGATTTTATCGCGGAGATAACATGCTATTAGCAACGTTTATCTCCAATGCGATAAAATATCCAGCGATAAGCGGCAGATGCGTGAATATCGCTGGAAATCCAGCGATATTCACGCATTAACGCCATGGGGGACTTAGCCTGACAATCCACCTCCCATACAACAAACAGGTAAGTCATGTTTTTAGCAGGTGTTAAATTCTAGCGATATTTGCGCTTAGCGCAAAAATTTTTATCGCTTCGCCTGCGTTGCTAATAGGGGGAAGTTGTGTTAGCGACTGTTTTCGGTCGCTTTTAGTTGGGAACGCATACCTTGCATGTCATTAGCGATAATTATCGCTGGCATGCAAGGCGATGGGAAAACGGGCCGCTATCGCCAGAAAGCTGTCGCTAACGCCTGTTAGCGACAGCTTGCTGATAGGGCAATAAAAAAATCACCGCTTTAGCGGCAAAAAGTGCAGCTAAAGCGGCGATAAAGCCCTTGCTAATATGCCCCATAGTTTTCTGTTTGTATTTATCTGTAGAAATCAGTAAACACAGAAAACTGGGAGCCTTGATTATAATATTAAGTGCAGATTGAGAAAGCTCATTAACATTCACATATTACTTTAACATTTCATACAAAAGTAAATCTGGAGATGTGCGGACAATTCCGTGAGAAACAGCAATCGTTCATGGGTGGTTCAATAGTGATGTTTGTAATTGGCCACGAGACACAGCCCCTCCATGGAGGCTGCAGTATCAATTATGTTGCATTTCTTTGACACTGTGCTGTACGGGCAAGTGTGTAATGGTGTTCCTAACTAGCTGCAAACAGGTCACAAGAGAGACTATCGATATTCATAACAAGCAGTTAGGTAGACATGGGTAACATGCCAGTCAGACTCCAGACCATTCCAGCTCAATGTGCCACCCAGAAAAAAAACATTCATATTACTTGACTCGTGCACCTTCTTATGCCACCCTACACCTGTGATAGGCACCAGGACTCTGGAACGCCCCTGCTCACCCGTCTATCGCCACCTTCATTCTGCATGAGCGAGTCCCAAAAATGTTCATGCAGATGGTGGCGACTAAGATACACAGGACTGATGTATTCATGGATGATAGCAAGGAAATGTCTCATTCTGTGATAGTGATTGCAATGAGGCAGGGGGTAGCCATCAGCAGTCACCTTATCGAATATGCGAGCGTCAGTAAAGAAAGTCTCCCACCCTTATTACCTCACTCTCACCATCACTACTGTCCCTTCCGCTTCCTTTGAATAACCCAGCTTGACCCTCAGTAGTGCCCCACCTCCCCTACCCACTTCTCTGTATGCGTGCGCTCTGCAATCAATCTCAGTGTCAGTGTCCCAGCCTGCCTCTTAGTAGATCTTATTTTGAAACTCAGTAATGACTAAGACAGTCACTGCATAATGTCATTATGTTTAATTTCACCTGTACAGTGTCATTGTTTTTAGTGTCACCAGTAATGACGTGGGAGTCATCAGCGTATGAAGAGCTGCAATGACTACCAGAAACATGAAGTCTAACACACCGACTCACAACCACTATGCACATACAGAAACAATGTGTGGACATTAGCAAACGTACACATACACATGCACACAAACACCCAAACCTTGGCCCTCATCTCCCTCCACCTTGAACTCCACAATTTTCACCTCTCAGTGCCCAATTTGTGCTTCCACCCCCTTCGATGCGTGATCTTCTGTTAGCTTCTTCTCATATTGGCCCGCCGCCCACCAACTTACTTCCCTGCTCTGACTTTGGTTTTAACAAGAGAAACATTTGATTGATTTCTAGAGTCAGTAATTTGCTCTTTTAAATTAACTTTGCTGCTAGTCTGGGCCAGTAGGTGGATGCTGTCAGCTTTGGCAAGGTATGTAAATTTGAAAAATATGTCTAACATCAAACATTTCATAAAATCTACTCAGGTGCATCCTTGAACGAAATCGTCGTGACAAAGCAAGCACCTGCAACCTCAAAGAGACTGAGTAGGATTGCTAGGTTTGCTGAAATCTCTTATAATCATGTTCATTAATGTAAAGGTACAGTCTCTACCACTTGCAACGAAAATGAGAGTTGTTATTGGCACTTTTAGTCCCACTGACACTGTCCTTGCACGTCAGAATGCACTGTCCATATATATCCATGAGGGATAGCATAAAGGCAGCAGCAAGACATGATGTTGGGAATTTGGATTGTGGAGTAGGTGTTGACTTCTAGCAGAAGTAGAGATGAGCATTGCATTTGAGATTCACCTTTGTGAATCATTTGTGATTGAACCTTTTCATAGCGTTGCAATTGCCTGTTAACTCATTATTAGGGTTGTACGAAGTTGCATAGGTTTTTGCTTGCATCTTGCGAGAACTCCGTTTTTTGTTTGTAATACAAGAGTGTTAGTGTAAAAATTGGGGGCATATTATCTAAAGTGCGCTAAACATCGCAAAGCGTGTTTAGCGAGCACTTTTTATCGCCGGCTATCGTCGGAATAATTTGCCATGCTAACGCTGTATTAGCGATCATTTAGCGCTATGGCGATAATTATTCCAGCCATAGCAGTGTTTTCCATGAAACATCGCTGGTTTTCCAGCGATGTTTCATGGAAAACGGCGAGTAACCTTGCTGATACGACCCTGTGGTCGTATCAGCATAATCCACCCCCCATGTTAGATATGGCTAACACCTGCTAATTGCAGGTGTTAAATAAATGGCGATGACCCCGGTTAGCGCGACTTTTCACGTCGCTAACTGGGGCCATGGCCACCTTGCTAATAGGCGATAGGCCTGTTAGCGGGTGTTTCCCAGGTTTGTTCGTCGAGAACGCCTCACTTTGCATGTCATTAGCGATAAATATCGCTGACATGCAAACGGTAAAACACGAGGCGCTAATGCCCGAAAACTGTCTCTAACTGCTGTTAGAGACAGTTTGCTGATAGGGCGATAAGAATATTGCCGCTTTAGCGGCAAAAAGTGCCGCTAAAGCGGCGATAGTGCCCTTGCTAATATGCCCCAGGGACTTTTGCAATTGGCTTCTTTCGTGAGATCTCCATTTTCACCGACTCTTGTGCAAGTGATTTCACTTATCTTTCACTGACGACTGTCTACTGCCCAGCCACAAGGCAGACCTCTGTTGGGTATGCATCAGTGCTCAAGGCTCACATGACCCCAAAGCCAATGTGCCTGATGAATGTTGCAACACACATCTGATTTCACAGTTCCCGGGAAGACAAACATGCTTGCGGTCCACACGAGAAAGCTGTACAGCGTAGGCATAAGGCAAACAAGACATAATGCTTGCTGTGAGCATCCCATTTACCAGCATCTACTTCACATGAATATATTTATATTGATGTCGATGTACGCAATGATATGTGTATGTACAAAAACAAAATCGATCACTGTTGCCGAAATCTCCCAAAATGACCTCTCCAGCAACCCCAAGTCAGAAATACGTGGACAGGCAGGCCCTGCAACCTAGGCCTGAGGCTACTGTGGATGGATCGCAGGTGGGGTGGCACGCAACCAGAAGGGCAAACGTGGGAACATGAAAAACCCAGATTAGTCCCACAGATAGGCAGTGACACCACAACGGTCCGGGGAGTGCCCCAATAAAAACACCCATGGCCAGAGGGGCGTGCGTTCCCCAAATACCATAAAGTTGGATTCCACATGAAGTTACGAACACTAAGCCAATCAGAACACAGCATGCACAGCACACTCAGTGATCACACGCTCCCCATGCCGGACATCTCTGTATGTTATCTTCGGGCCCTCATAGTGGTCACGCAATGTCGAGACCCACCTGCCTTCATTATCAGGTGGGAGTAATTTACGGCTCCAAGACTAGGCTTACTTTCCTCTCCCAAAACAGGACCTATAAATTGTTCTATGATGCTTCAAGAAATGTATATATAGACACTCAAAAAGATTGTACTTTGAGACAGTCCTCAGTCCCCGAATCTGTAACTGTGCGTCCAGATGTAGTGTTTAATTAGACTAACTATTATTGTTTTGCCAAATGCCTCTTGTCTTTGTTTTTTTTTGAAGAACAAATCATATTTGCACAAAAACAAATACTTAAAACCAGACACAGGACTAATCATTATAATATTGGATGTGACAATGTGGCATTATTGCAAATGTTGCCATCCTTCATCTACTTAAAAACAAAGCCTTATAGGCACCAGCATAGCTATCTGATAATATTGATGCCTACACGACCCTTAACAATGAATAAATGTGAATTAGGCAATGGTGCTGGTTTAGTTTCCAGAGTGGAGGTGTTGCCATAAATGTTACATCACTGAAGTCATAGGGACTGTGGATTTTCTAGGAATTTCACAAAGCAAGTATAACCAATGAGCCACACCCATCTATCAGCAGAGTGGTAAAGGTGTGGTATGTAGTAGGCCCAGGCGGAGCTGGCGTAGTGCCACTATGCGGAGTTCCACGGAGTTGGAAAACACGAGGATGGCGAGGACGAGGAAGAGAGAGAGACCATGTTGAGGAGGAGGCAGCCCGGAGACGCCACAGCAGGTAAGTGCCTTTTTAGGTCTCGCCTAGCGTTGCAGCGCAAATGCGCTGCCATTGCTCTGCGAGGCATGCAGTATACACAATCAATCAATCAATCAATCAATCAATCAGGGGGTTTGTATAGCGCGCTACTCACCCGTGAGGGTCTCAAGGTGCTGGGGGGGAGCGGCTCCGGCTCAGACGAAGAGCCAGGTCTTGAGGTCCTTCCTGAACATGTGCAGGGTCGGGGAGCGTCTGATGTTCACAGGGAGCTCGTTCCAGGTTTTGGCTGCGATGTAGGAGAAGGCTCTCCCGCCGGTTCTGTTTCTGCGGATGCGGGGGACCTCTGCCAGGGCGAGGTCGGCGGAGCGGATGTTCCTCTTGGGTGCGTGGAAGGATACTCTCTCATTGAGGTATTTGGGTCCGATGTTGTTGAGGGATTTGTAGGCGTGGGTGAGGAGTTTGAAGGTGACCCTCTTCTCGACGGGGAGCCAGTCTAGGCCTCGTAGGTGTTGGGTCTTGTGCTCGTGGCGCAGTGTCCCAAGGACGAGTCTGGCTGCGGCATTCTGGATGGTTTGGAGTTTGTGTAGAAGAGTTTTGTTGATTCCGGCATAGAGGGCATTGCTGTAGTCCAGTCTGCTGGTTATGAGTGCGTGGGTGACGGTCTTTCTGCAGTCAGGGGGGATCCATTTGAAGGTCTTATGGAGGATGCGAAGGCAGTTGAAACTAGTGGAGGCGACGGCATTGATCTGGCGTGTCATGGAGAGGGAGGAGTCAAGGATGATGCCGAAGTTCCAAGCATGGTCTGTAGGGGTGGGTGGGCTCCCGAGGGCGGAGTGCCACCAGGTGTTGTCCTAGGCGGAGGTGCAGGGTCTGAGGATGAGGACCTCGGTCTTCTCTGAGTTTAGCTTCAGGCAGCTGTCTTTCATCCAGGCTTCCACATTCTTCATTCCTTCCTGGAAGCAGAGTCTGGTGTGTTTGGGATTCTTCATGAGCAAGAGGATGAGCTGGGTGTCGTCGGCGTAGGATACGATGCTGAGCCCATGTTGTCTGACGATGGCGGTGAGGGGGGCCATGTAGATGTTGAAGAGCGTGGGGCTGAGTGATGATCCCTGGGGTACTCCGCAGTTGATTTCCGTGGGTTTGGAGAGGAAGGGAGGGAGTCGAATCCTCTGGGTTCTGCCGGAGAGGAAGGATTGGATCCAGTCGAGGGCGGCTCCTTGTATTCCCGCGTCGTGAAGTCTGGCTGCGAGCATGCGATGAGAGACGGTGTCGAAGGTTGCGGAGAGGTCTAGAAGGATGAGGGCCGCGGTGTGTCCCTGATCCAGTAGCATGCGGATATTGTCAGTGGCGGCGAGGAGGGCGGTCTCGGTGCTGTGGTTGCTGCGGAATCCAGACTGGGAGGCGTCCAGGATGGAGTTCTCTTCTATGAAGGCGGTCAGCTGGGCGTTTACGAGTCTCTCGGTGACTTTGGCTGCAAAGGGGAGGAGAGAGATGGGCCGGTAGTTTTTCAGGTCCGTTGGGTCGGTCGTTGGTTTCTTAAGGAGGGGTTTTACCTCTGCCCGTTTCCAGTCGTCTGGGCAGATGCCTGATCTGAGGGAGGTGTTGATGGTGCGTCCTAGTTCGGGAGCGATGACGGTGGCGGCCCTGTGGAATATGTGCGGTAGGCATGGGTCTGTTGGGGCTCCTGAGTGAGTTTTCTTCATGGTCGCGGTGATGAGTTCGATGGTAGCGGGATCCCAGGACGTGATGGTCGGCTCATCGGCGGCGGTGGGTAGGGGGGTGGTGTTCGTCGTTGATTCGCTGAAGTTGTCGTAGAGGGCCTTAATCTTCAGATGGAAGTAGGAGCTGAGCTTGACTCAGAGTTCCTGGGAAGGTGTGACGTCCGTGGCTTCTCAGGTGGGTTTTGCGAACTGCTGTATGACGTTGAACAATTCCTTGGCGTTGGTCATGTTGGTCTGGGCTTTGTCTCTTATGAAGGTCTGTTTGGTGTCTCTCATGCGCTGGTGGTATTCCTTTAGGGCGCTCTTGTGGATGTTCCGTGCTTCTGTGGTTTTCAGGTTTCGCCAGGTTTTCTCTAGGCGTCTGCAGAAGCGTCTGGCTTCTTGCAGTTCTGTGGTGAGCCAGGCGGCCTTCAGACGGTGTTGTTTGGTGGGGGTGGAGGGGGTGAGAGCTTGTCAGTGCAGCAGGAGACCCAGCGGTGAAATTCCCTGGCTGCGGAGTTGGTGTCGGTCATGGCGATGGGGGGGTTTTGACGGAGGGTGGTGTTGAGGTGCTCCTCTGTGACCTTGCTCCAATTCCGTCGTGGCGGGCGCAGGGCGGGTTTGGGTGCCATGGTGGTGTTGAAGGTGAAGTGGACGCAGTGGTGGTCAGTCCAGGGGGGCTGGGTGGTGTGGCTGAAGTGGATGTTTGTTCCTCCCGCGAAGATGGGGTCGAGGGTGTGACCCACTCTGTGGGTGGGCGTGTTGACGAGCTGTTTCAGTCCTAGGTTGGCAAGGTTGTCGAGGAGAGTGGTGGAGTCGGGGTCATTGCTGTTGTCGAGGTGGAAGTTCAGGTCCCCGAGTAGAATGTAGTCCATGGAGGTGATGGAGTGGGGTGCGGCGAGCTGTGCGATGGTAGTTGCGAGGTGGGTGCGAGGTCCTGGCGGTCTGTAGATGAGGGTGCCGTGTAGCGTGGTTCTGGGGCTTGTCTGGATCTGGAAGTGGAGGTGTTCTGTGTTGGAGTGGGGATCACTCGTGCTGGATGTGGAGAGTCGGAGGGGGGTCTTGTGTGCGATGGCGATTCCTCCTCCTGGGCGGTGCGGGCGGTCCTTTCTCTGGATCTTGTAGCCGTCGGGGATGGTAGTGGCGATGTCGGGGCCGGAGGTGGCGCTGGTCCAGGTTTCCGTGAAGAAGGCGATGTCGGGCGAGAGGGTGTCGATCAGGTCCCAGATCTCTACGGCGTGTCGGTGCAGGGAGCGCACGTTGAGAAGGATGCAAGTCAGGGTTTCGGTGGTGCGTGCATCAGGCACGCCTTCGGCGGTCGTGGGAGCTTTGTCGATGGTGAAGGATCTGCGGCAGGGTCTGCACGAGAACTGCTCATGGGTGGTGTTTGGTGAGGATCTTGCGCAGTTGGTGTGTCTACCGGGGTTGAGTGCATGGAGGGTGGTTGAGTCGAAGAGGTGAGCTCTAGGAGAACCAGGGTTTCTGGCGCTGGTCGCGGTCGGGTCGCGGACGGGCGCAGACGGGCTTGCCTTAGGTGTGCATTCGGCGTGCCAGCGGTGCACCCGCTGCACGCGGTCACCATTATTTAGGGGAGGGGGAGGGATGTGCAGCTGGAAGGCAGGAGCGGGGCGGTAGGGGGAGGGGTCAGTGGTCAGCGGCGGCGGGAAAACGGAGGGGAAACGAAGGGGAAACAACAGCACATAGCAATGGGGAAGACAAAATGAAACAAACCAAAAACAGCAGCAGGCACAATTACAGCAATGAACAAACTAAAGAATAGCAGCAGGCACAATTACAGCAAATTCAGTCACAGCGCGCAAAAGGAAACCGGAATCAGGGTAGACTCGAACCCTGCAATGGAGGGGCTGGCTTCAAGAGGCGACTGTTAGAACTGGGGGTCTCTAGTTGGCAGAGGTAGGTACCTTTGTCCCGATAGGGACCCTTGCTTCTAGTCAGGGTAAAGGGGATACACTACTAAAATAACCCCTGCTCACCCCCTTGGTAGCTTGGCACGAGCAGGCAGGCTTATCTCAGAGGCGGTGTGTAAAGCATTTGTGAATACATACAGTAATATAGTGACAGCACTACAGATGGACACCACACAGGTTGTATATAAAAAATAAGTATTTTTTTATATAGACTTAACACAAGACCACAAACGACAAAAATCCACAATACTGTACTGAAAATGGGAGAAATAGCTTAGTTCTCTTTAGATGGTAAATGTGACACTTATTGTTCAATGTACCTTTGGATGCGTAACGCTATACAATGAAAGTGTTGCAGGGAAGGTGATGCGTCGGTTCCTTACACGCAAGAACGGTGATGCGTCGATTCCCTACTGCTGCGCAGGGGACGGTGATGCGTTGGTTCTTCTCGGCGTGGGAAGGTGACACGTCGGTTTCTTACTGCGCTTCCGTGGCGATGCGACCAGCAGCGCCGTGACGTGATGACGATCCGATGCACTGCAACAAAAATGGCATCTTCTCCTTGATGCGACAACTACGAGGCAATGCATGCACTCCCGGCGGCCGTGCAGCGACTCTGCGAATCTTCTGAGCCATGACAGGCCCTGCGACACACTTCTCCAGTGATGCGACGGCGTCTGCTGCGACGGCGACACTCTTCTCTGGCGATTCGAGGCGCTTCGTTGATGTGATGCGGCAGCGGCGGCACCCTTACTCAGTGATGCGACGACAGTGGCTGCGTCGGCGACACGCTTCTCCGGTGATGCGACGGCGTCTCCTGCGACGGTGACACTCTTCTCCGGTGATGCGAGGTGCTTCGGTGATGCAATGCGACAGCGGCAGCGGCGGCACCCTTACTCAGTGAGGCGACGACAGCGGCTGCGATGGCGTCACGCTTCTTCTCCATGAGTCGCGCTTCCAGCTCCCTGAGACACGCAGTCCCTCAGAAGGCCCAGCACAACAGTAGGCACTTTAAATTCCCAGCAAGGGAATTCAGGGGAGCTGGTTGGTGAAGTCTGTTGTCCCTGAGACTTCAGCAGGAGGCAAGCTCAATCTTCAAGCCCTTGGAGATCCTTTACAAGTTGATGAAAGTAGCACAAAGTTCCTTTCTCCTTTCTTTGGCAGTCAGGCAACCACTGCAGGCCAATCCCCCAAACAGCACTCAGCTTAGGGATAGTCTCCTCCTTCAGTTTCTCTCTGGTTCCTCTCCTCAGCAAAGGTTCTTCTTGTTTCCCAAAAGTGATCTAAAGTTCTGGGGTCTGGGTCCCCCTTTTATACTCATATTCTCTTTGTTCTCTGAAGGAAGAGAGGCCTTTGCCTAGTCCAAACCAGTTCTGGTCAATTCTGGAGCACTTTGTTTACAGGACTCCTTCTTTCCTTTGACAGTGTGGTCCAGGGACATCAGGCACACCACAGGAGGTGGAGCCAGCATTGTGGAGGGAAGGCACAGCCCTATTCAGGTCCCAGGTGCAACTCCTCCCACCACTCTACATGGAGATCTCTCTATTCAGCCCTGTGCTGACTCACCCTGTCTCCTGGAATCCCCCAGCCCCTGTCACTCAAACTCCAGACAAGGAATACACAACCTAGCAGAGGCAGGCTTGGATAGTTAGGCAAGAAAATACATACTTTCTAAAAGTGGTATTTTCAAACACAGAATGTTAAAACCAACTTCACTAAAAGATGTATTTTATCATTCTGAGTTCAGGCATACTAAATTCGTTTTTCTACCATGTTCCCTGGGTCAGTTAGGATTATAAGATGTTATAATCAAACTGCCCATTCTGGCCTATGGGGAACAGGTAGCCTTGCAATAGTGAAAAACAAAAATGGCTGTAATTCACTATTAGTACATGCCACACACACCAGGGCATGTCCTACCTTATACTTACAATGCACCCTGCCCTTGGGCCTACCATAGGGGTGTCTGATATGAAGAAAAGGAAGGTTTAGGGACTGGCAAGTGGGTGCACTTGCCCAGTCAACATGGCAGTACCAGACTGCACACAGGCTCTGCAATGGCAGGCCTGAGACACACTTTACAGGCTGCTTCTGTGGGTGGCACAACCAGTGCTGCAAGCCCACCAGCAGCATTTGATTTACAAGCCCTGGGCACACACAGTGCACTGTACTAGGGTCTGACAAGTAAACCAAACCAGCCAATCATGGAGTCACTAATCCATACACCTATTTACCATAGGGAGGACTTGCACTGTGGCACTGAATAGCAGTGGCACAGTGCCCAAAGCATCTATAACCAGCAAAAACACATGAGGAAACAGCAAAAAAATGGAAGGGAGACCCACGCCAATGGTGAAAGGTCTAACAGCGACGCAGAGCACCACAGAGCTGCCGGGGAGAGTGAGATCCTAGGACCGAGGTCTGAGGACTCACACGCGCTCCCCCGCAGCGGTCGCCATTATGTAGGGGAGGGGGGAGGGACGTGCACCTGGGAGGCGGGAGCGGGACGGTAGGGGGAGGGGTCAGTGGTCAGCGGCGGCGGCAAAACGGAGGGGAAACGAAGGGGAAACAACAGCACACAGCAATGGGGAAGACAAAATGAAACAAACCAAAAACAGCAGCAGGCACAATTACAGCAATGAACAAACTAAAAAATAGCAGCAGGCACAATTACAGCAAATTCAGTTACAGTGCGCAAAAGGAAACCGGAATCAGGGTAGACTCGAACCCTGCAACGGAGGGGCTGGCTTCAAGAGGCAACGCAGAGCACTGCAGAGCTGCCGGGGAGAGTGAGATCCTAGGACCGAGGTCTGAGGACTCACACCACAATAGCGGGGAAGCTTCATTTAAGCTCCGCCCACTTTCCGCCCATCTTTTTGATTGGGTTAGATCGTAAATGCTGTCTTCTGATTGGTTTTCCGATTGTTAGTCCTGCATCTTCACGGCCATGTCGTCATTTGTAGACTTCCGAGGCTATCGGCCCCTTTACTCCAACGCTATTTTTTTCCTTGTGTTCCCCCCGCCCCCTCCCACAGTCCGTGACTTTTCACCCCCCCTCCCGTTCGTGCCTTCTTCGACGGCCGCACTTACGTTTCAAATGCAATAGGTCTCGTGTAAATACGAGTCCTATTGCATTTGTAAATGCTTGTTTTGCCCTGGGACTGGCTGGGTGAATTCGCACTCTATTTTGCCTGACCTGTCCAAAACACATGCGCAATACAGACGGCTAATTGTGGTTTTACTTACACATGCACAATACAGACGGCTAAACATTTAAAAAAATCACATTACGAGCGCGACAGCGACGAGGAGTCAATGACAACTAACACAAGTTGGTAATCTTTCTCCTTTCCCTCTCCTGTTCACTGTACAGTTTAATTGGCTGATGAGCCTCACCATCCATTTCTATTTCGTATTTCGGCTAATTGTGGTTTTACTTACACATGCGCAATACAGACAGCTAATTGTAGATTTCCGATCACTCTCACGCACCCCTCGGTAGCGGCCGCCGCTATTAATAGCTTTTTTATTAATAATCACTTGTCCGATTCTAAATGCCGGGGCTCACATGAAAACAAAAAAAAAATCACATTACGAGCGCGACAGCGACGAGGAGTCGGTAACAACTAACACAAGTTGGTAATCTTTCTCCTTTGCCTCTCCGGTTCACTGTGCAGTTTAATTAGCTGACGAGCCTCACCATCCATTTCTATTTCGTATTTCCATTCAGCCTTCTACTCTGCTTACAATTAGATAAGCATTCCTTACCTTTTCTATGTGCTTGTCTATTCTGTAACCTGTATGCCTTATGCTGCCTTTAAAGGGGAGCGTGTTTTGGTAAGGAGGAAGCATTAAAAAGGGTGTCAGGGTAAAACAAATCACCTGCTTATTGACAGAAAAGCGCAAGGGCCCAACTGAAAGAGGATGCGCTTCAACTGCAACTGCATCAACAGATAAACCTTATATGTCTGGCATGTGTAAAGTGCATTCACAGTTGGAGGTGCACATCTGTCACATGTGTTTGGTGCTAGACGTGCCTTACGCCGCTGAGTGTATAATCTGAATGTATTAGTAGCGCAAGGCACCTGCAGTTCTCACTGCCAGACTTTCATTGTAAAACATAAGTGCAGAAAGGGAGGCATAGATTTCACCGGAAAGAAGGAAGTCTTCGCAGCAATTCTGGGAATCTGACTCGCTCCCACCTGGGAAATACTGGCCTTGGGGACATATTTTAATCAAAAACTCAGAGTGACAACCGCCCCATTTCATTATTTAACAGGAGGACACACAGCTGCACTACCGGACAGGTGTCCCTGTACTTTCATCGTACTGTCCTGCTATTATTAACACAGAATTGCACCTAACATGTAAAAAAATATCACTGCACTGTGGGATTAGTAAGTGGTGTTGGTGGTAGGGAAGTGACTTCAGCAGGAGAGACAGTTGTCCTAATGTTTTGTGGGAGATGCAGTGGTGAGGTGGACAATAGTAGCAAAAGTGGGCAATAGGTTGGCCTGACAGCCGGAGTTAGTGCTTAACAAGACGGGTGTTTGATAGCAATGGGCTTTAACTAAAAAGTGAGTGCAGGTGGTCCCATGGATAATATGGTGCATAGCTAAATACTTATAAGGTCCCAAAGGCGAGACCGTTGCATTGCAAATGCTTGTTATTTTTTATAATTAAATTAGGGAGGGTGGAAGGGCCGCTAACTCCGCTCTGCCACAGATTCGGAGTTTTGCTGAACTCTGCGTTCTCAACGGAGCGCGGAGCAGGCAATACTCCTTAAACTCCCCTGGCGGAGAGGAGTTCCCCGCCCGGCGTTAGTATGTAGCCAGTGGTAAATTATGGAGTACATTGTTGCAAATATATTGTGAAAAACATGGTATGGTAGCACACTGTCATTTACAGACAGCACATTTTCCTTTGAAATGGCAACAAACTTCTCACTTGCATGCACTTTTACTGATAAAGCTAATTAGCACACGAAAGATCATGTGAGGAAATTGGCTTTCTGCAAATATTTATCATAAGTACTTCACCAAATAAGTATCAACATTTGTTTTGATCCTATTAAAGTTTTATAGCTGCAGCACCCCCAAGGACCCCTACTTCCAGTGCCTATAAAAGTTAGAGAAACATAAGCAGACAGTGGAATGCGACATGATGGTTTGAAATGTAGTACCTTAAGCACCCCATTAGCAGCAATGAAGGAATGTATTTAAACAAAATTGCCCAGGCCATGAAGGTGCATGTCTTTTAGCATTATTTACGTCAAATAATTTGGCACACCAAGGACAGGAGCATAATGAAGACCCCTGCAGCAAATGCAGTGGGGGGGAGGGACCCTCCGGAGAGATCCCCAATGAGTCCAAGGTCTATGAATATCTATTAAACATGGAAGCCTCCGAGGCACCTCATCCCCACACACAGAGGGGGATGATTATGAGCTACGCCACTGGCAAAGGGCCTTACAATCCTCACGCTAAGAAACTGTGGGGCAGATTTATCATTCTTTCACACAACGCAATACAGCAGGGCAAATTGCTGCACGATGTGAAGGGGAGAGAGCAGAAATGCATCATAAATACAAAGATGTGGAGCATTTTAGCACTCTCCTTGAGCTGGTTCCATCTGAGCTGAATAGCGCCAACGCAGGCAGCCTTGCATGATACTGTAAGGGTGTCAATGTTACAGGCAGGATTGTTTTTTGCACAGGAAGGGACATCTCCCTGCACCAAAACAATCCTTGGAGACAAATTCCTCTTTCTATGTGTCCTGCAGAATGCAGCACACATGGAAAGAGGAATCAATGAAGAGAAAAAATGATTTCTTCTTGCGATGTTTCTGTCGGGTAGGCGTACCATTTTGGCACATATTTTCCATCAAAATACATAGGTGGATGCATAGGAACGCCCATGCTCCACCCAAGTAAAAACCTATCCAATGCAAATCAATGCAATAGCGTTGCCTTGTGTTACTTTGCATTTATTAAACCATGCGGTGGTTTTACTTGGCTTAGTAAATCTCAATTAAGGACTTGCGTTGCCCTAGTAAATCTGTCCCTCTATTTCCTATGCTCCTGCACATTAGTTGCAGCAGACACAACTATGTGGGTTTAGCGCATGTACGTTTCTTATAAGAATTGTAATTTAATCTGAATAATTTGATGTATGGACATCACACTCCATTAGTAGCAGCAAGTATTATCAATTTGAGCTCCTGTTTCTGATATTTTTATTAAAAAATATGTTTCTGTCAAATACATCTAAATCCTTACACATTATACATAAATGAACAATTTGCTTTGAACGATGGAATCATATAGTTTAGTGAGAAACTTTTGTCTTGAAATATTAAGGAACCTAAGATGCAGGAAGAAACACTTTCACGATGTATTTGAACAGTAAACTCTTTTTGCTCGAGGTCTAAAACTTCGGGTTGAAGTGAATGTTTTTCAATTGTGAAGCAAACGTTCACACCTGCGATTTCATTTTAAAAGGGCACAGGTTTTTGGAGTCTTGCATTTTTTCTTGATATGATTTTATCATACGTGATGCATTATGCATGTCACTGTGTAATGGCATGAACGATGATGTGACGGCTGCAAAAATGGAAGCCTCAAAATAAACTGCTATCTTTATTCCCAACTTGGCCTACGTGGACTGGCTTCACAAGCTGCAGTAATTGAGACAAAATTGAGAAAATAGAAAGCTGGGAACAGCTGCAGTGATGTATGACCGGTCTGGACTCTGTGAAGAAGATTCATTTTACACTGAGTTTAAAAGGCCAGCACAAAGACAGGATTACGGTTTTTATCCCTTTAAAAGATACCTGATTCTAACTCACTCAATCATAACGCTGTCGTTTTTCTTGTGAAATCAAAAATAACTCTGCTGTAATACAAAAGCGTAAAGACTGGGTCAGAAATATAAGAGGTCTCAAAGAGTTCTACTCCAAATAGCGCAAAGGGGGTTGGTCTCTGTCAGTGTAAGGTGCACATCAGACGCAGGGGAGTAATTTACACCGACTCAAAAGCTATTGCATCTTTACAGATGACCTACTGAGATGGAACAAACACCATGTACGCCAGCCATTTGCAGCTTAAAGGAAACACGAAGTTAACACCATCACGATCCAACCAGATTGACCTGGCCTGGCCTTTCGGTCTCGACTCTTCAAGCTGATGTAGCAACCAAGGCTGTTGTGTGCATGCTTGCTCCCTCTTTGCCCAGCGTACAGTGCGCCCCAAAAAAAAGACCCTGTAGTAATTGCCAAAAGCTGAGACATAATGCCCTGATTACTATTGGTAATCCTCATTACTCTTAGTCCTACTCGTTCTCGACCCAGTCATTACTAATGAAACAGGAAACGCATTTAGGCTCCACCCACCCTCCAGCCAGGGGCTATAATAGCATAGCCAGCAGAAAGCACTTCTTGGCATACCAAGCACAACAAAGGCCTGGACTAAGATGACTGGGTCGAGAACGAGTAGGACTAAGAGTAATGAGGATTACCAATAGTAATCAGGGCATTACCTCTACGTCCCTCGTCAACGATCCAGTCATTACTAATAAGGCATACCAAAGCAAACCACACAGCAGCAGGCCTTTGGAACACCAGAAAGAAGAGAAACACACACAGGAGTGAAGCGTAGCAAACTGAAGTGTTTTCTAAGAGAACAGGTTCAAGGAGGTGCAGGAGGCCCCACAGCATGCAACACACAAGAATCAATATTCTCACGATCATTCAGTGAGCAATTAACCCGGTAATGCTTAACAAAGGTAGAAACAGAAGCCGGTGTACCAGCACAACAAATATAATCCAGGGAAACCCCATGAAAAGCGGCCCAGGATGCCGAGACACCCCTGTGGAATGGGCCTGAACAGGACAAGGCAAACCAGATCGCTAATAAGTCAAACCAATAATAGACTTGATCCACCGACCAATGGTAAGGCGAGAAGCAGCCTTCCCATGACCAGCCAAACCAAAAGTCACAAACAGACTGTTAGAATGTCAAAAAGCAGCAGACCTGACCACATAGGCAGACAAAGCACGCCTAACATCCAGGGTGTGCAACAACTGCTCAGCAGGAGAAGAGGGAGAAGGAAAGAAAGAAGGCAAGACCAATTCCTGTCAAGTATGAAAGCGAGAATGCACCTTAGGTAGAAAACCAGGATCCAAGCAAAGGACCACAGCGTCCTCTGTAAAACGCAAAAAGGGAGGGGAACAACGCAAAGCAGTGAGTTTACCCAACCTTCGAGCCGAGTTAATGGCCACCAGAAAGGCCACCTTACAGGACAAGAACTTAAGGTCATCAGACTCCAAAGGTTCAAAAGGAGAGGCTTGAGGCACCCACAGGACCAGAGAAAGATCCCAGGGAGGCACAGAAGGATGAGCAACAGGGGAAGAGTGAGACAAACTCTGAAAGAAACGGGAGACCAACAGCGCATCCGAAGCAGGCAAGGACCCTGGATCACGGAAAGCTCGAATAGCAGCCCATTGGCCCCACAGAGTAGACAAAGCATACTGCTTGTGGAACCCGTCCCAAAAAAACTGAAGAACATCAGAAACAGGACAGGAGACAAGTGACAGGCCAAGCTCAGACACCAAGAAGTGAAGGAAGCCCAATGCTTAGTATAAGAGGACAATGTTGACCTCCTACGGGGGGCCTGCATTACAGTAATAGTGTGGTCAGGTAAACCCTTGTCCCCTAAAGACAGCTGTTCAACCTCCAGACCGCTAAGTATAAGAGGACAATGTAGACCTCCTACGGGGGGCCTGCATTACAGTAATAGTGTGGTCAGGTAAACCCTTGTCCCCTAAAGACAGCTGTTCAACCTCCAGACCGCTAAGGTGAGAGGGACCAGAAGAGGAGGGGAAGACGGCAGGAGCAGAGACGAGTAGCAGGGCAAGATCCAAGGAAGACCCACTGCCAGGCTGAGCAACAACGGGAGCCAAGACCTCCTGGGCCAGTGAGGCAACACTGCCACCACCTGAGCCCCCATCCTCTGAACCTTCAGTAGAAAGGTCGGGATGAGACGAAAGGGAAGAAGGCATACAGGAGCCAGGGGGGCCACAGGAGAGACAAGGCCTCCACTCCCCACGCACCCCATTACGGAATCCGCAAACAAAAGAGGGAAAGCAGAGCATTGTCCCTGGAAGCAAACAAATCCATCATAGGAGTCCCAAACCTCCGGCAAAGCAATCAAAACACCCTGGGGGAAAGGCACAAAGTCAGGGAGGCTGGAAACTTGCGGCTCAGAGCATCCGCCACCACATTGTCCAAACCCCAGATGTGTTGAGTAGAAATTGCCTGGAGATGAAGTTCCGCCCAACTGGTTCAATCAATAAGATCAATCAATCAGAACATTTGTAAAGCGCACTACTCACCCGTGAGGGTCTCAAGGCGCTGGGAGGGGTGCTGCTACTGCTCGAACAGCCAGGTCGTGAGTAGCCTCCTGAAGGTTAGTAGGTCCTGGGTCTGCCGTAGGAGGATGAGGAGGGTGTTCCAGGTCTTGGCGGTGAGGTGGGAGAACGATCTGCCGCCGGTGGTTGCTCTTCGGATGCGGGGGACGGTGGTGAGGGCGAGGTCAGCGGAGCGGAGCTGGCGGTTCGGGGTGTAGAAGGTGAGTCGTCTGTTGAGGTATGCCGGTCCGGTGTTGTGAAGTGCTTTGTGTGCGTGGGTGAGGAGCTTGAAGGAGATCCTCTTGTCGACGGGGAGCCAGTGCAGGTCTCTCAGGTGGGGTGTGATGTGGCTGTGGCGAGGGAGGTCGCACAGGCCACCAGATTTGAGGACCGACTCTGAGTACCTCCCTGATGATTGATGTAGGCCACTGTAACAGTGTTGTCGGTGCGCACCAGAATATTGCAACCCCGAAGATGATCCTGGAGGAATCGGAGGGCCATCTCCACAGCCGACGGTTCCCTCCAATTGGAGGACCTGCGGTCCTCTAAGCCCTGCCAACGAGCTTGCACCATCAACTGACCCAGAGAGCCCCCCAACCAGAAGCACTGGCATCCGTTGTCAAAACCAAAGGAGGATCGGGATACAACCACATACCCCTGAAGAGATTCACAGTGACCATCCACCACTGGAGATTGGACACCACCGTCGGGCAAACTGGAACCACCATGGAGAAATCCTGGACAGGGAAAGGAACACAGCGGTAAAGGTGCCACAGCAAGGGGTAAAGATGCAACCTGGTCCATGGAACAGTGAATACTGACGCAGCTATGTGACCCTGTACCTCAAACCACTGTAGCAGGGGTGCCGAAGTCTGAGAGAACAACTTCCTCAACAGCGACTGAAGACAATGGATCCCAGAAGGAGAAAGGAACACCTTGCCCCTAACAGAATCAAAGTCGGCACCGATAAAGGACCTCTGGGTGGCTGGAAGAAGCTGACACTTCGGAAGGTTCAGGAGAAAGCCGTGGCTTTCTAGCGTATGAATGGTCAGTTCCAGGTGACAAGGCATCATCAGAGCAGAAGGGGCCTGCAGGAGCCAGTCGTCCAGGTAGGGAAACACTGAGACTCTCAGAAGGTGCAGCTGTGCCACCAGAGGAGCCACCACCTAGGTGAAGTCCCTAGGAGAGGACTGCAGGCCGAAAGGGAGGACACAAAATTGCCAATGATGACCCCCCAGGCAAAATCTCCAATACTGTTGGAACTCCCGGGCCACAGGAACATGAAAATATGCATCCTGAAGATCCAGTGTAGTCATCACCCAGCCGGCCTGAATTAACAGAATCACCCACTGCAGGGTCTCCATTTTGAAAGGAATCTTCCGGACGAATCGATTCAGAAGCCGGAGATTGATCACGATCCAAAAGCCCCCAGTAACTTTCGGAACAAGGAAAATGCAAGAGTAAGTCCCCTGATCCCATTCCGCCGTGAGGACCGGAACAATCACCTTCTTACGAAACAGGGTCTGTACCCCTTCCAACAGGGCTTGACGACGTGACACATCCATCGGCGCAGGCGTCCTCACTCTGCCCGATAAAGGAGGTGGAGACAGGAATTCGATCCGGTAACCCCGTTCCAGGAAATCCAGGGCCCACTGGTCTGTTGTCGAGACCCGCCAAGCAGCCAGAAAATGGTGCAGTCTCCCACCACCCTCTGGCAGCATCCCAGACGGAACAAGCCGGGTGGTGGCATAGTCAGGAACGCTGACTCCCAGGGACAGCATCGGGAGGAGGTTTCTTCTGGAACCGACATTGGAAAGTTTTCCCAGGACCCCTCTGGTTCTGGAAAGAGTTCTTCTGTAGGCGAGAAGGCTGTCGGAAAGACCTTGCATTAGAAAAGGTGGATTCCTTACACTTTTGTTGATGCCGAAAGGACAAGGAATGCTTCCGCTCCTTAAACACCTTATGTAACTTCTCCTCAAGGTTATTCCCAAAAAGCCGAGGACCAGTAAAAGGTAAACGTAACGCCATGGAACGCTGAGCAGCATCAGTGCTCCAACCTTTCAACAACAAATTCCTTCTGGCGGCAATGGAAGCACCAAAAGATATGGAAAGAGCCCGCACAGAATCAAAGGCAATGTCAGAAAGAAACTCAGCCTGACGTTCCATGAACCCCAATAATTCAGGACAACTACCACCGTCCTGTATAGTGGAGAATAAAGTCTTAAAGTCAGAAAACAAGGACTGAGCGACATAAGCCCCATAAACCCCAGAACAGATGGCAAGATGCGACCCAGTATAGGCATGTTTCACAGCAGAGTCAATCTTCTTATCGACACCATCCTTCAGGACATTGTCTTCAGCCATAGAAGGACGACCCACCAAGCTGGCCACAATGGAGTCCACATGAACAGACTCAGGAATGGTATCTTCCATATCCTGCAAAGGGTAGAGCTTGGACATGAAGCTAAGCATCATAATGTGGTCAGGATCCCTCCATTCTTTCAAAAGTACAACCATCACAAAGGGGTGAATAGGAAGAGCCTTCATAACCTGCTTACAAAACTGGGGCAACACTAAGTCCTTGGACGTGCTGGCCACCTCCTCATCTGGCAAACCCATGTTATCACTGACATGTGATAAAATGTCTGGCAACAAATCCTTGAAAATATATTTTCCCTTTAGGTCCACAGCACCCACAGAGGAACCCTCAGGGGAGTCCGAACTGGAAATATTCAAATAGACGTCAGGACCCCCACCAGAGCGCACACCAGCAGATTTTCCTGACTTCATAGAGGATAAAGTCTCAAGTATCAGCTGTTTCAGATGATCATCATCACACAACTTCTGCTGCTTCCGAGGAGGAACGAATTCCTCACTGTCCCTTGGTGAAGAAGGCAAAGAAACAGGAGAGACATGTCTACGCTTCTGCCTATGTTTCCCCATAGTCCTACAGTGGCAATGACAGAAGAAGCAGTGGACAAAGCTTTAAATAATAAAAAAGTTTCCTCCAATTATGTAAATGGGAAGGCAGAATAATCAGCCCCAAACCAGGCTAGCGCGAGCAGTGACAGGCAGTCCAGTCAACAGCTGACGCGAAGGACTCAATCAGCTTGAAAGGGGCGTGGTGCAACATCACGTCAATCACAAAACGAGGAAAAGGGCGGCCGCCGTAGGCCAATTTGTCACGGAGGGCTACCGCCGGAAACCAAGCTCGCTTTGAGGCAAGTAAACGGACTGGCCATGCCAGGCGGATCCAAGCCCCAAGCCAAAGCCGAAAGCGTCTAGAGGCTCGGACACGTCAGCACGACATGAGGGCAGTGGACCTGACAGCCCCCGCAGGCACAACACTCCCAACCTGGACAGAGGTACAAGCCAGCAGGAGCTCCAACTCAGCAGCAGAGGATTTCCTGACTATCCCCGGTGCAGGAGGGAAAAGAAACACCACCCAAGCCGCACACCGCCACCGTTCCATGCCCGGAACACTCAACAGTGGCATCGTCACCACATCCCTGCGGACCCAAGGCAGCCGTGACGGAACCAGGCACTGCAGGATAACCATGAATGGGCAGCCATAGAGACCGCTGCACGAAAAGAAAAAGACAGTCGGGCTGGTCAAGCCCAGCAATCCAGCCCAGACTGAACTCACTGTTTCCAGGAGGCCCCGCGTCCTGACTCCACCTGCTCCCACGAGGGTCTGCTGGAGCTCCCAGAGCCCAGCAATGAAGGAAGCCAGTGGACATTCACCAACAGGTAAGAGTCAAGCTATTACCAAAGCGTCCCCCGTCATGTCAACCGACAGGAAACAAAATAGGTAGTGCTTTCTGCTGGCTATGCTATTATAGCCCTTGGCTGGAGGGTGGGTAGAGCCTAAAAGCATTTCCTGTCAGTTGATATTACCTCATTAGTAATGACTGGGCCGAGGTAGAGGGACGTAGAGGTAATCAAACGTTTCACCCATCTCATTTGTCATTCTACCTATATAAGATGGTCAGCAGGCTAGGCATGGGGGTGGACAGTCAAAATATCGATTTTTAAATATTGAAGCACAGTTATATCGAGTTTTAAATATTGTAGGGACAAAATATCGAAGTCAAGAATATCTACAACCAGAATATCGAAGTTAAGGTAAGAAATATCGATGTTGCAAATATCGATGTTAGTAATATCGATAGTTAAATTATCGATGTTAATAATATCGATATTTATATGAGTGTTATGTATTTTAGTATGTATTTAATATGTATGTGTTCTATATTTTTGTTAAGTATTGTACTGTTTTTTAAATATATGTATACATTTTTTAGAAATTAGTAATTTTTTTAAAAGTAAATTTTGCGTTTTAGTACTGTAGCGGGCTGTGGGTTTATAGGGGAATAGGGTGCAAAGTAATTTAATTATAGTAAATTAAATAATAATTTTTAGGAATTATTAATGTATTTTAATTCAATATTGTGTTTTATTTCTGTAGCGGGTTGTGGGTTTATAGGGGAATAGGGTGGGAAGTAATTTAATTTTAATTAAGTAATTATTAATTTTTAATTATTGTTAATAATTAATTTATTGTTAATTAATTATTAATTTGTAATTAATTATTAATTGATAATTATTTTATTTGTATTAATTTATTATTGGAGTGGGTTGTGTGTTTTTAGGGGAATAGGGTGGTAAGTAAATTATTTGTAATTAAGGGGCTCATTACGATGGCGGGCGGAAGCACAACCGCCGTGCTGGCGGATGCAAAAACCACCAGTTACCGCCGGCACGCAGCAGTCCACATGCCCGCCCAATTACGATGCGAAAAGTAGGCCAAACACCGCCGGCAAGCCAGCAACACCGTCCGCCATCAAAGTGCGCCCGTACACGTAGCGGCGCAGCTAACTGACACACACCGTCCGACGAAACACGTCCCGCCCGGCGTATAAATTACGATGCCGCAAACAAACGGCTCCCACGGCCAAGAGATACCGTACGACAAACCGAAGCGGTAACACGGACGCCGAGCACGGACAACGAAGAAGCGGCTCCCCGAGCATGAATCCAGCACTGCAGGCCCTCCCCATGCTCCTGCTGATGCACCACCAAGGACGCAACGTACCGCGGAGACGCAGGTAGGCACACACACAACAAGTGCACGCAAACAGCGCACACAGTGCAAGGGCGGAAAAAGCAGACAACCCCCCACCAGCGCGTGTACACTACACATCCACCATTGCATCCACATATGACACACAGGCCAAATCGTAACATCGCGTAACACATGTGTACACACCACCTGGGACTAGGAACCAACAACCCCGTCACGGCCCCAAAGCGGCGATGACGCCGCCACACATGCGCACAACGCAGAGGCCAACCGCAGCGCCATGCATGCGTCGCACGCAGACACAGGGACACAACCAAGCAGCACACACATCAGCCCCACCCCGAACGCACATGACACGTGACAGGCCTGCCACAGACATGTCCCCAACGCCCAATTCACGGACAACACCCAACGCCACACAACCGACGCACACATGTCAGTGAAGTTACGCAACAGCAGGACACACCCCAGTGTAACAAACATGGCGTAGCACACAGCGGCGGCAACACCAACTAGGAGAAGCAGGGCCCCTTCGGGAAGAGGAACGCCAGTACCACACTGAAACACCCATACCACCCTGCACATATGAACAAGACATATAAAACGGAACACCAAAGAGCCCGGGGACCGACAACAGGTGGCCCAAGAATAACATTCACACACAAGGCCCAACGCAGAGCGGAAAGGCAGCCTGCCGCCCACAGAAGGGAGAGCAGACAGCACTGAATGACCTTCCATTCCAACTCCGAAACCACAGCCCTACGACAGAAGCCGGTGAATACAGCCATTGTCCAAGAATAGACCAACACAGGCATGCCGAGGAGATCGACCACAGGGCAGATAGCGCATATCACAGAAGCACACAACGGACGGGGAAGAAAGAAGAAAACACTCCCCCATGTCGGCCACATGCAAGTTAATTGGAAGGAGTCACACATCACTGACCTTGAACTGTCTGAGAAGCATGTGGGATGAGGGCCCGTGTCCTCCAAACAAGCCAACAGAACACAAGTCCTGTCTCCCTACGACTACACAGAGCTCACAGCAACCTCGGAGCATGCACATTGCAGACTGCACACACAGCCGGAGCACGCCACCACAACGCACCGCTGCGAAATGGCAACCGCAACACACCTACCCAACTACGCCGAACAGCTCAAGCTGTACAAAACCAACCTGTTTCATACATTGGGATGCGATCTCCTGTCCCTGCTGAACGTAAGTTACCGACTGACTTACCGCATCACATTGTTCAGCTGCGTCATGCCCGTCTTCTACTGTCGGAGGTGTCCCTACCAGCATCCCGTGGAGATATGCCTCTCCAACCCGGCATGTCTGAAGGCGGACCTGCTACCACTACTCCTCCCTCTGGACGCACACGACAGGGCCTGCTCTGCCTATGGGGGCATGGCGTATGTGGCCAACATCGCACCCGCACTGAAATGGGACCACTGTGCCTCCACACGACGGATCATCGAGAACAGCTACATCGAATGTCACCCAGCATGCCCCATCATGGTCCTCCAAGGGACAACTTACGAACAACACCTTGACAGCCACCATCCGCTACATTGGCTGGCAAACATGTACACCATCAATGACATGGAAGCCCTGCTGGACGGCATCGCATACCTGACAACCTGTAAATTCGTCGGACCACAACGCAGGTTCCCCGATTGACCTATGATGTCCAACCCCGCACCCATGCTTAGCTTCCGCACGGACTGGCCAGTCACCACCACAACAGCCATACCAAACGACCGGCAACTGTAACCACACCATCAACGACATCGCCATGACATCGGATATGACCGGGACATGCACACTGTTCCCCATCACATCCAGGAACACCGCATGCATCGTGGGAGGCAGTGGCATGGGCTCTGTGTATCGCACCCACATGGACGGAACTGCACGAACAACCAGGACACGACATGGATCCAGCGCACATGGACACACACACCGCTCAGTGGACATGAATAGGTCGCCTGGAGTCTGTGGGTGCTGCACCCCTCCCACCCCCGCCCCGGGAATCCCATACCAGGACCTTTGCATGGACGACAAGTGCATACAACAACAACACGACCCCAGTGACTGTGACATGTCCAGTAACCACCACAGTGCAACAACAAGTGGCACGCCGCTGCATGCACGCAAGCACATGCCCTGATGTCATCTCACATGCACGCGTGCATGAGGAACAACCGCAGCAAACCTGTCACATGGAACTGAGATGGACTGTGCCCATGATGCCAAGCGGTCTGGTAGGCTACATGTATACCGTCTGTGTCAAAGTCCGCAGCTCCGCAGCTATACGTAAATGTACATTAGCACAGCCTTGGCCAAGCAGATGTCACTCTGAAGCCCACATCCCACATGCAACAGCCAATCACATGTAACCCCACACCCTATCCCATTTGCAATCATGCTCAGTATATCCTCAACATGTATTCCGCTGCCAGTAGTGTCCACTATACTGCATCACAGAGGACAGAAGACTCAATATAATGTTTGAAACCAAAACTGTCTCCGCTGACTCATTTCACAAGTACGAATGAGAGAGGATGAGAGTATGTGAAGTACACGGCAGTCGTGACATGACCATGTAGTCCACTGGTATTGGATGTCAACGCAAATGAGTAGCACAACTGTGGAAGACACACATGTGTCATGTGAAGACGTATGGACGCAGTGCTCAGGTGGGTGGGTGTGACGGGTAGATGCGCACATGCCAAGTTGGAGCACGCCGTGTTGGGAGGGGTCATGAACAGTACACCACCGCTTCCCTGGGCATTGTGAGAGGACACCTGTCGGGGGGGGAGTGAACACGTGTGTGCACAGCAGCCGGGCACACGTACAAAGCGGTACCAGGCGCACCTCAGACCACCCTCTGTGGACAAGCTGGATCCTGTTGTGCGCCCGCCATGCCCCTTGACAAGGCACACACAGCCCCAGTCGACCAGGTGTAACCCTAACATAGTCAATCCGCACAGGCGATACAGGGCACGGGATGGCAGTGGAGCATGGTGTGTGAGAGGTCTCCTCGCACTCCTCCTGGTCATATCACGCAGGCAATAGAACCTCAACGTCTAGCATGGCACAAGTCAAATGGAAGTGTAGGGGGACGCACCACAGCACGAGCAGCACTGACGTCACGGGAGGTGGCTCGCACCATCCCATCCATTGCCCATCATACCAACCACGCCACATGCCATTGCGACTAAGTGCAAGCGCGTGCGCCACCACCCCGAGCCCTCCCCAGAGAGGCCAAAGAGTGAATGTGTGGGCCATCAGCCACAGACGGACGCGGCCTGGCCGCAAGGGCAGCCACAGCCACTGGGTGTCGCAGGTGGAGGATCCGGAAGGCGAAGACTGTGATGCATAGTCCATGCAGGCCGGGTCTCCATTTGGGGCACCACGCAGGTGGACGGCGTCCCGCCACACATCATACCCTGAGACAGCCCACTCGTGCAACTGGACCCACACATACACTCCTTGCCCTCTCTGGTGCGAGCTTGGGGCTGCCTGTGCAAGCGCTAGCCTCGCAGGTGAGCATGCATATTGGGGGAGCGAGGGAGGACATGAGGGCTGGGGCGAAGATGACTGTATCACTGTCAGTTAGTACAAGGGATGACCCAGATGTGGAAAGGAAGAGACGTGTCCCGTGTGTACTGCAACTAGTCGCCAATCCAACTACCCCCCATGTCCGGAATGTAAGCCCGCACCTAGGCCCGCCCATCCGCCACATCGAACATACCACCAGCACGACAACCTTCCCATTCGAAACACTGACTGGGGGTGGCGACCAGTGAACAATCATGTGTAGCCTACCCACGCGTACATGTGGGCCCTCCATGATCCATGTCACCTGCGGCAAAGTCATGACATGCGCAATGAGGGAAGTGAGGAGAGCTGTCCGCCCCACGCACAGAAGGTGCATCAGCTCCACAGACCCAGCAGCGAGTCCAGCAGGGGTCACATGTGCAGGGGCAGCTGTGCCTGGTGTGAAGGCACATGCATATAGACAGCACATCGACCAATGTGTAGTCTGCCCACATCTACAGTCCATCATCATGCGGACATAGGAATTGAAGACAGGGCAACACATCTTAGTTGGTGCACCCACCGTGACCAACAATGCGCAATCATCGACGTACCCGCCCTGTGCATGGCCCCCCACCCAACGGAGGCACATCCAGTGCCACCATCCCACACACACAAGCCTTCCACAGAACATGCTGTGTCCAATGGTCAGTACAGAGTCAGCGCCCATCTGGTGGATCCTGAACAGGAGACACATGCACACACATGCCAGCTCCCACTATGTACGCCTGCCACCTGGCACGTGCAATGTAACCTCTCACCTGTGACGTGTGACTGCAAGCACACAGCCGTCTTGGCATGGGGCTGTCAATGTGGACACCTGTCAATGTTTCGGGAGGTGTGATCCGTACAGTGCTGTACATAGGGTGCAGTGCTGACACCTACTACTGTCTCATATCCCCTCGTGCCACAGGTCCCACTTGTTTTGGCCGCTCAGCCTGTGCCCACATCGTCGTCGTCGTGTGCCATACTCATCCAGCCGCGGAAGCAGTTCCATGCTCAGCAGACATTCATGTTGCCGTGGCGTTGCCGCTTGACGGTTATGCAGTCAGTCCCCATCAGCACGCCCCGCAAGTCATTGGGGCCTAGATCCCCATGTGCATGCACATGGCAGTGGTTTGTATCACTAGCCATTGCCATTGTTGGGAGACCTGTGTAAGTGTATTGTGGCCGTGCCGTCCCAGCTTGACAGCTGGGCTGTGGCTCATGTGCTTGCTCAGTCATGTCAGTGATGTGTATGCGAAATCGCTATGTGTTGTGTTGCTTTGACATGTGTCCTCTGCCATTGTCCCTAGGCGGAGACCGAACATTGACCGCCCATACCAATTGCTGGCGGACATGGACGATACAGAGGTTATTAGGAAGTTTCGGCTGGACAGGCCAACCCTGCATCGACTGTGTGCCATGTTAGAACCCCATCTCCGTCCCCGCAGGGTGTATCCGACTGCTGTCACCCCCACGGCTAAGGTGATCGCCGCCATGCATTTCTTCGCCACTGGGTCATTCCAGCACACAGTGGGCATTGGAGGAGGGATGTCCCAGCCCATGTTCAGCAAGGTGCTGAGGGATGTACTGGCAGCCATGATGCTGTACCAAAACAGGTACATCCGCTTCCCCAGGGCTCGTGAATTGGCGGCAGTGAAGGGTGCATTCTATGCCCTTGGCAGAATCCCACACGTCGTTGGAGCCATTGACTGCACACATGTCGGCCTTGTTCCACCACAGGCCACTGAGCACCTGTACCGCAACAGGAAGCACACGCACTCCCTGAATGTGCAAGTGGTGTGCCTTGCGGACATGGTGATCACCCACGTGTGTGCAAAGTTCCCAGGCTCGGCCCATGACGCACACATAATGCGCAACAGCATCTTGCCACGACTGATGTCCAATCTGCAACAGGATCGTGGCTGTATTGTCGGTGAGTATGTGGAGTGGTGTAGCGTGCTGGTTGTGCGATGCTGTCCCCTGTCCAGTTGGAATAGCAACGGTTCTCTGTGTCCCTCACACCCAGGTGACTCTGCGTACCCGAATGGGGCATGGCTGCTCAGTCCATTGAGGAATCCTCGCACCCCAGCAGACGATCGCTACAATGAGGCACATGGGAGGACCAGACGTGTGGTCGAGCGTACCTTTGGCCTCCTCAAGTCCAGGTTCAGGTGCCTGGACCGCACCGGGGGTGCACTGGCGTAGTCCCCACAGAAGGTGTGCCAGTTAGTGGTGGCGTGCTGCATGCTGCACAATCTGGCCATTCGGAAGCAGATCCCCTCATCGTGGATGACGGAGATCAACCAGGGCCCCAGCCCGCAGACCAGGACAGCTCGAGTGAGGAGGACAGCGGAGAGGAGGAAGCTGGTAATGTGCGGCAGCAGCTCATCGCCCGCTACTTCACTTGACGGTGAGTGTCCATGTACGACGGCTGATGTGGCTGTATCTGTGCAGGTGTGTGTGTGCTGTGTCAGGGTGGCCGTTTGTTCACTGCGTGCTGTGTGTCAACGCTCCATGGCCAGGGTAGTATGCCACTGTTCGTGGCTGTGGCATTGTGCCCTATTGCTCTGTGCGATGTGTGTACATTGCTTGTAGTTGTTGACATGTACTGTGTGATGGGTGTGTGACACACTCATTGAATGTGCTCCTGTTCTGTCTCCCACCCCTAGGTCCCTACAGGCCCTCCGGATTCCATTGCCATGCCACGTATCAGGTGCCTTTCCGCCCAAGGTGGCCGTTGTATTCCGTACAAATAAAACACAGGGCACAAACAGCAGTTTGTGTAAGAGGTGCATTTATTTCAAACTGTGACATGTGATTGTGTGTAAGGTGATGACAAAAGTGGTGCGTGCAGTGACAATGAGCTGTCGGTCATGGCTGCGTGATGCTCAGGGTGTACCCACTGGTTCTATGTCCATAGTCCAACACACACATGCCATCCAGATGGCTGTGTGGAGTGGGATCGTAGTCCAAGTCAATGCAGTGGGTGGTCAAGGAAGGCTGGCTGGCTGCCTCACTTGTGTTTGGAGCGTGCGAAGTCCTCCCGGGAGATCGGTTTCCACTTCGGACGGCCCCCTCCACGTTTGCGAGGGGGGGTGCCTGCTTGCGACATGCTGGTGGTTGAGGTGTGCTCACTGGCTGTGGACGCAGGGGAACTGGACACTGCTGCTCGACCCTGCACCCCGGCAGGTGGTGGCAGAGGGGGAGCTGCTGTCCCTGGCTGTGACCTCACCGCCACCACCAGCTGGCCCATGAGGTCCACGAGTTGGCCCATACGGGCGTCCATGGACCTCAGCACCCCCAGCACCTCACGCGTGTCTGTAGCTGACCTGGCCCATTGTCCTTGGGCCTCTTCATAGGCCCCAAGGACTCTGGCCATTTGAGGCAGGGCATGGCTCCCAGGGAGGCTGGCGTTTCCCTGACCCTGCTCCTCCTACCAGTCCTGCTGCCACCGGCCTGCCCTCTAGCCACATTGCTCACCACGGTCCTCGCTGTGGCTCCCAGGGTGGATCCAGTCGGCCGGGCCACCACCTGCGCTGGGGCTGGTGCCAGCGAAGACGTGGTGGTGGTGGCGGCGGTGGTGGTCGGTGCGGCGATGGTGGCGGTTGCGGCAGTGGTAGTGGCCGCAATGACCGTGGGTGTGGCCGCAATGACCGTGGGTGTGGCCGCAACGACAGTGGCAGCAGGGGCTGGGAATGTTCAGCAGCCCTGGATGATGAGTTGGTGGGTAGGAGGGGTCCTGGGGAGCGGCTGGGCCCTGCCACACCAGATGGGCCTGCTTGGTGGTCCGTGTCCGAAGAGGAGGACAGATCCTCCACATCCATGTGTCCTCGTTGGGGGCTTGTAGGCTGGCTGTGCTGGCTGCTGGCTCCATCCCCAGCATCCAGCAGTTCGTCACCTGTGGAGAGAATGAGATTTGTTATTGTGTTGCACCTGGCGAAGTATGTATTTGTCGTCTGACATTAACAGTTCGTGCAATCTCGTACATGGGTTTCCCGGAGGCGTGTGTGTGGCTGTACCATTTGTAGTTGTGTGTGCTTGGCAATGGGACTGTGTGCTGTGCACATGTGGCATGGGACGGATTGGCCATGCCGATGGGTGTGTTGCTGTGCCCCTACTTATTGTGACTCTGGTGTATGCGGGCTCCTGGCCCATCCTGGGTCTGGTTTGTACTTTGCTTTTGGTGTTCAGATGGGACGCTTAGGAACGCATATGGCAACATGGGGGCCATGCCCCAGATTCGCATTTGGGTGGGAATATGCTTTTGGGGTTCAAATGGAACGCTTAGGAACGCATATGGCAACATGGGGGCCATGCCCCAGATTCGCATTTGGGTGGGAATATGCTTTTGGGGTTCAAATGGAACGCTTAGGAACGCATATGGCAACATGGGGGCCATGACCCAGATTCGCATTTGGGTGGGAATATGCTTTTGGGGTTCAAATGGAGCAGCTTAGGAAAGCATATGGCAACATGGGGGCCATGCCCCAGATTCGCATTTGGGTGGGAATATGCTTTTGGGGTTCAAATGGAGCAGCTTAGGAACGCATATGGCAACATGGGGGCCATGCCCCAGATTCGCATTTGGGTGGGAATATGCTTTTGGGGTTCAAATGGAACGCTTAGGGACGCATATGGCAACATGGGGGCCATGCCCCAGATTCGCATTTGGGAGGGAATATGCTTTTGGGGTACATGCTGTGAGCCATGGGTGCCGAACGTGACATGTGTTGTGGCAGCATGACAGTGCATGGTTTGAGGTGTGTGCATGCTTGACATGGCCTGCATATTTGCTGTCTGTTGTGATTACTGGACATGGCATTGGACGCATCGTTATGAGTGAGTGATGGTTGTGTGCCAGCCAACGTATTGCAGTTGTCCCATCTCCTTGGTGTGCGTGCTGCCCTGTGCCATGTGCATCACTGCAGTGCTCGGGGAGTGTGGCCCATGTTGTGTGTTGTTGCTCACAGTGTGTTGTGCGCTTCATTGACTTCTGGCACATGGTTGGTCATGGGCATGTATCTTAGCGTGACTGCTGTATGTGTGGCAGCTGTGCGGATGACATGCCTTTCATGAGACTGGGGCTGACGGATGGGATGGATGGTATGTTGTATGTGCATGGTGTGTCTGTGTGTTTGATGGGTTCAGTGGTGTTCGTGTGCATTTATGTTGTTCCGCTCTGTTGCGTCTAGTGTTGTTTGTCTTACATAGGCGTAGTTGTGGGGTGTGTGGTTGACAGGCAGTAGGGGCTACATGGACAGGACTTCAATGGTGTTTCGGTTGTGTGTGATGAGTTGCACAGTGGCTGCCGTGTGGTACTATATTCAGTGTGGCTTGTGCATGCAGACGTGGCTCCTTGGGTGTTGCTATGTCTGTGATGGGTCATGTGGGGTGTGAGTCTGTTGTTCATGTCCGTGTGCACATTGTTCACTTGTTCGTGACGGTGGGCGGTGCTGCGTGTTCGTCTGCTACGTGACATGTCCCATGTGTTGGTCGTGTTCCGGTCCTCATGCCTCCAGTAATCCAGCCCTGTCCAGTTTCCCACCTGCAGGTTGTTCGTGCGTGCACTGTACTGGATGCCACATGGCTCTAAGCGGGGGTGCTCCATGTTGCAGGTCTGTGGGGGTGGGGGGGTGTTGTGGGTCGTGGGGGTGGCTGGACACCCACTGACACCGATTGCTGTGGACCGTGATGTCTGCCTTTCGGCTGTCGTTGTGCACTGCGGTGGCTGACACGTGGCTGTGGGGTGTGGGGGATGCTCCTCCTTGCTGTGCTGTGGGACTAGGGGCCTGGTGTGTGTTGTACTTGGGCTGTCCACCGTCCCACCCACTGCACTTTGTGTTCCTGCCACTTACCTGTTACTTGTCGGTTAGTGCAGCTGTGGCGGACACATGGGTGTGGTGGGTGCTCGTTGTGGCGCTTCTGGCATATTTGGGGACCTGTTGGTGGTTACGTGGCTGGCTGAGTGTACACATGTCCCCACGCATCTTACAGTTGTTCTGTTTGGGCTGTGTGTGGTGGTGTCTGTTGCATGTGTGTGTTGTGTATTGTGTGCTGGACATGGGGGTGTTTGTCCCTGGGAGCTGTGGCATGGTGGTAGTGCATGTGAGTACATAGCGGTGTGCTGGTATACATTAGTTTGTACTTACCAGCCTCCACTCCCCCTGCTAATCCGGCGAGGATCTCGGGATGTATGATGACTCGCACCTTCTCCTCCCACGCTTTGAAGGTCTTGAAGAGCGCGGGATTCCCTCCGCCAGTGACGGCAGCCAGCTCTCTGTTTTTGCCCTCCTTCTTCTTGACCAGGCTCTTGACGTCATTCCACCGTTTGTTTATTTCGACTCTGTTCCTGGGCAGGGTCCCGACTGCATTGACCTGGTCTACGATCCGGTTCCACATTCTGTTTCTGGTGGCTAGTGGTGTGTGCTGGACCATGTTCCCATAGATTTGTGGGTGCAACTTGATGATCTCGTCGACCATGACCGTCAGCTCAATGGGCGTGAACTTGGGCATTCTTTGTGGTGCCATGGTGTTTGTGGTGCTGGTGCGGTGTGTGTTGTGTAATGTGCAGGGGTTTGTGGTGCCGGTGTTTGGTGGTGGTGGTGGTGGTGGTGGTGGTTGTGATGTGTGCGTTTCTGTGGTGTGCTGCTGTCCTTGCTGTGTCACTGTGTCCTCTCCTCTCCTCTCTGGTTTGCAATGTTGCAAGGGGTTGTGGTCTGTGGGAGTGCTGCTTTTGTACTTACCTATGTGGGTGTGTCCTCATGGTCTGTTGTTTTCAGGTGTGTTGTGTCTGGGGTTCTGGCCTTTGTAGTTTTTGTTTGTCCAGGGGGTGTTTTCGGGATGTGTACTGTGCTTGTGTATTTGTGCGTGCCTTGCTGTGTGGACTTGTTGGCCATGTTGTGTGCTATTGGTTTTGTGAGCGGATGGTTTCTGTGCAGGGACGTGGGCGCCATGGCTTCTGCCGTGTCGATTCTCATCGGCGTTGTTTGCGCTGGCGGGCGGTATATTTGTAGTTTTCCCGCGCTCATGGCGGTGCGATCGTAATCTCACGTGCGGTGTGTCGGCCGTGAGGGCGGGCGGTTTTGTGTTGTCGTGCGTGTTTCCGTCCGTGGCGGGCGGTTTGACTCCGACTCGGACGATGGCGGGCGGTATTTTGTGTGATTTTTCCGCCGATGGCGGTTTCGGTTTGTGTAATCGTAATGGCGTGGTCGGTGTTCAGACGGTGTGTGCGGGCGGATTTTTGCCGCTTCCATGCCTGGCGGATTTTTTTACGCCGGGTATCGTAATGGGCCCCTAAGTAATTAATTAAGAAAAATTGAGTATTGATAATGACATTTGTATTAATTAATTTTTAAGTGGTTATTAATTTTTAATAAATATTATTTATTGGTATTGATAATTAATTGTTTTGGTAATTAATTATTAATTGGTTATTAATTTTCTATTAAATATTATTTATTGGTATTGATAATTGACAATTAATTTTTTTGTTAATTAATTATTAATTGGTTATTAGTTTTTATTAAATATTTATTGGTATCGATAATTAATTTTTGTTAATTAATTATTAATTGGTTATTAATTTTTATTACATATTATTTATTGTTATTGACAATTTTTTAAATTTAATTATTAATTGCAAAATAATTTTTATTAATTGAATAATTGAAAAATAATTTAATTGTGTGAAATTTTATGTGGAGTGTGTTGTGTGTTTATTGGGGAATAGGGTGGGAAGCATTTAATATTATTAAAGTAATTATTATTTTTGATATATTTGTAGTTTTTTTCTAAATTTATTAATACATCATTATTTAATTACAATATTTATTTAATTTATAAGTATGTTATTTTTAACATGTACGTTGTCCAACGCTTTCCCTACTGTTGCACTCACTGGAGTGGGAATAGTAATTTTTAACCCTACGCTATCCAGCGCTTTCCCTACTGTTGCACTCTCTGGAGTGGTAATAGTAATTTTTACCACTACGCTATCCAACGCATTCCCTACTGTTGCACTCTCTGGAGTGGGAATAGTAATTTTTACCCCTACGCTATCCAGCGCTTTCCCTACTGTTGCACTTACTGGAGTGGGAATAGTAATTTTACCCCTATGCTATCCAACGCTTTCTCTACTGTTGCACTATGTGGAGTAAGTATATATATTAATTTATATGTATATGTTTAATTTATTTTAACATTTAATGTATTAGTTATTATTTTGAAATATCTTTTAATATTTATACCTATATTTCTTTTAATTATATGTATTATTTAATAAATTTTACATTATTATTAAAACATAAGAAAACGATAATTTTAACTTCGATATTTTTGACAACTATATTTTTTTTCTCTACATTTTTGTACTTACCTTTATGTAGATTGGACTTCGATATTTTTGACTTCTATATTTCTGTGTCGATATTTTTGCAGGTCGATTTTCTGTCCGTCGATATTCTGTCATACATTTGATTTTAGGAGTATAGGAGTATAGTTTGTGTACTCGTTAGTAGTACACAAACTATACTCCTTTAACTTTTGTAGTATCTTAGGGGCTAATTGTGATGTCGGGTGGACACCGTTGCGGATTGGGAACCGCCAGAGCTAAGTTCTGTGGTTCGACCGCTGTATTTGGATGCCACTGCCCATAGGGCAGTCAGAAGCATCCATTTTTCAATGGAAGCTTGTGCGGCGGGCAGAAAAGGCCCGCAGCACACAATTCCTTATGTTGCCTGCCATACAGTGCAAGGATGTTTAGGGGGAACCAAAGGTGCCCCCCAGGCCCCATTGCAGAGGGCCCAGAGGAAAGGGGGCCTGCTAGGAGCCCCCAGTGTCACTTTCCAACAGCCTTTCCATGTCAGAAAGGGCGACATGGAATGGATGTCAGAAACCAACATCATAATCCCAGTGGCTGAGCCACCATCATTAAGGGAATATGTGGTTTGTCCGATGCACTGCCTGTCGGCAAGCGTTGGACGATCCCTCCACCTGTTGCCTCTGACCTCATGCATTGTAATGCAATGGTCGGACCACAGCAGCAGATGGCGGTCCGACTGCCATTGAAATCGGGCCCTTAGTATATATCTTTAACACTCAAACTTTTTTAGAAAACACTCACAATCACTGGATTATGTCATCAGTGATATCGTTTGAGATGTCATAAGTGATGGCATCAGTGATATCTCTGACCATGCAATGAGTGATATAACATGTGAGGTCTAAATATATTGTGGGGAGTAAGCTGTAGTTACCTTAGGTAATTAATACTACTAAATTTCACTAGCTTTGTATAAGTGAAATCTGAGCTTAACTATAACGTCCATGTAACCTTAGGTTTTTTAAGTGAATCTATCTATCTATCTATCTGTCTATCTATCTATCTATCCATCCATATATATATATATTACCTCCCCAGTAGGTAGTTATAGTTAGGACCTGATTTCTATTAAAAAGCTTTTTTTGATTTGCCAATTACTTTGGCGTTGTTTGACAAATCTTCATGAAATGTTTAAAAACAAATCTGATGCTCGCTTCAGCTCCTGTCTTGAAAATTTAGGGGTGATACGTCAAGTGGATGCTGAGAAAAAGGGGGGTCCCAAAACGCTTTTTCTCCATGTTAATTTCCATAGGAAACTTTAGACACGGCTACAGTCCGAACTGCTGAACGGAATTACACCAAAGTTGGCAAAAAGGTAGCTCTTGGTTCAGAAAGCACTCTTTTTGTTAAATGGTGTACATCCGTTCAGTTCTTGAGAAATTTAAAGATTTCTCAGATATACAACTGTGGCCATGGTGGATCTGTGAACCCTCCCGATCTTGTGCCTGAGATCTGATTGTCTGTCAACACTTCAAGCCAGGAATTTTTGGCAGCCATCGTGTGATTCGGTTGAACCTATTCACAAGAAAAAATGCTAAAAAACGGAAAAATGGGGCCGGCAGAAACACCCTGAAACCCTAGGCCTATTCAGGGGGTCCAAAGAAATGCATTTTTGAAAATTTTCAGTGGGAGTCGTGAAGGATCTGTGAATCTGGCCAAATTTATTTTTAAAAACTAAGTGCAGGCTCCCACGCTTCATTTAATTAAGCCCCCAGGTGGGCTAGGTCCTGGGGGCAATTGCAAATAATAATACTGGGGCCTGCATGGGCCTCCCCAGCCCCGGAGATGGCCACCTCCCCGGGGCTAATTGATTGAAATGTAGGGAGGCTAAACACCAAATAAATGTGGGGGCCCTGCATGGCCCTGGGGACCACCACCCCTGGTCCAGCTCCAGCAATGTCCCGGGTGCCCACCAAAGATATTGCAATTTGCTATGGCTCGCCATAGCAAACTCTGGTCCACTTCATGGAAGCAAGAGCATGGTTGCAGCTCCCTCTGTCCAAAAGCAATGCCCGCTCCCGCAGGAGGCGGGGAACCGGCAGGGACCTCGGGCTTCTTGAGGCCCCCCCACTGTCCCCAACAAGATCGGCCCAAGAAAATGGTAATGGCCTAGCCCTGGGGGATGGGTCCCCAGGGCCAAAGTAGGCCTGGGGAGCGGGCCAAGCACCCCTTCCTTTTTTATACAAAAAAAATTAAACAGGCCTGGCACTGGGGGTTGGGGTCCCCGGGGCCACAATTGGCCTCAAGAGGGGGTTGCGTGGCCACCTTCCTTTTATTTTAAAAGAAAAGGGGAAGGCCCCAGGGGATGGGGACCTGCGGCCAAAAATGGCCTAAGGAAGTACCCCTCCTTTTACCTCGTGTAAGTCCCACACAGCAGGATTGCTGAGAAGTTGTCAGAGGCCACGCACCCTTTCACCACCACTCCGCAAACCCACCTCCCGGTGGACTACTAGTTGGAGGATAAAGCCCCTTTGCCTCCAGAGGGTCCATGGGCTCCAAGAAGCCCTCCTGGTACCTCCTGTAAGTCCTACCCAGCAGAATTCCTGAGAGCTGGTTGGAGGCCCAGCCCCCTTTCTCCACCACTCTGCAAAAGAGACTGCTAGTTAAAAAACCTTAGAAATTCACTGAAAAAACAAACTTTACAAGGACGTTATAGTTAGGGTCTGATTTTACTCATACAAAACCAGAGAAATTTAGGAACTTGTGCCCCCAGTGCACCTCACATATTACATCACTCATGACATGGTCAGTGACATCACTGATGTCATCATCCAGTGACTCTTTTTAAAAAGTTTATGAGTGTTTTATATATATATATATATATATATATATATATATATATATATATCGTTGGCTTCGTCTCAAAACCTCCAGTTTCCCCTGGAAAAAGACGAACACGGACCCAAGGTTTCTGGTGCTAAGTTCAGTTTATTTTGCTGCCACGCACCACCGCCATAACGCGTTTCGGCCTTCCAAAGGCCTTGATCACATGACGCGCTGCTTTGTGCTACCCCTAAATTTAAAGTGCCAGTGCAACAATTACAAATTAATACAGGTGACTAAATCATAACCATGGAAGAGTTACTAGCGTCAATTATGATAAAACCCATGTCTTTTGCACCAAATACAGGTTACAATTCATATAAATATGTATAAATATAAATATAAACATAAATACACAACTTTTATCGGGTAATAAAATTAAATCAATCAATACTTCTTTAAATAAGAATTATTAAAAGAGTTAAAATCATTATTTTACCAATACTAGAAGCACCTTAAATACAGTCTTCTATATAAAGGAATTTTTCGTATTAGACCTGTAAATATTAAAACACAATGTATATTGATAAAAATACAAGTGTTAAAAGATGTGCTAAAAAGATGTAATAAATATGATAAAAAACATGCTAAAAAAGTAAATACTTAGCTATTTCTTTATCATAAATCTACCCAGACAAGCACGACCTCATTGTGCCTAACTGGTTTACTCTTGGTTTTATACCATTGACACTAATTATGCCCTTAGTGAGCTGAATTAATTCCTCCATACTGTAATGATTGAGTAAAAAAGTGCCAAACGTGTCACCATCTGGAATCAAAAATAGACTCCAACAAGTGCTAAGTGCTATACATATCTGGATAGAAACCATGCGAAAAAAGAAGCTAAAATTACTAAATTTCATGATTACATGTATATAAAAAAATGTGTAAATGACTAAAACAAGGAATTGAGACAACAGTAAATATAAAATTCATAACTGGAGAAACCCCTTATAAACAGGTAAAAAAATCTTCACTGGCGTTAAGCCCGAATGGTGTCTTGGTGTCGAGCTCCAGAATGTACCTAGTTTCTAAGAGACGTAATTGGGCCTCACGGTTGCCTCCCCTCCTCAAGGGGGTATACTGTCAATAACAAAATATTTTAAATGTTCCGTGCTGCCACCATGTGTCTCCCCAAAATGTCTGGCCACAGGATAGGCTGAATCGCTGTTAGTTATAGCTCTTATGTGCTGGAGTATCCGCTTGTGCACTGGCAGCTTAGTGCTGCCAATATAGCGTAAATTGCAGGGACACTCCAGCACATATACAGCGTATTCAGTCTTGCATGTCAGCCTTTTCGTAATAGGTACAGGGTCTGGTTTAAATGGGCTCATGTAGCTTGTTTTATTTTGAGCAAATTTACATGCTTTGCATGTGGGACATTTTACAAATCCTTTAAGTGCGGTGAGCCAATTACTGGTTGATCTTGATTCAGGACTGCTTTTAACAAGACTATTGCTCATTGATCTTGCCTTTCTAAAGGTCAGATCAGGTTTCTTTGGTAGAGCATCTTTCAAAATAGGATCGCTGCGCACCAAGCCCCAATTCCTATTTAATATTTTACGTAGGGCTTGGTGTTGTCTATTGTAGGTTAAAATCATCCTAGTTGGTTGTACAGTTTGGACCAAACCTACTGCTTGCTGATTTGTTTTGTTTGCAAGAGCTTGTTCCCTATTGATAGCCATAGTTTTGTTAATGGCTTTATCAATAATATTCGCAGCATATCCTCTCTCCACGAACCTTTTCCTGCTAGCTAGTTGTGCAGTTTTGCAATCTTCATCAGTGCTGCAAATCCGTCTAATGCGTAGCATTTCCCGTAGGGAATGCTATTGATCAAATGTCTGGGGTGGTGACTGTGTGCATGCAATATTGTGTTTCCCGCAGTCGGTTTCCTATACATGCGAGTCTCTAGACTGTTGTTCCTTACAGTGACTTCTACATCTAAAAAGCAAACAGCTGTTCTACTGATATTGGCCGTAAAATGTAAGTTGAGGTCATTGTTATTGATCTGTTCAATAAATCGGCGGGCCAATGTCTCTGGACCACGCCAAATGAGGAACAAATCGTCAATATAGCGAAACCAATAAGGAACATATTGTTCCATTGTATCTGCGAATTGCACATTGAGGACCTGCTCCTCCCACAGTCCCATATGCAAACAGGCATAACTGGGGGAAAAGCAGGCCCCCATTGCAACACCCTGGTCTGTTGAAAGACCTGGTTGTCAAAGAGAAAGAAATTTTGTTCCAAACATGTTAAAACCATATTAATCAGCATTCTATTGTGCATATATAAACACATTGGCCTCTTGTTAAGAAAATGTTCAATCGCCTTGATGCCATCCTGATGTCGAATAGATGTATATAACGATGTTACATCCAATGTTATCAAGAGAGAATCTGAATTCCATGTAGTTTCACCAATTTTCCTCAGGAAGTCCGTTGTGTCCTGAAGATAAGATGGCAAGGTTTTAACAAATTCCTGTAAGAAATAGTCCACATATTTAGATGTATTTTCCATGAGACTATTAATAGCTGAAATTATCGGCCTGCCAGGAGGTTTAGTTGCATTTTTATGGATTTTGGAATGAAATACATTGTGGGGATTACAGGATGCTCCTTTTTAGAAAGCGGAATTCATCTATACTTAACAAACCCCCACTTTTCCATGCAAGTAATTTGAGATAGTATTCATTCCAAGATGATTTTACCATATGTATGTTACTCTTTTTATAGCACGTAATGTCACTCAATTGGTTTGATGCTTCCTCCATATACAAATTGCGAGGCCACAACACCACATTGCCTCCTTTGTCTGCTTGCCTCACTATAATGTTATTATTGTTCTGAAGTTTTTTCATCAGTTGGACATAACAATGATTTTGTCTGTTACGTGTGTGGCGGGCATGAGTGGTGGATTTATATAGTTGTTTTAGTTCAGTTGTGACTTGTTCATGGTATACATCTAGATTGTCATGTAACATGATTGGTTGAAAAGTCGACTTCATTTTGAATGGTGTTTTAACAGTGCCACCTATCTCATAATTGGCCAAACTTAATTCTGATGTTTCCAGACTCTGGTCATTGTGTAGTTCATATAAGTCATGAAGTAAGCCCACATCTCCTGCTGTTAATAGGGAGGGACTTTTAATTGTAGATAAAGATGTCGTTGGCTGTTTTCTGGCCTGCAATAGATGGAATTTGCGCAGTTTGAGTTTCCTAATAAATCTAAAAACATCCATCCGGGTTTCAGCATAGTTAAAACTGCTCTCCGGGCTAAATGAAAGCCCTAATGCCAGGATCTGTTGTTCAGCCATACTTAAGTTAGTATCAGTCAAGTTAATCACAGAATTCAAATCAACATTTCTTATTTGCGGTTCCATCTGCCCCTCAATGGTTTCCTTGTGGTCTGCCTTTCGCTGCTGGTTGCATTTTCGTCTTTCTCTACGTTTTTTGTTGTCTCTTTTGTTTTTTGACCAGCCTGTACTCGGGGTCGTAGTGTTTGTCTCCTGTCTTGGCGAAGGCAATCCAACTCCTGCGCAAGGAAAGCTTGATAAACCCCAATCCTGGAGTTTTGGATAGTTCTCCTTCTGATTCGCTCCCCTGTGCGGAGCTTAAATCTGATCCCGATGTTGACGCTGTGGCAATATCCCTTGAGCCAGCATGATTTAGTGGCAAGCCTGCCTTGCTTGCTCTTGCTTTCACTGCGTCATATTTGCGGGAAAATGTGAAGACCTGTCCATTCATATAGTCCATTTTATCCCTCTGGAACTTATAAGTCTTTCGCTTCTTTATTACTTCTTCCTCTTTATGTAATCTCATCTGCATTTCATCCCGATATTTTTTGATTGTGTCTGTCACTTCCAGCTTTTTAATTTCTTCATTTAATTCATCTATTTTGAGTGATAACGCTGCGCGGTCACTTTCTGCATATTTTACGAGAATCCGGACCAAACGACAAGAGGACTCCAGATTGCAGTCGGCCCACTCAGCCAGCATGTTGGGGTCCGGATTCTCATAACTCGGCGCCAGCGTTATACGTAGTCCTCGTGGGATTCTGCCCACCTCCAAATAACGTGACAAGGATTTATGCTCCCACCATTTGGCTTGTTCGGAACGCATGAGTTTCTCCAGTCTTTTAAATAAATCCCTTGCATTGGTACTTTCCGTTGGTATTGAGTGTGATAATACATTAATAGTCGATTCCCCAGCCGGAGAATCGCTAAACATTTCAATAGCCGCTTCTTCGCGGTTGCGCAGAGCGTCTGCGGACATGGTGCGTATGTGTGGGCAAAGTTAATCAAAAGACGCTGTGATGAGTATCACGTCAATATTGAGCACACTCCTCTACTGGACCTTCTGATAGCTCCTACCTTCTGCGAGTTGCCTGGCGTGAATCCCGTCTTCCGACTCGAGTTCCGCCGACCTCGTCTATCGGGTAGGGAGTTTGACAGCGTCCAGGGGCTGCCGCGGCTTCCTCCTCACCGGAGTATCCGATTCCTGTTCCGGTCACACCGGAACCTGCTGCTTCCTGCCGCGATGCCCAGCTGAGAGGAGGGTTACCGTCTGTACCGAAGAAGCAACTCGGCACTTTCAAATCGTTGGCTTCGTCTCAAAACCTCCAGTTTCCCCTGGAAAAGACGAACACGGACCCAAGGTTTCTGGTGCTAAGTTCAGTTTATTTTGCTGCCACGCACCACCGCCATAACGCGTTTCGGCCTTCCAAAGGCCTTGATCACATGACGCGCTGCTTTGTGCTACCCCTAAATTTAAAGTGCCAGTGCAACAATTACAAATTAATACAGGTGACTAAATCATAACCATGGAAGAGTTACTAGCGTCAATTATGATAAAACCCATGTCTTTTGCACCAAATACAGGTTACAATTCATATAAATATGTATAAATATAAATATAAACATAAATACACAACTTTTATCGGGTAATAAAATTAAATCAATCAATACTTCTTTAAATAAGAATTATTAAAAGAGTTAAAATCATTATTTTACCAATACTAGAAGCACCTTAAATACAGTCTTCTATATAAAGGAATTTTCGTATTAGACCTGTAAATATTAAAACACAATGTATATTGATAAAAATACAAGTGTTAAAAGATGTGCTAAAAGATGTAATAAATATGATAAAAAACATGCTAAAAAGTAAATACTTAGCTATTTCTTTATCATAAATCTACCCAGACAAGCACGACCTCATTGTGCCTAACTGGTTTACTCTTGGTTTTATACCATTGACACTAATTATGCCCTTAGTGAGCTGAATTAATTCCTCCATACTGTAATGATTGAGTAAAAAAGTGCCAAACGTGTCACCATCTGGAATCAAAATTAGACTCCAACAAGTGCTAAGTGCTATACATATCTGGATAGAAACCATGCGAAAAAGAAGCTAAAATTACTAAATTTCATGATTACATGTATATAAAAAAATGTGTAAATGACTAAAACAAGGAATTGAGACAACAGTAAATATAAAATTCATAACTGGAGAAACCCCTTATAAACAGGTAAAAAAATCTTCACTGGCGTTAAGCCCGAATGGTGTCTTGGTGTCGAGCTCCAGAATGTACCTAGTTTCTAAGAGACGTAATTGGGCCTCACGGTTGCCTCCCCTCCTCAAGGGGGGTATACTGTCAATAACAAAATATTTTAAATGTTCCGTGCTGCCACCATGTGTATATATATATATAAATATTCACTGAAATACCACAGGTTTCAGGGACGTTATAGTTAGTTGGACATTTCACTGGTACAAAACCAGAGAAATTCGGCCGTTATAGTTAGTTGAGCTAAGTATAACTCGCGCCCCGCAATGCACTGCTGATGACATCACATATTACATCACTCATGACATGATCAGTGACATCACTGATGACATCACTGATGACATCTCAATTGACATCACTGATGTCATCATCCAGTGTCTGTGTGTTTCTGTAAAGTTTAAATATGTTTTATATATATATATATATATATATATATATATATATATATATATATATATATATATATATATAGGCCAAGGTGTATTGAAGAATGAGTGGCAATATGACTGTCTGAATGGATGATTTAGTAGGGGCGTGACTGACTGTATAAGTGAGTGATTAAAAATGTCTTACTGAATGCATGGGTTAGTGACTAAACTGTGTGTATGTCTGTATCAGACTGTCTGTTGGTGTGTAAGCGGTTGCATGGGTTGGTGAGTAGCTACATGAGTGTCTATATGTGTTATTGATTGGTTGTCTGAGTATCTGTATGGGTGCCTGAGTGTCTGTGTAGGTAGGTGGGGTGTGTGTGACTCACTACATGGATGTGTGAGTGGGTGATTCACTGGGTGTATGGGTTCAAGAGTGTGTCTGTGAGGGGCTGTATGGGTGGGTAAGTGTGTGTATGGCTGTATTGGTGAGTGAATGGATGTCTCAGTGGTACATGTGTGAGTAACTACATATGTGAAAGGCAGTATATGTGAGTGTTGGAGTATATAAATGACTATGTGAGAGTGAGTGATTGTGAGAGTGGCTGTGAGGATGAGTGTGTGCTTGTGTCAGTGATTGTACAAGAGAGTAAGTATGTGTTAGTATCTGTGTGAATAAGTGAGGTGGTGTGTGTATAACTGTATAGGTGAGTAAATGGGAGTGTGATTGATTCTTTGCATGACTAACTAGCTGTGTAAGTAACTCTATGGGTGAGTGGCGGTGTGTGAGTGTCTGTATAGGTGTATGAGTGCATATGATAGTGGCTGTATTGATGAGTGACTGCATGTATGAGTGACTGTATGGGTGAGTGAGTAGATGTGTGTGTAGACCTAGGAATCAGTGAGTGGGTATGTAGTAATTGGAATTGGTGTTTCTATGGTTTCGAGAATGGCCGTCTGTATTTTAGAGTGGGTGTATCAAAGGTTACATTAGGCTGTGAGGAGGTGCATCAGAGGATCACATGGATGATGTCATCAGTGATGTCATCAGTGATATCATTTGAGATGTTATCAGTGATGTCACTGACCATGTCATGAGTGATGTAATATGTGATGTCATCAGCAGTGCATTGCGGGGCGTGAGTTATACTTAGCTCAACTAACTATAACGGCTGAATTTCTCTGGTTTTATACGAGTGAAATGTCCAACTAACTATAATGTCCCTGAAACCTGTGGTTTTTTCAGTGAATTTCTATGGTTTTTTAAATGCTAATTTCTAACTATAATGTCCCTGAAACCTATGGTTTTTTCAGTGAATTTCAAAGGATTTTTAAATGATAATTTCTAACTATAATGTCCCTGAAACCTATGATTTTTTCAGTGAATTTCTAAGGTTTTTTAAATGCTAAGTTCTAACTATAACATCCCTGAAACCTATGTTTTTTCAGTGAATTTCAAAGGTTTTTTAAATGCTAGTTTCTAACTATGCCTACAGAGGTAGGACATGTGCAGAAAGAGGAAGAAAGGCGCAGAAAGATGCAAGAGAAAAGGAGTAAGAGGCAACAGAAGTCCAGAAAGACGAAGAAAAGTGCAGAAAGAAGCAAGAGATATGCAGAAAGAACCAACAGAGGTGCAGAAAGTGGCATTGTTGTGAAGTCATCCTATGCCCCCAATGTTTTGCTAACTGGTACTGGTGGTAACTGCCTCTGACTAACCAGGCCCGGAGCCAGTGCTATGCTGAAAGACACTTAGAATACAGTGAAAACACCTACATACACTAGGGTACACTATGGGTTGGGGTACCCCTGTGATTGGCATGACCTCCCCTGTAAGGCCCTAGTACATAATAGGGCAGGGGGATTAAAACTACCTCTAACTCAGAGGTGCAGAAAGAGGCAAGTGAAGAAAGAAGCAACAGAGGTGCCGAAAGAGGCAAGAGAGGTGCAGAAAGAAACAAGGGAAGTGCAGAAAGAGGCAAAAAGGTGCAGAAAGAGGCAAGAGAGGTACAGAAAGAGAAAATAGGGGTGGAGAAAGAGTCAAGAGATCTGCAGAAAAAAGCAACAGAGGTGTTGAAAGAGGCAAGTGAGGTGCAGAAAGAGGCAAGAGATCTGCAGAAAAAAGCAACAGAGGTGCTGAAAGAGGCAAGTGAGGTGCAGAAAGAAGCAAGAGAGGTGCAGAAAGAGGCATTAGAAGTGCAGAAAGAAGCAACAGAGGTGCAGAAAGAGGCAAGAAGGGTGCAGAAAGAGGAGAGAAAAGTGCAGAAAGCAAAAGAGGTGCTCAAAGAGGCAAGAGGGATACAGAAAGAGGCAACAGCAGTGCAGAAAAAACCAAGAGAAGTTCAGAAAGAAGCAACAGAGGTGCAGAAGGAGGCACGTGGGGTGCAGAAAGAAGGAAGAGAAGTGCAGAAAGAAGCAACAGCGGTACAGAAAGAGGCAAGAGTGGTGCAGAAAGAGGGAAGAGAGGTGTAGAAAGAGGCAAGAGAGTTGCACAAAGAGGGAAGAGGGGTACAGAAAGAGGCAGGAGGGGTGCAGAAAGAAGCAACAGAGCTGCGGAAAGAGGCAAGAGAGGTGCAGAAAAAAGCAAGTGAAGTGCAGGAAGAGGCAACAGAGGTGCAGAAAGACGCAAGAGAGGTGCAGAAAGAAGCAAGAAAAGTGCAGAAAGAGGCAAGAGAATTGATGAAAGAAGCAACAGAGGTTTACAAAGAACCAAGAGAAGTGCAAAAAGAGGCAAGTGAGGTGCAGAAAGAAGCAAGAGCAGTGCAGAAAGAACCAACAGAGGTGCAAAAAGAGGCAAGAGGGGTGCAGAAAGAGGTAGGAGAGGTGCACAAAGAGGCCAGAGAGGTACAGAAAGAGCCAGGAGGGGTGCAGAAAGAAGGAAGAGAAATGCAGAAAGAGGCAAGATAATTGCTGAAAGAAGCAACAGAGGTGTAGAAAGAAGCAATAGAAGTGCAGAAAGAGGCAAGTAAGGTGCAGAAAGAAGCAAGAGCAGTGCAGAAAGAACCAACAGATGTGCAAAAAGAGGCAAGAGGGGTGCAGAAAAAGGTAGGAGGGGTGCACAAATAGGCAAGAGAGGTACAGAAAGAGGCAGGAGGGGTGCAGAAAGAAGGAAGAGAAATGCAGAAAGAAGCAACAGAGGTGCTGAAAGAGGCATGAAGGGTGCAGAAAGAGGAAAGAGAAGTGCAGAAAGAAGCAACAGAGGTACAAAAAGAGGCAAGAGTGATGCAGAAAGAGGGAAGACAGGTGTAGAAAGAGGCAAGAGAGTTGCAAAAAGAGGGGAGACGGGTGCAGAAAGAGGCAAGAGGGGTGCAGAAACAGGCAAGAGAAGTACAGAAAGAGGCAAGAGAATTGCTGAAAGAAGCAACAGGGGTGCAGAAAGAAGCAAGACAGATGCAGAAAGAAGCATGGAAAGTGGAGAATGAAGCAACAAGGGTGCAGAAAGAGGCAAGAAAAGTGCAAAAAGAAGCAAGTGAGGTGCAGAAAGAGGCAAGAGAGGTGCAGAAAGAAGCAACAGAGGTGTAGAAGGAGGCAAGAGTACTGCATAAAGAGGCAAGAGAGTTGCAGAAACAGGCAAAAGAGGTACATAAAGAGACAACAGGGGTGCAGAAAGAAGCAAGACAGGTACAGAAAGAAGCATTGAAAGTGGAGAATGAAGCAACAGGGGTGCAGAAAGAGGCAAGAAAAGTGCAAAAAGAAGCAAGTGAGGTGCAGAAAGAGGCAAGAGAGGTGCAGAAAAAGGCAAGAAAAGTACAGAAAGAGGCACGTGAGATGCAGAAACAGGCAAGAAAGGTACAGAAAGAGGGAAGACGAGTGCAGAAACAGACAACAGGGGTGCAGAAAGAAGAAAGACAGGTGCAGAAAGAAGCATGGAAAGTGCAGAATGAAGCAACAGGGGTGCAGAAAGAGGCAAGAGAAATGCAGAAAGAAGCAACAGAGGTGCAGAAGGAGGCAAGAGAACTGCAGAAAGAGGCAAGAGATTTGCAGAAACAGGCAAAAGAGGTACAGAAAGAAGGAATAGAGGTACAGACAGAGGCAAGAGAGGTGCAGAAACAGGTAAAAGGGGTGCAGAAAGAGGTAACAAGGGGTGCAGAAATTTGCAAGAGAGGTGCAGAGAGAAGCAAGAGCAGTGCATAAGAACCAAAAGAGGTGAATAAGAGGCAAGTGAGGTGCAGAAGGAGGCAAGAGAACTGCAGAAAGAGGCAAGAGAGTTACAGAAACAGGTAAAAGGGGTACAGAAAGAGGGAACAGGTGGGCAGACTGAGGCAAGAGAGGTGCAGAAAGAGAGAAGAGGGGTGCGCAAAAAGGCAAGGGGGATGCAGAAATTTGGAACAGAGGTGCAGTAAGAAGCCAGAGCAGTGCAGAAAGAACCAACAGAGGTGCAGAAAGAGGCAAGAGGGGTACAGAAAGAGGCAAGTGAAGTGCAGAACGAAGCAAAAGAGGTGCAGAAAGAACCAACAGAGGTGGAAAAGAGGCAAGAGGGGTGCAGAAAGGGGAGGAGAGGTGCACAAAGAGGCCTCTGGCGAGATGCCTCCGGCGAGATGCCAGCTTTTTTTAAAATATATTTTTAGAAGGGGGGCGGTGTGGCCCCCCTTATTTTAGTATTTTTGGGGCCCTGGGGACCCCATTCCCCAGATCCTGACCCTTTTTAATTTTTAATTAATTTTTTTAAATGGGAAGGGGACCGCGCGGCCTCCCTCCCGAGGCCGATTTCGGCTCTGGGGACCCCATCCCCTGGGGCATGGCCTCTTTTAAAAAAATATTTATGGGGAAGGGGGGCCGCGTGGTCCCCCTTTCCTGGGCCACTATTGGCCATGGGAACCCCATACCCCGGGGCTTGGCCATTTTTAAAATTATTTTTATATGAGGAGGAGGGCTGCGCGGCCCCCCTCCCCAGGTCAATTTTGGCCCGGGGACCCCATCCCTAGGGGCCCGGCCATTCTTTTTCTTTTTTTAAATAAAGGGAGGGGGCCGCGTGGCCCCCCTCCCGGGCCACTTCTGGCCCTGGGGACCCTATCCCCCGGGGCCGGCCCTTAGCGTTGGGGACCATGGGGGGAGCCCCAATGCCCCCACGGTCCCAGCTGGCTGCCCGCCTCCTGCGGGAGCCGGCATTGCTTTTGGGCAAGGGGAGCTGCTAACATGCAGCTCCCCTTGCCCAAAAGCAATTCTGCTTTGCTTCGTTGAAGCGAATGCAGGTTTCCTGCTCTCGCTTCAACGAAGCAAAGCAGAGTTTGCTATGACAGGGCGGGAGCCGTGCTCCCGCCCTGCCATAGCAAACAGCAATGTCCCGGGGGTGGGCACCCCAGGACATTGCAGGAGCCGGCCCTGCGGGGTGGCGGTCCCCAGGACCATCAAGGGCTCCAGGAGGGGGGCTGCGAGGGCCCCCTCCCTACATTTTTAAAGCCCCGGGGAGGTGATGGTCCCCGGGGCCTGATACGGACCCCTGCATTTAAATTAGTGTATTCCCCGGGCAGGTGGTGGTCCCCAGGGCAGTGTGGGGGGGGCAGGAGCCCCCCCACACTTATTTACATAAACTTAAGCCCTGGGGAGGTGGCGGTCCCCGGGGTCTGGGGGGCCCACGAGGCCCCCTGCACATGATTAGGAATGCCCCGGGGAGGTGGTGGTCCCTGGGGCAGTGTGGCGGGCAGAAGACCCCCACGCATTTTTTAAGACAAAGCCCCAGGGCGGTGGTGGTCCCTGGGGCTGCGGGGGGGCCGCATGCCCCCGCATATGATAAACAAAGTCATCGGAGGTGGCGGTCCCCAGGGTTGTGGGGGCCCTCATGGGCCCCCACACCATAATTAAGAATTTCCCCCGGGACCTGGCCCACCCGGGGGCTTAAAACAAACGAAGAGCGGGAGCCCGCGCTACGTTTTTTAAAATAATTTCGGCTGGATTCGAGCACCCAGCGCGAATTCGGCCAAAATTATAAAAAGAAAAATGCTTTTTTGGGGCCAGGGGTTCCCTGTGGGACCCACTGAGCAGGCCTAGGGGGTCAAGGTGATACTACCCTGCCCCCTTTTCTTGTTTTTTATCTTTTTTTTTACTGTTTTCTTGTGACTCAGTTCTACCGAGTCACAAGATGGCTGCCAACACTTCCTGGTTTGGAGTGTTGGCAGCCAATTAGAATGAAGCTCGTGCTCGGGAGGTGTCGCGACTCCTCCTCGGTGCTCAGATATATAAATTTAAATTTTTGAATTTCTCAGCAACTTCTGAACAGATTTACACCATTTAAAGAAAAGATCGCTTTCTGGACCAAAAGCTACCTTTTTGCCACATTTGGTGTAATTTGGTTCAGCAGTTCGGGCTGTAGCCGTGTCTAAAGTTCCTATGGAAATGAACATGGGGAAAACGTGTTATGGAACCCCCTTTTTTCTCAGCCCCCACTTGACGAATCACCTCGAAACTGTCAGGACAGGAGCTGACCTGAGTGAACCATTAGTTTTGAAAATTTCACGACGATTCATCAAACGGCGCCAAAGATATTGGCAAAAGAAAAAACGCTTTTTGAATAGATACAAGGTCCTATCTATAACTACCTACTGGCGACTGCCAGTAGGTAATATATATATATATATATATATATATATATATATATATATCACACACGATTCCTCGGACTTTCCCAAAGAATACAAGGACACTTTGAAAGTTTGCAGTGTAGGAGATTTACTGGTGCAGTCAGTAAATCTCCTACACTGCAAACTTTCAAAGTGTCCTTGTATTCTTTGGGAAAGTCCGAGGAATCGTGTGGATATTGCAGGGTTTCCGATACCCTAAACAAGGACCGCCCTACTTGACAGCCTCTGCATTTATCGGACTCTCTGGGAAATATATATATATATATTCACTGAAAAAACCATAGGTTTCAGGGACGTTATAGTTAGTTTGACATTTCACTAGTACAAAACCAGAGAAATTCACCCGTTATAGTTAGTTGAGCTAACTATAACTCGCGCCCCCGCAATGCACTGCTGATGACGTCACATATTACATCATTCATGACATGGTCAGTGACATCACTGTAGTTCTCCAGTATTGATATCTTTTATAGATTCATATGCGACCCTCCCTCCTCCCCTTTTCAGGTTCACCTTCCATACCTGTCTTTTGCCTTGGGCACTCGTGCTCGAAATCTGAGGTATGGTGGCCCTGCAAGGGAAGGAGACTCTATGGTCTACGCTCTGATTGGCTAGAGTTTGGATGTTTTATAACAATGGTAATAGGTTGCTAAAGCTAGTGAATTCTTATGGACATTTGAATGTTGAAAGTTTAATACTGCAATTTTACCGTGGGACTCCCACCATGACGACGGGGAAGATTCAAGCATGTGAATCTATAAAAGATATCAATACTGGAGAACTACAGTGTACAGATAAGTGACTTGTTTTTTACTTTGAGTACTGGGTTGGTATGCGTAGATACCACACCCTAAGAGTTCTACCTACAATGTAAGTCTGACTTTTTATGCTTTGCAATTGAATTCACTTTTTTCTATACATTAGCAGTTCCACACTTAGAGCAATTTTAGGCCCACAATATTATAACATGGGTTCCTATGGAAGAAAAATGGTTATCGTTTTTAGAGGTAAGTACTCGACTCACAAGGGTGAGCTTAGGGGTTAGGACCAAGGTTCCCCAAGGCTAGGAGGGCACTCAGGTTGCACCACCACCGGCACTGGGGCGGCCGGGCACAGAGTGCAGAGGCCACATGTTAGCCAGTGGCGCTAAGGGGGCCTTTGATTAGGGTCTGCTGACGAGCAGTCCACTTGGTTGTGGGAGCTGAGCTCCTGGAGTTAAGGTCAGCACTGCAAGGGCCAACGACCAGCACAGGAGCTGCACCACCAGCTGCACTGGGGCGGCCAGATGCAGGGTGCAAGTCGGATGTCTGGGAACTCTGTGATTTCAAATGGAGACTTTCAGGTTTCGGAAAGTTGCTGCAGCTCCGACAGGGAGGCTTCCTGAAAGCGACCACCAGCTGGAGAGGTAAGTTGGGATCTTCGGGGATGCCTGGACACCATCAGTTGGGCCATCCAAGGGCATGGGGTGTCGGGTGTAGGGGTGTCTTTTGGCATCGGGTTTTTCTTACCAGCTCCGGTCGCGGTTGTGGGGACCCTTCAGGTTGAGGCTGCAGGCGTCATCGGGAGTCTTGAGGGAGGTCGGGAATCACCAGATCCCAGGTCAGGATCGCTGGGGAGACCTCCTTGGGGTGTTGGGCCACTCAAACTCGGGCCTTGGGCATCAGGTGCAGAGTAGTGCAGAATCACGGAGTCGACGGAATCCAGATTCTGGAGGTGAGTCTTTGGTTGAGCATATCTGGTGCTCACGGGAGACAGTCTGTGGGAAGGTTGCAGGGCAGATCCTCCGGGCTCTGAGGGTTGCTGGCTGCTTGACTCGCCGGGGTTCTTGCTGTAGTCAGGCTGTAGATGGGACAGGCCGGTAGGGCTGGGGCCAAGGCAGTTGGTGTCCTCTACTTCGTCCTGGGTCAGCACGGTTCTTCGGTCCTTTATCTTTCTTCCTCAAATCTGAGGAGGCAAGGTTCAGGGTTGCCCCTAAATACCTCTCTTCCTAGCATGGATTTCCCGCCGATTCTCCCACCCAAAGTGGGGGTCAGAACCGGTGGAAACCAGTTGCTGGGGTAAGCAAAAGGCAGGGACAGCGTCCAAAGGCAGCAGGCATTTGAAGCTTTCCCTTTCGTGGATCCAGCCCATCCTGGGGGAGGAGGCATGACACCTTAGCCCAGGGTTGGCTTTGTTTCTGGACCCAGATAGCGGAGGCTCTCTACCCAGGGGTGCAGAAACCTGTCTGGTGGTGGCAAAATGGCAGACAGCCATTAAGGAACCACACCAGGGATGATTGATTTTCAAGGGGCATCTCTTAGATGCCCTCTGAGTGCTTTTTACATTAAATCCCACACTGGCATAAGGGTGGGTTTAATGTGCTGAGAAGTTTGCTACCACACTTCCCAGTATTTAGTAAAGCCATTATGGAGATGTGGAGTTCGTAGACCATATACTCTTTATGGCTTTACTACACTTACAATGTCTAAGAATGAACTTGGACACTGTAGGGGTACAGGGCTCATGCCTCTGTACCCTCACCTTAGGGAAAGGGCACCCTGCTAGAGGGGTGACTTACCTAGGCCTTAGGCAGTGTATTGCGGGCATGGCACACAGGGATGTGTGCCATGTCTACTCTTCACTTTTCTCTGCACCGAAACACGCAGTTAGCAGTGGCAGTGTGTGTGTGTTAAGGTGCAGGGCCCCTAAGGGTTGCACAATAGGTGCTGCAGCCCTTGGAGGCCTTCCCTGGTCACAGTGCCCTTGGTACCCATGGTACCTTTTACAAGAGCCTGACCTGTTGCCAGGGAGGTGCCAATTGTGGATACAAATGTACAGTCTTGGGGAAAGAACACAGGCCATGGGAACCTGATTGGCAGGGACCCAGGGCACATCAAGTCAGGTTGCATCAGATGTCAGGCAAAAAGTGGGTGGTAACCATGCATAAGGGGCACTTTCCTACAATATATTTATGTATGTTAACAAAAACGTTGAGTACGTAGTATGTGTATGTATATATATATATATATATATATATGCTTGAAGGTCCTTGCTAACGCAGCCGCGCCACAAGAAAAGTGCCCGCACTCCAGGTAGGTCCAAGAAAGATTTATTTGGATAGCTGACGCATTTCGACCAGGAGGTCTTTGTCAAAGCTGGGGAATACACATTGTGGCATTGTATTTATGGCATACAGTGAGACACAGTGAAGGGAAAATTAAACATAGGAAAAAGACTTTGGGCACAAAAAGAATTTTGCCATCTCATCAGTCACAAAATAAAAAGACTATGCAAGTCAAAAACTTTTTTCAAGAAAACTAAAAATAAAAAGTCGTTTTGTTCCAAAATTGAATAAAGGGTGCCTCACCCTAACAGAAAAATATATAAATATATATATACATAAATATGTAAGGTGAAAAAATAGAAAATATGCCATAAGAAGGGAATTGCAAGTGCAAGTGGATCAGATCAATACATAATCCCTTCCAATGCCCAGAAAGAAAGCCTCCCCACAAGAGTCATGATTTAACATTTCACAATTGTTCATTGGTCCAGTGACCATGGAAATCAGGTGGCATTAGGTGAGAGAGAGAGAGAAATTTCATGATTAAACATTTCATTTCATTACAGTAAGTGGTCCAGTGACCTGGGTAGTCCAGTGGCTTCAGGTAAAAGAGAGAGAGAAAGAAGAGAGAGATGGAGAGCGGCTAGTGGAAACAGGAGAGGGCTTAGGTAGTGTGGAAGGTCATACAGCCGTTGCAAGAAAAGGCACACAGAGCCCTAGAGATGGAGTGAAAGGCAGTGAAAGATAGGCTACCCGGGGACAGATGGCATTATCCTAAATGAACATGAGCTCTTCGTCCTGGTTCAAACCTCCCGGGTGTTTGGTGTTGAGGCTGATTATGTATTTGGATTCGAGTTTTCTTAGTGCTCGTTCCCTGTCTCCACCCCGACTCTTCACGGGAATCCTGTCAATTCCAAAATATGAGATTTTTAAGTTCTCAGTTTTGGTGGAGCTTTGTACAGTGTTGCAGTGTCTGGCCATGGGATATGTTACATCATTATTTCTAATGGCCCTTAAGTGCTCTAAGATACGTTTTTTCACCGGAAAGATCGTGCTCCCAACATACCTCAAACCGCATACACACAACAGAACATAGACAACAAATTCCGTGTTGCAGTTGATGAATGGTCGAATATTGTGTTGCTTGCCATTGGGTAGGGGTACTGTCTTGACATTGGTGCTATTGGTGCACGCCTTGCACTTCCCACATTTATGGAATCCTGGGAGTTCCCTCAACCAGGTGCTGCTGTGTTTCTGACTGGGTTCCATTAAGCTGTGGACCAACATATCCCTCAGAGAGTTACTTCTGCGGTATGTGATATTGGCGCTCGGGGTGAACAATTTGCCAATAATGGGGTCCAGTTTGACTAGGTGCCAGTGTCTCCTGATGATAGCCTGGACCTTGGCAAAGTCCGAATTAAAAGTGGTGATCAGTCTAATCACTGGTTCAGTTTCCTTCCTTTGCCTGGGTTTGAGTAGGGTTTCTCTCCCTATTCCACTCACCTTTCTTCTAGCCTCATCCACAACTTTCCGTGTGTACCCCCTCTGCAGGAATCTTTCTACCATTATGCCTTCCTCTCGAGTGTATGCTTCTGGTGCGCTGCAATTACGCCTGACTCTGAGCAGTTCACCGTAGAGAATACTATTCTTCAGCTTGGGTGGATGGTGACTTTTGGCATGGAGGATGCTATTCCGGGCTGTTGCTTTCCTGTGTAGGCTTGTCTGTATGGTATCATCCAGTACCTCTACACTGACATCAAGGAAGTCTAACCTGCTCCTACTTGTGGTGCTTGTAAACTTTAAGTTCAGCTCATTGTTGGAGATAGCCAGAAGGAATTTGTCAAGGGCATTCTGAGGACCATCCCAAATCAGGAAGATGTCATCAATGTATCTGGTCCAAAGGACCAGATACTTGGTGTATTCAGCAAAGTCATTTGCCCAGACACATTCACACTCCCACCACCCCATAAAGATACAGGCGTAGCTCGGTGCAAAGAACTGCCCATTGCAGTCCCGGACAGTTGCCTGTACCACTGCTGGCCATGTAAGAAATAGTTATTCTCTAGACAGAAATGGAGCATCTCATGCAGCATATTGGTGTGATCATACGTGGCAATAGGTCTGTCCCTAAAATAGTGTTTGCAAGCTGTGATGCCTAGGTCATGGTTGATACAGGTGTACAAAGACACCACATCCACAGTGGCCATGATGTAACTTGATTGCCACGGGATGTCCGTGACCTTGGATATAAAATCCATACTGTCACGGCAGTAAGAGGGCAGGCTACACACATAGGGAAATAAAAATTATCTAGAAAGATTGAAGTGTTCTCAAGGAGGCTGTCAGCAGAAATAATCGGCCTCCCAGGTGGATTAGTGGGGTGTTTATGCACTTTCGGTAACATGTAAAAGCATGGGGAGACAGGTTTTTAACAGTTAAAAACAATAATTCGTCATTGTTCAAAAGCCCAAGGGTGTGCCATTTGGACAACATGTTGTGGAAACAGTCAATAGTGCAAAAAGGTATTGGCCTGCCGTTGTTTTCATGTAACTGCCAGAGAAATCAAGCTGTTTCTTGGCTTCGGCCATATACTTTTTGACATCCCACAAAATGACATTCCCGTCTTTGTCTGAAGGCTTGATAACAAAGCTGGTTGCTTGCTTCAGGGATTCAAGTGCCGCTTGTTGGCCTTTAGTTAAGTTCGTCATTGCCCCATTGATATTCCCAGTTTTGAGTTTGAGCATGTCCCGTACTACCGCCTCCTGGAAGGAATCAATGTTATCGTGTGGTGTGTTGGGGTTGAACCTGGATTTGGGTTTAAAATTACTGCGGCTTCTCCTGCCGGTTTCCAGGTCCAGCACCTCCAAGAGTTCCCGCTCTGATGTCCAATCCCTGTCCCCCAGTTCAATTTCCCTCAAAGAGGCCAGGACCCCAATGTCCCCAATGGAGAGGAGATTGGCTGGTGTGTTTGATATGGCAGGATCACTGCCAGTCATCGCCCCATCTCGCACACCCCTTGAGCCTTTGAGAGTATGTATTTTAAGAAGTTTCAGTTTCCTAGCAAATAAAAAAACATCAATGCAGGTGCGGGGGTAATCAAAGTTGTTAGTGGGGCAGAAAGAGAGACCTAACTCCAGGAGGGACTATTCATCTGGAGTGAGGTTATGGGAAGAAAGATTGATAACAGTGAAAGTAGGCTCACCCATTATTTGTTCCTCTTGCTGAACCATACTCCCTTCCCACATGGTTTCTCAATTTCTTTTGCCTCCTATGCCTCTCCGGATTTTCCTCTGGCGTTGCTTTCTCCTTTTTCTTTTTCTTTGGGTGGTTTGCGCCTTGGCCCCTGGCTTTGCCATAAAAAACGGTATTCCTCCAGTGTGGTGAAAGGAGCGATGCCACTGCCAAAGTTTGCTTGCCTCTCGTCCAGGTCTGAGACATCCGAGCTTGATTCTGAGGTTGCTGCCTCCTGCTGTCTTAAAGCATATGTGGGTCTAAACTCTTTTCTTGCACCATCGTACTTTCTTCCAAAGGTGAGTATTCGGCCTGCAGCATAGTCATTCTTGTCCCTGGTGAATTTCCATTTCTTTTTTGTTTTTATTTTATCCTCATACTTAGTGAGTCTGCCCTCCAACTCTTTGTAGAACGCCTGTATCTCCTCTTGCTTGGGGTGTTTGTCAAGAGTTTCTTGCAGAGATTTGAGGTCCATTATAACCTGCTCCAGCTCCATGGCTGCATATTTGGATAAGAGGCCCAACATTCCTTTGCAAGTGGAGGCAATCAGGGCTGACCACTCTTCCAATAATTTGGGATGTGGGTCCTGGTAAGTGGGTGCGATAAGTATGCGGAGCCCCCGCGGTACTCGCCCCACTTAAATATAATTTTCCAGGGAGATCACCTCCCAGCTGAGGTTGATCTCCTTCTTCCGCAGCTTCTCATAGGCGCCCAAGGTCTGTTTCAGGGAAGTACTGTCTGTGTGCGTGCCCGCTGTATCTGCGCTGCTGCTTTGCCCTCCGACTTCCTCTTCCTCGTTGAAAAGGTCTTTGGCAACACCAAACCGCTTGCGAAACGCTTCGCACATGGTAACGCTCCCCTCGTTCCCTCTCACAGTCTCATAGTCACCAATGCCTTCTGTTTTAGGAAGCGGTACATAAATCAAATATCGGGACAAATTTTTCTCCGGGCAGGTTGTTTTCACCGTAAAAGTCAATGCTATTGTCCCACAATCAAAGAAAAAGCGTGCAAGCGTGCTGGTTCAGGGAACCGGGGACACAATACCTGCCGTCCGATGTTTAGATTGGAGTCACGTTCTATATCTCCAAACACAAGGTTGCCCCCAAAGGAAGAGCCCGCACTGGTGGGTTGTAGCTTTTCTTTAATGGAGGCTGGAGCGTAGTTGGCAGGGAACCTCACATCCTTTTCAAAGCTGACGCGTTTCGGGCTACTCGCCCTTTGTCACAGGCATTTCACGGAGTGTACAAGGCAGTCCTGCGCACCTGAATTAAATCCCCTTATACCCACCCCGATGGGCGTGGCCATTTCCACAGCCTCCTGTTATACGTGGTGCAACAAAGTGTTCCTCTAGTGAGTTGTCTCATACTCCGCCAATAAAGTTCTTTAAAAAAAAAAACAGTGGGTCGATGGAGTGTCGCGCTCAAAACATACACTGCACACATGTCCCCTCCAGTAGAAACCACCGTTCCGAATAGTGATCGCTGATTGGCGTCACTACTGGTCTGCTCATCTGCGGCGGGGCTCCTCCACGACTGGGCCAGCTGTAAAACATCCAAACACAAGGTTGCCCCCAGAGGAAGAGCCCGCACTGGTGGGTTATAACTTTTCTTTAATGGAGGCTGGAGCGTAGTTGGCAGGGAACCTCACATCCTTTTCAAAGCCGACGCGTTTCGGGCTACTCGCCGTTTGTCACAGGCATTTCACGGAGTGTACAAGGCAGTCCTGGGCACCTGAATTAAATCCCCTTATACCCGCCCTGATGGGCGTGGCCGTTTATTTAAAAGAAAGGACACTGAAATACGAACTGAACCCACTGGGAAAAATGTTTGATCTAAGTAGGAAACTACAGGTCCCAGCATGCCTGAACTTTGAACTCACCGGAGGGCCCACGAGGGCTGTATAAATAATTTGCATGCAGTAATGGCGCCAAGCGAGCACTTCAGTTTGAGCAGTTGTTATCCTCTGACGAAGGAGCCCATGAGCTCTGAAACGCGTAAGGATTGTAAAACCATTGGAGCTGCAATACCGGTTGTCTGAAATAAAGGCTTTGACAAGCATCCAGCTGTCGAGTGCGTCCTTGCCACAGGGCGACTTTTTTTGATGGATATATATATATATATATATATATATATATATATATATATATATATATATATATATATACATACATACATACAGGTAATCTAACCCATCCAGTAGGCTAAAATGCCAAAATTACATTGGAATTTTCGTTTAAAATAAAAACATATCTATTTACAGAAAAGCCAAAGACTGACTAGCTCAATGGTCCAAGATCCTCACAGAAGGAGACGGAAAAAAGAACTAACCTAACTGTCACCTGTGGGGCATGATGGGAGAATGGAAGTCTTGGAGGTCTTAAAGGCACGGCGCCAATTTTATTCTGATGTGTTTTCCCTATGGAGCCTATGGGCTAACTGCCTGCTATTACTTTGCCTTTTTCCTCTGAAAATAAAGGCTATGCTAAAACAGCAAGGGGTGCATGTTCTATGTTAAAAGTTTTTTAAATGAAAAATCCAATGCAATTTTGGCATTTTAGCCTATTGGATGGGTTAGGCTGCATGTTTATGTATGTATGTATATATGCACATATATATGTATGTTTGAAGGTACTACGTACTCAAAGTATTTGTTAAACATATATATATATATATATATATATATATATATATATATATATATATATATGTTGAAAAAAACCTGACATTCACTCCTTCTTGAAATCAGGAACGGACCACAATGAGCTGAACTTCAAAAGTGCTTTATTGCGGCATAATCATCCAGCATGACGCGTTTCGACCGGGTCCCCCCGGTCTTGATCACATGACGTGCTTGAGTCTTAGACACATTTTATAGTGACATGAACTTTAACAAGGCACTACCCCCACTATAATAGAGCTAGAAAACACACTACAAAGAAACTGAACTACAAAAAAATATGGCATCACAATTATTTGATTTGTAAAAGTTGCTTAAATCCAAACATGGATAAACCACTGTCTGTAATATAGCCTTTCATATATATTTCATGTGTTTAAACAAATGTTCAATTGCATAGAATGAATATCGAAATGCTTGTGTATTAGGCAGTTACATTACATACTGTAATGCATTATGCACTTTAAAGATCTTAATTCTGCAACTAGAACAATTTTAATATGCACACATTGACTTGGACTGCATCACATGTTTAATGGATTTATATGCATTTTTAAGTGTTTAAGTGTTTGTCAAATCACATTTATGTGACTAGTATTTTTTCCATGTTGTCTAAATGGAGCAAGCTATATATGTGCAAACAAGATTGCGCCTACTAGATTGAGAAAGGCTGCTTTGACAGCCGAAACACGTCTCTCTTACCTGCTGGGTCGGAGGAGGTTCTATCGAATAAAGAAGCCCTAAACCAGCAGCCCTCGTGTGCGTGCTCTTTTCCTGTTGGAGTAAGGGGTTGTTTTGGATATTATTCAGCGTTGGCGGTTGACGCTGTTCACGCACCACCAGTCGTTCTGGGCTGCTTAACCGCAATTTGGATGGAGGAGCATGGCATGTGCTATTCTGACAGCCCCCAGATAAACCGCCAGGAAGAGGATTTGGGGATGACAGCAGTGTGGGAGGCGGTGTCCTTGATGCGAGGAAGTCTGACGACATTCAGCTCAGGGATCGTGTCTCTCCTGGTCTTGATATGCCTCACTCAGCATACTGGTGGTCTTCTGGTGACTGGGCACCGTGTAAGCGATTGCTGCAGTGGTGAGGACTGTTCTGGCTTACCAATTTTTGTGCATGGAACTCTCCCGACCCCGCATATTTGTTTAATCTGTGCTTTTTTAATAATGGAGACTTGGTTTATATTGGACGCCTGCAAGGGTTCACCTGCAATTGATGTTATTAGTCCACATGGAGCTGCTGTTCGGAAGTCAAGCATTGAAGCGCTGCCATTTGTAACTGACATTATCTCATTTGAGATCGGACTTCCATCAATGTCACTGAGAGTGTTATTATATTGCACCATGCACGCTTTTTGTATGTGATTATGCGCGGTATGAATGATTGGGATCGTTTGGCAGTGCTGCGAACTGTGATGTGGCATTATGGGACAGGTAGTCCATGCCAATCGGAGTACACCAGAATGCTGTGGGTGACCGAATACGCACTTCTGCGTTTGTCAAGTATTTGCCACGGTTCGTGTGCTTTGTTAAATCATAGAGTTCACACTGTAAAAGAAAATGAAAAGGTATGCTTGGTTGTCTAAATTTAGCTCGGGTGTGATTCAGCAATCCTATGCCACTTTGCAGCGTTAATGAGGCTTTGTTGATAAAGATTTATGGTGCAGTTAGGCTCCGAAAGGAAAAAAGAGCAGTCCAATTAAGTCCCCATATGTGTCGTATTTTAACAGCACAGGTTCAGTTATTTTAGATGTGCTACCTGAGAGGGTTGGCGCTATGTTTTTTTATATAAAAGGTTATTTCATAGCAATAGCGATTGTTCCGCATGTAATGGAAAATATGGTGATACATTTCATGTGTTTAAACAAATGTTCAATTGCATAGAATGAATATCGAAATGCTCGTGTATTAGGCAGTTAAATTACATACCGTAATGCATTATGCACTTTAAAGATCTTAATTCTGCAACTAGAACAATTTTAATATGCACACATTGATTTGGACTGCATCACATGTTTAATGGATTTATATGCATTTTTAAGTGTTTAAGTGTTTGCCAAATCACATTTATGTGACTAGTATTTTTTCCATGTTGTCTAAATGGAACAAGCTATATATGTGCAAACAAGATGGCGCCTACTAGATTGAGAAAGGCTGCTTTGACAGCCGAAACGCGTCTCTCTTACCTGCTGGGTCGGAGGAGGTTCTATCGAATAAAGAAGCCCTAAACCAGCAGCCCTCGTGTGCGTGCTCTTTTCCTGTTGGAGTAAGGGGTTGTTTTGGATATATATATATATATATTCACTGAAAAAACCATAAGGTTTTAGGGACAGTTATAGTTAGTTGGACATTGCACTCGTACAAAACCCGTGAAATTCCCCCGTTATAGTTAGTTCAGGTAACTATAACTCGCGCCCCCGCAATGCACTGCTGATGACGTCACATATTACATCACTCATGACATGGTCAGTGACATCACTGATGACATCACTGATGACATCTCAAATAACATCACTGATGACATCACTGATGACATCATCCAGTGACTGTGTGTTTCTGTAAAGTTTAAATATGTTTAATATATATAGGGAAAGGCGTATTGAAGAATGAGTAGGTGTATAAGTGTCTGAATGGATGATTTAGTACGTGAGTGACTGACTCTACAAGTGAGTGATTAAATGTATCTTACTGAATGCATGGGTTAGTGACTAAACTGTGTGAATGTCTGTATCCGTCTGTCTGTTGGTTTGTAAGCGGCTGCATGGCTTTCTGAATAGCTACATGAGTGTCTACATGGGTTATTGATTGATTGTCTGAGTATCTGTATGGGTGCCTGAGTGTTTGTGTGGGTGGGGTGTGTGTGACTCTGTACATAGATGTGTGAGTGGGTGATTCACTGGGTGCATGGTTTCAAGAGTGCGTCTGTGATGGACTGTATGGGTGGGTGAGTGTGTGTATGGGTGTGTTAGTGATTGAATGTATATCTCAGCGGTACATGTGTGAGTAACTACATATGTGAAAGGCAGTATATATGTGTGTTGGAGTATATAAATGGCTATAAGTGAGAGTGTGTGATTGTGAGAGTGGCTATATGGATGAGTGTGTGCTTGCATCAGTGATTGCATAGGAGCGTAAGAATGTGCTAGTATTTTTATGAGTAAGTGAGCTGGTGTGTATAACTGTATAGGTGAGTTGCTCTCTCTTTTAAAATGCAAACCAAGTTTGCTATGACAGGGCGGGAGCCGCAAGGCTCCCGGCCCTGTCATAGCAAACAGCAGTGTCCCAGGGGTAGGCGCCCGGGACACTGCAGGAGCCGGCCCTGGGGGTGGCGGTCCCCAGGGCCATCAACGGCTCCAGGAGGGGGCCGTGCGGCCCCTCCCTACATTTTGAAAGCCCCGGGGAGGTGGTGGTCCCCGGGCATGTGGGGGCTGGAGCCCCACACAGGTTTAAAAAAAAAAAAAGCCCCGGGGAGGTGGCGGTCCTCGGGGCTGCGGGAGGGCTCAGAGCCCTCCCGCACCATTTATGTTAAAGCCCCGGGGGTGGTGGTCCCCGGGGTTTGGGAGGCCCTTAGAGGCCCCCATACATAAAAATAAACTCCCCCAGCATGCCCCCGGGACTTGGCCCACCCGGGGGCAATTAACATCAAAGCGCGGAGACCGCACTTCGATTTTTTTTTTATCGGCAGGATCCGCGCACCCTGAGCGCATCCTGCTGATTTAAAAAAAAAATGCTTTTTGCCCAGGGGTCCTTGTGGGACCCCTGAGCAGACCTAGGGGGTCAGGGTGTTTCTACCCTGCCCCCTTTGTGCGTTTTGCGCACTTTTTTACTGCTTTCTTGTTCCTCGGTTCTACCGAGGAACAAGATGGCTGCCAACACTTCCTGGTTTGGAGTGTTGACAGCCAATTAGCAGACAGCTCGTGATCGGGAGGGTGCGCGGATCCTCCGTGCCCATAGATATATATGTACTTTTACTTATGATTTTCTCAGCAACTACTGAACGGATTTACACCATTTAACAAAAAGGGTTCTTTCTGAACCAAGAACTACCTCTTTGCCAAATTTGGTGTAATTCCGTTCAGCAGTTCGGGCTGTAGCCGTGTCTAAAGTTTCCTATGGAAAAATGAATGGGGAAAACGCGTTTTGGGACCCCCCTTTTTTATCGGCCACCGCTTAACGAATCACCCCGAGACTTTCAGGGTAGGATCGGACCGGAGCGCCCCACAAAGTTTGAAAATTTCGCGAAGATACGTCAACCGGCAAGAGAGTTATTTCAAATAGAATGTCGCGGATTTCCTATGGAAAATAGGTCCTAACTATAACTATCTACTGGCGACCGCCAGTAGATAATATATATATATACACACACATATATATATATATATACACACATATATATATATATATATATATATATATATATATATATACACTAAAGTGTATTGATGAATCAGTAGGTGTATGAGTGTCTGTATGGATGACTCAGTGGGTGCATGACTGACTGTATAAGTGAGTGAATAGGTGTCTCAGTGAATGTATAGTTGAGTGACTGGTTGTGTAAATGAGAGTATCTGCCTATCACTTGATGTTATCTAAGTGGGTGTATGAGTGTGTTAGTGGGTACATGACTGGCTATATGGGTGATTAACTGGTTGTTTGACTACCTCTATGGTTGTCTGGGTGTCTGTGTGTGTGCATGAAGAGGTGTGTGACTGCCTGTATGGATGAGTGAGAGGGTGAGTCTGTGGCTGTATGGGGTACTGTGAGTGGGTCTGAGAAGCAGTATGGGTGAGTGAGTGTCTGTAAGGCTGTGTCAGTGATTGAGAACATGTGTCAGTATGGGTGACTAACTGGGTATGTGAAAGGCAGTATAGGTGGGTGATAGGTTATATGAGTGACTGTATGTGTGAGTGAGTGAATATGAGAGTGGCTACATGGATGAGTGAGTGTTACTATTTGTATGAGTAAGTAAATGGGTGTGTATAACTCTTTGGGTGAGTAAGTGGCTGTGTGATTGACTGTATGGGTTAGTGTTTAGGTGTGCGAGTAGTTCTATGGCTGACTCACTCAGTGTGTGAGTGCCTGTATGGGTGTATGAGTGGATATGTCAATGGCTGAATTAGTGAGTGAGTGGGTGTATGTGTGGCTATATGGGTGAGTGAGTGGATGTATGTGTAGATCTATGAATCAGTGAGTGGATGTGCAAGGACTAGCATGGCACTGTGAAAGGGTTTGTGAATGGTTGCGTGGGAGTGGCAGTGGAGGTATAAAAGATTCTATAGGTGTGTGAGTGAATGCGTCAGGGATGCTGCGGATGATGTCATCACTGATGTTATCAGTTATGTAATTTGAGATGTCATAAGTAATGTCATTAGTGATGTCACTGACCATGTCATGAGTGATGTAATATGTGAGGTCATAAGCAGTGTACTGCGGGGGCATCAATTATAGTTAATTCAGGTAACTGTAACCGCTGAATTTCTCTGGTTTTGTATGAGTAAAATCTGACCCTAACTATAACATCCATGTAGCCTTTATGTATATAAATATATATATATATTCACTTAAAAAAATGTTGCAGGGAAGTTAGAGTTAGGAATTAGCATTTAAAAACCTTAGATATTCACAGAAAAACCAAAGGTTACAAGGACGTTATAGTTAGCAAAAAGAATTTAAAAACCTAAGAAATTCATTGAAAAAACAAAAGGCTACAGGGACGTTATAGTATAAATTGAGAAATCAACTGCAAAACAATAATTTAATCATCAAATAAAAAAAATAAAAAAGACATTTACTATATATAATATATAATAATAATATTAGATATATTCAAACAATATTAGTAAAAAAAGTATGGAAGTCTGGGAATAATAGATATAGCATTCCGACTCCAGTCTGTGCAACAGTAGGGAAAGTGTTGGACTTCTGAGTTGTAGCATTTACTATTCCCACTCCAGTCTGTGCAGCAGTAGGAAAAGTACTTCAAACACATAAAATATGAGTAACATAACCGTACTAATTTACAAAAAAATATAAAACTTTTAATATGAACTTTAAGTAAAATAATTATTTATATATATAAAAAAATACACTATTTACATGATTATTAAAAATGTAATAATTATTTATGAATTAAAAAAATGACATTTATTTAGTACTTAGATAACCCACCATACTATACCCCCAAAAATGTAGCAGTCCACACCTAAAATATAACTAAAATAATATATTTAACTCAATTAACATAAGTAATCATCAATTAAATATATATTAATCAGTTAATAATGAACTGTTAACAAATTAATGAATTAATTAACTATCCACCTTAGACCCCTACATAACCAGCAGCCCCCACCTAATATATAATTTACAATATATAATTATTATCTAACTTACATAATTAATAATCAATTAAATAATTAATAACAAATTGCTAATTAATTGGCAATTAAGTATTACTAAATGAACTTCCCAACATGTACCCCTACAAACCTAACATCCCACACCTTTAATATAACTAAAAAAATATAATTATTACACGATTTACATAACTAATAATCAACTACTTAAATATTAATGCATTATTAATTATTTGTTAACTGTGCAACAGTAGGGTAAGTGTTGGATTTTGGAGGTATTATATTTACTATTTCAATTCTAGCCTGTTCAACTGAAGGGAAAGTGTTGGACTTCAGAGGGGTTAAGTTTACTATTGCCACTCCAGTCTATGCACCATTGGGGAAAGCATTGAACTTCAGAGGGGTTTAAGTTACTATTCCCAGTCCAGTATGTACAACAGTAGGGAAAGTGGTGGACATTGGCAGGGTTACTTTTGCTATTCCCACTCCAGTCTGTGCAACAGTAGGGAAAGCTCTGGAATTCGGAGTGGTAAGAATTAGTATTCCCACTCTAGTGTATGGTACAGTAGCGAAAGCGTTGGACTTCAAAGAGGTTACATTTACTATTCCCACTCCAGTCTGTGCAACTGCAGGGAAAGCTTTGGACTTCGGAGAGGTTAAATTAACTACTCCCACTCTAGTCTGTGCAATAGTAGGGAAAGGGTTGGACTTCGGAGGGGTTAAATTTACTATTCCCTTCCAGTCTCTACAACAATAGGGGAAGCAATGGATTTCGGAGGAGTAAAATTTACTATTGTCACTCAAGTCTGTGCAACAGTAAGGAAGGTTTGGACTTTGGAAGGGTAACCTTCACTATTTCCACGCCAGCCAGTAGGGACAATACTTCACTTCAAACACACAACATATTTGTAACATAACCCATTTAACTTACAGGAAATATAAAACTTGTAATGTGAAATGTACTATTTAACTAAAATATAAATAAAAATAAGAAACAATTCAACAATTTATCTGATTATTTAACAATTTGATACTTAATTATTAATTAAAGAAATCTCATTTATTCATTACTAAATTAACTTATCAAGCTATACCCCCACAAACCTAGCAGCCCGCAATTAGCTTATAACTAAATTTAATAAGTATAACAAAATAACATGATTAATAATTAATACAGTTTAATTAATGAATAAATAAATAATTGTTAATTAAGAAGGTATTACATAACTACCCACCCTTTACCCTTACAAACCTAGCAGCTCACACCTGATATATAATTTTAAAAATATGTTTGTACAATATTTACACAAGTAATAATCTCTTGAATAATTCACATATAATTTTTGTTAATTACTTATTACTGAATTAATTTCCCATGATATACCCCTACAAACCTAATAGGCCACGCCTAATATATATATAAAATTTTAAATTATTACATGATTTACATATTGAATACTCAACTAAATAATTATTAATCAATTCATAATTTATTGTAAACTGTGCAACAGTAGGGAAAGCATTTGATTTTGGGGGGGTACAATTTACTTTTCCACTCCAGTGTGTGCAACAGTAGGTAAAGCGTTGAAGTTTGGAGCTATTGCATTTGCTATTCCCACTCCAGTCTGTGCAATTGTGGGGAAAGCGTTGGACTTCGGTGTGGTTAAATTTAATATACCCCCTACAGTCTATAGGGAAAGAGTTGAACTTTTGAGAGGTTAAAGTTACTATTACCACTCAAGATTGTGCAGCTGTAAAGAAAGTGTGTTACTCTGGAGGAGTAAAATTTACTGTTCCCACTCCAGTCTGTGCAACACTAGGGAAAATGCCGGATTTCGGAGTGGTAAGATTTACTATTCCAACTCCAGTGTGTGCATCAGTAGCGAAAGCGTTGGACTTCAAAGGGGATAATTTTACTATTCCCACTCTATTCTGTGCAACAATAGGGAAAGCTTTGGACTTTGGAGAGGTTAAATTAACTATTCCCACTCCAGGCTGTGCAACAGTAGGGAAAGTGTTGGACTCCGGAAGGGTAACACTTACTATTCCAAATCCAGTCTGTGCAACATCAGGGAAAGCATTGGACTTCGGAGGGGTAATATGTACTATTCCCACTGCAGTCTGTGCAACAATAGGAAAGCGTTGGCATTCAGAGGGGTAACACTTACTATTTCCACTCCAGTTCGTGCAACAGTAGAGAAAGCATAGGACTTTGGAGGGGTTAAATTTACTATTCCCACTCCAGTCTGTGCAACAGTAGGGAAAGGCTTGAACTTTTGAGAGGGTAAAGTTACTATTCCCACTCCAGATTATACAGCAGTAAGGAAAGTGTTGGACTCTAGAAGGGCAGCATTAAGGGCCCGTTTATGATGCCATAGGAAACGGCTCCGACCCTCGGTCGGATCCATTCCTACTGCATCGTAATCGACTGTTCGGATTCCTCTCCCACTGACCCATTATAATGGGGCCAGTTGGAAAGGAATCTGAACCGGATCTTCGAATGGTGTCCGATGGGCTCGGAGAGACTGCCATTTGGAAAGCCTCCAGTAATCCCTCGGGCGGCTCTTTCCGCCCGAGGGATTACGATGGCAGATTCCCACAGCTTTTCTCTGCTGGCCTTTCCTACACAGAAAGGCTGTGGGAATCCAACTTTGGGGGCCCCCAGCAGGGCCCCATGGGTGCAAGGCTTCCGGATAGCAGCCTATGGGGCACCTTTGGTTCCCCCCTGTTGATCCCTGCACCCGGTGGCAGGCACCTTGGTGCCTGCCACCGGGTGCAGGGATGAACTGCACCTCAGCTCTTTGCAATAAGAGCATGCATTCCGGTCGGAATGCATGCTCCCATTGTAAGGAATAGTATTGCGACCGAACAATGTTCGGTCGCATCCTACTTGATGGGTTGGGACCGACGACAGGAGGTTGTTCGGTCCCAGTTACCAAACGATGTCAGACGGACTCAGGTCCATCCGACATCGTAATCGAGCCCTAACTGTTCTCACTCCAGTCTGTGCAGAACTAGGAAAAGCACTGGACTTGGGAGTGGCAAGATTTACTATTCGAACTCCAGTGTGTGCTACAGTAGCAAAAGCGTGGGACTTCATAGGGGTTAACTTTACTATTCCCACTCTATTCTGTGCAACAATAGGGACAGTGTTGTACTTCAGAGGGGTAAAATTTACTATTCTTACTCTACTCTATGCAACAATAGGGAAAGCTTTGGACTTCGGAAAGGTTAAAATAACTATTTCCACTCCAGTCTGTGCAACGGTAGGGAAAGCGTTGGACTCTGCAAGGGTAACACTTACTATTCCCACTCCAGTCCGTGCAACACTTGAGAAAGCGTAGGATTTTGGAGGAGTTAAATTTACTGTTCCCACTCCAATCTGTGCAACAGTAGGGAAAAGGTTGGACATTGGATGGGTAACATTTTGACTATTCCCAGTCCAGTCTATGAATCAGCAGGAAAAGCCTTTCAAAGGGATTAAATGTAATAATTCCACTTTAGTCTGTGCAACAGTACAGAAAGCGTATTGACTTCAGAGGGGTAAAAATTACTTTCCCCACTCCAGTCTGCGACAGCAGGGAAAGTACTTCACTTCAAACACATAGCATATTTGTTGCATAACCCTATTAATTTACAACAAATATGAAAAAAAATATTTTGAACTTTATTAATGAATCCCCCAAAAATATAAACATTAAAAAACAATTAAACAATTTAACTGAATATTAAACAATTTGATAATTAATTATCAAATAAAGAAATGTCATTTTTTATTAATTAACATAACACACTATTCCCTCACAAACCTAGCAGCCCACATTTAAAATATAACTAAATTAAATAAGTATGACACAATTAACATAATTAATAATCAATACATTTTATTTAATTAATAGGTAATTGTTAATTAAGTATTACTTATATAACAAGGGTGCTTTCATTACAGGCAGGATTGTTTTTGTGCGGGACGGGACACCTGAGGCTTTTTCCTCTGTCCATGTGTGCTGCAGAATACAAATAGGAAAAAATGAGGAGAAATAAACATATTTCTCCTTGTTATGCCTCCCATGGGAAGGCATAGCTCATGGTAAATCTGAGAATGCGCCAAACTCCATGTGCGAATGGGTGGGAACACCTATGCTCCACCCATGGAACGCCTACTTGGGGCAGAGCAACAAGGCAGCAACTTGTGCAGTCTTGCATTACTCTATAATTTACCAAGCCATGCAGGGCTACAAAGGTGACAGTCTCCATCTAGATTTTGCATCACCCTTCCTCCCATTGCATGACGCAAGCATGATGCAAAACCTTTGATAAATATGCCCCCTACGTTTCTCTGCAACACTGCTCAGCACCGGGTAGCACTATTGTACAAGCAGTAGGCAATTTCCCTAGGAAAAGCATGTTATGTTCAAGAACTGCAGACAGTTTTAAAGTCAAGAAAATAACAAATGCAATTCCCAAACCAATTAAAAAAGTAGTGAAAACATGCAGTGAGAGAAAAGGCACAAAACTGATCAAAATTGAATAAAGTGAAACACAGGTATGATTTTTTTTAAATCTTCTTAAGCAAAAACCACCTAAAGAAAGTAAAGCAAGATTTAAAAATATTAGTTCATTGCTGAGCAAGACCGAGGTGTGATTTTAGGCCAACTGCAATAAAGTAGAGGTCAGATAATCCAAGTGGGACTTCTTGGTCAAAGTCTTACCTTGGGACCTAGCTACATTTCTGGAGCACAAAGTCATCCTGGCAAGGAAAAATCAAAGCTGAAGTTGGCAAGGTTCCCTTGAAGTTGGATACTCTGTTATCAATCTTCTATTGATTTTTGTGTCAAACACTTTGAGCAGTACAATGCTTGATTTCATAGCAGCTGAGGTTGCCAAGGTGTCTTGCTTCACTGCATTGCATGACATATTGATAATTCTGCCCCAAATCTTTTGCTATTTTTACAGCAAAGCCTTTAAGCATAGGATTAGCTAGTTCTATCTATGCCAAGCTGAAAAATGACATAAGCCTTTTACCACACCAGGCACAAAATTACATCTTTGGATTGGTAAAATATCATTCAAGCCAACCTGGATTGAATAAAAGCAACCCATGGCACATGTTTTGCTCTTGTTATGAGCTCTTAAGAGAGATATAGATTTGTCCAGACACAAGGGAGCACCAAGTATAAGTCAAAACAATGCCCTTTTTGTTTAGAGTACCTCATAAATTATGCAAAAAGGATGCAAGGAACTCTGGACAGTATCCAAGTTTAGGTTGAGAGAAGCTCCTATATAGAGCACCCTATAAAACCAGTGACGCTTTGAATCTGCTCACCTCAAAAGTCTGTTTTTCTAGCAAATGTTTTATGCATAGGATTAGCACAGTGTCATCCACCCGAGCTAAAAAGTGACTTAGGGCCTGATTACAAATTTGGCAGATGGGATACTCCGTTACAAATGTGAAGGATATCCCGTCCATCAAATTGCAAGTTACATAGGATATAATGGAATTGTAATTTGGAGGATGGGATATCCGTCATGTTTGTGATGGAGTAACCCAGTCCACCAAACTCGTAATCAGGCCCAAAGTCTTTAAGTACAGAATTAGCTAGTGCTATCTATGCTGAGCTGAAAAATGACAAAATACTTTTAACATTCTAGGCAGAGTATTACAGCTTTGGATATGTAAAATACCATCCAAGCCACTCAGGGATCTATAAAAGCAACTGTTCATAGAGGTTTCACTATTCTTATGAACTCTTCAGAAAAGTATTGCTTTGTTCAGACAGAAGGAATCACCCAGTATGAGTCAAAGCAATAGCTTTTCAGGCTCAGAGTACCACATAAATTATGCAAAAAAGGAAGCAAGTAACTCTGGGTAGGTCCCAAGTTTAGGTGAAGAGCAGCTCCTACATAGAGCACCCTACAACACATTATACATTGGTGGTCGCTACTGTGGAGTTATATTTAGGACCTATTTACCATATAAAGTACATTATTTAGTTTGCTTTAAACTTTGGTGCCTTTTGACAAATCTTCACGAAACGTTTTTTTCTTAAACGTTATCCACCTCAGCTCCATCCTTGAAAGTTTTGGGGTGATCTATCAAATGGAGGCCAAGAAAAAAGTGGGACCCCAAAAGACAACTTCCCCAAGCAGTTTCCAAAGGGAATATTAATGCTACAGTCCAATGCCTGAACATTTTTACACCCAATTTGGTATTGTTTTGGTACAATTTCATTCAGTAGTTTTTGAGGAATTAAGGTTCAAATGTCTTGTCTAACTGGGCCATAGGGCTAAAATGAAAAAAATATAATTTAAGCCTTCTGATGGCTGATAGGGCTTTTTAAGAGCCAACCCTCTGGTTGGCTAGCCTCAACATGAAAATAAATGCTGAAGCACCATTACAGGAGTCTGGGACTGTCCTGAAAAATGCTTTTTTTAAAGAATATAAGGGAGCAGGGTAGGGATACCTTGCCCCCTATCCCTCATTCCCTAAAGTAACTATAATCGTGCCTCCATGCATGGTGTTGTTATCACTGATGTCATTTCCTATGTTGCAGTGATGTGCTCTAACCCCAGATGAGCCCAATGCTCTCCTCCAGACAGCCTTCAGCTATGGGCTTCTGGGGTTGACCACAAAGCCTGCTCTCTGCCCAGGGCCTGCTTCCCACTACCAAGGGTGCCCAACCTTGTAAGCAGCAGAGGATTGTCTGAATGCCCAACCCACTGCAGGTGGCCAAGCCCCACTGCGCATGGCCAACAAACTTTACAATGACTTTTGGCTGGAGGATCTGGACTATGACCAGAGCCTTCTCATTGTTTTTCTTTTTATATTTATTACAGGTAACTGAGTAGCAGAATACCACAGTAGTTCAGTGACCTGTGAAAAACACCCTTTTTTTTATATGTTAAGATCTACCTTTGCATATTTCATTATTTATTTATATTTATTTACTAATTTTTATATAGCACGAACATTACACTTCAGGGAATCAGAGCACTGTACACATAGTGAACAGATGATATAAACATGAAAAAAGGCAAGAAGGCATATGTAGGAAGCAATAATATTACAAATATAGATACAATATACCAATCGACCTGGTGCAGTGGGTATACTGGCGTAGAATAACATGCACATAGACAGGCAGAGTGACTTTATGGCCACTACTAACGGAATCTGTTCACCAGAAGCAATTTTAGTTCTCTTTTGAAGTAGAAGTAGAGGGGTTTGTTCTAGTTTTAGTTGGCAAAGCGTTTTACATTCTTGGGGCTAGACCGGAGAAGGATTAGTTATAAGTTGATTTTTTGCTGAACTTCTGATGGTTGAACAACAAGGAGTTAGTGCTTCTCAAGGACTGCGTCCCACCAGATAGTTTGAGTTTTGGGGCCAAGTAAATAGGGGCGATATGATAAAGGGCTTTATTTGTCATGCAAGCTATGTTCAACTGGATTCTTGCTTTGAAGGGGAAAAATTTTTGATGGTTTAGAGCTGGAGTAAAATGGTCAAATCTGCTGGATCCCTTGATGAGTCTAGCAGCTGGGTTCAGTGTGGCCCTTAGTGGATCCAGCTTTTCTATGGGTAAGCCTGTGAAAGTAGCACTCCTGTAGTCTAGTAAGGAGATGACCAGGGCTTGGACTGCTAGTTGAAAATCACTCGGAGGCAAGAAGGACTTGGTTTTCCTTAGTGTGCTCAGATTGAAGTAGGCTACATTTGTGGTTGTGCAGATACAATCTTTCATATTCAGGTATTTGTCTTATGTAATACCTAATGATCTAGTGGAGTCAATAACGTGAGGGACCTAGTTGATGGCAGTGAGTTCTTTAAGCTATTCTTCAATAGGAGCTGAATGATAGTGGGGGGCAATCAGGAGGAATTCAGTATTGAGAGTGTTAAGCATGAGTTGATTGCCTGTCAGCCATTGACTAGTTTTCTGGAAGGTGTAGTTGAGCAAATTGATGTATTCGGGTGAGGACATTTTCAGATATAGTTGTGTGGACATGAGGTACTGAATGTTTGAGAGCTCCAGATGTATGGTAAGGAGTTCCGTGAGCAAATTGAATAACGTGGATGAGAGTGTGGATCCTTGAGGCACTCCCCATCGTGACCTAAGTAGTGTCAGATACGGTTTGATTTACTTTGATTCTTGCACTCTGTTATGTAGAAAAGAGGCACACCAGTTTAAAACAGGACCCAATATCTCCAGCCTCTTCTCAAGAAGGTCAATCATACTGTCATGGTTGCCCATATCGAAGGCCTAGGAGAGATCAAGAAGTATAAGCAAGCAGTGTACATTCTCAGAGCATCATCGACAATGTGTGTCAGGGCCATTTCAGTGTTATGATCGGATCTGAAACCAGATTGATAAGGATGTAGGAGTTGAAACTTATCGATGTGGTTGCATATTTGCAAGTTCACTACTTTCTCTAATAGTTTTGCAAGTGTTGTGATACTGGTGATGGGGCGGTAGTTGTTGAGGTTATACATGTCCACATTTGTTTTTTTTAGAACTGGCTGGGGTGACCTGTCCTATCTTTAAGCATTCAGGAAACATACCCTGAGAGAGAAAAGCATTGACGATCTTAGACCAGAGAGGGAGAATGAAAGGTATAAGCTGTTCAGAAGCCTAGAAGGCAATCGATCATTGAAGTGGTTAGAGGGTTTTATAGAAGCTAATGTTTTGAATAACTTCGCTTCATCTGGGGTTTTGAAGGAATTCCATGTGGCATTGTTTTTGAAGTATTGCCAATAGTGGTGGACCAAACATGGGGATGTACTGGTAGGATGCTGAACTGGACCAGGGTTGGCAGCAGCTGGTAGGAAAGTTCTAACTCAGATTCAATCCTTCTTGTCTGTTCAATGAAATATGCAGATAGCTACTTACCACTGAGCAAAGACCCATTGTCTACCAAGTGATGGTTAGATTTTCAGACTGCTTTAACAATTTCAAATCGTTTTTGGGGTCTGTTTATAGCCTTGTCTAGTTGTGCCCTAAAGTATTCTGCTTTGGAACTTCGGATGTGTTTATTGTATAAGCTTCTTGATGCCCTCAGGTGTTTAAAAATGAGTGATGGAGGGGGATATTCTCCATAATCTTTCTGCAAGCCTTAAGATACTCCTTTCCTCATTTTGGCAGCCATTGAGCCAGGGATCGGTGGGTCTACCAGGTATTCTTTTTAGTTTCTTCGGAGGGATTGTGTGGCTCTGTGAATGGGTTTGTGAATGGTTGCGTGGGATTGGCAGTGGAGGTATAAAAGATTCTATAGGGGTGTGAGTGAGTGCGTCAGAGATGCTGCAGATGATGTCATCTCTGATGTCATCAGTTATGTCATTTGAGATGTCATAAGTAATGTCATTAGTGATGTCACTGACCATGTCATGAGTGATGTAATATGTGAGGTCATAAGCAGTGTACTGCGGGGGCATCAGTTATAGTTAACTCAGGTAACTATAACCACTGAATTTCTCTGGTTTTGTATGAGTAAAATCTGACCCTAACTATAACATCTATGTAGCCTTTATGTATATCAATATATATATATATTCACTTAAAAAAAATGTTGCAGGGAAGTTAGAGTTAGGAATTAGCATTTAAAAAACCTTAGATATTCACAGAAAAAAACAAAGGTTACAAGGAGGTTATAGTTAGGAAAAAGAATTTAAAAAACCTTAGAAATTCATTGAAAAAACAAAAGGCTACAGGGATGTTATAGTATATATTGAGTAATCAACTGCAAAACAATAATTTAATCATCAAATTAACAAAAAACAAAAAAGACATTTACTAAAAGTATGTTAAGAGAATTATAAAAATATATATAATATATAATAATAATATTAGATATATTCAAACAATATTATAAAAAAAAGTATGGAAGTCTGGGAATAATAGATATAGCATTCCGACTCCAGTCTGTGCAACAGTAGGGAAAGTGTTGGACTTCCGAGTTGTAGCATTTACTATTCCCACTCCAGTCTGTGCAGCAGTAGAAAAAGTACTTCAAACACATAAAATATGAGTAACATAACCGTACTAATTTACAAAAAAATATAAAACTTTTAATATGAACTTTAAGTAAAATAATTATTTATATATATAAAAAAATACACTATTTACATGATTATTAAAAATGTAATAATTATTTATGAATTAAAAAATGACATTTATTTATTACTTAGCTAACCCACCATACTATACCCAAAAAACGTAGCAGTCCACACTTAAAATATAACTAAAATAATATATTTAACTCAATTAACATAAGTAATCATCAATTAAATATTTATTAATCAGTTAATAATTAACTGTTAACAAATGAATGAATTAATTAACTCTCCACCTTAGACCCCTACAAAACCAGCAGCCCCTACCTAATATATAATTTACAATATATAATTATTATCTAACTTACATAATTAATAATCAATTAAATAATTAATAACAAATTGCTAATTAATTGGCAATTAAGTATTACTAAATGAACTTCCCAACATGTACCCCTACAAACTTAACATCCCACACCTTTAATATAACTAAAAAAATATAATTATTACACAATTTACATAACTAATAATCAAATACTTAAATATTAATGCATTAATAATTATTTGATAACTGTGCAACAGTAGGGTAAGTGTTGGATTTTGGAGGCATTATATTTACTATTTCAATTCTAGCCTGTTCAACTGAAGGGAAAGTGTTGGACTTCAGAGGGCTTACGTTTACTATTGCCACTCCAGTCTATGCACCATTAGGGAAAGCATTGAACTTCAGAAGTTACTATTCCCAGTCAAGTATGTACAACAGTAGGGAAAGTGGTGGACATTGGCAGGGTTACTTTTGCTATTCCCACTCCAGTCTGTGCAACAGTAGGGAAAGCTCTGGAATTCGGAGTGGTAAGAATTAGTATTCCCACTCTAGTGTATGGTACAGTAGCGAAAGCGTTGGACTTCAAAGGGGTTACATTTACTATTCCCACTCCAGTCTGTGCAACTGCAGGGAAAGCTTTGGACTTCGGAGAGGTTAAATTAACTACTCCCACTCTAGTCTCTACAACAATAGGGGAAGCAATGGATTTCGGAGGAGTAAAATTTACTATTGTCACTCAAGTCTGTGCAACAGTAGGGAAGGTTTGGACTTTGGAAGGGTAACCTTCACTATTTCCACGCCAGTCAGTAGGGAAAATACTTTACTTCAAACACACAACACATTTGTAACATAACCCATTTAACTTACAGGAAATATAAAACTTGTAATGTGAAATGTACTATTTAACTAAAATATAAATAAAAATAAGAAACAATTCAACAATTTATCTGATTATTTAACAATTTGATACTTAATTATCAATTAAAGAAATCTCATGTATTCATTACTAAATTAACTTATCAAACTATACCCCCACAAACCTAGCAGCCCGCAATTAGGTTATAACTAAATTTAATAAGTATAACAAAATAACGTGATTAATAATTAATACAGTTTAATTAATGAATAAATAAATAATTGTTAATTAAGAAGGTATTACATAACTACCCACCCTTTACCCTTACAAACCTAGCAGCTCACACCTGATATATAATTTTAAAAATATGTTTGTACACTATTTACACAAGTAATAATCAATTGAATAATTCATATATAATTTTTGTTAATTACTTATTACTGAATTAATTTCCCATGATATACCCCTACAAACCTAACAGGCCACGCCTAATATATATATACATTTTTTAATTATTACATGATTTACATTATGAATACTCAAATAAATAATTATTCGTCAATTCATAATTTATTGTAAACTGTACAACAGTAGGGAAAGCATTGGATTTTGGGGGGGGGTACAATTTACTTTTCCACTCCAGTGTGTGCAACAGTAGGTAAAGCGTTGAAGTTTGGAGCTATTACATTTGCTATTCCCACTCCAGTCTGTGCAATTGTGGGGAAAGCGTTGGACTTCGGTGTGGTTAAATTTAATATCCCCTCTGCAGTATATAGAGAAAGAGTTGAACTTTTGAGAGGTTAAAGTTACTATTACCACTCAAGATTGTGCAGCAGTAAAGAAAGTGTGTTACTCTGGAGGAGTAAAATTTACTGTTCCCACTCCAGTCTGTGCAACACTAGGGAAAATGCCGGATTTCAGAGTAGTAAGATTTACTATTCCAACTCCAGTGTGTGAATCAGTAGCGAAAGCGTTGGACTTCAAAGGGGATAATTTTACTATTCCCACTCTATCCTGTGCATCAGTAGGGAAAGCTTTGGACTTTGGAGAGGTTAAATTAACTGTTCCCACTCCAGTCTGTGCAACAGTAGGGAAAGTGTTGGACTCCGGAAGGTTAACACTTACTATTCCAAATCCAGTCTGTGCAACATCAGGGAAAGCATTGGACTTCGGAGGGGTAAAATGTACTATTCCCACTGCAGTCTGTGCAACAATAGGAAAGCGTTGGCATTCAGAGTGGTAAGACTTACTATTTCCACTCCAGTTCGTGCAACAGTAGAGAAAGCATAGGACTTTGGAGGGGTTACATTTACTATTCCCACTCCAGTCTGTGCAACAGTAGGGAAAGGATTGAACTTTTGAGAGGTTAAAGTTACTATTCCCACTCCAGATTATGCAGCAGTATGGAAAGTGTTGGACTCCAGAAGGGTAGCATTAAGGGCCCGCTTACGATGCCATAGGAAACGGCTCCGACCCTCGTTCGGATCCATTCCTACTGCATCGTAATCGACTGTTCGGATTCCTCTCCCACTGACCCATTATGATGGGGCCAGTTGGAAAGGAATCTGAACCAGATCTCTGAATGGCCTCCGACAGGCTCAGAGAGCCCGCCTGCCATTTGGAAAGCCTCCAGTAATCCCTCGGGCGGCTCTTTCCGCCCGAGGGATTACAATGGCAGATTCCCACAGCCTTTCTCTGCTGGCCTTTCCTACACAGAAAGGCTGTGGGAATCCAACTTTGGGGGCCCCCAGCAGGGCCCCCATGGGTGCAAGGCTTCCGGATAGCAGCCTAAGGGGCACCTTTGGTTTCCCCCTGTTGATCCCTGCACCCGGTGGCAGGGATGAACTGCACCTCAGCTCTTTGCAATAAGAGCATGCATTCCGGTCGGAATGCATGCTCCCATTGTAAGGAATAGTATTGCGACCGAACAGTGTTCAGTCGCATCCTACTTTATGGGTTGGGACCGACGACAGGAGGTTGTTCGGTCCCAGTTACCAAACGATGTCAGACGGACTCAGGTCCATCTGACATCGTAATCGAGCCCTTACTGTTCTCACTCCAGTCTGTGCAGAACTAGGAAAAGCACTGGACTTGGGAGTGGCAAAATTTACTATTCGAACTCCAGTGTGTGCTACAGTAGCAAAAGCGTTGGACTTCATAGGGGTTAACTTTACTATTCCCACTCTATTCTGTGCAACAGCAGGCACAGTGTTGTACTTCAGAGGGGTAACATTTACTATTCTTACTCTACGCTATGCAACAATAGGGAAAGCTTTGGACTTCGGAAAGGTTAAATTAACTATTTCCACTCCAGTCTGTGCAACAGTAGGGAAAGCGTTGGACTCTGCAAGGGTAACACTTACTATTCCAGCTCCAGTCTGTGCAACCTCAGGGAAAGTATTGGAATTCGGAGGGGTAAAATGTACTATTCCCACTCCAGTCCGTGCAACACTTGAGAAAGCGTAGGATTTTGGAGGAGTTAAATTTACTGTTCCAACTCCAATCTGTGCAACAGTAGGGAAAAGGTTGGACATTGGATGGGTAACATTTTGACTATTCCCAGTCCAGTCTATGATTCAGCAGGAAAAGCCTTTCGAAGGGATTAAATGTAATAATTCCACTTTAGTCTGTGCAACAGTACTGAAAGCGTGTTGACTTCAGAGGGGTAAAAATTACTTTCCCCACTCCAGTCTGCGACAGCAGGGAAAGTACTTCACTTCAAACACATAACATATTTGTTGCTTAAACCTATTAATTTACAACAAATATAAAAAAAAATATTATGAACTTTATTAATGAATCCCCCAAAAATATAAACATTAAAAAAAAAAAAATTTTTTACCTGAATATTAAACAATTTGATAATTAATTATCAAATAAAGAAATGTCATTTTTTATTAATTAACATAACACACTATTCCCTCACAAACCTAGCAGCCCACATTTAAAATATAACTAAATTAAATAAGTATGACACAATTAACATAATTAATAATCAATACATTTTATTTAATTAATAGGTAATTGTTAATTAAGTATTACTTATATAACAAGGGTGCTTTCATTACAGGCCGGATTGTTTATGTGCAGGACGGGACACCTGAGGCTTTTTCCTCTGTCCATGTGTGCTGCAGAATACAAATAGGAAAAAATGAGGAGAAATAAACATATTTCTCCTTGTTATGCCTCCCATGGGAAGGCATAGCTCATGGTAAATCTGGGAATGTGCCAAACTCCATGTGCGAATGGGTGGGAACACCTATGCTCCACCCATGGAACGCCTACTTGGGGCAGAGCAACAAGGCAGCAACTTGTGCAGTCTTGCATTACTCTATAATTTACCAAGCCATGCAGGGCTACAAAGGTGACAGTCTCCATCTAGATTTTGCATCGCCCTTCCTCCCATTGCATGGCGCAAGCATGATGCAAAACCTTTGATGAATATGCCCCCTACGTTTCTCTGCAACACTGCTCAGCACCGGGTAGCACTATTGTACAAGCAGTAGACAATTTCCCTAAGAAAAGCATGTTGGGCCTGATTCACAGAACTAACTTACGTCAAAAACGTAAACGTAAACGTAAAGTTAGTACTTTTTAGGTATTCACAGAAGTTAGTAGTCCTAACTTTAGGACTCCTAAATGCTTTCTGTGAATACCAAAATTCTTAAAGTTAGGATTTTACTTAACTTTACTACTCCTAAACTGAGAAAAATCCTAACTTTCAGACTTTCGGTATTCACAGAAGGCATTTAGGAGTCCTAAAGTTAGGACTACTAACTTCTGTGAATACCTAAAAAGTACTAACTTTACGTTTATGTTTACGTTTACGTTTACGTTTTTGACGTAAGTTAGTTCTGTGAATCAGGCCCGTTATGTTCAAGAACTGCAGACAGTTTTAAAGTCAAGAAAATAACAAATGCAATTCCCAAACCAATTAAAAAAGTAGTGAAAACATGCAGTGAGAGAAAAGGCACAAAACTGATCAAAATTTAATAAAGTGAAACACAGGTATGATTTTTTAAGAATCGTCTTCAGCAAATACCACCTAAAGAAAGTAAAGCAAGATTTAAAAATATTAGTTCATTGCTGAGCAAGACCGAGGTGTGATTTTAGGCCAACTGCAATAAAGTAGAGGTCAGATAATCCAAGTGGGACTTCTTGGTCAAAGTCTTACCTTGGGACCTAGCTACATTTCTGGAGCACGAAGTCATCCTGGCAAGGAAAAATCAAAGCTGAAGTTGGCAAGGTTCCCTTGAAGTTGGATACTCTGTTATCAATCTTCTATTGATTTTTGTGTCAAACACTTTGAGCAGTACAATGCTTGATTTCATAGCAGCTGAGGTTGCCAATGTGTCTTGCTTCACTGCATTGCATGACATATTGATAATTCTGCCCCAAATCTTTTGCTATTTTTACAGCAAAGCCTTTAAGCATAGGATTAGCTAGTGCTATCTATGCCGAGCTGAAAAATGACAAAAGCCTTTTACCACACCAGGCACAAAATTACATCTTTGGATTGGTAAAATACCATTCAAGCCAACCTGGATGGAATAAAAGCAACCCATGGCACATGTTTTGCTCTTGTTATGAGCTCTTAAGAGAGATATAGATTTGTCCAGGTACAAGGGAGCACCCAGTATAAGTCAAAACAATGCCCTTTTTGTTTAGAGTACCTCATAAATTATGCAAAAAGGATGCAAGGAACTCTGGACAGTATCCAAGTTTAGGTTGAGAGAAGCTCCTATACAGAGCACCCTATAAAACCAGTGACACTCTGAATCTGCTCACCTCAAATGTCTGTTTTTCTAGCAAATGTTTTATGCATAGGATTAGCACAGTGCCATCCACCCAACCTAAAAAGTGACTTAGGGCCTGATTACAAATTTGGCTGATGGAATACTCCGTTACAAATGTGAAGGATATCCCGTCCATCAAATTGCAAGTTACATAGGATATAATGGAATTGTAATTTGGAGGACGGGATATCCGTCATGTTTGTGATGGAGTAACCCAGTCCACCAAACTCGTAATCAGGCCGAAAGTCTTTAAGTACAGAATTAGCTAGTGCTATCTATGCTGAGCTGAAAAATGACAAAATACTTTTAACACTCTAGGCAGAGTATTACAGCTTTGGATAGGTAAAATACCATCTAAGCCACTCAGGGATCAATAAAAGCAACTGTTCATAGAGGTTTCACTATTCTTATGAACTCTTCAGAAATGTATTGCTTTGTTCAGACAGAAGGAATCACCCAGCATGAGTCAAAGCAATAGCTTTTCAGGCTCAGAGTACCACATAAATTATGCAGAAAAGGAAGCAAGTAACTCTGGGTAGTTCCCAAGTTTAGGTGAAGAGCAGCTCCTACATAGAGCACCCTACAACACATTATACAGTGGTGGTCGCTACTGTGGAGTTATATTTAGGACCTATTTACCATATAAAGTAAATTGTTTAGTTTGCTTTAAACTTTGGTGCCTTTTGCCAAATCTTCACAAAACTTCTTTTTTTTTTTAAACTTTATCCACCTCAGCTCCATCCTTGAAAGGTTTGGGGTGATCTATGAAATGGAGGCCAAGAAAAAAGTGGGATCCCAAAAAGACAACTTCCCCAAGCAGTTTCCAAAGGGAATATTAATGCTACAGTCCAATGCCTGAATTTTTTTACACCCAATGTGGCATTGTTTTGGTACAATTTCATTCAGTAGTTTTTGAGGAATTAAGGTTCACATGTCTTGTCTAACTGGGCCATAGGGCTAAAATGAAAAAAATATAATTTAAGCCTTCTGATGGCTGATAGGGCTTTTAAGAGCCAACCCTCTGGTTGGCTAGCCTCAACATGAAAATAAATGCTGAAGCACCATTACAGGAGTCTGGGACTGTCCTGAAAAATGCTTTTTTAAAGAATATAAGGGAGCAGGGTAGGGATACCTTGCCCCCTATCCCTCATTCCCTAAAGTAACTATAATCGTGCCTCCATGCATGGTGTTGTTATCACTGATGTCATTTCCTATGTTGCAGTGATGTGCTCTAACCCCAGATGAGCCCAATGCTCTCCTCCAGACAGCCTTCAGCTGTGTGCTTCTGGGGTTGACCACAAAGCCTGCTCTCTGCCCAGGGCCTGCTTCCCACTACCAAGGGTGCCCAACCTTGTAAGCAGCAGAGGATTGGCTGAATGCCCAACCCACTGCAGGTGGCCAAGCCCCACTGCGCATGGCCAACAAACTTTACAATGACTTTTGGCTGCAGGGTCTGGACTATGACCAGACCCTTCTCATTGCTTTTCTTTTTATATTTATTACAGGTAACTGAGTAGCAGAATACCACAGTAGTTCAGTACCATAATACTGCATTGCTGCAATTCCAGCACTGTGCTACCAATGCACCTTGGTACCTGCAATCCAAAATATTTTTATTCTTTCATTTTAACTTCATAGCCCTGAGGGTCAGCATGTGCCCACTCTGCCTTCTTATCTGACCTTTGATTTTTTTTTCACGTCTCCAGGACGAGTCCCAGAGTCCTGTTATGGCTGTCACAACATATACTCCATGTTGTGACCAAGCAGTAAGAATCCGCCCATCTACTGTAAATGGGCCACTCAGAGCATATCGGGAAACCAGTGGTCTAGATATAAGCTGTAGCCCTTTCCTGCCCACGTCAAGCACCTTTTTAAATGCTAGTTTCTCGACAATAGGTGAATGGATTTACATGAAATAACAAAAATCATACTTTCTGAGTAAAGTTCTATCATTTTGCTAAATTTCTTCTAATTCCATTCAGCAAACTTTCCTCTGTAAATTAATTAGGGAAATCACAATTTTTGATCCTACTTTTTCCTCAAACATTGCCAAACACACCCACACCCATACACACATATACACATATATATGTATATATATTCACTGAAAAAAACCAAAAGTAATGTTAGAGTTAGGTGAATATGTCAGTGACAACATTAACGTTTTGAACTAAAGAAAACAAAGAAATTCACCAGTTATATTTAGCAGAGCTAATTATAACGTGTGCCCTTTTATGCACTGCTTACGACCTCACATATTTCATCAGTCATGACATGTTCTATGACATCATGACATCACTGATGACATCTCAAATGACATCACTGATGGCATCATCCAATGTGTGTGCTAGTTTTATTTTTTATAGTTTACATAGCAGCAGTAACTATCATATTGCTTATCTACTTAACTTTGTACAGCGTGTGTCCAGCTAATGGGTCTAGTGTTTACAAAAGTATGTGCTCTAAATGCATCTTTTGTGTGTATAGGTATTGAACACATTATAAATCTCTGTATTGAAGAGTAACTCTGTGTGCAGGTGACAGTTGGCGAATTGTGTTCAGCATGTTCCATATGAGTATATTGGTTCTGCAGAAAAAGTTTCCAACAGGACAAAGATTGTACATAAAACATATTAGGTACAGTAAGTAGCCTTGAGTTATATAGACAGAATTGTCTCCGAATGACAATTTGCACATAACATAGAACACTGTTTGTACCAGGTGCTAACCTATGTACTTGTGCTTGTTTCGCTTCAGAAGATGGGTTATATGTAAATGTTTCACCACAGGGTGTTGATTGCAGGTATTATGATATTTAGCACCTTCAGACCTCGGTGATTTTAAGTGAATAGTCACTCTTTGAACAAGTTTTGCACAGAGTGTATACTGTTCTCTGTGGTGTATTTCTCATGAGAGTTTAACAGTCTGCAAACAGTGTGGAATAGAGTAAGCTCTCTCTCTAGAGCGAACAGTGTTAACAGTCCCCTTTTTCTACTCATATCTGCTTCATTTCTCAATGTAGTTTCAGTGACTGTCAGGAGTTTGATAAAGGTAAAATCTGTCCGTAGTAGGGTATAAGTTATGCAACAGGTCTTGAGTGATTATTCCTCCAGATACTCCTACCTTTATTAAATATGGCCCCGAGGGTGAGTTTCCCAGGGCCTATAACTGAACAATACTTTACTATTCCCACTTCAAACATACCCTCACAGGGGAACATGTTATAATGTTGATGGGGGATCAGATTTACTATTCCCACTCCAAACGGAACTACATTGGGGAATGTGTTTGACTTTCCAAGGGTCCAATTTACTATTCCCGCTTGACACTTAACCACACTGAGGGAAGGGTGGGATTTTGAGGGGGGCTCACATATACTATTTCCACTTCAGAACTAACTGCATTAGGGAAAGTGTTAGGACTTTGGAGGGGGGAATAAAAGTTACTATTTCCACTCCAATTTTAACCATATTGGAGGAAATGTTGCACTTTGGAACATTCAAACTTAGGGCCCTAGTACAATGTCGAGCGGAGTTTCCTCTGCCCGACATCGTCTCGGTCAAGGGACAGACCAACACCCGGTCAGCGGTCCCGACCGACTAATTAGGATGCGACAGAACACTGTTAGGTCGCATGCCTATACTTTACAATGGAAGCATGTATTCCGGCTGGAATGCATGCTCCCATTGTAAAATAGGAGGTGCAGTTCATCCCTGCACCCCATGGCAGACATCTCCAGGTGCCTGCCATGGAGTGGGGGGATCGGCCTCCAACCAGAGCCCATGCACCAAAGGGGGCCCTGCTGGGGGGCCCCAATGTCAAATTCTGACAGCCTTTCTGTGTTGGAAAGGCCGGCACGGAAAAACTGTTGAAACCTGACATCGTAATCCCACTGGCGGAAAGAGCCACCCTTGGGATTACTGGCCACATTCCAACTTGTGGACGGGCTCACAGAGCCCATTGGAAGCCAGTCAGAATGACCATTTGGATTCCTTTCCGACCGCCTCCATCGTAATGAGGCGGTCGGAAAGGAATCCAACGGGCATATTACGATGTGGTCAGAACCGTTTCCGTCCACATCGTAATAGGGTCCTATGTATTCCCACTCTAATCTAAACCACATTGGGGAAAGTGTTAACGTTTGAGAGGGTCGAATTTACTCTTCCCACTCCACATTTCACCCTTTGTGGAAAGTGCTGGACTTTAGGAGGCTCAGACCTACTATTTTCATCCCACACTTCACTACATTGAGGAAGTATTGGGTTTGGGTCAGGGGTTCAAATGTACTAGTAACACTCCAACTTAACTACATTGGGGAAAGTGCTAGAATTTTAGGTATCAAATTTAAGAACTCAAAAAAATTATAACAGCCATTATACTAAAAATAATGTATTACAGAAAACAATTTTAGCTATCCTAAACAAATTAACCACTTAACATAAACAATATAAGTTGGGAGTACTGTCAAAAAATAAATAACCAAACATGTTCTTTAGATTTGAAATTTAAAACTATAAATGAAATAAAAATATATATTTAAATGTTTTTAGAAAATAGTAAAACATAACAATATTCAAATTTTAAATGTGTATTATATACATTTTTAAATCCCAATGAGAAAAAAATTCAAAAACTCTATTATGCAAACAAAAAAAAAGTAAAATGAATGAGATACATGCCTTTTAATTAAAAAATAATAAACTAAAAAATATTGTTAAGTAACAAGGAACAAAACACTTTATATTAATTATATTCAGAAAAAACATACATATTATAAACTTTAAATAATATTAAAATATGAAAACTATTTTCTAAAAAATAAAAACATTACATATACTAATGTGAACTTTACATACAAAATATTAAAAAAATAAAAATACATTTCATAAACAAATTGGTATAACATAATAAAATATAAAAATGAAAATCTCACAACAATTTTAAACATAATCATATCAAATTAAAATGTTTAAGCAGCTCCCAACCAGTTTTCCTACAGACCCAACATCCCACTCCTGAAATTATGCAAAAAGACAGATATTTTAGAATTCAACATATTAATGCAGAAACATGCTAAAAATGCACTTAAACGTATAAGAATTACAACATAACATACAACATTATTTTTAGTAACAATATTAAAAAATCTTAAATTTTTTTTTTTATTTACCTGAGATATTCTGACCCTACATATTTTGATAGCGCAATATGTATGACATGATATCAATCAATCAATCAATCAGGATTTATAAAGCACGACAAATAACCAGTGAGGGTCTCAATATTTGTATCACACAATATTCTTTAAAGGATATTTTGTCAGAATACCACATCCTGATCTGAAACCAAATTGCGTGTGATCAAAGAGGTTGTTGTCAAAGATATATTGTTTTAATGCTAATTACATTTAGGTTTAGCGAGAAAGAGGAGTTCTGAGAATGGGTGGCAGGTTTTTAGGTTTTCTGGGTCATTCCTTGCTTTTTCGTGATGGGTGTAATCTTTAGAATGTCCAGTACAATGCCTTGAAATAGAAATTCATTGATAAGCTTAGTCAAGATTCAAAAGCTGGGCTCCAGTTCTTCATGCTGGAGGTGTGTATGAGATCATAGAAGCAAGAGGACATTTTCAGTTGTTTTTAGATGGGTTTGTGTGGGTCAGCTAGAGAAACCTCTGTGAATTCTGACCAGGTGAGTGTGGATTTTTGGGTATGCTCATCAAGGGGTATCATAGGTGGAGAACTAGTGAGAGGAATTACCATTTCAAATGTTTTTATTTTTTAAAGAATAAGGTGACATTCTCGCTGATAGTATCAGGTTTGCCATTAGGGGTTGTAATTGTTAATTGGCAATTAATTAAAGGATCTGTCCGATGTCTTTTCCCACTCTTTTACTCCCTGATTTTTTCTCATACTACTATTTCATGGTACTTGTTTGCATATGCCCATTTCACAGTTGACCAGAACAAATTCAGCACTATGCAAAAACCTGGCTATACGTAGCAGAACACATAAACGAGTATGGTCCTTCTGTAGACACCTCAAATGTACAGCTCCCCACATGCACAGGTTTCCATGATGGGAGATTCGGCAGGTATACTGATAACTTTGCGCCTTTACAATGAGTATTTGAGAGGGGAGTGTGTACACCTTTTCCATTCACTTCTGTGACAGCAAATAGTACGATATGTCCAAAACCCAACACTTTTACTAGTTGAATTTTGCAAAATATCTGAAATATGGGTTTAAGATCGGTTTATATGCTTATTGAAAGACACTTTTAAAATGAGTACTTGGATGGACTTTAACATTGTCTGTGTTTCAGCTCCGCGAACATCTTAATCTATTTTGAAGTTAATTTATGTAGGAAAGATTAAACAAAGACGCTTGGAGGTCACCTAAATAGAGCCTTATTCTAATTTTTTAGATGTTCCCTTTCAGCCTTTCTTCTAAAAAGATTTTTTTTTGCGAATATATATACCCATTGCTCTTTTTAACCAAAAATTAACATAACGTTCAGAATGCTTTCAAGTAGAGTGAATTTAGCTGTCTCTGTCTATCCCCATGTGGCAATTGCTGGTTTAAAAATAATTTAACACGTTTACAATTACTGTCATTCTGTACACTTCACACGAAATAAAGAGCTCAGAAACTGCAAAAAATCTCACGCAGGATTATTTATTTCTTAACAAGTGAAGGAACATAGGTAAGAAAGGTCAGAAACCTGAACTAACTGAATTACTCTTCCATGTTAGAACTGAGGAAGTGTATTAGTGCTGTTTTAATGCCATCCATGATTTTATATTTTCGGAACTGACGTATGAATATATTAAATTGCATTTCTATAGTCAGGTATTATTCAGTAAAATAGACCAAACTAATTGATTGGTTGAATCCTTACATCCAAAATAGTTTAAAGGTATGTCAACACGTATTATCTACAATTATTACAGTGCAAAATCAAGTGAGTTAAGTATTTGTTTGGAGTTTACAGTCTTGTCCATTTTGAAAACAATATGCAATAATGTAAGATATTGATTTTTTCCAGATCCCCTGCTATTTCATACTTTGAAGTGAGCATTGTCAACAGAAAAGATATTTTGGTCTTGAGATAACAGAAGAAAAGAAGATGCTGGCCAAAGGAGTAAGTTTGGTGGCGACCTAATTTTGAGTAAAAGGAGAAAGTCATTTGAATCTGCATGATAATAGATTAAAAAACTGTCCTTAAAATGTAGTTAGCAAACCAGGGGCCATATCACATAAAGTGAGCATTGGGGTCGTTTCACTACATTTGTTACCTACTGCCCATTAAAACCACCCATCACTGAACCCTAAAACCCCTAAACAGCCTGACATTAAACACTATCCACCCCAAACCAAAAAGCCGAATTACCAGCCCTATACACTAACCACCCGAGTTCTGAACCCCCTTACTACTCCTATACACTACACACCTCTGATCCCTACAATCCCCTTACTGCTTCTATGTTCTGTGTAGTACCCACCACCGAACATTAAACGCCTCTCACTGCCCCATGCACAATTGGCTTATTCTGAAGTGATACATCTATCTTGTCCATAAGCCCCTACTAGATGGAGTAGAAAATGCAACCAGGGCCCAGAAGTTAAATGCGACATGTGCACGGCAGCACCTGTTGTGCCGTTGACAGACGGGGCCTACAAAGCTTGGTTTCAAGCTGACCATTGTCACCTGACTGCTGCAGTATAAACCTTCCATTGTGACCTGTGAAAAGCACCCTTTTTTTACATGTTAAGATCTACCTTTGCATGTTTCATTATTTATTTATTTTTATTTACAAATTTTTATATAGCACGAACATTACCCTTCAGGGAATCAGAGCACTGTACACATAGTTAACAGATGATACACACATGAAAAAAGGCAAGAAGGCATATGTAGGAAGCAATAACATTACAAATATAGATACAATATACCAATCGACCTGGTGCAGTGGGTATACTGGCATAGAATAACATGCAAATAGACAGGCAGAGTGACTTTATGGCCACTACAAACGGAATCTGTTCACCAGAAGCAATTTTAGTTCTCTTTTGAAGTAGAAGTAGAGGGGTTTGTTCTAGTTTTAGTTGGCAAAGCGTTTTAAATTCTTGGGGCTAGACCGGAGAAGGATCAGTTATAAGTTGATTTTTTGCTGAACTTCTGATGGTTGAACAACAAGGAGTTAGTGCTTCTCAAGGACTGTGTCCCACCAGATAGTTTGAGTTTTGGGGCCAAGTAAATAGGGTGATATGATAAAGGGCTTTATTTGTCATGCAAGCTATGTTCAACTGGATTCTTGCTTTGAAGGGGAAACATTTTTGATGGTTTAGAGCTGGAGTAAAATGGTCAAATCTGCTGGATCCCTTGATGAGTCTAGCAGCTGGGTTCAGTGTGGCCCTTAGTGGATCCAGCTTTTCTATGGGTAAGCCTGTGAAAGTAGCACTCCTGTAGTCTAGTAAGGAGATGACCAGGGCTTGGACTGCTAGTTGAAAATCACTCGGAGGCAAGAAGGACTTGATTTTCCTTAGTGTGCTCAGATTGAAGTAGGCTACATTTGTGGTTGTGCCGATACGATCGTTCATATTCAGGTATTTGTCTTATGTAATACCTAATGATCTAGTGGAGTCAATAACGTGAGGGACCTAGTTGAGGGCAGTGAGTTCTTTAAGCTATTCTTCAATAGGAGCTGAATGATAGTGGGGGCAATCAGGAGGAATTCAGTTTTGAGAGTGTTAAGCATGAGTTGATTGCCTGTCAGCCATTGACTAGTTTTCAGGAAGGTGTAGTTGAGCAAATTGATGTCTTCGGGTGAGGACATTTTCAGATATAGTTGTGTGCACATGAGGTACTGAATGTTTGAGAGGTTCAGATGTATGGTAAGGAGTTCCGTGAGCAAATTGAATAACGTGGATGAGAGTGTGGATCCTTGAGGCACTCCCCATCGTGACCTAAGTAGTGTCAGAAATGGTTTGATTGACTTTGATTCTTGCACTCTGTTATGTAGAAAAGAGGCACACCAGTTTAAAACAGGACCCAATATCTCCATCCTCTTCTCAAGAAGGTCAATCATACTGTCATGGTTGCCCATATCGAAGGCCTAGGAGAGATCAAGAAGTATAAGCAAGCAGTGTAAATTCTCAGAGCATCATCAACAATGTGTGTCAGGGCCATTTCAGTGTTATGATCGGATCTGAAACCAGATTGATAAGGATGTAGGAGTTGAAACTTATCGATGTGGTTGCATATTTGCAAGTTCACTACTTTCTCTAATAGTTTTGCAAGGTTTGTGATACTGGTGATGGGGCGTTAGTTGTTGAGGTTATACATGTCCACATTTGTTTTTTTTAGAACTGGCTGGGGTGACCTGTCCTATCTTTAAGCATTCAGGAAACATACCCTGAGAGAGAAAAGCATTGACGATCTTAGACCAGAGAGGGAGAATGAAAGGTATAAGCTGTTCAGAAGCTTAGAAGGCAATCGATCATTGAAGTGGTTAGAGTGTTTTATAGAAGCTAATGTTTTGAATAACTTCGCTTCATCCGGGGTTTTGAAGGAATTCCATGTGGCATTGTTTTTGAAGTATTGCCAATAGTGGTGGACCAAACATGGGGATGGACTGGTAGGATGCTGAACTGGACCAGGGTTGGCAGCAGCTGGTAGGAACGTTCCAACTCAGATTCAATCCTTCTTGTCTGTTCAATGAAATATGCAGAAAGCTACTTACCACTGAGCAAAGACCCATTGTCTACCAAGTGATGGTTAGATTTTCAGACTGCTTTAACAATTTCAAATAGTTTTTGGGGTCTGTTTATACCCTTGTCTAGTTGTGCCCTAAAGTATTCTGCTTTGGAACTTCGGATGTGTTTATTGTATAAGCTTCTTGATGCCCTCAGGTGTTTAAAAATGAGTGATGGAGGGGGATATTCTCCATAATCTTTCTGCAAGCCTTAAGATACTCCTTTCCTCATTTTGGCAGCCATTGAGCCAGGGATCGGTGGGTCTACCAGGTATTCTTTTTAGTTTCTTCGGAGGGATTGTGTCAAGAATGTCTGACATGGATTGAGTAGTACACTTGTAAGATCATTCACCATGCTTGAGGGTGGAGGAAGGATGTTGCTGCTAAAATAAGTTAGATTAATAGTTCTCAAGTCTCTTGACCATTATCTGGGTTTAAGTGATTGGCCCTTTCTAGTCAACACATTAACCAAGATGATGAAAGTGATTTGGTAGTGGTCAGACCAATCACAAGGTGTAATGGATGATATTATCCTTAATGATGAATAAATCTAGGGTAGCACTTCTATTGTGTATTGGTCCATTACTTGACTGAGTAACGTTAAGGTCTATAAGGAAGGCCTTGAAGATGTTCAGTATGGGGTCATTAATGTCATTCCAGTGCATGTTGAGATCCCCAAGGAAGATATGGTTGGTGTGCAGGTCCGAGTTAGAGGAGATAGTCTCCATTAGTTGTTTGATTATGGTTATTTCCTGGGGGGTGGTAAATCGTGTGGAGTTTGCAAACTATGTTGTCCTTACTTCATATTTCGATACCTATTCGCAGGTCATTGGCGCAGTTTGTGATTGTTTCAATGTAAGCATGGAACGGTAGATTCATGCAAGGCTACCACCAGCTTTTCCAGATCTATCTAGTCTTTTGATGTCATAGTTGGGTGGTACTTGAGTGTCCAGGATGGGAGATGAATTGTCATTGAGCCAAGCTTCCATTAAGATTAGAAGAGCAAAGTCTTGTGCAAGAATGTGATCTGAAGTGTCAACAGCATGTTTTGCCACTGACCTGCAGTGAAGAAACATGAATCTGAGATGAGATTTGGATGCTAATGCATCTTGGTGAGCTATGGGCTCTTGTAATAGGTTGTATTTGTTCATTGATCTATCATTAGGACTCAGTTCTCTGAGCAGGTTAAAGTGGATAGTCTGGAGGGTATCCAGCATGGGTGACAAATCCTTATTGGTAGTGGAATACGATAGCAGAAGGGTGTGAATGCCAGCTTCAGATGGGTGGTCTGTAATCCTCTGAGGTCTGGAGATGGGGTTGAAATGGGGTCGGGTTATCCAATTCAGGTTAGTAGAAGTCTCCGCGAATACAGTCTCATGCAAGGAGTAGTTTGACCATCCGAATAGGGTGAGTTATATTGTTTAGTGAGTGAAGTTGTGTTGGCCTAAGAGGTCAGTTTGAGATTCCAGAGGTTCTCAAGCTGAGAGATGATGTGAATCAGGTTCTGAATATCCGCTTTAACTAGCTGAAGTTCTTGACTAAGACCAACAAGTTTATTCTCCAATTAAAGGGAATCATCAGTGCTTGTGGCAATGCAATGTGGTCTAGGGGCAGAGAAAGACTGAGCACTGCGGAGGGAGAGGTCCAGGAGTCAGAAGGCTCAGAGAAGGTGTGGGGCACGCTAATGGAAGTAATAGGAGGATGAGGGCTAGGAGAAGGTCTACTAGGGGTGAGGATTAGAGGAAGGCTAGGGGAAGTGGTAGGAGTATAAGGATTCAGAAAGGGACTAATAGGGGTGGTGACTATGAGAGGCGTGGTATGAGGACTCCTAGATGTGCAAGCGACATGTAACCTGGAAAGACTCTGCTGATATGCTAGAGGCCAATGTGATCAAGTAAGACATCCATTGGTGAGCAGATGTGGTAGGAGAGGGGGTACTCTGGGTCGAGGAGGACTGATAAGTGTCCATGGATATACCAGGTTACTGTTGCTGCCTGTTGTTGAGATGAGTGAGTCGGTTCCCGATCTACTAAGAGCCGAGTGTTAGGCCTGTCAGAGAAGAGGAATTTTAGGGGAGGGCAGGAGTCCTTCCTCTGAGTAAGTGATCTGGAAGCCATGGCGACGGTTCTCAGGCTGGGGTAGGAAGAGTGGTTATGAGACGGCCTAGGGGATAGGGTAGAGGCGAGTCTAGAAGATGCCTGTGTTTCCATCATGGAGCAAGAGGGGAGACCTTGATTTTTGGCCATAATGAATAGTTCATCAAATCGCTCTAGGTTACAGTTGGATGATTGGATGAGAACATTTGCATTGTTGTAAAGTGAGATGGTTGCTTCAGCCAATAAGTCTGATGAAGGAGTAATGGAGATTCGTAGACCATGTGATATTTTCCTAGATGAGTTAATCAGGAGCGTTGATGCTATAGCTCTTCTCCATTGAGCTGTTTTGTTGGTGTCAGTTCACACATGTGTCTGAATAATATTTATATTTATCGTATTCATATGTATATTTATTTATAGATCAATATACATTTGAATAATATAAATATATTATGAATATGATAATTATAAATATATATATTTTTCAGCCACATGTGTAAACTAACATTTACTGTATTAAAGAGAAATGCTTTATGTAAAATAGTATGAAGTATCTGTATACCAAACCACATTAATTTATTTCTGTCTATTGACAATTGTACATGTTGGTTGTTTGAAGTGGTGGTACGTTTGGGTAGTGTGAGCAATAGTATGCCATGTGGATGAATTGCAGTGATTTTATGTATCTTTTTGGAAATATTCATTTACATATGAAATATAAACTAAAAACCTTGATGATAAAGAATCATAAATAAAAAAAAATGTTTTCACTTTTCTATCAAAATGTAATTGTTTTGTGGAGTTTGTGCTGCCAGTTTTGTTCTGTTATTGAATAGCTGCTTAAGTTTTTCTTGGAAATTATTCATAGTATCCCTATCTTAGGCACTTATGCTACTAGCAGGGGACCCCCTTCCTTTTTCCTAGTATATAATAGGGCAGGAAGGCTTAGAGTCCCAGTAGATTTTCTGCAGTAGAGTGAGCGCTGCTGTGTCGCCAGCTGTCATTTTAAAAGCGAGCCCTGCTGTAATAAAGTAAGTACACTGGTAGAAGTTGGCGGAGGAAGATTTATTCGAAGGGGAAGGAAAGCTGGTACAAAGGTACGTCCTACCCACACGGATCTCAGGGCAACTGACAACCGGAACCAAGCGTAAGCTCGAGGGAACCGGCGCTCTAGAATGGAGAACAATGACACCTCGTAACAAACAGGTAAGGTCATTACACATCTTCCCCCTTTTGGAGGAGAAAGAGAAAGAAAAAAAAAAAAATGGTCTGGATAAAAGATTGAGAGAAAGAGAAAGAGAGAGAGAGAGAGACCCGTATAAAAAAAAAAAAAAAAAATCCATAACACAATGCGTAAATGCAAAACATAGACATTTGGTTTCAGCTCTAAAGAACCCATAGCACAATGCGTTAATGCAAAACATAATAACATTTGGTTTCAGCTCTAATGCAAAACAAAGTCATTTAGTTTCACAGGGAGCTTTCCAACACGCACACTCTTTCTTAACTTTGGCAAAGCATCAGGGGAATCACGGCGAGGGACAAACAGATTAGGTGCAAGAGCAATCCTATTAAGGTTCCAAATGCGACCATCACTTAACTTGACAGCATTTAGGAAAACCTTTTTAACAACGTAAGGCAAGGAAAATTTCGAAGCACCAGAATACCTTTGTGGAAGACGAACTCGCACTCTGTCACCCACACGCACACGAGTGCGTGTGACGGCATGTCTAGAGTCAAAATATGTCTTCCTCTTAGCGATTTTCAAATCCTGACTGGCTTGCCAAGAAGGTAAACCAGGTGCTGAAATGATGTCCTGAGACCCTGCACTCCCACCTCTCATCCATGATTGAAACATACTGGTATTGGGTTTCCTACCACGACAAAGTTCAAAGGGAACCATGGATGTGGTTGAATGGGGAGTCAGTCGATAAACCATTACTCTTTCTTGGATTTCTGCTTTCCAGTCTTTGTTTTGGGATTTGGCCAGCTGAATGGAGTCTTTCAACACACGGTTGAACCTCTCTACCATGCCATTAGTTTCGGGATGGTAGAGAGCGCAGCGTTTGTGTCTGATCCCTTTCTCTGTAAGGTATGTCTCCATCTCCTTCGAAACTAGCTGAACCCCATTGTCAGTAAGGAGACAATCGGGAAATCCCTCACGAGAAAAGACCTCGTCTAAAAATTTAATGACATCCTTAGTCTCGATACTCTGGCAGATTTTAATCTCCGGCCACCTTGAGAAAAGATCAATTAATACTAGGACAAATGACTGACCAGAGTTACTAGAAACGGGGCCTAGAAGATCTAGAGCTACTTCTTGCCAGCAACGAGTGGGCCCCTCTCGTACAACCATAGGCTGTACTCTAGTTTTATAAATCTTGTCAGAGGCATTGCATTCTTGGCAGTCCCTCACCATGCGCTCAACCAAGAGATCAATTCCGGGCCATCAGAAGTGCAAACGAATTCTCTCTTTCGTTTTAGAGATCCCCTGGTGTCCCTGATGAGCTTGTTGAACAATTTTCTCCCTGAGGGAAAGAGGTGGAACTAGCCTAGTACCTCTCCGAAGTAGGCCTGAAGAGACAGACAACTCATGCCGTACATTCCAGAATTTCCTCGTCTCCTCATCAAGGCCCTTTATGCCCTTCCACCCTTCAGTCACCAACTTACAAACTTCAATAATGACGGGATCATTGGCCAAGGAGGATTTCCACTCATTTTCACTCAAAACACCACTCGTGACTTCGCAGACTTTATAATCTTCATCATCATCACATCTCGCACGCGAACTATCACTCGTGTCAACAGAGTCATTAGTAACAAGGCGGGACAAACAGTCAGATACTTTGTTTTGTGCACCAGGTATGTGATGGACGACAAAGTCGTAGTCTTGCAAGGCCACAATCCATTTGGTGATTCTCGAGGATACAGCATCGAGACTCTTTTTCGTAAATAGGTCCTTCAAGGGTTTATGGTCGGACTGGACCGTGAAGGAGCTTCCCCAGAGGAATTTTTTAAGTTTTTTATCGCCCAGAATATGCAGAGAGTTTCCTTTTCTATCACTGAATATTGTAGTTCAGCTCCAACGAGAGCTCTTGACAGGAACATTATGGTCGTTTCGTGTCCACCCTTGACCTGTTTGAGAACAGCTCCTAGTCCCTTTGAGCTGGCATCAGTGATGAGTATGGAGGATGCAGAGGTATCAAAGCTATGGAGTGAAGGAGCCTCGCCCAAAGCCTTCTTCACATCGTTGAATTCTTTTTGGCACTCCAGCGACCAAGTAAATCTCACGACTTTTTTGAGAAGAGTTCTGAGTGTGTAGGTACGAAAGGCAAATTGAGGAACAAATTTGTTGTAGTACTCTGCCATCCCTAGGAAGGTAACTAGCTCGTCTCTGGATTGGGGTACTGGAAGATCATCAATAGTTTTGACTAGCTTGTCCTTGGGTCTGACTCCCTTTTTAGACAGTTTGTGACCCAAGTAGTCAATCTCATCAAGATTGAATTTGCACTTACTTTCACGCAGTGTCAAACCACGTGATTTGAAACGACTCAGTACTGCTTTGAGTCTCTCATCATGGGTACTTTGAGATGGGCCATGAACTAAGACGTCATCCTGATAAATTTTAACGCCAGGCAAGCCCTGCAAGACATCTTCCATGGCCCTCTGAAATACTGATGCAGCTGAATTGAGTCCAAAGGGAAGCCTAGTAAATTTATATGTGCCGAACGGCGTTATGAAAGCTGTGAGGTTTTGTGACTCAGGGTCGATTTTAATTTGATGGTACGCGGCCCGGAGGTCAAGTGTGGAGAAGACTTCAGCCCCAGCCAATTGCGTCAGCATCTCTGCGATGTTGGGGAGAGGGTATCTGTCAGCTGTGACAGCACGATTGAGAGAGCGCAAGTCTACGCAAAGCCTAACCTCACCTGAGGCCTTTCGGGCAAGAACCACGGGGGCTAGCCAATCACTTGCCTCTGATTCCACAATGATGCCTTCCTTGAGTAATTTTTTTAATTCGTTCTCCATCGAATCTCTCAGAGCCAAAGGTACATTACGCACTTTGCAAGTTACAGGGATGGCATCGGGCTTCAAGATAATCTTGTGGATGTAGTCGGATAAACAGCCCAATCGCTCACTGAAGACTTCTTTAAATTCTTGGCGAAAACTGTCCACTTGTACGACATCAGTGAGCTCACGTGTACAGGAAGAAGCATGGGAGGACGCAGATACCCCTTTGAGAGGGTCAACAGGTGCTTCTCTCAAGACTATGCAAGGATTACTACCAGGAATTAACATGACGCCGAGATCAGCCTGATGAATCCAACTCACTATACTATCTCCTTTGGAGGAGATGTATATCTTCCCAGCTGTAAGTCTGTTCTAGAACTCAATGTGACCTTCGAAGTAGCCAAACAACTTAATGGGTTGCCCTCCATAAGCAAGGGGTCGGATCTCGGGCTTGAATACTTTCACTTTCCCGGAGAGGAAGGCGTCATAAAAGGACTTGGGGATTAGGGTGATCTTGGCTCCCGAGTCAAAGAGCATATTGACAGGATGGCTATTTATTAGGACACTGTCGACAGGACTTGAGCACTTGGTTTGAGTAGTCTGTGACAAAATCTCACCACAGTGCAGATCATCAGAACTGGATTCGGAATCGTTTTGTATCCAAACTTCTTTAACTCGTTTGTTTTTCTTGTTCTTGTGAAGTCTGCAAGCTTTGGCTAAGTGTCCAAACTTCCCACAATTAAGACATTTTGCATTTATGGCAGGACAAGACTTGTCATCAGCTAGATGGCCAATATTGTCACAACGGTAACACCTTCTGGGAAAAGGTTTTCTTTGCCATGACGATTGTGGCTCGAATGGCCGGGAAATGGGTTTCATAGTACGAGGTTCCACGTCTTTTGATGACTTGGACTTGGCATGCGAGATGGCTTGAACTTTCTCATCCAAACTAGTTGTGGAGCCATTTTCTTTTTTTATGACTTCAACACAGGCTAAGGAGTGTTCGATTCGTTTTGCAATAGTGATGACCTCATCAAGTTTAGGATCATCCTTTTGCCACAGTTCGTCATTTACTTTTTCTATGGCACAACCAAGCATGAATTGATCGCGTACACGTTCTTCTAGAGCACTTTCAAATTTGCAAGTGGAAGCAAGTTTACGTAAATGAGACACATACATCTCTACAGTTTCCTTAGGTTGTTGTGTTCTTTTTCCAAAGTGGTAGCGCTCTAGCACTGTGCTCACTTTGGGTAAGAAATGCTTGTCTAATTTTTTTAAGCAAATCTCGAACTCGTTGAGACCGTCGGATTCGGAACTGTCAAGATCCGGTAGATGTTCGAAAACTTCTTGCCCCTCAGTGCCTAAGCAGTGTAATAGCAAAGCTGATTTTCTCTCAGCACTGAGTGACACACCACACACCCTGGCGTAATTAATGAAGACCTTTTTCCATTTGGACCACCGTATTGTAGGTTCACCAGGATTAGAAAGGAAAAAGGGTGGTGGTGTGACGTTTTGCATACTTGTGACAGGGTAGAGAGCTCAGCGTAAAGGAGGATAAAGTAGTAGTAGGAAGCTGTGTAGTTAACGTAGTTCACGTAGAGGGGTTCAAATGGATTAACTGTGCCTATCTTCGTGTAGTTACTGTAATGACAGGCAGGGATAAAGCCAAGGTTGTGCTTGTTGCGAAGGTTTTTTAAAGCTGTGCCTGTCAGCGAAGTAGAGCTTGGCAGGCGAAAAGTGAGACTAGGTTGTATTTGAATAAGGGAGGCACCACAGTAGTATGCTGTGCCAATCAGCGTAAAAAGCACGATGGTAGGCAGGCGATAAATTTTCAAGCTGTGCCTGTCAGCGAGGTAAAGCTTGGCAGGCAAAAGAACAAAGCTGCGCTTAGTGAAGATGAAGTTTTACAGCTGTGCCTGTCAGCGAATTGGAGCTTGGCAGGCGAAAGGGGAACAGTTGCTTGGCACAAATATGGTCTATGATGTGTGGACGAGTTGTTTTAAACATCGGGGCTATGCAAAAGGAAGTTTCTGCCAGGCACGAATGAGTTATGTTGCTTGGCAACAGCGTAGTAAGCGACACGGCTGGTTCCGTCTCAAGAGCTTGGTGGTTGCCTAGTGACGGGGTCTCTTGCTGCAGAAAGAGCGTTGAAACGTTGACGTGTTGACGCACGAGCAGAGAAGAGGCGTCACAGGCAGCTCAATCATGGAACGTTGTGCGCCGGGAAGGAGGCACGAGCGTTGGCTTTATTTTACCAAAAGCTAGTAATGTCACAGAGTCTATGGGGATTTGAAGCGCAGGGAGATGAGGAGCATAGTCTTAGAAGCGAAGCGCCGTACCTGAGTGAGTAACTCGCTGAGAGGAGATGATCCGGAAGAAACTTCTTTGGAGTGTTAGGACGTCTGTAGGTTGGCGGGGTCCGTTTCAAGCTCGTCGCCAGTGTAATAAAGTAAGTACACTGGTAGAAGTTGGCGGAGGAAGATTTATTCGAAGGGGAAGGAAAGCTGGTACAAAGGTACGTCCTACCCACACGGATCTCAGGGCAACTGACAACCGGAACCAAGCGTAAGCTCGAGGGAACCGGCGCTCTAGAATGGAGAACAATGACACCTCGTAACAAACAGGTAAGGTCATTACACCTGCCTTTCAGGCTACTTTTAAATTTTAATTATCTGCAAATTCAACTTTGAAATTAAAGGTACTTCCAAAGTTTAAAACTACCTTATTGAGACATATGTTTTATAACCCCTGGTGAGGGACAAACTACCAATTCCCTCTTTCCGCATTGTAGTGAATGGCTCCATAGGCTAACATCGAGATATTTGATTTAAGTATAAATATTGACAGGAGCCACCTAACAATATACTCCAAGGTATCTAATTAATATGTAGGATAAATTCAACAACTTGCCACTGTTTAGAGCTGTAATAACTATCACAGAAAATAAGTTATTAAACTTTCTTTACTGTGAGCCAAAAAACTGCTTTCCAGCTGCCCTCTCCTGATTGGCCAGTCTTTTCCCAGGCTGACCCAGAGTTGCTTGGTGTGGTGTGAAGTGTCCTGTCAGAGTAGACAATGGATTTCTTGTGGGTGGAGAACTTTAGCTGCAGAAGTCAAAAGGCAGGAAAAGGAGGGGGGCAAACTGGTTTTCAAAGAGAGAATGACAGTTTGGGACTAGCACAGGCTGACCCCCACAACCTATATATATATATAGGTTAACAGAGCCCACCTGCATCACCTCCACTAAAAGTCCCCATCCTGGAGTGCGTCCAGTGGACTTTTAAGGATTTGGCCAGGTGCATTTTGAGAATTGTGGTCCAGACATCCCATGGACCATCTAACAGATTCTAGACCCTTGGATATGTGTTGTAGACACTTTGAGCACACAAGAGGAACTCCAGGAAGAAGCTGCAGAAGTTTGGTGAAGTTTGGGAACTTTTTGTTTTAAAACTCCATAAGGTGACCAACGTCAAGTATCAAGCCAGTTACCTTAATTCGCAACCTGGCCTGGATTTCAGGTGTGTCCTGCTGAAAGCTCCAGAGCTCCAGGCTTCCAGGATTTGACCGAGGCCTCACGGAGAAGCAATCTGGCGATGTCGCATTGAAATCGGCTTTCTGGAGGGGTCTGGTCGACGTTGAGAGGAAAATCCTCCAGAAAAGTTTCTAAGTCCAAATGTAAAATTTTGTTTAGTGTATCTGACCAGAGCTCCATCGAGGTTGGCCTCAAACGTGGACTTTGTCAAGCGTGATCCGATGTACCAAAGTGGCGCTATATGTTTTTAAGCACTAGAAAGTGTTTATTCTTTCAAAAAAAATCATATCTCCGGTTCCTTACATTGGAGTTTTGTAGTTTTGGTGTCTATTTGTTCATATATATATAAACTATTATTATAAATTGGAGTTGTATTTTTATTGTGTGTTGCATCTTACTTATTTAATGCATTGGTGTTTTTAAATGCTTTACACACCTGTCTCCTAAGTTACGCCTGCCTGCTCATTGCCAGTTACCAAGTGCTGAGCACGGGAATAATTTATTGAGACCTTGACTGGCCCTATTATTGTGTTTGTGGTCTTATTACTAGTGATGAGTTAATTCTTGCCACTACTAATAATCCACTTTCTAACATTGCAGTGTATTTTTTTTGTAGTAAATCAAACAGGAACTACTGGAAATATGGGTGTGCCAGGGCCTGGGAACTTTTACCCTATTGGTTAGGGAGTTCCCCAAAGTGAACCGAACCCACTAGCTGGTGCCAATCATAAATGTTGAACTCCAAAGCACCCTTCTCATAACTTTTTGGGACCTGTGGAAGATCAGAAGAGTACCAGACCTACTGCTTGTGACCAGAGAGCAGCTCAGAAGATCAAGACCAGCTCCCTCTTACACCTAGTACAAAGATGTGAACTCCAAGGGTCAGTTGGCTGACTTACTGTGTGGCTACAGGGAAACAAAAAGCTGCAAGAGGACTTTTCCTTGAAGTGCCCAGCTGACCAGTGGAAACAGGACCTGAGCTGGACTTTGCTGTTGGTCCCTGCCTGATACTCATAGAGTCTCTATGTGCCCTCCCCTGAGGCCATGGGGGGGGCCTTAGAAGTGCACTCCTGTAGTTGTTTGTGTACCAGAAGAAAGTTTGGAAACATTTTAAAACTTTTCCTCCTATGCCCTAAATCTTCATTGGGACTGGCTGGAAAAAGAATGTGTATTGGATTTCAGCATTGTCCCACATGTAGTTCTAAAAAAGTGGCAAAGTTCCATTCTACATTGAGATTTGGAACATTTTTAGTGAAAAATCTACAAAGTTCCAGAAACCCAACACCAACATGCTTCAGGTATCCAGCCTTTAATTCCATGGCAGGGGATGCAGTTTCAGCCCCATTGCAGGACCCCAGTTCACAATAAATATCACAACTAAAAAGGAATAAGACAGTAATATTGCATGGAAGTAGCCATAAGTAGAATAAAACCTCTGCATACATATATTTAGGCTTACAGCATATTTCTCCCCCATCGTCCAGAGTGTGACAATTCCAGCTAATAGAGATCGAAATCAAAATGCATCTACTCTAGTTATCCTCGCCTCCCTCCGGCTCCCCAGTTTCTTTTCCCACAAGATATTGTTGCTATAATCCCCAAAAGCTTTTAGGTCGATTCTTAGGGGGTAACAGTTCATTATAATTTTCTGACTGCGTGTTACAGTATAGCATGTCATTGAACCACTCCATCATAATTGGGGTTGGGCCCTTAGCCCAGAGTATCGCTATTCTGCGCTTGGCAACCAGCAGTCCCATAGCAACCAAACGCCTGACGTCTTTGCTTAGATCTTTATCATATCCCAACAGGGCAAGTAGTGGGTCCAGAGTGAGTGGAAGACCTGTGACCTCATTTTATGTATCAAAGACTCTATCCCAAAATTTTGCAATCCCTGGACAAAACCAGGCTATATGCATAAACCCAGCTACGGTTTCTCTGCAACAATTACAGGCCCCGGTGTCCACCAAACCATACCGGCACAGTCTCTCAGGTGTGTAGTACACCCTGTTGAGGAATTTAAAATGAATGAGGAAGTGTCTTTCGTTTAATGGATTGTGTTTAGTCATTTCACAGCAGTATCTCCACGTACCATCGTCTATAATTATGCCTAGATCAGCTTGCCAATCTAATCTAGCTTTGAGAGGGTGCGTTCTCTTGGTCTCCTGAGTCAAGTTATAAATGTTGGTCACTGTTTTCGAAGGGGAAGGAGCGTAATAAGAAGGAAAGGGGTAGCAATTCCGGGGGCTATTGCATGTCATCCCCTAACAACTCGTGTAATTCGTGCCCAACTCTGAAGAAGTGATATTGTGTCAGTGTTGTGGGATAATGGCCTTCTGGCACTACATCTACCCATCGTCAGACTTCGCCATTTTGGAAGAGAGCACCTATCTTTGTGATGTTAAGTTTTTTAAGTGCAAGCAGTACTTCCTTCTCCTTGCTAACTTTAAGCCAATGACACCAGTCTAAGGGCAACAAGGTGTTGCGGGGATTCTGCACATATACAGAGCTATGCACAGGATAATAGGACCTCGGTATATAGTGGTGAACCAACCATGCACCTTAGTACCCACAATCCCAATCCGACTAGCTTTAGCGTCTCATTCGTTCTCCGTACTACAGCGAAGCTACCAATGATTAGACAACCCAGAACACGGTATCTCTCTCAGGACTCGCGGGAGCAAGAACACTCTTTCATAACTCACTCATACTTGTCCACAACGTGCGTAATAAGAGACACTGTATAGTTTAAAATGTTTATTTCAACTATTGTGCTCTAAGATAAAGTACACGTGCCAGTACTATCAGCATAATGCATAACGATAAAATAATAAGCATGGTTACAATTCCATAGAATACAAATGGGGACAGCATTTTATAAAGACAGTGGATATAGGGCTAAATGGCCTTACCACCCTCCCGTGCTAGTAACTAGATTATTATAAAAATAGAAGACCTCTGGGCTTTGTCAGGCAGACCCCCATACCTCAATATCTAGATGCAAGGTTTACATCATCAGACAAGCACAGCTCTTCTCCCTGGAAAGGTTTTTCTCCAAGTCCCACCAACAGGGAGATCACAATATTAAAAGCACATGAATTTCTCCAATGCAGCTGTATTTCGTGTTATGTCTAAGTGAGAGGGGCTGAACAGATCAGCAATAACAAGGGACGTTGTTTTTCGACCTTGTACATGGTGTACAGACGAAGCCCACAGGGAACAGGAGAAAAGGTGAAAGGCAAAAAGGCAGACAGTTCTAATATAGCCGGCCACAAGCAGAGTCTGGAAAAACAAAGTCACAGAATAACGTGTGCAAAAAAGGCATCATGGCAGCCAGGCCTAAGCTAACTTAGCAATGTAGACAATGAGGCCACAAACCACACTACACCCTCCCCTGGTCAGTCCATAGGCCACGACATAGGACGAAAACAGAGTTCAAATATATGGAGCAGAATGTAAACGTCTATTTATGAAAAGTCCCCATGAAGGACAGTGAATGGAAAAAAAGTCCAGGACAAAACAAAATTGCAGATAGGGCCAGAAAGCAGGGCACTAAAGGACAAAAAATAAAAAATCCAGAAATGCAGTTCGTTGAAAGCGAATGCCCCTAATCCAATAGAGTGTATGTGCAGAAAACTGCCACACCTTCCAAGAGTACATCATTGGTATCGTCTAAAAAAAGAGATGCCATCCAGTTCAACAAATCAAAACTGCATTCATGTTCCTCATAATAGGGAGCAGCGATCAGCATTGCGGGACAACTTGCGTGATACTCAATATAACTTCGTTGTAGGAGATTCTGAGCAGCCGCCCAGATATCCCATTGCGCCAAAATTCCAAGTGCAGCCGCATGCGCCATAAAGCCAGTGCCGGAACAGTCCCGTTCATGGGCCTCTAAGGGACCCATCAACTGGCCAAAATCCGGATCCGACAGAGACGTATTAGAGAGGCAAACATCCAAGGACCAAGAGAAAGGACATCGTATGCAAGACATCACAGGTTGCACGCAAGTGAAATACGCAAAGCGAAAAGAAAGGTCATAGGACACGCTGAGTGTCGGTAATGGTAGGATGCCGAAGTTGATGAGCATGCGTTCACGGAGCATCCGGAGTCGACCTTGGTCGAGTAGGTCCCCAGGAAGTGCAGCCATTTCGCAGCAAACAAATCAAAAGCAATATTCCAGCAGCTAAGGCTATGAGCAATGGGAAGCCGCCAAAGATGCTGGAAAAAATAGAATGAATAAAAGCCGGAATTACACCAAATATAGTTTGAAAGGAGGTAACAAGGCCAGAGCCCACAACTTTAAAAAAGTGCACAAGACCTTCGGTATTAGAAGCATTGAAGACGCGGTGAATCTGTTCACCGAAATGCTGTGGGAGGTTAGTGTTCAAAAGAGCCTGTATCTCACTGTGGGTACTAGCCACCTGGAGCACAAAGGTCTCCCGTGCTGAAGTGAGCATAACCTCCTGGTTCAATAATAGCGCCTTTATTCTGCTCAATTTATTGAAGTCCGCCTTCAAAGTCGGTATGGAAGACCAAATGGAACTATCTACCATGTCCTGCGGAGGTGGAAAAAGCAAATTTTTACAGCACACTACACGGTGGGAAACCGTTACAATATAGGGGATGCCTGCCCGCATTCCACAGCATTCTTGATTATTCAGAAGGAGATAGCTACCATTTGCAAGCACAGTGAAAGTAGGTGATATAACAGGAGCCGGAATGCCTTTTAAAACACAAGCAAGATTCGGAGCCGAAACATTACAAGCCCCGTGCAATTTAATGTTTTTACAAATTAGGGAATGACCCACTGTAGAATCGCAAGACTCTCCTGTGAGAAAGACCTCCTTTCCGTCCCTAAGGCATCTGTACATGAAAGGCAGGGACCAAAGTTCATGCAATAAGGCACTGCCTAAAGGCTGAAAACGGCCAACAGGATAATGTTTCATGCATGAACTGAACTCGAATAAAGAAAAAGGCAAAGCGATAATCCTGTGAACTAGCCACACTGCAGAGTCCAACTCCGCCACAGAGAATGGTAACGGCTCTATCTTTTCAATATGTAAGAGAGAGTATGTTGCATCTTTCATGGGCATGAATTGCTGTTTGTCAGTCAAATTAAATGGCAGGAATAAGGCAGACGTGTTTAAAAAATGCCATGGAACCTTGCCTATCTTCAATGTTTGCAATGTCCACGCAAACTGCATTACTGAACGCAATTGATTTTGACCATGATATAACACAGACACATTATCCTGTACAATATCAACAACAGATGAAACAATATTCTCTAATGTGTATATGCGGGAAGGCAGGGTATTAATACTATTATTAACAACAGCAAGCACTTTTTCTAGATTAGCTTGATCGATTTCCCGTAAACGGGAAGCAGCTTCTATCTGCGAAAGCTTCCAGAGTTCATTGTAAGTTTCATAAATGAACCTCTTAGGTCGAGGACCACGAGGCCCTAGCAAAAAATCGGACAGATCAATGTTGCCTGTTAGGAGGGATAAATGTTGTTTTACAGAATCTAATGAAGAGTGCTGCAACCACTGTTTACACAATTTACCAACAGAATACGTTGTAACAGTACGAGAGTCAGAAAACCTCGGATCTGGCTTATCCTGTTTGTAACCAGGAGCTGAGTCATGAAAACGCAGTTGGCAGGCATTAGATGCTATGGGCCAAGCCAACCAGGGTGACTGAACAATCGTAGAGATATTAAACGAATTGTTTTGAAACAAAGCCTGCAAATTGGCAAGGGAAATATTGAAATGCAAGCTCTCGTTGGGAGTGGAAGACAATACGGGAATGGAGGGTGCATTCAATTGTTTTGAAGTAGCCAAACCCCAAAACGTTGTTTGATAGATCGTACGATTTAAAAATAAAATTTGGGCCGGGATTAGGCAAGCACGGTGTAAGGCTTCCGTGCCGCGTACCTGCCATGATTTGGTGCCCCAAATAGATTTTAAGTCAATGGTGTCCAGCCAGAATGAATATTACTTTTCACCACATCACCCATGGAAACACGGAGGACATTCGGTACATTAATAATCTCAGTTGGTCCATGAATTTGGAAATTTACAGCATCCCATACGATGCCATCAGCGACTGGGAAGGCGGAAATGTTCACAAATGTGTGGTCACGCTTCATGATGTGAGATGAAGAATGCGGAGCCAAAGTTCCAGCGACACAATTCACTGCAGAGCGTTCTGGTAAATAGTGACCATTGATGAGCAAGAAAAAAACTGTTACAAAGCCAATGGACATGAACAGGAAAATCAGGAATGGTCCCAACCAGATGTATGTCCATGGTGGGACCAAAAAATTGTCTCTGAACCAGGATTTAAAAATACTGAAGCTGGACGGGATAAGTGATGAGGTGGAAGCCGAATCAAAGGAAAAACGGGTTGGCTCAGTGGTGTTGTAGGTAAATGAGCCACTGACTCGTTTGCGGGGTATGCATACTGGGTCTCCTCGTTGCAGGAGGAATCCGGGCAGTCGAGCAGACGATCAGGCAAATCGACCATCTCAATGGCAACATCAGTGTCTGTGTAAGGTGGAGGGCCACAAACAGGAGTCCTTGAAATGGCTGGACATGATACCGCAGGTGTCACGCTATTCAGGATCGGCCAGATGTTGTAGCTTGACATTGTACACTGAGATGTATCTTTTGTCTTTGCGACCAGGAAGCGGTGGTAAGATGACAGTACGAGTTCCCTTCAAGCCAAGGACTGGAACTGGTGCACGATAAGAGGGGCCAAATTCTTTTTTGTTCTCCACCATCACTCGGACCAGATCTCCAACTTTTGGAAGCTAGCCGGCAACCGGAATCTGCAGCGCAGCGTCAGTGGCTGAAGGCAAGTGTTCGTTTGCAAGTTTGTCACGGGTCTCTTGTAAGTCCTGCAACATATTAGAATGATTATCTACGTCAAAGATTGCGGAAGTTGCCGCCATGTCGAGACCATCAAGGTCTGGCACAAACATTTGTATGCCAAAGAGCATTTCGTATGGGGTCCGCCCACCCAGAGATCTTCTAGGGAGATTATTAAGTGCACGTTGTACGCTATACAAGTGGGCCAGCCAGTTCCTGCCAGTACCTAAGACTCTAGCTGTCAAGGATTGCTTTAAGTCACGGTTCATTCGCTCCACAATCGAATTACCCTCAGGTCTATATGGAGACGAAAATTGCACCCGCACCCCCAGTGACCTCATTGCGTCCTTGTACGCCTTAGAGGCGCACGCTGGACCTTGGTCGGAATGGAAGGTGCCACAGGCAAAAAATTACCACAAAGACACGCAAATCCCTTATGACATTTCGAGCATCAGCACTCCGTTGTGGCCAAACCCAGATGAAACGTGTGCAGGAGTCTACTGCAACTAAGATGTATTTATATGCAGTGTCAGAAGAAAATGGACCGCAGTGATCAAGGTAAACACACCCAAAAGGTTTGTTAGAAAAGCAGAGCTGTGTTTGTGGTGGTCGTGTCACCGTCGAAGGCTTAATTTGCTGACAAACGTCACAAGAAAGCACATAAGTACGGGTCTGTTTATATAAACCACGCCACCAGTAACGCTGCTGCAAGATGGAAACAGTCGCAGACACGCCAGCATGGGCCGAAGCCAAGCCTTCGTGTGCGGCCGTTATCAAGGACGGTCTGCAGTCCGCATTGGGAATCAGCCGATCACCAACGTCTGGAATTGTTACGTAAGGAACCTGTTCAGGACTTAAGTGATAAGAGTACTTGGAAGGGAAACCCCGTGGGTAATTAGCACCTTCCTTTGTTGCAGCAATAGCTGCCAAAATCTAATTATCTAGTTTAGTCATGGATCTTGTAACTGCTGCTACTGAGCACGTGGCTACTGCTGATTTTGCTGCTTCATCCGCCAAACTGTTACCGACGGGGCACACGCTGGTGGCCAAGAGTGTGAATCACCTGTGTGAAAGGCAGACGTTGTTTAAGATCTGCCACTCGAACCCAAAGCATTTTATGCTTAATTGTGCTGCCTTTAGCATCTCTATAGTCGTTTTGAGACCAAAAGAATAAGTTGTCATTGAAGGATTGAACACAGTAGTAAGAATCGCATACAATAAGTGTAGTCACGTCTGGATTCGCGAACTCAAGTGCGAGCACCAAAGCACGCAGCTCGGCCAATTGTGCAGTACTGTCTCCTAGTGCCTGTGTGTGCACTACGGTCGATTTGAACTCACCGTTCACCATAGTACCTGAAACAATAGAGCACGCTGCGGAATAAGCATGCTTAGAAGCCGTGGCCGGTTGCGCCGAACCATCGATGTATATAATACATTCATACTCCTCAAGCGGCAGTAAAGACAGAGCAGCAGGATGAACAAATTCATACTGTAAGAACTCCTGTGTCTGAAGAGAGGAATCAAAGATAAAAGTGACATCGGGGACGTCAGAGATGTAGCCCATTGTATCCAACGGGGGTGCAAAGCCTTAGAGTTCGGTACACTTGCCTTCATCACTGCCTCAAGGGCAGGATATGGTGTTACCACCAAAATACGTTTTCCCTGTGCCAGTGCGCGTTCCTTAAGAATCGCCATTTGCACTTCAGTCAAAACTTTCTCCACAGAGGAAAAGCGCAACTCCGCTGAAGTGTAAAGATGCGACTTGTATGCATAGGTACTGTGTCGCCTTCGTTAAACGTTAAGTACGTGAAACCCACTGCCCCTGGCACAATTCTAATCACCAGGTTCGTGTGGTTATCACGAGTCAACAAGAACTTAGATTCGAGTAGATCAGACTGCAAAGAGTGTAGTATAGTGGAATGCTCAGGAAGCCAGCAAGACTTCGAAAAGTTGGGCTGTATCAAGGCATATAGAGGCTTGATACGCTGGGCATATTCGGGAATGTAAGTACGCCCGAAGTTTAGAAATCCCAGTAATGAATGAAGCTTCTTCAGGGTGGTTGGAGGGCGCAAAAGTGCGCACTTCTCCAAGAAATGGGGAGCTAAGGCCCTACCTTCATTGTTGAGCTCATAGCCCAAAAACAAAACAGTGAATTCCGCGATGTGAGATTTAGCAAAATTAAATTTGTATCCTAAAACCGCAAATTCAAGAATAATGCGGTCCACGCGGGAAAGATGCGGCCATAATTCGTCGTCTGTCAGATAGATGTCGTCGACGTACGAACACGCATCTGGGTCTATGCTGTCCAACAAAGAGACAACACGGGCGGCGAAGACCCCGGGCTGTTCTTGTAGCCCATGGGCAAACGCCGAAATTTTAATTGTTTTCCACCGGAAGTGAAAGCACTCCATTGGATGCACTCCGGGGACAAATTGTGCGTGTAAAATCCATTGGATAGGTCAAGTGTCGTTTTATATTTTTTGCGAACAAGACTGTCTACTAGCGCAGAACTGTGGGTATTTTGTACCGCAAAGGTCCGACAATGAGAGTTCAAATGTCGGTAATCTAAAACTAGGCGGTACGATCCATCCGGTTTAGAAACTGCAAAAAGGGGATTATTCATTGGTGATACGCATGTTTCAATTACTCCTTGATATTCTAACTGTGTCAGAATGTCGGAAACGGGACCTTTAGCTTCCCGTCGGATGGGATATTGGGGTTGGGGCTGTGGCAGGAACCTTAGTGGTATATCATGGGGGGAGAATCTTCATCCCAGCCCACGTGGTTACGGTATAGCGCCGGAGCCAGGGCCCCAGCCCATTCAGCTGCGAGAGCCTCCGCTTTGTCCTTGGGGACATGACGAGAAAAGCTCAGAAGGATTACCTCCTCCCCTCTACAAGCAGCAAGTACGAATGGGGGCGGCCAATCCACCTCTGCCAACAAAATGTTGTAAGAAGAGGTCAAATTTTCCCCAAAAATCCCTTTAATAACACGCTCAATGTCACCTTCAATTTGAATGACAATATTAAATAGTCTATCAGGGGGTGCCACTCGGGTGTCAGCTGTCTCGACAGTAATGAAATTATCAGTTGCTGTCGCCTCCACATGAGGACGCAGTGCCTCCCGCACTATGGTAACTTCCGCGGCGCTGTCTAGCAGCGTCACTGCCCACGTCCAATTCAGGAGTCTCGTTCTCACCGTCTGTGGCATACCTTGCTGTTAATGCTGCAACTTTTTTCTTCTGAAACTGTGGGCGAGAACGTGGAAATTCTTCTGGTTTCCCTCGGCCTGGTTTTCGAGGTTGGTCTCGTCCCTGTGGGGCCTCACGACCCCTGCCTCTATCCTGGCGATCTCGTCCACCAGTCTGGGAGGTCGATGGTGCCTGTGAAGAACGAGGAGAACGCGGGTCAGGGACTTGAAATCTATCTGGAGATTTAATTCTCGCTCTGTCGCGCAAATCATAAGTGCGTTCAGAAGATATGGAAACCCGGGGATGCGGCACGCGACCCTGGTTTTGATTGTTGCTTACCCTGTTTTTTCAACCTCCAGTTCTTTTTAGTAAAGAACGGTTTCTCATCTTTCTCAGACTGAGTTTTTTGTTGTGGCTGTGATTGAGTTTGCATTTTAGCAAAAGGCTTAACCCCCAGACTATTGCGGCCAATGGTTTTATAAGCCTGTGCAATCATTTTCGGTAATTCGCGTGGCTTGTCCGGTTCCGGGACTAAAGCCAAAGCATTAGCGACCTGAAAGTTGACTGCATCACCCTTGACATTCGCAAGGATTAGATCAGCCACCACATCGAACACTCCCACCAATCTCATCCCCAATTCCACAGCCGCTTCAGGGCCATGTTCATCCTGCACTCGTTTAATTACAGAGGGGAGAACCGTCATGGAAGGAGTGCCGAAACACTTCGCATACACTGCTGCGAATACCTTACCCCAGTTGTTGCATTCTGCCAACTCGGGAATTAAGTCTTTCGGCAAACTAATCGTCAAAATCTTGTGTTTGTCCACAGGAGAAGTATTTGGAAAAACTGCCTCCAGCTGGTCAAAATTTTCTGCAAGCCAATAAGGCAAATCATCCTTATTCTGTGGGCGCTTGCCCATCACCGAATTAACCATGACAGGACTTATGGTTACTGCGCCCGGTCCAGCTGGATGCGCCACAACTCCAGGAGGGGCCCCCTGGACGTTGCCTGTAACATATTGTACAAAAGCTCTGTGCATGTGGATTAAAGACATATGCAATGCATGCAGTTCATCAACCGCAAGCGTTAAATAACGCGGATGTGGGGTATACCCGGCCAAGATTGGCCAAGTGGCCCCGTCTATTGATAAGGGGCCTAAACGAACCGGGGTGACCGGATGTGGGAGGGCGCCATTAAACCAAATACGGTGTTGCCATGCTGTAAGTGGTACTTCAAGAGCCTGATAAGCATTGGGTAGGGCAGTGGGAGCGTAAACATGAAACAAATTGTCAGCTCCATCCACTGCCGGAAAAGTGACCCAAGAGTAAAACACCTCAAAGTGGTGAGCCGGGTCAGCCTTCACCACAAAGATTAGTGCGACACCCACGTCGGGCACTCCATAAGCCAGTAAATGAGCCCAGAGCACAGCGCGGCTATGTGCCGGTATATTTACGTTCGCCATTAAGACCAGGAATGATCGACAACCTAGTGTGAGGCAGCGCAATATAGGGTTAACATAAACACCTTTTAATAACTTCAAGCTTGAAAGAACCTATAAAAACATCAATATAGGAGGTATCACCCTCACACACGTTTCCGGAAGCGTATGCGAAGGGTGTTGTGGACAAGCACAAGCACTACTCAAGCGTCTCGCAGATAAGAAGCCCCACGTTGGGCGCCATGTTGCGGGGACTCTGCACATATACAGAGCTATGCACAGGATAATAGGACCTCAGTATATAGTGGTGAACCAACCATGCACCTTAGTACCCACAATCCCAATCCGACTAGCTTTAGCGTCTCATTCGTTCTCCGTACTACAGCGAAGCTACCAATGATTAGACAACCCAGAACACGGTATCTCTCTCAGGACTCGCGGGAGCAAGAACACTCTTTCATAACTCACTCATACTTGTCCACAACGTGCGTAATAAGAGACACTGTATAGTTTAAAATGTTTATTTCAACTATCGTGCTCTAAGATAAAGTACACGTGCCAGTACTATCAGCATAATGCATAACGATAAAATAATAAGCATGGTTACAATTCCATAGAATACAAACGGGGACAGCATTTTATAAAGACAGTGGATATAGGGCTAAATGGCCTTACCACCCTCCCCGTGCTAGTAACTAGTTTATTATAAAAATAGAAGACCTCTGGGCTTTGTCAGGCGGACCCCCATACCTCAATATCTAGATGCAAGGTTTACATCATCAGACAAGCACAGCTCTACTCCCTGGAAAGGTTTTTCTCCAAGTCCCACCAACAGGGAGATCACAATATTAAAAGCACACAAATTTCTCCAATGCAGCTGTATTTCGTGCTATGTCTAAGTGAGAGGGGCTGACCAGATCAGCAATAACAAGGGACGTTGTTTTTCGACCTTGTACATGGTGTACAGACGAAACCCACAGGGAACAGGAGAAAAGGTGAAAGGCAAAAAGGCAGACAGTTCTAATATAGCCGGGCACAAGCAGAGTCTGGAAAAACAAAGTCACAGAATAACGTGTGCAAAAAAGGCATCATGGCAGCCAGGCCTAAGCTATCTTAGCAATGTAGACAATGAGGCCACAAACAACACTACAAAGGGTGACTACATGATGGCGCCAGCCTATCTATTTAAAAAATCATTCCAGGCATGTACTGTGGAGTTAATGGAGTCTAATATACAAGGTCTCCTATCCGGAGTGTGTAACGGTTTCTGTGGAAGGGTGCTAGGTTCAACCGCAATTCCCTCAATTAGCAGATGTGGGAGATTCTTTGGGCCATGAATCCAGTAGAGTGCATGGGAACACGATGCTGATCTATAATATAGCTCTAAATCCGGCGCACTGAGGCCGCCCATGGAGTATGTCAATGCAAGTATATCCCATTTAATTTGTGGTTAGTTCCCATCCCAAGCCAATTTTATCAATATAGAGTGGAGTGTCTCAAACATTGACTTCGGAAGCAAATTCGGTATGTTGTGAAACAAGAATAAAAAACGGGGAAGAACTATTACTTTCATAAGGGAGATGCGCCCCATCATTGATAATGGTAGGAGAATCCACCGATCAACCTCATTCTCCAGCTTAGATATAGCTTTTCCATAATTCTCTTTGAGCAAAAGATCTGAATCTGTATGTACCTGGATACCTAAGTAACGCACAGGCTCAGTTGACCATTGCAATGGGAAATCCAGCTTGATAGGCAACATAGCCGGGTTCAGAGGAAAAATAGTAGACTTTGCCCAATTGACTTTTAGGCCTGATATAGCCCCGAAGTGCACAACTTCATTGAGCATTGGGGTGAGATTTGTAGCTAGATCTCTGACTTATAAAAGATTATCGCCAGCATACGCCAATATTATGAGACGATAATTTGGGAAGCGAATCCCTCTGTGCCCGTGATACTCTCTCAGAGCGCACACCAATGGCTCTTCCACAATTGCATACAGCAACAGGGATAGCGGACAGCCTTGGCGGGTGCCCCTCGAAATTACAATAGGGGACGTGACTGCGTCACCCACCCTTATCCTGGCCACCGTGAGTTATACAATACTGCCACTAATCTAAGAAAGACATCACCTACACCCACTCGTCGCAGCACTGCCTTCGTAAATGCCCACTCCACCGAGTCAAACGCCTTCTCAGAGTCGAGGAAGACTGCGGCCGCCTTGACCTCCGCCTTTTTATGCTGTATGGCCCCGAATACAGTTCGTAGATTACATGTTAAGCTGGGCCCTGGGACAAAGCCCATTTGCTCCCGACCAACCAGTAATGGTACCAAAGGAGCAAGTCTATTAGCCAAAATTTTGGCAAAGATCTTGGTGTCAACGTTCAAAAGTGAAAAGGGTCTATAAGAGGAGCATTCAGTCGGAGACTTACCAGGTTTCAGTAGAGTAACTATTAAAGCCTCTCTCATTGAGGGAGGCATCTTGTCTGCTCCGGCCATCTCCTCAAACAATGTTGGTAAATTTTGAATGAGTAACTCCCTAAAAGCCTTGTAAAAAGACACTGTTAGCCCATCCTGGCCTGGCGCGCTGCCATCTCGCATTGCGTTAAGTGCAACGCTGATCTCTGAGGGATCAAGTGGGCCCATCAGGTGCTCTCTGTGTTCGTTAGTGAGCCAAGGCATTTGTATGTACTCCAGGTAATCCTCCATTATCGCTTCATCTGGGATCACTCTAGAACTATAGAGATCTGTGTAATAGCTATGAAATCTACTAGCAATCTCATCTGGATCATGCAGCAAACTGCCATCCTCAGCTCGTAATTCTACAATTGAGCTGCCTCCCCTCTACGATGCAGCAAGGCAGCGAGAACAGCACCTGGGTGCTCTCCCTCACCATACGACTTAGCTGTACCGTATTTGCCCATGTGTTTCACCTCACTATCTGCAACTTCCCCATACTCCTCTAGTGCCAGCTTCAGATCTTCAAGGGTTTGTGTATTACCATCTTGCAGATAAGCCTTCGCCAACTGAGCCAGCTGTCTCTCAATGGTCTCCATTCTGTTATGTAATGAGCGGAGTACTCCTGCATGTTTAGAGATAGTCACACCACGAATAAATACTTTGAAAGCCTCCCAAACTGTAGAAAAACGATCAACTGTACCAATGTTATATCTAAAGAAAGTTTCAAGGGAATCAGCAAGCTCAGCTCCAAAGACTGTGTCCAACAGGGAGTATGGTGGGAATCTCCATGTGAAGGGGGTGCTTCTCTTCCGAGGAGTCTCGATGTCGAGCAAAACCGGGGAGTGGTCGGAGAATGTACGAGGGAGCGGTTCACATGAGGCTACTCGGGGATTGAGTGATCTAGAAATCAGCCAGTAGTCAATTCTAGTGTGGATGTCATGCGGTGCAGAGTAGTGGGTAAACCCTCCTGTGCCCATGGTTCTTATATGCCATACATCCAAAAGACCCATTTGTTCACTGATATCTACTATTGCTCTCACAGCTGCAGAGGGGGGCCCTTAGAGCGATCCAAAGATGGATCCAGAACACAGTTGAAATCACCACCCCAGATTAACGGCAGATCTGGTTCTTTCAACAGTCAGGCAGATAATGTATGAAAAAACAGGGGGTCATCGTAGTTCGGGCCAAAAACATTAATTACATGAAATTTGAAACCTTCCCTGTGGCCTCTGGATATAGCATATCTACCATTAGGTTCAATGGCCACTTCTTCCCGAGTGATACCCGACCCAGGGCTAACCCACGTGAGGACTCCACTCGCATGAGTAGTGAACCCCACTGCACTGTAATGCCCTTGCAACCTTTTTCAAGTGAGCATGCTGCTATTGGGGGGAAGGTGTGCTTCCTGAATTAGCATGACATCCACCTTGTGTCTCTTAAGATAGGTCAGCACTTTGCGCAACTTCCTATAATCAATGAGTCCCCTAATATTCCAGGTCAAAAATCTGAGTTTGTTGTGAGAATCTTGCGGTGTTGTGCTAGAAGCCATACGGCCCGCTGCGGGACCCAGACACCCAACCCACCAACCCTAACCTCAGCCAAACTAGGGATCTGTGCACGCAGGTCTTGCATACTGTAATGTAACAAACAATAACCCCCACACCCATGCTATGCAGCCCCCAACAGAGCATAGTCGATACTTTCCCCACCCTACAAAAACTAAACATAACCCAGATTAACATGTTTACATACAACCTATGCCTCATAATCATGTGTGTAAAACGCAGGGGCGGATGTGGCGCAGCCACTTTTCTTCATTAACCGGCTAAAACAGTTTGTAGAGCATCTAATGCACTTTCCAGCCTAGACATTGAGTCAGAACAGTATGAAATTGTTATTGAAAAACAACCACCTTCCCACTCCTCAACCTTCAGAGTCTGTGGCAAGAAACCCAGGGGAACAATCAAATCAGTTCTTCCCTGGGACTGTGCCTGATAGCGTCAGTCCATTAACATTTAATATCGCCAGTGTACCTGCACAATCATACATCCATAACATACAGTACAGCAGTAGTGTATCAATTTGTTCGCAGGCAAGGCGCCCGCTCCGTAATTCATTATATCAGTCTACCCTACTTGGCAGTGTCTTAATTATTATCGGGATACCAGATTTAGGGCACAGTAGTACATCCAAGACCCAGCCAGGCAAGGGATCCCCATGTTAGATCAGCTGATGATTTCACCAGATATGTTCTTAGCTGTCTGAATCAGCTCCCCACCGCACCACAAGAGAGTTAGTGGCCTCTCTGCCCGGTTTATCACTGTCCCTTTTCTTTAAGAAATGCAGAGCCTGCTTCGGGTCCGAGAACATATGTGCTTTCCCATCAACCTGAATGCACAGTTTCGCAGGATACACCATGTTGTACTCAAGATTTGGGTCACGTAGCTTCCTCTTAATTGGCAAAAACTGGCGATGGGCCTCTTGAACTGTTGTGTAAAATCAGGATACAAAGATATGTCCATGCCCTCATAGCGTAGCGACTGCAGCTCCCTGGCCCTACGCAGTGCAACATCACTATCTCTATAATTTAGCAGTCTGGCTGTAATAGGTCTCGGAGGCGCACCAGGAACTGGTCTAGGGGCCAGAGAATTGTGGACCCGCTCCACAATGAACACTGTTGAGGGAAGGTGTCTCTGCCTAACAGTGTTAATAGTAGGTGTTCTATAAATAGTTCCATGTTGGGTATATTGGTGGATTCCACAATGCCGGTCAACCTTATGTTGTTGCGCCTCAATCGCGCCTCTAAATCTTCAGCCTTGGTCTGCACAGCCAGCAGCGCCCTGTCCATTTTTGTACGGGCCAGGGTTCCCAAGGTCGTCGCATCCTCCACATCTGAGACCCTCTTCTCCACAACATCCAGCCTTTCTGTGTGTTTATCTAGGCGCTCTGACATTTTGTCCATTCTGAAAGACAAGGCGTCAATCTTACCATCGATCTTGGACAGGCTATGCTGCATCGCTGTCAAAATCTGTTTGAGATCTGGATCAGCTGCGGAGTCGCCTGCCTCAGAGCCAGATTCCAATACATTTTTGTCCATATCTTGCTGTCTTGGGGTCTTGCGAGGTTCGAAGTGCAACCTCGACTGCGATTTGTCTGTTCTTCCCATGTTGGGGGTGACAGGGGCGCCTCGTTCCCAGCGCACTGCAGCAAGGAAGAGGAGAGAGCAATATTAGAAGTCCCTTGGTAATTCAGCAAATCTACAATGTTGTATGCCCACTCGGCACCCGTGAGGGCCAGACTCACTGTATAATAAAAGTAGTCAGCGTTAGCAGGCGGAAAGTGGTTCCACTGTCCAGAGGGGCCTGGTCTGTGCCCACGCCACCTGGACTCCATAGCTGCCGCTCTCCCGCAACCTCTCAACTCCAATCACGAGGAAAGGGGGGGGCACCACAGGCCTGCACACTGTGTCAAGCACCACCAGAGGAAAAGCACTGCACTTCAGGCCTTCAACACGGCGTCAGGAATGCCCGCTCAGGTGAAGGCAGGGCAGAAATATCCCCTCAAGAAAACGAGTCACTCACCGCTGTGTAGGGAAATTTCTCACTGCCCAGGCTCTACTGGCCTTATTGTAGCTGCAGGCCTCACCACCTGTATACCAATGCAGCTCCGGGCGCTGCCCAGCCGGAGGAGCAGGATTCCTCCTGTTAGTGTGCCAGTCGTCACTGGAGACTGCAGCCCGCAGACCCAGCAGCAAAACAGTTCAAGGGAAATGGTGCCACTCCCAGTGTCCCCCGGGAGGCCGCAGCTGAGCGCACCTTCCCTCTGACGTGGTCAGATCTACGGGGCCCGCCTTCAATCACGCAGCAGGAACATCCAGCGCTCGTTACCTCCCTCATTCCGCAGTATCTAGTCCCAGTTCACCTCCCACTTCCCCTTTGCAGTCACCCGCAACACGGGCCGCTGCAAATCAGACAGTGCTACGGGCCTTTTTGGGGAAAGGCAGGTCCGCCGGGAGCCCTCAACACCTACACAGACGCAGCACCCTTGCAGTTGCAGGATCGATGGCCGCTCTTCCCCCGGCAAACTCTTCTGGATGATAACACCCATGAGGGCGGTCAGTTTACCCTCCCCTCGCGTGTCCCACGCCTCATACACGGTCGCTCAGGAGAGTCTGCCTCTGGGTGTATTTGGCCCCCAAACGTCAGAAAAAGTGGCCCCCGCCTCACAACATCGCCTCCTGAGTATGCCCAGGGAAGATGCTACAGGCAAGGAGTGGCTGGAAAGCAGGATCGTGCAGGTTAGTACGCTGGTATCGTGGAGCTCCTTTAGGTTTCAGCCATTTTGGAGCCAGGCAAGCTCTGCCCCCCCAGGTAGGATACATTAAGCAGAATGGCCCAGTTGAGTGTTTTACCTTCGAACTGAGGGGCATATTCACATGCCCCTTGACCCACAGGAGCATCACTTTTTTGATGGTCCGGTGGCGCACAGTGCAGGCCCATATCTACAAGGCCACACAAAGCCACCCTGCATGGCTTTTCATGGCCTTGTAGATAAGGTGTAAGGCCATGCAGCGCATTCCGCTAAGTAGTCTTACATTGCAGCAGGGACGTGTGCATGGGTGTTGCTGCCTATGTTCCCTTGAAACACCCATGGATTTTGACGCTGTCCTAGATTTACAGCATAGAGTGAATCTGGGGCAGCACCAAAAATGTATGCCTCCCCCAGAGCACGCATAACAAGGAGAAATGTCTACATTTCTCCAGGTGTTTTTTTCTCTTTCCACTTGTGCTGCATTCAGCAGAACACATAGAATGAGGAAAACACCACTTGTGATTGTTTTTGTGCAGGAAGGTGCCCCTTCCTGCATAAAAACACTCATACCAACAACACAGACATCTTTGCATTATGGTGCAAGGGTGCTTGTGTTGGCGCACAACTGCAATTTTTGCACTAGTTGCAAGGACAGGAATGCACTGTATATTGTAAATACAACGCATTTCTGTCCTTTTGAATTGAAATAGGGCAGCTCAGTAAAATGACTTGTGGTGCTGCCATACACCAATTCTTTGTAAATATGCTCCTTAGTCTACAAAATGGAAGTCAGATTCTCTCTGTGTGGTAAGGCAGCAGGCTGTATTTGGGAAGCTGTCACCGAAGTCAGATATTGCATATGGCCATGTCTGAACTGGGGTGGTGGAGTGAGCTAAAGAATGATGATGGATTGAACCCAGATCAGTTGACTGGGGGTGAGTGTTTGATTTGCTCAAGCGCTTCGTCCATCATCCCCTTTGGTATCGCTTTGGTCACCCTAAGTTGGCAGTGTATGCCCAGACGTGGGTCCCTTGCTCACTTTGCCACTGGATTCAAGCTAGCCTGGCTGATGACGGCTGAATAGCCAGAAACCGGTCCCAGGATGCTTGTTTCCGGTCCAGGGAAGACATGGCTTGGCAGTTCGGGCTGGACTGTTCCCATGAGGCACAGGGTCAGACTGATTTGCATATGGCCATGTCTGAACTGGGGTGGTGGAGTGAGCTAAAGAATGATGATGGATTAAACCCAGATCAGTTGACTGGGGGTGAGTGTTTGATTTGCTCAAGCGCTTCGTCCATCATCCCCTTTGGTATCGCTTTGGTCGCCCTAAGTTGGCAGGGTATGCCCAGACGTGGGTCCCTTGCTCACTTTGCCACTGGATTCAAGCTAGCCTGGCTGATGACGGCTGAATAGCCAGAAACCGGTCCCAGGATGCTTGTTTCCGGTCCAGGGAAGACATGGCTTGGCAGTTCGGGCTGGACTGTTCCCATGAGGCACAGGGTCAGACTGATTTGCATATGGCCATGTCTGAACTGGGGTGGTGGAGTGAGCTAAAGAATGATGATGGATTAAACCCAGATCAGTTGACTGGGGGTGAGTGTTTGATTTGCTCAAGCGCTTCGTCCATTATCCCCTTTGGTATCGCTTTGGTCGCCCTAAGTTGGCAGGGTATGCCCAGACGTGGGTCCCTTGCTCACTTTGCCACTGGATTCAAGCTAGCCTGGCTGATGACGGCTGAATAGCCAGAAACCGGTCCCAGGATGCATGTTTCCGGTCCAGGGAAGACATGGCTTGGCAGTTCGGGCTGGACTGTTCCCATGAGGCACAGGGTCAGACTGATTTGCATATGGCCATGTCTGAACTGGGGTGGTGGAGTGAGCTAAAGAATGATGATGGATTAAACCCAGATCGGTTGACTGGGGGTGAGTGTTTGATTTGCTCTAGCGCTTCGTCCATCATCCCCTTTGGTATCGCTTTGGTCGCCGTAAGTTGGCAGGGTATGCCCAGACGTGGGTCCCTTGCTCACTTTGCCACTGGATTCAAGCTAGCCTGGCTGATGACGGCTGAATAGCCAGAAACCGGTCCCAGGATGCTTGTTTCCGGTCCAGGGAAGACATGGCTTGGCAGTTCGGGCTGGACTGTTCCCATGAGGCACAGGGTCAGAATGATTTGCACATGGCCATGTCTGAACTGGGGTGGTGGAGTGAGCTAAAGAATGATGATGGATTAAACCCAGATCAGTTGACTGGGGGTGAGTGTTTGATTTGATCAAGCGCTTCGTCCATCATCCCCTTTGGTATCGCTTTGGTCGCCCTAAGTTGGCAGGGTATGCCCAGACGTGGGTCCCTTGCTCACTTTGCCGCTGGATTCAAGCTAGCCTAGCTGATGACGGCTGAATAGCCAGAAACCGGTCCCAGGATGCTTGTTTCCGGTCCAGGGAAGACATGGCTTGGCAGTTCGGGCTGGACTGTTCCCATGAGGCACAGGGTCAGACTGATTTGCATATGGCCATGTCTGAACTGGGGTGGTGGAGTGAGCTAAAGAATGATGATGGATTAAACCCAGATCAGTTGACTGGGGGTGAGTGTTTGATTTGCTCAAGCGCTTCGTCCATCATCCCCTTTGGTATCGCTTTGGTCGCCGTAAGTTGGCAGGGTATGCCCAGACGTGGGTCCCTTGCTCACTTTGCCGCTGGATTCAAGCTAGCCTGGCTGATGATGGCTGAATAGCCAGAAACTGGTCCCAGGATGCTTGTTTCCGGTCCAGGGAAGACATGGCTTGGCAGTTCGTGCTGGACTGTTCCCATGAGGCACAGGGTCAGACTGATTTGCATATGGCCATGTCTGAACTGGGGTGGTGGAGTGAGCTAAAGAATGATGATGGATTAAACCCAGATCAGTTGACTGGGGGTGAGTGTTTGATTTGCTCAAGCGCTTCGTCCATCATCCCCTTTGGTATCGCTTTGGTCGCCCTAAGTTGCCAGGGTATGCCCAGACGTGGGTCCCTTGCTCACTTTGCCGCTGGATTCATGCTAGCCTGGCTGATGACGGCTGAATAGCCAGAAACCGGTCCCAGGATGCTTGTTTCCGGTCCAGGGAAGACATGGCTTGGCAGTTCGGGCTGGACTGTTCCCATGAGGCACAGGGTCAGACTGATTTGCATATGGCCATGTCTGAACTGGGGTGGTGGAGTGAGCTAAAGAATGATGATGGATTAAACCCAGATCAGTTGACTGGGGGTGAGTGTTTGATTTGCTCAAGCGCTTCGTCCATCATCCCCTTTGGTATCGCTTTGGTCACCCTAAGTTGGCAGGGTATGCCCAGACGTGGATCCCTTGCTCACTTTGCCACTGGATTCAAGCTAGCCTGGCTGATGACGGCTGAATAGCCAGAAACCGGTCCCAGGATGCTTGTTTCCGGTCCAGGGAAGACATGGCTTGGCAGTTCGGGCTGGACTGTTCCCATGAGGCACAGGGTCAGACTGATTTGCATATGGCCATGTCTGAACTGGGGTGGTGGAGTGAGCTAAAGAATGATGATGGATTAAACCCAGATCAGTTGACTTGGGGTGAGTGTTTGATTTGCTCAAGTGCTTCGTCCATCTTCCCCTTTGGTATCGCTTTGGTCGCCCTAAGTTGGCAGGGTATGCCCAGACGTGGGTCCCTTGCTCACTTTGCCACTGGATTCAAGCTAGCCTGGCTGATGACGGCTGAATAGCCAGAAGCCGGTCCCAGGATGCTTGTTTCCGGTCCAGGGAAGACATGGCTTGGCAGTTCGGGCTGGACTGTTCCCATGAGGCACAGGGTCAAACTGATTTGCATATGGCCATGTCTGAACTGGGGTGGTGGAGTGAGCTAAAGAATGATGATGGATTAAACCCAGATCAGTTGACTGGGGGTGAGTGTTTGATTTGCTCATGCGCTTCGTCCATCATCCCCTTTGGTATCGCTTTGGTCGCCCTAAGTTGGCAGGGTATGCCCAGCCGTGGGTCCCTTGCTCACTTTGCCACTGGATTCAAGCTAGCCTGGCTGATGACGGCTGAATAGCCAGAAACCGGTCCCAGGATGCTTGTTTCCGGTCCAGGGAAGACCTGGCTTGGCAGTTCGGGCTGGACTGTTCCCATGATGCACAGGGTCAGACTGATTTGCATATAGCCATGTCTGAACTGGGGTGGTGGAGTGAGCTAAAGAATGATGATGGATTAAACCCAGATCAGTTGACTGGGGGTGAGTGTTTGATTTGCTCAAGCGCTTCGTCCATCATCCCCTTTGGTATCGCTTTGGTCGCCCTAAGTTGGCAGGGTATGCCCAGACGTGGGTCCCTTGCTCACTTTTCCACTGGATTCAAGCTAGCCTGGCTGATGATGGCTGAATAACTAGAAACCGGTCCCAGGATGCTTGTTTCCGGTCCAGGGAAGACATGGCTTGGCAGTTCGGGCTGGACTGTTCCCATGAGGCACAGGGTCAGACTGATTTGCATTTGGCCATGTCTGAACTGGGGTGGTGGAGTGAGCTAAAGAATGATGATGGATTAAACACAGATCAGTTTACTGGGGGTGAGTGTTTGATTTGCTCAAGCGCTTCGTCCATCATCCCCTTTGGTGTCGCTTTGGTCGCCCTAAGTTGGCAGGGTATGCCCAGACGTGGGTCCCTTGCTCACTTTGCCACTGGATTCAAGCTAGCCTGGCTGATGACGGCTGAATAGCCAGAAACCGGTACCAGGATGCTTGTTTCCGGTCCAGGGAAGACATGGCTTGGCAGTTCGGGCTGGACTGTTCCCATGAGGCACAGGGTCAGACTGATTTGCATATGGCCATGTCAGAACTGGGGTGGTGGAGTGAGCTAAAGAATGATGATGGATTAAACCCAGATCAGTTGACTGGGGGTGAGTGTTTGATTTGCTCAAGCGCTTCGTCCATCATCCCCTTTGGTATCACTTTGGTCGCCCTAAGTTGGCAGGGTATGCCCAGACGTGGGTCCCTTGCTCACTTTGCCACTGGATTCAAGCTAGCCTGGCTGATGACGGCTGAATAGCCAGAAACCGGTCCCAGGATGCTTGTTTCCGGTCCCAGGAAAACATGGCTTGGCAGTTCGGGCTGGACTGTTCCCATGAGGCACAGGGTCAGACTGATTTGCATATGGCCATGTCTGAACTGGGGTGGTGGAGTGAGCTAAAGAATGATGATGGATTAAACCCAGATCAGTTGACTGGGGGTGAGTGTTTGATTTGCTCAAGTGCTTCGTCCATCATCCCCTTTGATATCGCTTTGGTCGCCCTAAGTTGGCAGGGTATGCCCAGACGTGGGTCCCTTGCTCACTTTGCCACTGGATTCAAGCTAGCCTGGCTGATGACGGCTGAATAGCCAGAAACCGGTCCCAGGATGCTTGTTTCCGGTCCAGGGAAGACATGGCTTGGCAATTCGGACTCGACTGTTCCCATGAGGCACAGGGACAGACTGATTTGCATATGGCCATGTCTGAACTGGGGTGTTGGAGTGAGCTAAAGAATGATGATGGATTAAACCCAGATCAGTTGACTGGGGGTGAGTGTTTGATTTGCTCAAGCGCTTCGTCCATCATCCCCTTTGGTATCGCTTTGGTCGCCCTAAGTTGGCAGGGTATGCCCAGACGTGGGTCCCTTGCTCACTTTGCCACTGGATTCAAGCTAGCCTGGCTGATGACGGCTGAATAGCCAGAAACCGGTCCCAGGATGCTTGTTTCCGGTCCAGGGAAGAGATGGCTTGGCAGTTCGGGCTGGACTGTTCCCATGAGGCACAGGGTCAGACTGATTTGCATATGACCATGTCTGAACTGGGGTGGTGGAGTGAGCTAAAGAATGATGATGGATTAAACCCAGATCAGTTGACTGGGGGTGAGTGTTTGATTTGCTCAAGCGCTTCGTCCATCATCCCCTTTGGTATCGCTTTGGTCGCCCTAAGTTGGCAGGGTATGCCCAGACGTGGGACCCTTGTTCACTTTGCCACTGGATTCAAGCTAGCCTGGCTGATGACGGCTGAATAGTCAGAAACCGGTCCCAGGATGCTTGTTTCCGGTCCAGGGAAGACATGGCTTGGCAGTTCGGGCTGGACTGTTCCCATGAGGCACAGGGTCAGACTGATTTACATATGGCCATGTCTGAACTGGGGTGGTGGAGTGAGCTAAAGAATGATGATGGATAAAACCCAGATCAGTTGACTGGGGCTGAGTGTTTGATTTGCTGAAGCGCTTCGTCCATCATCCCCTTTGGTATCGCTTTGGTAGCCCTAAGTTGGCAGGGTATGCCCAGACGTGGGTCCCTTGCTCACTTTGCCACTGGATTCAAGCTAGCCTGGCTGATGATGGCTGAATAGCCAGAAACCGGTCCCAGGATGCTTGTTTCCGGTCCAGGGAAGACATGGCTTGGCAGTTCGGGCTGGACTGTTCCCATGAGGCACAGGGTCAGACTGATTTGCATATGGCCATGTCTGAACTGGGGTGGTGGAGTGAGCTAAAGAATGATGATGGATTAAACCCAGATCAGTTGACTGGGGGTGAGTGTTTGATTTGCTCAAGCGCTGCGTCCATCATCCCCTTTGGTATCGCTTTGGTCGCCCTAAGTTGGCAGGGTATGCCCAGACGTGGGTCCCTTGCTCACTTTGCCACTGGATTCAAGCTAGCCTGGCTGATGACGGCTGAATAGCCAGAAACCGGTCCCAGGATGCTTGTTTCCGGTCCAGGGAAGACATGGCTTGGCAGTTCGGCCTGGACTGTTCCCATGAGGCACAGGGTCAGACTGATTTGCATATGGCCATGTCTGAACTGGGGTGGTGGAGTGAGCTAAAGAATGATGATGGATTAAACCCAGATCAGTTGACTGGGGGTGAGTGTTTGATTTGCTCAAGCGCTTCGTCCATCATCCCCTTTGGTATCGCTTTGGTCGCCCTAAGTTGGCAGGGTATGCCCAGACGTGGGTCCCTTGCTCACTTTGCCACTGGATTCAAGCTAGCCTGGCTGATGACGGCTGAATAGCCAGAAACCGGTCCCAGGATGCTTGTTTCCGGTCCAGGGAAGACATGGCTTGGCAGCTCGTGCTGGACTGTTCCCATGAGGCACAGGGTCAGACTGATTTGCATATGGCCATGTCTGAACTGGGGTGGTGGAGTGAGCTAAAGAATGATGATGGATTAAACCCAGATCAGTTGACTGGGGGTGTGTGTTTGATTTGCTCAAACGCTCCGTCCATCAACCCCTTTGGTATCGCTTTGTTCGCCCTAAGTTGGCAGGGTATGCCCAGACGTGGGTCCCTTGCTCACTTTGCCACTGGATTCAAGATAGCCTGGCTGATGAGGGTTTTGAACCCGAAACCGGTCCCAGGATGCTTGTTTCCGGTCCAGGGAAGACATGGCTTGGCAGTTCGGGCTGGACTGTTCCCATGAGGCACAGGGTCAGACTGATTTGCATATGGCCATGTCTGAACTGGGGTGGTGGAGTGAGCTAAAGAATGATGATGGATTAAACCCAGATCAGTTGACTGGGGGTGAGTGTTTGATTTGCTCAAACGCTCCATCCATCATCCCCTTCGGTATCGCTTTGTTCGCCCTAAGTTGGCAGGGTATGCCCAGACGTAGGTCCCTTGCTCACTTTGCCACTGGATTCAAGATAGCCTGGCTGATGAGGGTTTTGAACCCGATACTGGTCCCAGGATGCTTGTTTCCGGTCCAGGGAAGACATGGCTTGGCAGTTAGGGCTGGACTGTTCCCATGAGGCACAGGGTCAGATTGATTTGCATATGGCCATGTCTGAACTGGGGTGGTGGAGTGAGCTAAAGAATGATGATGGATTAAACCCAGATCAGTTAACTGGGGGTGAGTGTTTGATTTGCTCAAGCGCTTCGTCCATCATCCCCTTTGGTATCGCTTTGGTCGCCCTAAGTTGGCAGGGTATGCCCAGACGTGGGTCCCTTGCTCACTTTGCCACTGGATTCAAGCTAGCCTGGCTGATGACGGCTGAATAGCCAGTACCGGTCCCAGGATGATTGTTTCCGGTCCAGGGAAGACATGGCTTGGCAGTTCGGGCTGGACTGTTCCCATGAGGCACAGGGTCAGACTGATTTGCATATGGCCATGTCTGAACTGGGGTGGTGGAGTGAGCTAAAGAATGATGATGGATTAAACCCAGATCAGTTGACTGGGGGTGAGTGTTTGATTTGCTCAAGCGCTGCGTCCATCATCCCCTTTGGTATCGCTTTGGTCGCCCTAAGTTGGCAGGGTTTGCCCAGACGTGGGTCCCTTGCTCACTTTGCCACTGGATTCAAGCTAGCCTGGCTGATGATGGCTGAATAGCCAGAAACCGGTCCCAGGATGCTTGTTTCCGGTCCAGGGAAGACATGGCTTGGCAGTTCGGGCTGGACTGTTCCCATGAGGCACAGGGTCAGACTGATTTGCATATGGCCATGTCTGAACTGGGGTGGTGGAGTGAGCTAAAGAATGATGATGGATTAAACCCAGATCAGTTGACTGGGGGTGAGTGTTTGATTTGCTCAAGCGCTTCATCCATCATCCCCTTTGGTATCACCGAAGTCAGATAGGCATTGAGCGTCTTGCCACTGAAGCCATTGATTTTTGCAAGGAAACACCTTTGCCCAGCGAAGATTTCTACCTTGGAATTTAGTCTTTTGTGAGAAAGTGGTTCATTAGATGGGAGGGATGGTGTCCACTAAAAGTAATAAGGTTACTCTCTTGCTTGGTCCAGTCAAATGTTTCAGTATTATACATTTAACTTGAGCTGTAGAACTACTGGTTAGATATTTTTCTCAGTGGCTACCCGTTGAAGCTCTGGAACTCCAGAGCACTGGAAAACAATAAAAGGAGTACACTTGTGAGGCCTCCTGAACCTCAGGGGGAGCTCTAAGACTCTTTCAGATTGTTAGGCAGAGGGCAAAAGCAAAGTCTCGTCCAGATCTAGTTGCCACTGGTCTGTTGGGATTCTTCACAAGAATGTCCTCTTCAGCATTGTTGTTACTGGAGCCAATATAAGATTAGCCTTATGATCCATGGACATCTTTCTATCTTTGGATTTCAATTGGAAAGAGGTCTAACCTCATCAGGTCCATTTTACAGGTCACAGATGCCCGGTGTGGCAGACTCAGTCAATATGGTATCCTTCCCAAGTCCTGCAGTGTTCTGATTAAGGTGCCTTGGGGTGCCTCATTTATGCTTGGCACCAACTAATGAGTGGGGGTGAGTCCTGGGCACTCCCTAGCCAATGGAGTAAACGTTCCCCTGGACACCCCTACTCAACTTTCTTTAGATCCTGTTTGCCTTATTCAAAACAGGCCAAAACTTCCATGTACTAGGGCATTTTCAAGGTGACAAAAGTATTCTGCTACATAAAATTTGAGGTGTGTGTGTGGGCACTGGACCCACAATAAAGCTAGATCCAGAGGTCTGGTAGGACAAAAGTGGGAGAGTTGTGGGATCACTGGGCCAGCATATATTTCCTACCAGCTAGTGCTCTCCCAGGTCTTTCGATAAAAGTGCTACCTCACTTGTGTGGGTGGGCCGAGTACCCACGACAGGAGAGGGCATAAAACATATTGTGGAGATATCAAAATGATCTATCACAAAATATCCTGGTTTTGGAAGTGTGGCACCTGCGTTTTTGGTCCCGGGTAGGCGACCATCTAGGGAGACCTACCAAACCCAGACATTTCTTAAAACTAGACACCGAAGGAGTCCAAGGAGGTGTGACTTGTGCGGATCCCTCAACGTTTTCCTACCGACAATCCCCGGCAAAGCTCAAATTTAGCTAAAGAATAAACACATTTTCCTCACATTTCTGTCTGGGATCACCATGCCGGCACACATTTCCTACCACCCAGTGTTCCCCCCAGTCTCCAGAGTAAAATGATACCTCACTTGTGTGGGTGGGCCAAGGGCCGGCGACTGGGAAGGGACAAAGGCACAGAGATTGAGGGGATAGAACAGTGAGCTCTAAGTGCTATATATTTTTTTTAAATATGTTTTAGGCTGACTCTGCATTGGGCGCACACACAGAACTGATGTCATCTTAAATTATTTGAATTTTATTAATAAAATGATGAAACAGCTTATCACAAAACTCACTGAGTATTACAGAGATCTCTTTCCGCCTGGAAAAGAGTTTGCTATGAGCTGGATTTGTCTGATATTAAAGAATCACAATAGGCTGTTTTAGTTTGATTTAGGGACACTTAGGACTCATTTAGTTGAGATTTATGAAGGTGCGGAGCATCTGCTTTATATTACGTTGCCAGGCTCTCTATATTTGCAGAAGCTTCAGTTTGTCAGCTTTTATGGCAGGGAACAGTGGTGGATTAAACCTTGTGGAGGCCGCTAGGCAGTTGAAATTTCACGGTCTAACGAAAGGTGGTGGCAGACTTACTAACATTCATCTTATGACAGCAACAATGAGAAGTGAACATTGAAAGGGACCCTTCATGGTTTAAGGGAGATGGGTGTAGGAATTGTAAACTGCATGAGGAAGTGATCAGTCCCCCCTAATGGGGAGAAGGAAACAAACCTAACTCCAAGAGCTGAAGAATAAATCAATGACATGTTCGTTTGATGAGTTGGGAGGTTAACAGGTTGAGTAAGTTCCAGGATGGTCATTAAGGTAAAAGTCTCTTGAGCACTACAAAGCGCAAGTTAAAATCTAAAATAATTAGGTTAGCATTGTGGTCACAGGTAGGGAGGTGCCTTCAGCTATTTTTTTTTTAAATGATTACATGGCATCGGGTGGTCTGTAGACAGCCAGAAGATATACTGAGCAAGATTCTGAGGCCATTATCCTATAGCAGATAGCTTCAACTAAAGCCTCATTGATCTCATAAATTCTATGGGGCTTATTTATAAGCCTCTTGTGCCACCAGTGCTTCACTTTTTGTGACGCTGTGGAGGCGTAAACCATGTGCCACACTGCGCCATAGTTGCAAAGTGACAGATCTAGGCAGATGCGTCACTTTGTAAAGCTCTATGCTACATTATAACTGCGACAGGTATAATGTATGAAGGGTTGACATTCCGACGCAGAAAAGCCTTGTAGAAGTGTTGCAGTGAAATCTATGCGATTTCACGGCATCACTTCTACGGCGTCACTACGTCAAATCCTTACGCCTGCTTGAAGGAGGCATAAGGGGTGATGCAGGCCTTTTCACATGGGGCTTGCCCCATGTGAAATGACATATGGCTGTAGTTGCATCTGTTTTCAGACACACTCCAGCAATGCGCCATTTTTGAACCGACAGATATGTCAGGATTCTTGACTTATCCGTCAATCCTTGTGACATGGTGTGCCGTACAGTAAATACGGCGCATCCATAGTGTTGCAAGGAGGGCGCACTGAAAAGTGTTGCATCACTGTTTTACAGCAGCAATGCAACACTTTTCATAAATGGGGCACTACGTTTTTAGCTTACCTCTAAAATTACTGCTACTTCATTACATTTGTGATTAATGTTATCTTGATTTACCAAACACAGCTCTGTGGGTATACCAGCTGGTGTTGAGGCCTCGCAAATCCAAGTGTCGGGTAAGGTGCACACATCGACGCTGATATCAACAAGTAGCTAAAGCAAAGAAAGTTCATTTTTATGCTTTGCAAGTGACCTTATGTTTAATAGGGCGCCTTTAAGATAGTGAGCTCTGTGTGAAAACAAGCTGGTCAGAGTGAGATGAAGTATATATGCTGTCTCTCTCCCTATGCTGAACTAACAAAGCTTTTACCATACCTGTATATGAAGTGGCCAGGGTTTGTTTTTCAAATACATTAAAGTTCTGTCATGGGTAATTAAGCAGCATCTCCAGCCAAACTGCCAGAACTTGGAGCAGTCGAGCGCAGACAGGCTTACCTAAGGTTTGCTTCTGGAACACCAATGGCGCGCGTCGGCTGTACACATCTGCTCTGATTTTAGCCAAGCTTGCACTTGCACATGTTCTGAACATCAGATCCAGAGCTAAGTTGCTGACCTAATCAAAATGGCCACTGCAGAACGGGCAAGGGAGTCGACAAGGCCCGGCTCAACACTGGGCTCGAGCACAGCAAAAAACAAGAAGAAGCCAAAAAAGGACTAACACCAGCTCCCCCTTAAGTAAATTTCATTTATAAAACCAAAAACGCAATATTAACCTTCAAAACAGAGCCTTAATAGTTCAGTGAAGTTAGTTAAAAACAATGCAAATCACAGAAGTTAAAAAAATAACAATTAGATTTACAGATTACTCTCTGCACACAATGCCTCACTCTCCTAGATTTATAAATTTCATTAACAATACACTGAGGTTAATATACAAAGGCTTACACGAGTATGAGATATACTACTCCTTTGTGCTGGTTCGCCTGCTTTTAAATGTCTTTTTGAAGTGGCACAACATTTCCATAATGACAATAAAATGGGAAAATTAGGGGAATATTCATGTATAGGTAGTATAAACAAACATTTTCAATGCAATAGGTCTCGCAATTGCGAGATTTAAGCTGTTGGCATTGTAAATGGTAATGCCTTTTATTTGTGTTTTTCAAAGCATACATATATAAAAGGCATTGTCATTTATAATGTTAATAGCTCAAACTCTTGCAAATGCGAGACCACTTCAATGGTGGCCGCGCCCCTTTCTTTAGACGCTGCCCCCCGTATTCAGGTTACAGTGAGCAGCGTCTAAAGAAAGGGGCGCGGCAAACATTAAAGTGAAAGCGCATATGGGATGCTTTTACACTAAGTGTACGAATAAATAAAGAAAGCTTTTGTAGCGCGCCCGCTAAAGTGAAAGCAGTTGCGCTGTAAATTAAATAAATAAATAAGCGCGGCCGCTAAAGTGAAAGTGAACCTCGCCGTAAATTAAATAATTAAATAAGAGCGCCCGCTATTGTTAAAGCGGACCACACTGGAAATTAAAAAATACATGACTAATCACAATATAAAAGACTGCGGCGTGCTGCAACGTCGTGGATGGAATAGGGACGAACATTAAAGAAAATAGTGCCCACCAACTAGATAACACAAGTAAAAGTCTAGTCGTTATGGAAGGTTACAAATGCAGACAAGGCAGTACCAAGGAGGGACTACTAAGCCTATTCATGAATGAAAAGCAACTATTTCGAAGGGACAGTAACAGGAGACAATTGAAAAGATGGGCGGGAAATAGGCGGAGATTCTATGCCATACCTCAATACAGCATGCCTCGCAGAGCAGCACATGCACTGTCTAGGCTTGACCTAATAAAAATGACTCTGCCCTTTTTGCACTTTTACTCAAAAGGGCTTTGGCACTCAGGGCCAATTTACAAAGGGATTTATAAGTGCACAAAATAGTATTCCTGCAGTCAGGGACATTTTAAGAATTTTGGGGGCCCTGGGCCAAACAAATTTTGGGGGGCCCCGTTCAGAACAGGTTTGAATTTATGATCCAGTTTCAGCTCTTTCATGCTGTCTTTGGTCAGGCCACTGACAGCACACTGGCACACTGGTCCAAATTCTAAATGTGTTTGCGTCTAATATTCAGGGATAGTGACTTACGTTTTCAAAATTGTTGCACAGTAGGAGCGCACTAATATTCCTGCAAATAATCTCTATGACACCTAGTATGTAAGGTCCTATTTTGATTTAAAAGAACTTTATTAAAATTGATGTGCATGAATCATAAACAAACCATTTCTCCGCAAAATGTATGTAATAGACTCTCACACATCAACCACATGAAAGGAAAACGGTATTTAAAACAATATGTTCAAGTATGATTCAAGGTCATCCGGTCAAGACTCTCTGCAAATCAGAGCTGGCTCCATCAGGGCCCCTGAAAGGATGGGGCCCTGGGCCAGAGCCCACTTTGCCCATGCCTTAAAACGTCTCTGCCTGCAGTACTATTTCACATACTCATAAATGACTTTGTGAATAACACCCATTGTTTTTACAGTGCTTGATAACAGATTATTGGGCAGATTTTCAAAGAAGTCACGCAACACAGCGCAGCTGCCAAAAATGCTGCACTGTGTTGCACGACAGAGAGTTAGCAGGAGAGTGCCATATCTACATAGCTATGGCTCTCTCCTCTCCTCCCTTCTCCCAAGCGCCAGCACTGATTTCAGCTTCCGTGCGCCAGGGACACACCTTAGTGCCATAGCACTAAGGGGCATGCCTGAGTCTAGCATAGGTTTTGTACAGGAATGGTACCCCTCCTGTACAAAATACTATGACTAGACAAGTTCAAACACTTTTTCCGCTTTGTATGTGTACTGCACAGTGCAGCACACATGCAAAGTAGGAAAAGAAAGGATAAATTAAAACATTTCTCCTCTTAACACCTCCTTTCAGATGGCGTTAACTTTTGGCACTAAACCCTGTCTACAATTGTTTGTCAAAAGACAAGGGTGGTTGCCTGGGAACGCCCATGTGCCACAAATGTAACGTCCCCTTGGCCCTTACGAAATGCAAACCAGTGCTTTGCGTTACTTGTAGGGTACTTTCTAACATCAAAACACATTTTGCTCTGGAACATAAGGGGCAGATTTTCAAAAACGTCACCTAACGCAGCAGCCTAAAATGCTGTGCTGCGATGCGTGACAGGGATGGAGCTGGAGAGCTCTATATTCACGTAGAAATGGCTCTCTCCTCCCCTGTTTCTAGAGCTGACGCCGATTTCAGCTGTTGAGCGCAACGCACACACCTTAACGCCATAGCGCTAGGGTGATTGTGTGAGTCTAGTATAGGTTTTGTACAGGAAAGGTATCCATCCTGTACAAACTAGTAGATCTAGTCAAGTTCAAACACTTTTCCCTCTTTGTATGTCTGCTGCACAGTACAACACGCATGCAAAGTAGGAAAAGAAAGGAGAAATAAAAACATTTCTCCTCTTAAGGCCGCCTATCAGATGGCATTAACATTTTGTGCCAAAACCTGTCTACAATTGTTTGTAGATAGAGTTTGCGTCAAAAAGCATGGGTGTTTGCAAGGGAACGCCCATGTGCCACCCTTGTAACGCTCCCTTGGCACTAAGTAACTCAAAGCAATGCTTTGCGCTGCTGTGTGTTACTTGTAGGGTACTTTCCAACACAAAACAAGTTTTGCGTTGGAAAGTAGATTGGTAAAAAAAAAATTATTCTGCTTAGCATCACCTTAGTGACGCTAACCCAGCACAAAATGTTTGAAAATCTACCCCTTGGTGCTTTGTAAATCTTTGAATAGGTAGTATCATGGAAATATTCCAGTGGTGCAAAATAAAATGAGATATTTATTGACATCATTTTGCGGCTCGTGAAATGCCCAATGAGGTAAAACAGGCTTCCTTCAGTCAATATCAAAGAAATGTGTTCAAACTCGAGCAAACATAGACATAACGGATTGTTAAACCATATGCAATACAAGTATTGCTTAGAAATAAATGTGATTAAACCTTGAAAATTGTAACAAAGTGATGCTACCCCATTTATAACCAAAAAATAATAATAATGAGACTTCAAACTGATTTCACACTATTTTAACCACTATTTTGATGCAGCATTTTGTGAAGGAAATTTTCAATTTGAGCAATGTACAAAACTATAAAGAAGCCAAAACGTCAAAATAGTGACTTTTTTCTCAAACATACACTTGCATTTCAAGTTAGAAAGGTGACTGAAAATACAGTTGCTCCATTCCATATAATAGACGCAGCAATAAATTAGTAAATGGTCCTGCACAGTTGTTCTTTTTTCATTAAAAGCTCTTTGGCGCCGTCTCAGGAATAAGAGTCTCTATAGAAATATAAATGCAATATAAAGCAGGCCAATGACACTAAGGGGGATATGTACAAGAACTGGCGAAAAATATCGCTAACGTTAGCGGCAAAAGTTTTATCGTCGCGCACAGCTGCAAACTATCGCCACGTTAGCGACGTATGTACAAGCCGACGCTACGTGGAGAGAGTTTCTCATCTCAGCGGAAAATGTCAATGTTAACAACAGCATCACAGCGATAAAAATCTTGCCACTAACGTGAAAAAAGTGGCGGCAGGCCAGTCAGCGGCCAGAAACTGCACGCAAATTAGCGTGACGCCACTTTATTCATGTTAGGCCTGAAAAGCGACTACAAAATGCCCGCAAAGTATCACAAACTGAGAAAAAAAAAATGGAAGATCCATGGATGAAGCTAGACCAGGTACTGCAGGAGACAACAACCCCCCAAACAGCCAGGAGGACCAGCCAGAAAGCCATGAGAAGGGCAAGGGGAAGAGGAAGAGGAAAACCAGGTTCAGCCAGCAGGAAAACCAGGTCCTGATTGCGGAGGTGACAAAAAAACAACAGCAGCTGTTTGTCAGCTCCACTGTGTCATTGGGGACCAAGAATGTAATATGGCAGTCCATCGCAGCCAAGGTGAATGCTGTCGGAGAGGTGAGGAGGACAGTGAACGACTGCAAGAACCTGGCATGATGCTAAGCGCAAGCCCAAGGAGAAACTGGCGGCCAATCGCAATGCAGCACTGCAGACCAGAGTTGGGAGTCCAGCGCCACAGGAGGAGCTGGATGCGTTGGAGGAACAGGTGTCCGCAGTCATCTGCGAGGAGTCGGTGTTTGAAGTCCAGGGACAGGATACTGTTGAACATGACCAGCAACATCTGCAACACGGTGAGTAACAACCAGGGACTGGGGGGACGGGGCCGGATGGGCCCAATGTCACTCATGCACAATTAAATATCTACCAATGCACATCCACAATGACTGCAGATCGCATATTGGTGGGGTCATACACTTGGAAATATGCACAGAAAAGTCATTCTAAACATAGCCAAAGATTCATATCAGACCACAATATAAGGGCAACATGAAAGAGCTAAGTGGTACTTTGCCTGGAGATGCAGCAGGCTGGCAAAATGTCCCCCTTGCCTCAACACCACGCACATACAATTGTCTGCACAGGGCTGCATCTCTTTGATGACAAAATGAGGATGCACTGTGAATGTGACAGATGATGTGCACAAGTGAGCATGCCCCCACCGATGTCAGCACACATGCACCATTGTGTATGTCTGTCTGAGTTGTGTGCAAGAATGTGTATGTGCAGTAAGGTCCCCCTTCATGCACATAGACAATCTGAAAATCAAGTCAGACACCTTGCACAATGGTGCATGTGTGCTGACATCAGTGGGAGCATGCGCACTTGTGCACATCATCTGTCGCATTCACAGTGCATCCTCATTTTGTCGTCAAAGAGATGCAGCCCTGTGCAGACAATTGTATATGTGTTGGTTTGCCATCCTAAGATCAGTTCATACCTGGTCTTAATTTTTGCACGCCCTCCTAAGTACGCCACCCTTGTACATAGGGGGCAGCATCAAAATGAATTGGTGTTGCGATGGAACGGCCACCGCAACACCCACTGCGCACCCCTTTCACGCTAAGCATAAAGTGAAAGGGGGCCTTATGTACAAGGCAAAGTTAAGACAAGTTAAGTGGCTTAACGTTGCCTTGTACATAAGGCGCAGCCCCAATCGCCACCACAGCGTCAATATAGGTGACGTTGTTGTGGCAATAGGGGCTTGTACATATGCACCTATGAATGTACATTGTGATGCTATCTGCTTGAACACTAATCCAATGCATGATCATACTATAAACACACATACAAATGCATCTCCCCTTTACGTTGCAGAGGGAGAAACATCACCTCCTGTACAGCAGCCTGTCCCACTCTTTAATGATGAAGAGGAAGACCTAGCAACAATCGACCAGGACACACTCCAACATCTGCTCGACTCAATTAGCACCCCATCTCCGGAAGCAGGGCCATCCAGCAGTGTTGTGGAAATTACAGCCACTGCACAAACAACCGAGCAGCAATCACCGACCACCACAGCTGTCTCCCAAGACCTTGAGGACCCACTTCTGGCATTTCAACGTCATGCGGTAGAGGTCCAGCAGGAGATGGCTGGTCAGGTGCGGGTGGGGTTTGACAGCCTGGCTGCCAAATTAGATGGGTTACGTGGATGTCTCAGTCCCATTCGGGACCACCTACAGACCATCACAGACACCCACAGTCCGCTCCATGCTCTCCAGCATTCCATGGCTGACATTGCTGGAGTACTGACTCAGAGACAAGAACAACTGTCCTGTCTGAGTGCCTCCAGCGATGTCAGCAAGGAGTTGTGTCACATGCGAATGAGCTTGGAGAACATGGAGCGGATGCAAGCCTCGCTAATGGCAGCCACGGTTGAACACCACAGACACATTGCTGGAATCTTTCATGCCCTGCAGCTGCTCGTCACAGCAGTGCTGCATCAAGGTTTGGCACAGATGAATGCTTCTGCTGCTTCAACATCCACATCTCTGCCCCCTGATGTGTCAGTGCTTCACAGTGCCGCTGACAATCTACCACCATGCACCCTGGAGGCACATGACACATCAGAGGACGAAGATGTTGATGATTCTGCAATATTGCTAAGAAAGAGGTAGAATTCATCAATGCCAAATGGTCAGTTTTGCCTTGGATCTGTGCTTGGCATCATGCCCCGGAACATCATCTTCCAATGTCCTCTGCTACACACTGTGACACTCAACTTGGACCATAATATGGACTGCCATAATTTGTGTTGTTCCCAAACACACCTCAATCAGCCTGCTGACTGAACTCTGCCTCTTCCTCTGGACATGTTCCACACAAAGGACTCTGTCAGGCCCTCCACTGGGCATCTATGAAATGTGGGGGTTGTTTGACCAAGTACTGTGGCAGTCTTCACCAAAGCCAATGCACATGCTAATTAAAACCTAAAATGTACACAGATGTGTCTTTATCATGACCATTCAGGTATAGAAGTCTCCAATAATGTTTGAGCAGTGAATCCATCCAAATGTACACCGAGTGACATATGATAAATGTTCATGTTCAACTGTGTCACAGATAGGTAGTGAGATGACTGGGCATGTGAGATCTAGCCGTCCCCTCATTGATCAAATATGACCTAGTAGCAATATCCCAACATTGCCCTCCGTACATGATGGCAATAGGCATGTGTGGAAATAGGTACAAGTCTGTTGCATGCCACAAGTAGTGTCTCCATTTAGCATTGAAAACAAGTCTCACTTTGCAGATCTACTCACACTCTACGGGGTGGACAAAGATTGTTGTGATGGTGGTCATTGCATGTCACATTCCAAGATAGAGCACACCATATGCACATAGATGACAATTCGTTATGGTACATATCGCACATCTGCTATTGGAATCACAATGTCTGTTTGAGTGAAGCTGTGTTGGCAATAGGGACTTAGACTTAAGAGCAAGTACACAGTCAGACACTTACCGTGGCTTAACAATGCCTTGGAAACAAGGAACCCTCGCATGCTGTGCTCACTGTGAAAGGAGAAGGCAATGTGTCCAGGGATGTGTAGTGCACTGCACTTAGCACATAGTCAGATGCTGTATCACCATTTGAAGTGTAGCATCACTATGAGGCAATGACAAAAGTAACAGCGTGGAAAAGTGGGTATGACACTGGCACTACAGGGAGCAATGCTACATTTCCCATCCTGTTTGCTGCCGAACTGTGTTCTGCCTTGTGCCATAGAACACAAAGCGTACGCCTCGCCCCCTTCCGATCCAAGGCCACCAAGATCATCTGCGGCGTACCCCAAGGCTCCTCCCTCAGCCCAACGCTGTTCAACATCTACATGGCACCCCTCGCCCACGTCGCCCGACAGCACAACCTCAACATCATCTCCTACGCCGACGACACCCAGCTGATCCTCTCCCTCACCAAAGACCCTCACACTGCCAAAGCCCACCTCCACGAAGGAATGAAGGCCGTCGCTGAATGGATGAGGACCAGCCGCCTGAAGCTGAACTCGGACAAGACGGAGGTCCTCATCCTTGGTTCCAACCCTTCAGCCTGGGACGACTCCTGGTGGCCAACATCACTGGGAACAGCCCCGCCACCCACCGACCACGTACGCAACCTAGGGGTCATCCTCGACCCCACCCTCTCCATGACTAAGCAGGTCAACGCCGTTTCCTCATCCTGCTTCAACATCCTCCGAATGCTCCGCAGGATCTTCAAGTGGATCCCCACCGAAACAAGAAAAACAGTCACCCAGGCCCTCGGCACCAGCAGGCTGGACTACGGAAACGCCCTCTACGCAGGAACGACGGCTAAGCTCCTGAGACGGCTGCAACGCATCCAGAACGCCTCTGCACGTCTTATCCTCGACATCCCCCGACGCAGCCACATCACACCCCACCTGAGAGACCTGCACTGGCTCCCTGTCAACAAGAGGATAACCTTCAAGCTCCTCACCCACGCACACAAAGCACTCCACAACTCAGGACCAGCCTACCTCAACAGACGACTCAGCTTCTACACCCCCACCCGCCAGCTCCGCTCGACCAGCCTCGCCCTCGCCACAGTCCCCCGCATCCGGAAAACGACCGCCGGCGGCAGATCCTTCTCCCACCTCGCCGCCAAGACCTGGAACACCCTCCCCACCAACCTCCGACAGACCCAAGACCTACTGGCCTTCAGAAGACTCCTCAAGACCTGGCTCTTCGATCAGTAGCAGCACCACCCCCTCTTCCCCCAGCGCCTTGAGACCCTCGCGGGTATATAGTGCGCTTTATAAGTGACATGATTGATTGATTGATTGATGCACATTTGATCAGCAAATTTACAACATTGTGCATGGGCAGGAGGGTGAGCCACCAGCCACAGGAACAACCAATTTCCATAATGATGACACACTTGCACTACTCAGCAAGTGTGCCTATGTCTGTGCATGTTAGATGGACTCAGCACCAGGCTCTTGTGATATGAAGGGTGTGGACATAATCTGTGGAACACAGTGCATACATCCATCATCATGATGGACAAGAGTTGCAATGTCAATGTCTGTTCAAGGTAACCCTGGGCAAAGCACTACGCTACGCTCGCGTAGTTTGCGAAGTTTGCGCTACTTCGCACAACGCAAATTGCACGTAGCACAGTGCAAACACGCGTAGCGTAGTGCAGCGGTCATTTTTTGCTTGCTCGCGGTCCTCAACGTCAAGTTGGCGACCGCGAGCAAGCAAAATGACATCCCGGCGAGATTCTCAACGCAGGGAGGTCAGGTTTCTCATTGCGAGTGGTCGCGTATGCTCGCGACCGCTCGCGATGAGAAACTACCAGTCCGCGTTGCGAAAGCTGCCGCTCAAGTAAAAATCTACTCGAGCGGCAGTAAAAGACAGCTCGTACTGTGCAAGATGCCGTTTTCAATGATTGCACAGTGCGGACAAGCATCCGGCACTGTGCAATCATTGCGAACAGTGCACTACGCAGTTCGCGTAGTGCTACGCGTAGTTCGCGTAGTGCGAACTGCACTTTGCGTAGCTTCGCGTAGCGCTACTTCGCGAACTACGCCCAGGCTTAGTTCAAGGCCATGTTCCAACATTGTGTTGCAAATATGCATCAATGTGCATTCCAGCTCTGGGAGTCACACATAAGATGTTCAACTTTACAAAAGAGTGTCCCTAGCCTAGGCCATAACTCCAAGTTGCCGCACTGTAATGCATGCAAGTTCACTGTGCTCAAATCCAAAGGATCCTGACACTATCCGTCCAGCTAAGTAACATGTCATGACCACACATACACCTTCAAATGATTGCCCTGAGATTGAAGAAGTTGGAAACAAGGTAAAAAGCAACACTCCACCAAACCACTTCAGACATAAGTGCTAACTGAATTCCAAAACAGTATAAATGTATTAACATTTAACAAAATAAACTACCCTAAATTGACACTAAGCACTACTACAACTAACCTAATCTTAACTAACTATTACAAAGTGAATAATAACCTTAACTATCTAACGTAACCAATACTAAACACGCAACAACATATCTGAGACATCAACCCCTCTCCCCACACTTAAAGCACATCAGAAGACAGGACAATACATCTTATCTAAACATAAACTAACTACACAGATATCATACACAAATATATATATTTTTTTGTTTTATAAAAAAAAAATTAGAAGAACAAAGACATCAACCCCCCACCCAAAGGAAACTTATCCACAAATACTCCAAGATAATAAATAGAAAACTATGCTAAAATCTAACACTACCTATTACTACACTACAACTACACTACCTAACAATTAAAAAACTAACCTATCACTAACTAATAAGTATAAATTACATTGGGGGAACGTGGAAAAGGGGGATGGGTCTCCATTGGCCAGTTCAAAATGGGAGACCCAGGGCAGCCTTTATGTCCTGCATGTGGGTGGTCTGCTCAGACATCTCGCGTTCTAAACGTGCCAACCTGACATTCATGTCCATTATAGCATGGCGTTCCCGCATGGTAAATGGGACCACCTGATCAGATCCTGCTGCTGCCATTGTAGCTTGTCCTTGGGCTGTGGGGGGCACCAGAATGTGTTCCGGATATTGAGGTTGCAGCTTGTCTCGGTGTTCTTCCAGGGGGGTGTGCAGATCCCTGTCCATGTTGGGACCCACGCCTGTCGCCAGAAGTGCCCGGTCTGGCCTGTGTCTCACTCTGGCTGTGTCCTTGGCCTACATTGGGCACCGACTTCCACCTACCAGCTGCCCGGTCAGCTTGATACCTCCTTGACATGTTGCGGTATCCCTTCGCCACCTTGCGGATGTGGAGATACCGGTCCTTCCTGACCTTAAATGCATGGGCCTCCTCTAGCGACATGTTGTCTGTCAAATAAGAGCAATGACCGAATGTGAGTCATGAAGACTATGTAAATTCTCTCAATTTAACACAGAAACACTAGGTCAGTAAAACATGGGAGCCTACACTCTAACAAAAGATTGCGAAGTTTGAAAATAACATGTACAATGCAATGTAGAATCAATGATCAGTTACAACATGCTGGCACCACTGACATGACAGTGCATGGCATGTGACTGGTAGTGTCACAACCCCATGAGACTGTCAGGGGCATATGTACAAGCCCCTATCACCACAATAACGTCACTTTCAGTGACATTATTGTGGAGAAAGGGGCTGCACCTTATGTACAAGGCAGCGTGAAGACACGTAACATGGCTTAACGCTGCCTTGTACATCAGGCACCCTTTCACACTATGGTCAGTGTGAAAGGGGCGTCCAGTGGGTGTTGTGTGAGTCGTTCCAGCGCAACACCCATTGTATTTGACGCTGCCCCCTATGTACAAGGGTGGCCTACATATGAGGCATCACCAGAAATAAGACCTTGATAATCCTGGTCCAAAATAGTCTAAAGGAGGAGAAGCAATGCATTTCTCATCGTAGTTCATTTTTCCATATGTGCTGCCTTGAGCAGCACACATGCAAAAATCAAAATGCCTTGTTTTGTATATGTTCATGTAGGTGTGCCTTCCTGTACATGAACAAAGGGGGATATGTACTAGGAAGTGGCGGAGCGTGTAGTTAGCCTCCTTGGCTGAATGACACTCTCCCACACTTTTGAAACGCAAGGCTGCACCATATTCACAAGAATATGGTGCAGCCTTGCTTTTCATCCTGCGATGATGCTAGGTTTAAAAACTTTGCGCCAACGCAGCCACTCTTGCACCAGAGTTCAAGGGTGTCTGTGTGCATGTGAGGATTGTTTATGGGTAGGAAGGTGTCCCTTCATGCACATGAACAATCCTGGAGAAGCCCTACTGTCACTTTCACTGGTGCTGCATCAAGCATCACACTTGGCAAAACAACATTCAGTGTATGAACACTGCGTTGTACATGAGGCGCAGACCCTCTCGCAACCACTACTTCACAATAGGTGACGTTGTGGTTGTGATCGGGACCAACGTGGTTTAAACCACATCTTTGACTCTGCAGAAAATTTCCAAACACAGGACTGTACATCGCAAAATGTTACAAGACATTTCCAAAAGTAACGCCCCCCTGTAGTTAGAATGGTAATTGAGATTTAATGGGGTATGTGTTGTAATGTATTTCATTGTAAAGCACAGCTTTGTAAAAGGTATTGTGTGGTAAAACGTGGATTAAAAGCATGTGTGGAAAATGCATGTGGCGTAACCTTACATATTCTGTGAGAGTGGCTTGTACATTTGACCTTGAGTCAAATAAGGGGAATGAGTCCAAGGAGACAGCTTTACAACACCATTGTAGTGACAAAACATGCCAATTACATACATAGGCCCATCTTTGCTTGTTGGTGAGTGAATGTGGCATTGGAAGCCTCGGCTTACAGCTACGCCCTGGAAAATGTTTAAAGCTGTCATGCAGCATACATACGATAGTACTGTGCAGACCTGTATCTGACACCGCACAGCCAGGAAAACACTACCTACTTGTGCATTATCTGGCACACTTGTACAGTCATCGCAGCCAAGGATGCACACGCATTCCATGTCTGGTCATACTCATCACCAACACCAATCACATGTCTCCTCTCCTGTCTGTACGCTCTGGAATCACCATGCATGTGCTGTATTGACAGAACACTTTGATATTTATTGCATGAGTATCACTGACTGGGGATGTGCAAACATACATCAGGAAGACATATGCATTCCTCCATCTTCACTTACTAATTTTCCACCCTTCACACTTCCACAAAACCCCATCACACTGGAGTCAAGGTACATGTGTTACACACACATACTGCATAGTACTAAGGACATGATTTGATCCTGACATTCATCACATCTCACAATGACAACATTTAATGGGTGTACTCACCAGTGGCGTGTGGGTCCCTGAAGGTGTCGATGTCCCCCTGTGTGATGAGTGGTCTTCCAGCTGTGAGACATAAAACAAATCGTGTGTTGGTAACCAAACAAATAATTCACACATGTGTCCTAGTCATCATCCAATTGATCACCTTCAATGTAAATGCTTTGTAACTGTACTTTTGCAGTTCATGTTGCATACATGATTGTGTTGAGTTTGCCTATTATTCCCACAAGACATGATAATGCAGAGTGAGGCCAAACAAGACAATCATGCTTGCACATTCACACATTTTGCACAGACGACTTGTGTGACACATTCCCAAGGCCCTGTTTGCCCATACATAATCATGTTCTCCATGCTCTTTTGACAATAGCATCAATGGAGATTGCACAAGGGTGTGTCAAAACTATTGATGGTGTATGTCACTCTTGAGAGCTCAAATCCTAAATATTTTAAGTTTCATATCTCATACAACGTTACTCTAGACAGAGGTACAAGGGCAGCGTACATAGTAGTCTGCTCCAATATGGAATGTTTCTGAATAGCTGATCCTATCTCAGCAAAACTCTGAGAAAAGCATTTTTCCTCATATTTTTTGATCTTTACATGTGTGCTGCCTTGTGCAGCACACATGGAATGATCAGAATGCATTGGATTGTTTATGTACTGTAAGGTCACACTTCATGTACATGAACAATCTTTTCCCGGCACGCAGACACACTTACATTATGGTGCAGGGGTGCCTGCGTTGGCACTATACTCCAACTTTTTTGCACCAGCGCTGGTGGAAACGCAAGCCTGCACCATATGCTTGTAAAAATGGTGCAGCATTGCATTTCTGCAGTGGAAAAGTTAGGCCTGAAGGCATGATATAGAACTCCTCACTCCGCAAAATACTTGTACATATACCCTATTGTGTTACAGACAGCATTTATTTTTTGAAAGTGTTCATTTAACTATTTTGAGGTTGTACTTACCACCTTGTTGGCCAATGAGGACTCCAAGGTGGTCCAACATGTCACCCTAATGGCCAACGCAATCCTGCCATCGATGCCTCCATTGGTGGACAGTCCTGTCCACACCGAAGACCCGCAGCATCTGGCTCATCACATTCTCCCACCTCACCTTCCTCACACGTACTGCGTATCCCTGCAGGATCCGGCCCCCACGTTCGATCATCAATGGCAGGTAGTGCTTCACTAGCCAGAGGAAGCCACCCAATGCCCCCTCCGACATCCTGCCCTCCCTACCCACACCCACCATCTCCCAGCACACACCTAAACCCACTCCTAGAAAATAAAAACCCCAATATATACCCCAACAACTAGTAATCATTTGAAATACCCCTTGGACAAACACCCATCAACAAATAGCACTAGACGCAAAAAACAAGTAAGGACAACTACACAAGACTTCACAGGGACACTAGGGACAGTTCACAGGACACAGCCACACTCTTAAAACCAAATTCAGCAGCACACAACACCAAAAGACCTCCAACACTCTCCACAATCACAAGAAGTGTGCTCAAGAGTGAAAGTGCACAGTACTCCTCCAGACAACAGGATGCATGCTGACATCACTTCCTGTGTGTTTGCGGCCCGTTTTTTGACTTTGCGATCATTTTCTGCATGCAAATTGGCTTTTGCAGTAATATTTCGTGTTTTCACATGTATTTAGCTATATTTTTCTATCGCGTTTATGAAAAAATTATCGAGTTAGCTTAATGCGGCAAAAATCTGGATGCTAACTGCAAGTTTTACCTCAGATGAACTGTATTTGCTGTAATTTCATCTCTTACTCCAAAACACACCCTAAAATTCATCTCTGACCCCAAAATACACCCTAAAATTCATCTCTGACCCCAAAACACATACCCACCCACAAACATAGAATTCAACATTAATAACCGCACATTGTTAAACTTTCACTTGTCAGATGTGTGTACTCATGCAGAGTATGAACATGCACACAAGGTTTTTGTGTTGTGATGCTTTATTGCAAGAACTATGCTTATGTGCATTTTGCACAGTCTGAACAAAGAAAGGGTTGTCATATTTTTACGTGGTCATGTGAAAAAATTGTGGATGATTCTGTTCCTTCGTGCTGTTCCTGCAGCCATAGCTGGGGGGTGTGCTGCATCAGCCTCTTCTTCTTGGTCATCCTCAGGATTGTCCTGGTCATCTGGAACTTTAATCCATGGTGCATTGGTGTGGACACACATGTTGTGCAGCACACAACATGCCACGATGATCTTCCAGACTATTTCAGGGCTGTACAGCAGTCTGCCACCCGAGATGTCGAGGCACCTGAACCGTGACTTGAGTACACCAAATGTTCTCTCCACAATGGACATGGTGCATCCAAGTGCAACATTGTAATGTCTCTGTGCCTGTGTGTTTGTGGCTCTGAGGTGTGTCATCAGCCATGGAGATAGTGCATATCCGTGATCACCTGTAACATGAAATGGAGAGATGTCTCCATTAGTATTTGTGCATGCTGTGTTTGCAGAGTTTCTATTTTTGTGTGTGTGATTTGTGCTACTTAGGTAATTTCGCTTTGCCATGTGTAGCTTCAGACAATTATCCAGCATCAACGCAACTTACATTGCCTCCCAGCTGCTCGTCAATCCCCCCTACCCTATGTTATGGCGGCGGCTGCACATTAGCACCGCTGGTGCAACAAAGGCACACAAAATGCAAGCACGTCTGCGTCTGTCCGCGACCCAAACACAATGGGTGCCATGGACCCTGGATCTCATTACGTCTACCTCTACGACTCATCCGCTATCATCGCACTCAACCCCAGAAGGAAGTACAACTGACAACAGGCCACAATGAACACCACCCGCAGCCAGTTATCCTGCCTCTACTGCCGCAAGACCTTCACCACCGCCACGGCCGCCAACACCGCCAACGCACTAAGATGCATCGTCATCACCATGCGCTCCCTGCACAGACACACCGTGGACATCTGGTACCTCCAGGACACACTGTCACCCAACATCGCCTTCTTTATGTACAGCTGGACCATCAACTCCTCTGCCCCTGACATCGCCCTCACAATCCCGGATGGAGACAAGATCTGGAGGGAGAACTGCCCCCAACACCCAGCAGGAGTCCTCACCATCATGCATGAAAAAGTCCCTCTGCCTCTCCACCTCCAGCAACACATTTGCCACCACGGAAGACATGCACTTCCAGGTCCAGTCCAGCCCCAACTCAACCCTCTGCGGCACACTTGCCTACAGACCCCCCGGACACATGGACTGCTTTGCCAACACCATCAACGACCTCTTTCCACCCCACGCCATCACCTCCATGGACTACATACTCATCGGAGACCTGGACTTCCACTTCAACAACACCAATGACACCAACTCCACTACCCTTCGGGTGAAGAGCTCGCCAACATGTGACTGACACAACTCTTACCCACACCTACCCACAAGGCAGGACACATCCTCGACCCCTTCTTTGCAGGAGGAAACAGCATACACTTCAGCCACACCACACAGCACCCATGGACCGACCATCACTGCATACACTTCCTTGGCAACAAAACTAAGCCGGCCACACACGCACCTCGCGCCACGCAAACAGCGCAGCAGCAAAGCCGCATCGTTCACCACCAAACTCAAAGATTCCAGACACACCTGCAGACCCCTGGAGAAAAACAGGAGAAACTGCAAGACACACGTTAACTTCTAGACATACAAGAACACCATGTCCAAATAGCACCAATGCATTGGTAGCACTGAAAGGAGCTTCATCCATAACATAATAGTTGCATACTCCACCACCTCCAAAGACCTCTTCAGCGTCATCCGTGAATTCACCAAGACCACCAGATAAGCCACTGACAACGCCATCCTGGACATGTCTCTATCTGGATTTCCAAGCAACCACAGCACCAAGACCACCCTACTCGCTGCCACAGACAACATCCACACCCTCTTCGACCAAGGCCACACCGCAGCCCTGATTCTACTTGAGCTGTCAATTGCATTCCACACCGTCTGCCACCGCACACTAGCGGGCTGACTACATGACGCAGGCATACAAGGAACCACCCTTGACTGTATCCGATCTTTCATCACCGGCAGAGGCCAAGGGACCAGACTGCCACCCTTCCTCTCAGAACCCACAAATATTCACATGTGGAGGGCCCCAGGGATCATTGCTCAGCCCAACACTCTTCAACATCCACATGGCCACCCTCGCCGCCATCGTCCAACAGCACAGCCTCAACATGGTATACTACGCCAAGGACACCCAGCTCATCCTCTCCCTCACCAAGGAGCTCACCACCACCAGACTCAACTTCCAGGAAGGAATGCAGGTAGTTGCAAACTGGATGAGCAACATCTGCATGAGACTCAACGCAGAGAGGACATAAGTTTTCATCCTTGGAAACACCCCAGCAGCATGTAATAGCACCTGGTGGCACACCACCCTCGGCAGTCCCACAACCCACACGGCCCACGCCAGAGACCTGGGCATCGTACTCAAAACCTCCCTCTCCATGTACCAACAGGTCACCACCATCACATCCAGCTACTTCAACACCCTCTGCATCCTCTGTAAGAGCTTCAAATAGATCCCCCCAAATCCAAGAATACAGTCACCAACGCACTAATTTACATCCGACTGGTATACCGATGTGCCCTCTGCGCCAGCATGGGACAGTCTCTGCTCCGCAAGCTCTTGACTATGCAGTACACCGCCACCACACTTGTCCTGTGTTCACACTTTTCTCATAGGTCCTGACCCACCATCACACCTACTTGGTTCCCACCTCTCCCAGCATTTGCAGCTGTGTGACGGAGGCGCAGATCTTTTGATGGAAGTTTGTCTACAAGGCTACCCCCAGTGACCACAGTCCCTTGGGTTCTTGTGTATGGTGGGTGGACATATTTCAAGGCATGTTGTTTGACATTTGCTATATTTGCATTCTCACATTTGTGTGCAACATGATTGTGGACTTGATGTGTGTGGTATGTTCAGTTTGTTCTTTCCAACGGAAGATGTAGGAGTCATGCACACTCCCTGGAAACTTGGCTATGACATTGGTGAACAAGCCACGGTGGTCCACGATTGCCTGCACGTTCATGGAGTGTGTGTGCTACCTGTTCTGGTAAATGTGTGCAGTGTCCGCAGGAGGGACAAGTAGGACATGGGTGCAGTCAATTGCCCCCAACACATGGGGAAATCCAGCAATGGCATAGAAGCCTTGTTTGGTGTCAAGCTGTTCTTGAGCAGTGTTGGGTAAGTGTAGGTGCTGTGGCGTCAGACTGATGATGGCATCCAAGACATTTGGGAGGAACCTTGAGAAGGATGACTGGGAGACTCCCCCAACTCTGGCAGTGGTTGGTTGGAAGGTACCTGAGGCCAACATGTGCAGCACTGCTAGTAGCTTCGTCTGCGGAGGGATATTATTGCAACGCTGTGTTGGTGCCTGCAGCCTGGGGGCTATCTGGGTCAATATGTGGAGGATGGAGGACCTTTTCAGCCTGTAGTGGGCAATCACACCCTCTGGCGTTAGGTCTATCAGGGTGATGCTTTGACCATAGACCAGCTGTCTTCTTTGGCGCTGCCTCCGTTGGGGTCCTGGGGGAAGTGGCGGTGGCGGTGGTTGTTGTGGTCTTCTTTGTGCTCCAAGCTGCATGGGTAGTACCTCCATGGCATCTGTAGGTTGTCAAATGTGGGTCTGGGCTACTCCCCCTTATATCCTGTTTTGTTATCTCAATTTTTAAGACCACCTTTTCTCTGGTCCTAGAAACCAGTCGCTAACGGACCTTAGCAGCTGTTTTTTTGACGTTTCGCCGGCCCCGGCGATTATTGTACATATCGCGAAGTGGGGTTAGCGGTGGTTTTTACACGGGAACGCCTACCTTGCATCTCATTTTTGTTAGCTATCGCTAACAGAAGTGGCAAATGGAAAAACGGTCAATATCGCCAGGATGCTGTCGCTAACCGTGGTTAGCAGCAACTTGTACATACGGTGATTAAAAAAAGCCGCTGTAACGTCAAAAAATGTACGCTACGGCGGCGTTAACTCCTTGTACATATGCCCCTAAGTCTAACCAATCTTATCGACCAAGGTAGGAGGAAAGGTTGGATCGAGCAATGCTGAAATTAACGGAGATTTTTATCTGCACATTACCCTAGACACTCAGAAGTTAGCATTTATCGCAAACGAACGTTTTGCAAAGTTAATCCATATTAACATCACCGCTTTAATCAACAAAGCGCACAAGCTTGGGGCATTCAATAAGGAACATGATGTCCATATACGAAAGACTTTTCAAATCTAAACTTCTGTGCTTCTGTAAAGAAAAAATTAAAATAAAATCTTCGGTCGGACATATGATTCCACTAGTGCTAACCTCACCTCGAAGCCTCTGAATTAATTTTGTAATGGAGACATTCAGCAAACTCCGTCTTGATTGGGTTTTGATTTGCTATTAGCTTCTACCACAAATTTGATCCTTTTCGAGTTGCATCACTAAAAATATGCAGCTTAACTGTTGAGACTGTATTTTGAGTAGAGTTAATAAATGAAATTCTGGTGCGCTTTATATGCAACATTAATTAGAGATGATTGAGTCTCTTCTGACCCAGTTTAAATTCGTTCTCAGGGATATCAAAGAGTGAATTAAGAGTTCAGTCTGTGACCTAAATGACACGACCCAAATTAAATCTAAACTTAAAGTTAGTTTAAGATTGCTTTAGTTATTCTTATTTTTATTGCAAATGTCTCTAAATATACTGCAAGTTACTCTTTTTATTTCATCATGATTGGGCTGATCAGCCTTTGGTGAACATCATCAAAAACAAACAACGCACGTTCACGAATAAACCATCCCGTTACAAACAATGGAAAGTTACATGGTATCGGAATTTAGAGGAAGCAATACATGTAATAAAGGAACGAAAAAATAAGGGCCATTTAAAAGACACAAGCAAAAAAAAAAAGAAAATGGCAAAAATACAAGGCTAAGAAAAATAGGTAAACAAAAGCAACAAATGTTTCTAGGGCAGGTGCAGAGGTCAAAATAATGCAAGGATTGCCGTACTTGAAATCTAGTCCCAGATTTACAAAGAGGTAACAACGCAGGTCACCAGGCAAAGTTGCTGCAGTGCGTTGCGTGAACCGGAGAGAGCAGAACAGTGCCACAGTTCTACTCTCTCCCGGCGCTGACCCACATTCAGCGGCCATGCGTCAACGCACGCACCCGTGCGCCATTGTCTGCATTGTGGTCAGCATAGCTTTTGTGCAGGAAGCAGTCCCTTCCTGCACAAAAAACTATGCTTTAAGGCAATTTCATCAATGTATGTGTGCTGCAGAAAGTAGTAAAAGAGGAAAAACAAGGAGAAAATATTTCTCCTCCTTACATAAGCCTCAGGGAGGTGCAGTGAAAGAAATGGGTTATTGGTTGAGGAAGGTGGACGCTCCAATCAGGCAAGAACCACAATCCTTGTCAGTGTAAGCCGCAAAAGTCACTAAATCAACCTTTGCTTAAGCCTGTGTTGCTTGGCACATAAGTAGTCAAGCTTAACTTAGAGGTGATATGCAAAGTATTGATGAAGCAGACAAATAGTAACTAAGTGAAAACACAACTCTAGAAAAATAGAGTGAATTTTAATAAATCTATAATAGAATGAGAAAAATCCAATCAGTAGAACAGAGGTATTCACTTTTAAAGGTTTAAGTGAAAATTGCACCAAAAAGTAGAAAGCGCCACTTGCGGTTTTCTGGTCGCGCTCGACCAGAGGAATGTCACAAGTTCAGGTTGACCGCAACAGAGCACAGGTCGAATACAGGGACCAGGATAGTCCCACTGAAAAGTTACCTTCTAAGTTCTGACACAAAGAATTCCATTTGCATTGGAGGTGGTCGCGAAGCAGAGGCTAGGTGCCACAGATGGTTATCGTTGTAACACGAAGAGCAGGTTGGGAGTCAGAGATGGTCATCGCTGTATCACAAAAGCCATTGGAGCATCACCGACAGTATTTGCAGAAGCTTTGTGTTGGCGGTGATAGAGGGCTGTCATTGCTGTACCTCAAAGTGTAGATCTTGCGTTGGCAGTCATCACTGACTGCTGTGGTCGGCACAAAGAGCAGGGTTCACAGGAGCTTCACATTGGTGGTCATCGCAGGTGGCAGAGTTCCGGCACAAACATATCGCAATGCACAAACATTAGGGATTTCACCTTTTCTTTGGGAGAAGTAACCTCTGATCCCAGCAAAGGGTCCAGAGCAAGGGGAGGCAACTCTTGGGGATCAGGGACTCACTCCAGCAGAGGCAAAGTAGGGACCAGGCAGGTCCAGGTGCAGGTCCAGGCAGATTGAGTTGCAGCAGGTCAGCTGCGCAGTTGCAGGGAGGTCTCTGAAGCTTGTTGTAACCCAGTAGCTCATACAGGAGCACAACTAAATGACCCTTGGAGCCACTCTGATTAGCCTGGGATGAGGTCAAGTAGGTCCAATTTCCCTTCTCAGACTGCAAGGCAGTACTTCAAGCAGCAGAGTAGTCCTCTAGCAGTAGGGCAGTTTTCCATAGGTCCTGGAGTGTTATGATATATGGCTCTGTAGGTAAAATATTTATACCTAGTACCAGCTTTTGTGTGTGGGAGTGCCCTGTCCTACCCCCACATCTGTTTCAGGAAAGTTCTTTCCTTTCCCCTGTCAAGGCTCCAAACTGTCTGGAGGTGACAAAAGGCAGGGCAAGCCTGGTGTCAGGTTTCTGCGCAGGTGCAGACGACAAATCCAATGGAATTGTAAGTGGGTCTGGGTAGACCCTGGTCACTGGCAGAAGGCACAAATGCTTAGGAAAAGAAAATGCCAACTTTCTAAATGTCACAAAACACATCACAAGTGCCAATACTGATATCACTCCACACCTTCCATCAAATCCGTGATCAAACAACTCAATTATAATAATCACCATTTCATTTCTCATTTTCATTAAAAAAAGACAATTATTTTGGTATGACATTCTTATATTTAGAAAAACACAGACGTTTGAATATTTTTTAATGCACAGAGCAAACTTAATCCATGCACATACAAAATAGTTTTAAGGGGGGATGTAAATGTTTCTATGAACACCAATAACACAATATGTACAAAAGAGAGGATTTACAAAATATATACAGAAACAAACACGTACAAAAAATCAAAACACTAATAAATACAAATGTTTCATATATCAAGGTTTTGCTTTTTGAACTTGCCCTAGGAGCTTCCATTGTTTTACAGTATTCTGTAGCTCCATATTAAAAGGGCTCAATCCAAACAGTGTCCATACATAATGACCCGAGGGAGAAATCTAATACAATTGAAGATTATGTTGGTTCTGACCTCCAGTAATGCCAAGTTCAAAATGCACTTGTTTGGTAGATGAAAACAGTTGATGTGTTTCAAACCCTTCTTTTTATTTGTAGGGTTCTCCTCAGGACTCAGAACACTAGAGCGCAGAAAAATAACAGATAACACTCATATTAACAAACTCTGCACCCCTTCTTTCTGTGAAAATCACACACGTCCACCACACACCCACACATCGTGTTACCTCTTTTGTCCACTGTATCTGGTTTTCAATTCAACCTTAATCAAAGTTCTCTTTAATCCCAATGGTCAAACAAAGTTCAACTTGAAACAGTATAAATACCATCAGTTAAAAAATACATTTTGGGTCTACAGAACTCCAACATTAACCTCTCATCTTTACTGCAAAAAGCCACTCACTTCCAATGTAGGAATCCTTGCTCCTTTCCAAATTTCCACAAAAACGGGTGGAAAAGCCATCAAGCCTGTTCTTTAAGGGACACCTGTAACACAATTTTGAAAAAAACGATATCATCCTTCTGAATGGGCATTCCCTGCACATCTTTCATGAAAAACACCGCCCCTTTAAATAAAATCGAATCTCTCTGCCTCACTAAGCGTGTTAGTATCGGGATATTTCCAAGTTGCAAATCATAAACCTTGCACGCCTTCGTTAGGTCGAGCATTAGAGACCTCTTGTATATACTTTAGTATATACTTATATGTGTATGTACTTTGTGGGCTCTGGAGATCAGCCCTAGGACCCGTCTGCTTCCACTTAAGGACTTTTTTTCTCTTCCACTGCCTCTATTTAACTGTCTTGATAGAAAGCGACCAGTAGAGGTCATTAAAATACCAGAATTGTTTTCTGCTTGTTCAACTGCCTCTATTTAACTGTGTTGATAGAAAACGACCAGTAGAGGTCAGCAAAATACCAGAATTGCTTTCTGCTCAGGAACATTCTTTTTTTATTTTTCTGGCAACTGCCTCTATTTAACTTTCTTGATAGAAAACGACCAGCAGAGGTCAGTAAAATACCAGAATCACTTTAGCATTCTCTAGATTCCAGTCCATAGAAATTGACTTCCACGAGCACCCGTAGACAATAATATTTTTTTCAAATCTTGTATTTTCAATGATATGACCACCGAAAGCCCTGATTTTATATTAAAAACAGAGCTTTGGACTATACCATTTCCCGCTGAAAGGCAATATTCCTCTCCATGTGTTCCCATACCTGGTGTGTCACGCAGTTCTGTGCTCACTTTCCCTCCATGTTAAAGAACAGTAGATGTTTCAGCACCCAGGCTAATGTGCTGCATAGCTAAATACATATAAGGTCCCAAAGGCGAGACCGATTGCATTGCAAATGCTTGTTTTTGTTTTATACTTAATCCGACCTGGCTTTGAATATATCCTTTGTCAAACCATTGGCGAAAAAGCAAACACCAGCGTTTATAAGAACGCAATTCGAGGCCAGTGAGCTCTTTGCATGGAAAAGTAAAAGCTGATCTGTCTATTAGTCATTTTAATGTTGGTATTGCCCGAACGTCTATCCTGGACCTATGTGGCTGAATAAATACGTATCAAATACCTTGAAAGAGGTTCGGTGTGTCCTTCGAGCTTTTCCTCTTCGTCACTTGTTCGATTACTTCCTGATCTGCTGACCCGGTATCAATGATTTTGATGAATGGTGTCCCGGAAGTGATCCTTTTTTTCCTATCCAGTAAACAGAATTTGGTGTACGATCGTGTGGTTTAGTGTTCCTATGTTAATACAAACACTTGTACTCAATACTACTTCCAATGAGAATGTGCCACCTTGGATTCAATATGCCGATACCTGGGTTGCAGGATGTAAAAGAAAATGTCAATCAAGATGGTACTTCACATGGCATTCTGGGAAACACAGTTCCTTAAAGTGCGTGTGGATGCCAGACCAAAAAATACTCTGGGCCACCGTGTTTTTTTCTTCAAACAAGTCGCAGGTCTGCCTTTCATTCATGGTATTTCTGTGTGTGGCATTATGGGAGTCGTAGCATGCTGGGCGTTTTTTTCATGAGGATGCTTCCATATTGAAGCCATGAAACTTGGAAATTGCATCTCATGAGGATACATGTAAAAAAATTAACCAAAAGACACAAAGGTTGTCTGGTGTAAAATCCTTTTAAGATTTCCAACGAATTATAAATTCTGAAGTGTTGTCATTTCATTGAGACCATCAGTTGCTGTGTTAAATTTAACAATTAGATGTGCCTCCCTTTGGGTCAATTGTCTTTCTAGTTCTCCACCATGGTGGTCTGGGCCAACTGATGACGGCACCGTCCAACGTAGATCTATTTCTGAATGTTTTTCAGCAATCCAATGGTTTACTAATGGGGCGGAAAGTACTTATTCAGAGTCCTTGATTTGTGCTGAGTAATTCGTTGGCGTACTTCTTGGTTCGTTTTGCCAATGTATATCTTGCTGCTAGGACAAATCACCCCATATACAACGTTTTTAGTTTCACAATTTGAGAACACATTATGTTACCAAATGATGACTTTATGTTTAAAAACACAACCTTCATTCGTCTGATTGCAACAGATACATGTACCACATTTATGGTGTCCATGAATCGGTGGAAGGTTTAAAAAATGTTGCAGAGTATTTTTCACCGACTTCATTGGAATGGATGCTCGAACAACTTGATTGCCTATGCTTTGTTACTTTTTAGTGCAAATAAAGGTTTTGTAAATTATTGGTCCAAGTGTGGAATCAGATGCCAATTTTGATTAATGATCCTTTTCAAGTGGCTAGTTTTGGTTTAGAATTTTGATATGAGTCCCTTGTGCGGTGTCCACCATGCTCTTTTCATAGAATGCTTAAGCAATTTTTTTGGGGTATCCTCGTTCCTTCAATTTTTCTATCAGATTGATTGCATGAAAAAAATAGTCTGTTTTACTAGAACAATTTCGTCGTATCCTTAAAAATTGCCCAAATAGTAAATTATCCCTGAGGCTATTGGGATGGTGGCTTGGATAATGTTAAGCTTTGTTCCTATCTGTTGGCTTTGAATGTAACGTGGTCCGAAGCAGTCCATCTCCTGCAAGGATTCTACATCTAAAAATGTAATCTTTGAGGAATCTTGGTGTAAGCTGAACTTAATGTCAGTTGTTCTTTCATTCAGCCAGCAATGGAATTGGTGAAGTGTCTCTTCTTGTCCTGGCCATACAAAAAATATATTGTCAATGTATCGTACCCATTTTAAGATTTGGTGTTGAAAAGGTTTGCTCTTAAAAATGAACTTCTCTTCAAATTTAGGCATATAAAGCACCAACTTTTAAATAGTTCTTTTTGAGTGCAAACATGGCCAAGTCCATAATGAACTCTGTAGGATCTTGGTGTGGCCTAGGTCTAGTGACCAGAAAAAATTGTATTTCTGCAAGACCCTCTTCTTGTGGTATCTGCGTATATAATGAGACAACGTCAAAAGTGACAAGCCTTTGACTTGTTTCACAAAACTCAAATGCCTCGATTTTGTTAATAAAATCCATGGTATCTCTTAAGTAGGAAGGAACATCCTCCAAAAATGGTTTTAAGAAGACATCTACATATTTCGCTATTGTTTCTAGTACAGAATGCATCCAGAAACTATTGGACGTCCAGGAGGTGATATTTCACTCTTGTGCACTTTAGGAAGCATATATAGTAACGGTACCCGTGGGTTTGTCTTTTGGTCCAAAAGAACCTAGATCAAAGCCATGCTTCAGTATTTCTGCCAGTTCATCTTGGATATCTTGCGTTTGGTCACCTTGAATTTTCCTGTAAAATTCATCATTGCATATTTGCCTTTCAGCTTCTTTTTTTTAATCTTCTGTGGCCCAGATGACAATGGTGCCACGCTTGTCTGCTGGCTTAATGATGATTGAAGAATCATTTTTTAGAGTAGTTAATGCTTCTCTTTGTGCTTTTGAGATATTGGGCCCGATTCACAGAACTAACTTAAGACAAAATCCTAAACTTACTACCATTTTGATATTCACAGAAGGCACTTACTCATTTTGGTATTCACAGAAGGCACTTACTTACTCATTTTGAGTAACTTACTCATTTTGTGTAACTTACTCATTTTGGTATTCACAGAAGGCACTTACTCATCAATGAGTAGGTGCCTTCTGTGAATACCAAAATGAGTAAGTTACACAAAATGAGTAAGTTACTCAAAATGAGTCAGTTACTCATTTTGGTATTCACAGAAGGCACTTACTCATCGATGAGTAAGTGCCTTCTGTGAATATCAAAATGAGTAAGTTACACAAAATGAGTAAGTTACACAAAATGAGTAAGTTACTCAAAATGAGTAAGTAAGTGCCTTCTGTGAATACCAAAATGAGTAAGTGCCTTCTGTGAATACCAAAATGGTAGTAAGTTTAGGATTTTGTCTTAAGTTAGTTCTGTGAATCGGGCCCATTGTGCTTGACAAAATCATTTTTCTTTTCCATGTCCTGGATGGCTGATAACAATGTATGGTCAGAGGTTAATACTTCCTTGGGTATTTTGTTCAGTGGTGGGCAGAAAGATGATTTGTTTCTGAGTCCTGTGATCTCGTTATTAGGTGTGAAATCATTATGTAAAAATAATTTTCTGGCAAAATTCCAATACCTCTGTGTTCATTTTCACAAAATCAGTCTGTTTTTCGGGTACAAAGGAAAGACCTTTCTCCAAAATGCTTGCTTCCGCTTTAGAAAATGGTCTATTTGACAAATTGAAGATGGGAGAATCACTGATTTTTGTAAAGTTGCTTTCAAGTTGTCATTTCTTATGGCTGGTTTATGTATCTGCTTCTTCCTCGAGCTCGTTGTTGACCTCTCCCTAAAAAAGAGGAAGGTATTTGTTTCCTACTCTGTTGATTATAGTTTGAGCTACCTTCACCTGAGTCTGATTCACCAGTTGAAGAGGATGAGGTGTCCAAGAAAGAAAGAAATTTTCGCCTTAACCCCACCTGATATTCCGGTAAGAAGCTTTTAGAATCAGTTTGGGAACAGAAATCAGTCTGTAAATAGGGGTACACTGTTTCTAAATTGAAATTCCTTTTGTCTTTCTCAAATTTGGAACTTTTTTTTGGTTTATGGTTAAGTCTTTGAAATCAGCTATTTCTTTTTCAATCTTAGTTAAAGACTAATCATCTGTTAGTGATTGATTATCTTTGATCTGTTCTAAACTAGAAATCTCTACTACTTGCTGTATGGATAATCACTGTGCCAATTCAATGGTCAACAACATCAAATCTCTGCTACATTTTGTACAGATAGAACTGTAGCCCTGTTTTGGGTCCTCTGTCAAGATCACTGGAATATTACATATCTGTAATCCCCAAGGTATAGTGCCTGCTTTCAGATGTTCTAATAAGAAATGTCTGTGCAGTTCAGTCCGAATCTGTTTCTTTTTCCATCTGGTTAGTTTCTCGGATTCGTTTTGTTGTTTTGAAGTAGAACTTAAAGATATCGAAGAAAAAAGTGATGGTGCAGTTCACAATCTTTGGATATGGTCCTCTGTATATGAAAAAGTGTCTTGTTCAGTCATGTTTAAGATTCACACCAACAACGCAGGGACAAGCGCAAAGTTGCTCTACATTTGGCAGAATTCCCTAATGCTTGGGAATTCATTGTTCCAAAAAACCACCTCCGAATGAGAACCCACTACCAACTGTATAAACTTACAGGGTTAGGCTCTTAATCAGTAAGGCTAGGCCCTATTTTAAACTCACAAAACATCACAAGTGCCAATACTGATATCACTCCACACCTTCATTCAAATCCGTGATCATACAACTCATTTATATTGATCACCATTTATTTACTCATTAAATGATCATTTGCTTTTAGCTGTAGCCTAAATTATTTATTTCCTTTTCTTGGTTCATGGGGGCTAAAAGGTAAACACTGAGGGCACGTTGAATTTCATGAGGCTCTATGTCAGTGATTTCTTAAGGAGCATTGGTAGTTGAGCCTTTCATGGGTTTGTGGTTGGCTGTGAGGCATATGTTGGTGTCAGGCACAATGTTTGTGCCAGGCAATTTCTTGCTCCTGCTTACCAGTAATGAATTGCTTGTGCTCTACCTTTTAAACATAATACAATTGGCATACCTAATTGACACATGTAATTTACTTCTAAATGCCTAGTATGTGGTACAACATGTGCCCATGGCATGTAAATTAAATGCTGCTTGTGGACTGCAGCATTCATTGTGCCACCCACTAAAGTAGCACAGTAAAACATGTCTGCAGGTCTGCCATTGCAGCCTGGTTGGGCGGTTGAAAACGCCCATTTTTACCTGGCAAATACACCATTTGCCATGCCTTAGCCTTTGTTTTTTATACTTATAAGTCACCCCAAGGTAGGCCCTAAATGTCAATAGGTCAGAGTGAATAATATATATAAAGTATGACGAGTATAACTGTTCAATGTCCTGTAAGTGAAAAGCCTTACAATGTCGCTTTTCACTGTAGATAGGCTGGCCTTACCTTAGGAAAACACTTGACTATATTACAGTAATTTATAATGCTTAACTTAAGTTTAGGAGCAGCTCGAATCATGTTTCAGGGCATATTTTAAGAGTAATTTAAAATCTAACTTAATGGTCAAGTCATATTTTATATTACTATTTTACATTTTTAGAAAGCTATTCTTTCTCTGCCTAAGTCAAATGTGACTTTCTGCCAGTTTCTGGTGTCACTTGACTGTTAATAGCTCTCCTGTGGTGTTATGTGCATTTCTCCCAGACATTGTACAAAAAGCTTGGGTGTGGAGAGGTATTATTATTTCCTGAGCAGGATGGCCTCAGGGGTTATGCCCAGTCCCTTCCTGTGCTTCAAGACCTCCATGTGTCTTACAAGTCAGCTTGGCTCACAACTAAGTAGGAGGCAGACCTTCCCCAGAACTGGTGTGGGGTGACCACAAGAGAAAGTTTGCCAATTATCATAATCACGCCACTGGGTGGGCACATGGAGCTCTGCCATGTTGGATTTATGTGGAGAAATGACAGGGTGGGATAGCTTACAGTGAACACTCACAGGAAGTGCTGCAAAAGTGAGTAGGGTTACTCCTGGCAGCTTTTACTGCATTGCTAGGGAATGGCCAGGAGTTTTCCCAACCCACAGATGTACCCTAGGATTAAAAGTGGTACCCTCAGTACCCCTCTCAGAACACTGCTGGAACTGTGAAGAATCAGAAGAAGGGCTGGCCTGTTGTCTAAAGAACCTGAAGAAAGACTGAACCTGCTTGCTTAAACCGAGGACCCACAAAGTTCCTGTTTGAACTTCAAGGACATATCAAGCTTCCCTTTCCTTCCACTGCCCCGCTGACCAGTTCTAACTGGACTTGCCCTGGATCCTGATGCTGGCCTCTGCTGGAGTGAGCCTTGAATGACAAGTGCAGTCCACAACTTCCTCGACCATTGGCTTGGGTCACAGTGCACTCCTCCTAAGGTTTCCTGAAACATGGGACTAAGAATCCTTTGCTCCCAGAACCGATGGGGGACTGGGACTGTCAGAACCCCTTTTCAGAGGGCCACGAGGCACGCAGGGGCTACTGGGCCCAAACGTGGTTGTTGAGGCCTTTTACTCCTGATGTCCCAGTGTACGAACTACTATGGATCCTGCTCAATTGGGCAAAGTACCACTTCTGCACTTGACTCTGAGTGGTAGCTGTGGTTGTGCAGTCACGTCTCCCTTGTGGGGGATGTGGATACATGTCAGTGAAATCATAAATCAAAGTGTAAACAGTATGAACAATAAATTAATGTCCAGCCAAATACTGACTTTTATTGGAAAAAGTAGTATTTTATTTTTAACTCTACACATGCAAAGAGATGGAACATTCAAATGATACACCAAAATCTCATTGAGGTTGGGGCTCTAGTAGTTGTCAGGCAAATCCCTGTCCCACCCTACTTCATGTAACTTGCTCAGGGTTATTCCCCATTCACTGGTGGCTGCATCAGGGAATGCAAACCATTAGACTGTACTCAAGACCTCTCCCTTCTGACATTTTAGGAACTTTGTCAAAGAGCCTATGATGCAGGAGCACCATTTGCAGTGAGTTCCGCTGGGAGTCCAACTGTCTTAGTTCTCGTCTTACGTGCTCTCGCAGGATAGAAGAGTTCAGCAATGCAGTGGGTGCCTTCAAACATGCATCTATGACTACCGCTCAGCTTGGAGATGTTGAGCCGCTCTCTGCCCTCGCAGCAGCACCCGGAGGTGAAGACTCTCTCTCTGGAGCAGGACTGCCGGAGGTCTCTCAGATGTGGGAGCAGCTCCCTGCTCACAAAGAAGCTGTAAACTGACTTGGTTCAATGGGGTGGGGAATCCCTTCTTCAGCTCCAAACTGGAGCCAGCAAAGATGCAACGTCATCAATGGCGTCCCCAGCAGCCTTCCATGGTGAGTCAGGGGCAGTTCTCTTGCAGCACGGGTCCAAGCCTCAAGTCGTAGCTTCTGTCTCTCCTTTCAGCGGCAGTGCTAATCATTTGGCAGTGTTGGTACCTGCAGCCCCTCCTGGGATATGGGGTTGCCACGGTACAAGGTGATATGGGCACAGGCTCTTCCAGCCTCAGCTTCTAGCTCCATCAATGCTCTTTAGAGGCAGCTGTGAAAAACCTCTTTTAGAGCCAGAGATACTCTGGTACTAACCCAGAGGTCTGCCTGCTTAGCAAGCTTCCTAGGGTCAATAAGCTTGCAGCCAAACAGGTGTTGATGTAGCTCCGGAAAACAGTGACTGAACATGTGCTCTCTCGCGATCAAATTGTACAGCCTATCATAGCTGTTTACGTCACTATCCTTCACCTAAACATCTAGCGCTTTACACAAGTAACCCAAAAAATCCACCAAGGTCTGGTGAGTCAGTGTCTGACTGTCCATGAACCTCAGCCTGCACTTTTATGGGGAGAATTCATATTTCTAGTCAATGGTCTTGTTCCAGGAGCGATACCTCATCCAGTCCCCTTCACTAAGACAAGTAGGGGCCCCTGCAAACAAAAGGAGATGAGGGACGGAGTGGTAAAACTTTTCAGACACTCGCCCACAGTCACTATTAGATCTGGGTTGAATCCATCATCGTTCTTTAGCTCACTTAGCCAACCCAGTTCAGACCCAGCCATATGCAAATCAGTCTTGACCTTGTTCCTCATGGGAAGAGTCCAGCCCGAACTGCCAAGCCAGGTCTTCCCTAGACCAGAAACAAGCATCCTGGGACTGGTTTCGGGGTAACACCCCTCATCAGCCAGGCTAGCTTTAATCCAGTGGCAAAGGGAGCAAGGGACCCATGTCTGGACATACCCTGCCAACTGGCAAACAAAGCAAACACAAGGAGATGAGGGACGGAGCGCTGAAACTTTTCATACACTCACCCCAGTCACTCTTAGATCTGGGTTGAATCCATCATTGTTCTTTAGCTCACTTCAACACCCCAGTTCAGACACAGCCATATGGAAATCATTCTTGACCCTGTTCTTCATGGAAACAGTCCAGCCCGAACTGCCAAGCCAGGTCTTCCCTGGACCGGAAACAAGCATCCTGGGACTGGTTTTGGGGTAACGCCCCTCATCAGCCAGGCTAGCTTGAATCCAGTGGCAAAGTGAGCAAGGGACCCACGTCTGGGCAAACCCTGACAACTTAGGGCGAACAAAGCAAACACAAGGAGATGAGGGATGCAGCACAGTAACTTTTCAGACACTCACCTCCACTGAGTATAAGATCTGGGTTGAATCCATCATTGTTCTTTAGCTCACTTCACCACCCCGGGTCAGACCCAGCCATATGCAAATAATTCTTGACCCTGTTCTTTATGGAAACAGTCCAGCCCGAATTGCCAAGCCAGGTCTTCCCTGGACTGGAAAAAAGCATCCTAGGACTGGTTTCGGGGTAACACCCCTCATCAGCCAGGCTAGCATGAATCCAGTAGCAAAGTGAGCAAGAGACCCATGTCTGGGCACACCATACCAACTTAGGGCGAACAAAGCAAACACAAGGAGATGAGGGACGGAGTGCTGAAACTTTTCAGACACTCACCCCCATTCACTATTAGATCTGGGTTGATTCCATCATTGTTCTTTAGCTCACTTCGCCACCCCAGTTCAGACCCCACCATATGCAAATACATTTTGACCCTGTTCCTCATGAGAACAGTCCAGCCTGAACTGCCAAGCCAGGTCTTTCCTGGACCATAAAGAAGCATCCTAGGACCGGTTGTGGGGTAACACCCCTCATCATCCAGGCTAGCTTGATTCCAGTGGCAAAGTGAGCAAGGGACCCATATCTTGACATACCCTGCCAACTTAGGGCAAACAAAGCAAACACATGGAGATGAGAGACAGACCGCTGAAACTTTTGGAACACTCACCCCAGTCACTATTTGATCTGGATTGAATCCATCATCATTCTTTAGCTCACTTCACCACCCCAGTTCAGTCCCAGTCATAGGCAAATCAGGTTTGACCCTGTTGTTCCTGGGAAAAGTCCAGCCTGAACTGCCAAGCCAGGTCTTCACTGGACTGGAAACAAGCATCCTGGGACTGGTTTCGGAGTAACACCCCTCATCAGTCAGGCTAGCTTGAATCCAGTGGCAAAGTGAGCAAGGGACCCAGGTCTGGGCAATCACTGACTACTTAGGGTGAACAAAGCAAACACAAGGAAATGAAGGACGCAGCACAGAAACTTTTCAGACACTCACCCCCATTCACTATTATATCTGGATTGATTCCACCATTGTTCTTTAGCTCATTTCACCACCCCAGTTCAGACCCCGCCATATGGAAATCAGTCTTGACCCTGTTCCTCATTGGATCAGTCCAGCCTGAACTGCCAAGCCAGCTCTTCCATGGACCGGAAACAAGCATCCTGGGACCGATTCGAGGTAACACCTTTCATCAACCAGGCTAGCTTGATTCCAGTGGCAAAGTGAGCAAGAAACCCACATCTGGGCATACCCTGCCTACATAGGGCAAACAAAGCAAGCACAGGAGATGAGAGACAGACCTCTGAAACTTTTCAGACACTCACCCCAGTCACTATTAGATCTGTGTTGAATCCATCATCGTTCTTTAGCTCACTTCCCTACCCCAGTTCAGACCCAGCCATATGCAAATCAGTCTTGACCCTGTTCTTCATGGGAACAGTCCAGCCTGAATTGCCAAGCCAGGTCTTCCCTGGACCCAGCAACAAACATCCTGGGACCAGTTTCGGGGTAACACCCCTCATCAGCCAGGCTAGCTCGAATGCAGTGGCAAAGTGAGCAAGGGACCCACATCTGGACATACCCTGCCAACTAAGGGCAAACAAATCAAACACAAGGAGATGAGGGATGGAGAGCTGAAACTTTTCAGACATTCACTCCAGTCACTATTAGATCTGGATTGAATCCATAAGTGTTCTTTAGCTCACTGCACCACCCCAGTTCAGACCCAGCCATATGCAAATCATTCTTGACCCTGTTCTTCATGGGAAAAGCCCAGCCTGAACTGTTAAGCCAGGTCTTCCCTGGACCGGAAGCAAGCATCCTGGGACCGGTTTTGGGGTAACACCCCTCATCAACCATGCAAACTTGAATCCATTGGCAAAGTGAGCAGGGGACCCACGTCTGGGCATACCCTGCCAACTTAGGGCAAACAATGCAAACACAAGGAGATGAGGGACGGAGAGCTGAAAGTTTTCAGACACAAAAGCCCAGTCACTATTAGATCTGGGTTGAAACCATCATCGTTCTATAGCTCATTTGCCGACCCAGTTCAGACCCACCCATATGCAAATCAGTCATGACACTGTTCCTCATGGGAAGAGTCCAGCCCGAACTGCCATGCCAGGTCATCCCTGGACCGGAAAAAAGGATCCTGGGACTGGTTTTGGGGTAACACAACTCATCAGCCAGGCTAGCTTGAATCCAGTGGCAAAGTGAGCAAGGAACCCTTGTCTGGGCATACCCTGCCAACTAATGGCAAACAAAGAAAACACAAGGAGATGAGGGACGGAGAGCTGAAACTTTTCAGACACTCACCCCAGTCACTATTAGACCTGGGTTGAATCCATAATTGTTCTTTAGCTCACTTCACCACCCCAGTTCAGACCAGGCCATTTGCAAATCGGTTTTGACCCTGTTTTTTATAGCAACAGTCCAGCCCGAACTGCCAAGTCAGGGTCTTCCCTGGACCTGAAAAAAGCGTCCTAGGACCTGTTTCGGGGTAAGATCCCATCCCTCATCAGCCAGGCTAGCTTGAATCCAGTGGCAAACTGAGCAAGAGACCCATGTCTGGACACACCCTGCCAACTTATGGGCGAACAAAGCAACCACAAGGAGATGAGGGCGGAGTGCTGAAACTTTCAGACACTCACCCCTATTCACTATTAGATCTGGGTTTATTCCATAATTGTTCTTTAGCTCAATTCGCCACCCCAGTTCAGACTCTGCCATATGCAAATCAATCTTCACCCTGTTCCTCATGGGAACAGTCCAGCCTGAACTGCCAAGCCAGGTCTTCCCTGGACCGGAAACAAGCATCCTAGGACCGGTTTCACGGTAACACCCCTCATCATCCAGGCTAGCTTGATTCCAGTGGCAAAGTGAACAAGGGACCCACATCTGGGCATACCCTGCCAACTTAGGGCAAACAAAGCAAACACAAGGAGATGAGGGACGGACGGCTGAAACATTTCAGACATTCACCCCAGTCAGTATTAGATCCTGGTTGAATCCATCATTGTTCTTTAGCTCACTTCACCACCCCAGTTCAGACCCAGCCATATGCAAATCATTCTTGACCCTGTTCTTCATGGGAAAAGTCCAGCCTGAACTGCCAAGCCAGGTCTTCACTGGACCGGAAACAAGCATCCTGGGACTGGGTTCGGGGTAACACCCCTCATCAGCCAGGCTAGCTTGAATCCAGTGGCAAAGTGAGCAAGGGACTCAGGTCTGGGCAAACGCTGACAACTTTGGGTGAACAAAGCAAACACAAGGAGATGAGGGACGCAGCACGGAAACTTTTCAGACACTCACCCCCAGTCACAGATCTGGGTTGAATCCATCATCGTTCTTTAGCTCACTCCGCCACCCCAGTTCAGACACAGCTATATGCAAATCAGTCTTGACCCTGTGACTCATGGGAACAGTCCAGCCTGAACTGCCAAGCTAGGTTTTCCCTGGACCGGAAACAAGCATCCTGGGACCGGTTTTGGGGTAACACCCCTCATCAACCATCCTAGCTTGAATCCATTGGCAAAGTGAGCAGGGGACCTACGTCTGGGCATATCCTGCCAACTTAAGGCAAACAAAGCAACACAAGGAGATGAGGGACGGAGCACTGAAACTTTTCAGACACGCAACCCCAGTCACTGTTAGATTTGGGTTGAATCCATCATCGTTCTATAACTCATTTTGCCGACCCAGTTCAGACCCACCCATATGCAAATCAGTCTTGACCCTGTTCCTCATGGGAAAAGTCCAGCCCAAACTGCCATGCCAGGTCATCCCTAGACCGGAAAAAAGGATCCTGGGACTGGTTTTGGGGTAACACCCCTCATCAGCCTGGCTAGCTTGAATCCAGTGGGAAAGTGAGCAAGGGACCCACGTCTGGGCATACCCTGCCAACTAAGGGCAAACAAAGCAAACACAAGGAGATGAGGGACGGAGCGCTGAAACTTTTCATACACTCACTCCAGTCACTATTAGACCTGGGTTGAACCCATCATTGTTCTTTAGCTCACTTCACCACCCCAGTTCAGACCAGGCCATTTGCAAATCGGTTTTGACCCTGTTTTTTATAGCAACAGTCCAGCCCGAACTGCCAAGTCAGGGTCTTCCCTGGACCTGAAAAAAGCGTCCTAGGACCTGTTTCGGGGTAAGATCCCATCCCTCATCAGCCAGGCTAGCTTGAATCCAGTGGCAAACTGAGCAAGAGACCCATGTCTGGACACACCCTGCCAACTTATGGGCGAACAAAGCAACCACAAGGAGATGAGGGGCGGAGTGCTGAAACTTTCAGACACTCACCCCTATTCACTATTAGATCTGGGTTTATTCCATAATTGTTCTTTAGCTCAATTCGCCACCCCAGTTCAGACTCTGCCATATGCAAATCAATCTTCACCCTGTTCCTCATGGGAACAGTCCAGCCTGAACTGCCAAGCCAGGTCTTCCCTGGACCGGAAACAAGCATCCTAGGACCGGTTTCACGGTAACACCCCTCATCATCCAGGCTAGCTTGATTCCAGTGGCAAAGTGAACAAGGGACCCACATCTGGGCATACCCTGCCAACTTAGGGCAAACAAAGCAAACACAAGGAGATGAGGGACGGACGGCTGAAACATTTCAGACATTCACCCCAGTCAGTATTAGATCCTGGTTGAATCCATCATTGTTCTTTAGCTCACTTCACCACCCCAGTTCAGACCCAGCCATATGCAAATCATTCTTGACCCTGTTCTTCATGGGAAAAGTCCAGCCTGAACTGCCAAGCCAGGTCTTCACTGGACCGGAAACAAGCATCCTGGGACTGGGTTCGGGGTAACACCCCTCATCAGCCAGGCTAGCTTGAATCCAGTGGCAAAGTGAGCAAGGGACTCAGGTCTGGGCAAACGCTGACAACTTTGGGTGAACAAAGCAAACACAAGGAGATGAGGGACGCAGCACGGAAACTTTTCAGACACTCACCCCCAGTCACAGATCTGGGTTGAATCCATCATCGTTCTTTAGCTCACTCCGCCACCCCAGTTCAGACACAGCTATATGCAAATCAGTCTTGACCCTGTGACTCATGGGAACAGTCCAGCCTGAACTGCCAAGCTAGGTTTTCCCTGGACCGGAAACAAGCATCCTGGGACCGGTTTTGGGGTAACACCCCTCATCAACCATCCTAGCTTGAATCCATTGGCAAAGTGAGCAGGGGACCTACGTCTGGGCATATCCTGCCAACTTAAGGCAAACAAAGCAACACAAGGAGATGAGGGACGGAGCACTGAAACTTTTCAGACACGCAACCCCAGTCACTGTTAGATTTGGGTTGAATCCATCATCGTTCTATAACTCATTTTGCCGACCCAGTTCAGACCCACCCATATGCAAATCAGTCTTGACCCTGTTCCTCATGGGAAAAGTCCAGCCCAAACTGCCATGCCAGGTCATCCCTAGACCGGAAAAAAGGATCCTGGGACTGGTTTTGGGGTAACACCCCTCATCAGCCTGGCTAGCTTGAATCCAGTGGGAAAGTGAGCAAGGGACCCACGTCTGGGCATACCCTGCCAACTAAGGGCAAACAAAGCAAACACAAGGAGATGAGGGACGGAGCGCTGAAACTTTTCATACACTCACTCCAGTCACTATTAGACCTGGGTTGAACCCATCATTGTTCTTTAGCTCACTTCACCACCCCAGTTCAGACCCCGCCATATGCACATCAGTTTTGACCCTGTTTTTTATAGGAACAGTCCAGCCCGAACTGTCAAGTCAGGTCTTCCCTGGACCGCAAACAAGCATCCTGGGACCAGTTTCGGGGTAGCACCCTTCATCAGCCAGGCCAATCCAGTGGCAAAGTGAGCAAGGGACCCACGTCTGGGCATACCCTGCCAACTTAGAGCAAACAAAGCAAACACAAGGAGATGAGGGACAGAGTGCTGAAACTTATCAGATGAGGCTCCCTCCCATCACTAGGTATTTGCCTATGAAGGTCAGCTCCCCAATCCTCCTCAGGGATGCTGTGCATCTCTAAAACTACTTCATATGTCTCAAACTACCCTTTCTACATCATCACCCACCTCAAAGTAAGACACCAATTCCTTGGGTTTATGGACCCTTCCTTCAACACTGTTCAATCTATTTTCACTGCCACCACTCCTGCAGGCAACACCTTCACATTTAGGTCCTTAAGACTCAGTTCATGAGCCAGTGTTAGAAATGGCGTTTCTGGTTGGCTAAGGTATACACCCAGGCCAGGCAGAACACACCACTCTATTCAGGGTAAGCTAAATACACAAATGAGAGAACCTGTCCTCACCCTCTGGTAGCTTGGCAGAGAGCAGACAGGCCTATCAAAAGATGCAATGTGTAAAGTATTTGTGTAACACACATGCACAGTAACACACTTTATACAACACAAAAATATTCCACACAGGTTTGTAAAAATCTAGCTTAGTATATAATCAACAGAACAAGACCAAAATGATAAAAGTCTGATGAATAATTTTCAAGTTATAAGCATTTAAAGTATACAGGTAAATACAGTGCTTTGGCAACTCTCACTAGTTCAAAATATGGAAGGCTCCGAGTCCCTACAGACTTTTTCGTGGCCAAAACAGTATTTAAAGCAGGTGCCTAAATGAAGGCGCTCCACAGGTCCCTCGGGACCAGTGTGGTTTATGGATCTCCTCTGACTGCGAGCATGAGGATCGGCCTTCAAGGACCTCGCGGCTCCAATGGCTCACACACAGTACTTGGGGGGGAAGGCGTTGATCTCAAGGGGAACACAGTCCTCCGTGTCATTGAGCCCAAGATTGGTATTTAGATGTGGCAACCTGGTCCCAGAGGAGCGAGGCTCAGCAGTGTCAGGAAAACCCATAGGGGGAGGGGATTAGATGCGATGTTGCCAGAAAATCATGTATTTGCCAAGGCAATGTGTCGTTAGGACTCATAGCGAATAAGCGTAGAAGTGCGGCGTCTTGTCAGGAAGCAGGGTGTGTCAGATCTGTCAGGTAGTCAATTGGAATACCACTAACCTGAATCTTTACCCAGCGGGGGCAATGTGTGAAGCTAAGTCTCTGATTTACCCTTCGTGATACCTCTCAAGAGCATTCAGCAAGGCTATCCTGAAAAGGCACCACTCAGGGGAAAAGGAAAATGGGAGAAAACAAGAAAAAGCTGCTGAAGTGAGCAAGAAAAGGCTTCATCCGCAGCGTCCTTTCTGTCTTGATATAGCGCTCTCTGGAACGTCACCCACTTATGTGTCTTCCCTGTAGCAGGATAGAAAAGAGAAACAACATTCACAAGGCAATAAGCATGTAGCATTGTAGTATCATGTCATTCTTCAAAGCTAAACATTCACATAAGTTGAACCAGGAAATGAGAAAGGTCATTCATACTTGCTAGACGACTTGCAGTCTGTCATGACCTTGGCAGTGAGCTCCTGAAGAGAACAGGCAATGTGACAGGAATCTTTACTTTGCCACACCTGGCACTCTGTAGCAATACACCAAAAATAATCCAAGGGAAAGTTAAAAAGATAAGGCTCAAGACGTAGCCCTCTCCATAGCACAAGCAATGAAGCCCAACCTTCAACAACACCTCCTAAATCCTATCAGCTGTAGGAAATGTTAACGGGTGGAGAGGTACCTGCTTCTTGCGTAAATATCATAGTCAAGGAAAAAAAGGGCTCTTGTGCACTCATGCGGTCAAATGAAATGTAATGCGGGTCCAGCCGCTTCTGCACACACACGTTGCCAAAAAAAGAAAATAATGAAACGGCTCCTGCCGCTTCCGCGTACTCACACAGTGAAGAAAAAATGAATAATCGGCTCCTGCCGCTTTTCCGCACACACGCGGTAAATGAGGAACAAATAAACTGCTCCTGCCGCCTACGCGTATTAACACGTTGTTGAGAAGATGAGAAATGGCTCTGGCCGCTTCTCCGCACACACGCGGTGAAGGAACAGCAAACGGCTCCTGCCGCTTCCTCACACACACGCTGTGCTACTTGAAATGCAAACAGCTCCTGCTGCTTGCTAGAAATGAAGGTTCCCAGCTGAGGAAAGCGGTTGAGAACTCCACAGAAAAACCGCTAATGACTCTCTCTGCAGGGGAGCCCAGTCAGGGGTAGAAGTCCGGATATGTTGGCAAAAAGTTTAAAAGGAAATAGCACAGAAACACACTCAAAGCCAACCCTGGAACGAGTGTCTCTGGACGGGTCTGAGAGGCAAGCAGCCTTCCTGCTCCTGGAGGCATAAACAACACGGAGGGAATTCCAAAATTGTCAAGCACCTCCCTCTTCCTGGGCAGGGCTTATATAGCCTGATTTCAGGTGTGTCGAATTCCAGTCCGTGTACAATGTTCCCAGGGTTTCTGGGAGCTGTAGTGCTCATCTTTGTACAACATTCTCCCACCAGTCTCACAGTTGTAGATAAGAGGGAGGTTTAATGGAGGATGTCCTATGTTTGCACACACTACCATGACAGGGTGCAAAGGAAAACACTCAATCTAGATCCTGGCAGTCAGGTGGGGTCACACTGGAAGTGCTTCCTTTGGCGCAGTGGCATCTGTGATAAAACCGAGGTGCACAGTTGCTCTCACGTGAAGTACTAATTCTCTTTACAAGGGACACTGCCAATCAGGCACGCTCTGATCATTTGCTGAAGTTAAGACTTCCATATTCACAAATGGCAGAGTCCCAAGGCAAGCAAGTGAAATCTTTGATGGCCCTGAGATTTTATGAACAGGTGTGTTCTCTCCCCCGGAGTTTCCGGCTATTGCTTCCTTCCTGCGTTTGGCCTCAAATGCATGCAGGGCCAGATTGAGGTCCAGACTGTAGGAACCTTTCTTCGCAGGCAGCCCCCTCTCCTTATAAAGCCTCCTCAGCTCCCTCATACTGCAAGATGACAGGCAGCTGAGATCCATTTCTATTCTGTCAAGTTTTCATTAATGCAACAACAGAGTCCCAAGTCGATGAAGATGAAGCAGGAGTAAATTTAGAAAAATTACCAATTGAGCGAAAAAGGAGAAACACGTAATGGTCTTTTTCCTAAATTTGCTTCTGCTTAATCTTCATCGACATGGGAATCTGGTTTGTTGTCGGAAGCTGGCCCTACATGCATTTGAGTTCAAATGCATTTAGGAAGCAACAACACGAAACTCTGGGGATGGAGGACCCCTTGGAATTCTACAGAATGATTCCCCACCAGAGGTCCATGAGGGCAGTGTCCATGAGAAGGAAGAGGAGAAGATAAATGTCTGGGAAAAGTCTCTAAAAGAGAGAGGGGAGCCCACAGAGAGGGTGTCCCCTCCTGGATCCTATGCTGGGAGCAGTGTCTTCTCCCAAACCCGGTCCCCTGAGGAGCTCATGGACAAACAGGCTTAGATGGACCTGAGGCTGCAGCAGGCCCACCTGGCTGCAGAAGAGAAAAGATCTGAGGCTGACAAATCCCTAGCTGAGGAGAGGATGGTGGAGGCTGAAAGGGCCTTAGCCAGAGCTAAACTTGCCATGGAGCCAACTAGGGCTGCGAGAGCCATGGAACAGAGAAAGGCCTTGTGGGCTCATGAACTGAGTCTCAAGGAGCTGGAAATCAGAGCCCTACAGATAGGGCTCAGTAACAATACTGGTAATAAGCGGTGAGGATGGGGCTTGTGTTTGTGCAATACCATATAGTAATTCACTGTTCACTACTCTATACTCACACCATTTCGAGCCTTTTTCAGATCTCCGGATTTGACACCTATTGATTTTTCCAAAGTCCTTTTCCCCAAGTCCTATTTTTCTCTGCAACGTCTGTGGTCCTACCTGGCAAGATCGAACTCGAGCTGGCCAACCTGGAAGCATCCACAGTGGCTCAGCTCAAGGGATTCTGCCAGGAGAAAGGGGGTTCAATGCGGAAGGAGTGTGGAGTAAAATTCAGGTTCTCCACCCCTTAGTATCCATAAATTAATGACCTTGTTGAGAGGTCTAATTTTGCTCAGATAAATACTCCCTATTTTTCTAAACCAGTGTGGAGTCTTTTTGTGGTGTATTCATTATGTTACTGTCTGGGTGTGTTGCACAAATACTTTACACATTACCTTTGTAGATAAGCCTGACTACTCTTTGCCAAGCTACCAGAGGGTGAGCACAGGTTATCCTATTCTGTATCTAGCTTATCCTGACTTGAGAAGTGGTTCTTGCCTGGCCTAGGTGCATACCTCGATATAGAAAAACAATGGTCCTAGACCTTGGTTTGAGAATGTATAAATCTAAATTCCATTAATCATTTAACAATTCTGAGCGTGTAAACTTATCAGCTCTGGGTAATCAAAAGCCAATCAACATTAGTAATGTGCAACAACCGAAGTGATTTCAAAGCAACAGTATTTTATTACTTCATAATTAGAACAGCAGTAGATGTCTTGCTGTATTCAAGGGATGAATTAAGGAAAAAAGGTTGCTCCAAGGGAACGTGCAAAAGGTGTGCTCAGGTGAAGTAATAAAATACTGTTGTTTTGAAATCTCTTCGGTTGTTGCACATTACTAATGTTGATTGGTTTTTTATTACCCAGAGCTGATAAGTTTACACACTCATAATTGTTAAATGATTAATGGAATTTAGATTTATACATTCTCAATCCAAGGTCTAGGACCATTGTTTTTCTATAACGATTTACCGCCCAGGTCCAAGACTTGAATTGGGTTCACCCCATTTTCATAATGGCTACCTTGTGCAGGTGCTACCTGCGAGGGTTTATCTGTTAAATGTTTGAAATATCTGTTAAATGTTTGAAGTGTATTGTGTCTAATTGTATTTCTTTTTGTTTATGTGATAATTGTGAATTTATTGATCCATTTGCATGTTCCTATTATGTCTGATAAAGAAACACTATCGTATAGCGAAGATTATATTGATCGACTACTGCAAGCCCAGGGCGGCGGTAACTTTCTAGGTTTAACTACTCCTAGCATCGACCTCACTCTAAATGAGAAAATATCCAAATTAGAAAGATTAGAGAAGAAACTGATCAGGACCAGGTTACATGGACACGTGCTGGCTCAATACTTACAATCTAATGTAATTCCAGTAGGGCTGCAAGTAAGAAATGAGCCAGCCATCTTTGTAGAAAAACCTAAATTCAAGGAGAACTTCAGCTACGTCTCCAATAACTGTTCCAGGCACTGGATGGTGCTTGGGATCGAGACCACCCTAGAGGAAGTACAACGCCTCATTAAGGAAATAGCAGACCTTAAGAAAGAGATTACAGATGACAAAGCATTAGTTAACGCCAAAGAGGCATTAGAAAGACTTGAGAGGACCATTCGCGAATTTGATTTATACACACAAACAACTAAACTTGACAAATTGGAAAAAGAGAAGAAATTTTACGATAAGAAGGCCACTTATCTGTACCTACAGGAAGGGTACCACGTGAGGGAATCACAAGGATCCTTTTCCAGTCGAGGTAGAGGTGGGTTCAGGAGGTACACCACCTTCTCAGGCTCGTCAGCAGCAAGTGGGTCAGATAGTGAAACAGAACGGCCAGGCCCAAGCACTGCTGCACCCAGCCTTGCCCAGTCCTACTCAGATGTTATGTTATGTTATTTTGAATTTATAGGGCGCACAGCTACCCAAGGGTTTTCCGGCGCCAACCTGAGAGGACCAAAGAGAAAACAAAAAGAAGAAGAAACTATTGATTGAATAGCCAAGTTTTCAGTGACTTACGAAAATGGACAAAAGTGGTCTCTTTCCTTAATAACAGAGGAAGGGAGTTCCACAGGGTGGGACCCAGGCAAGAAAAGGATCTGCCACCCATACGTGACAATCTATACCTAGGAACCGTGTATTTCATTTGAGTGGATGAGCGGAGAGAACGTGACGGGACATATTGGTGGACAATAGAGTTTAAAGTATTCAGGGACCTTGCCAGTTTTAATCTTAAACATATAGATTAGAGTTTTAAATTTGATGCAGCTTTCAACCTTAAGCCAGTGAAGTTCACGTAAAGAAGTTGACACAGAGTCATTTTTGGAATGTGGCAGAGTAGGCGGGCTGCAGCATTTTGTACAACCTGCAGCTTATGTGTCACATCCTTATTGGCTCCCAAAAAGAGGATGTTGCCATAGTCCAAGCGTGAGATGACAAGAGCTTGGACTACAGTTCTTTGAGTAGAAACTGGCATCATCCACAAAATCTATCTGAGCCATCTAAGGATGCAAAAGCAGGTTGCGGGCACCTTTACCGCCTGATGTTTCATAGAAAGCTGATCATCCATAATAAAACCCAGATTACGGGCTTGGTGGGTGGGCAGGGGAAGGGCGCCCAATTCAGATGGCCAGTGTTGGGGACCCCAAAGCTCTTTATTTTTCCCCAATATCAGCACCTCAGTCTTCTCCCCGTTAAGTTTTAGTGAATTGGCTTGCATCCACCATGCAATTTTACGTAACCCTATTTGAAGGGATGATGGTTTGGACGCTCCGTCACTAAAAAGGGAGAAAATTAATTGGGTGTCGTCAGCATAAGAAAAAATCGACAACCCTGCCTCAGCGGCGATGTCCGCCAGAGGTTTCACATAAATATTAAAAAGTAGAGGGCTAAGAATGGAGCCCTGTGGTACCCCATAGGGGGATGTGTGGGTTTTAGAGGTAGCGGCTGAGGAGAAGACCTGATACGTACGATTCTCCAAGAAATCCGACAGCCATTGCAAGGCAGACCCAATCACGCCAATAGATCGTAAGGCTTGCAATAGCACAGAGTGAGATACCGTGTCAAAAGCGGCACTCAAATCTAATAGTATGAGTGCCACAGTGTCACCTGCATCTAAACGACTGCGCAACATCTCAGTGACTCCCAAAAGCGTGGTTTCTGTTGAGAAGCCTTTTCGAAAGCCTGATTGAGAGCGATGTAAAAGCCCTTGAGACTCAACGTAATGAGTTAATTGCAAATTCACCTGTTTTCCTAACATTTTTGAGAAAATTGGGAGCAAAGAAATGGGGCGGAAGTTAGACAGCTGTGTCGGATCAGCATTTGCTTTCTTTAAAAGCGGAACAATCATAGCATGTTTCCACTCAGGTGGAATCATGGCTTCCTGCAAAGATGCATTCAATAGCTCCATAATCAACCTCATAGCAGGTAGCTCAATTTTCTGTAACACAGCAGCAGGAAGCAGATCTAGAGGAGAACCAGATTTTAGGCTCCCTAGAATCTGACTGAAAGAAGTGATATCTAGCGGAAGCCAATGCTCTAATTTACTCAAACAGGTCTCCTGCTGAGCCTCCAACTGAAAATCAGTATCAGATAAAAGGGGGCAGTTAAAATTGGCTGTGTGGTATTAGCATTTGTAGTATTTAATGCTGAGTACATTTTCTCTACTTTATTTTAAAAAAACAATGCAAGGTCCTCACATTGCGATTCTGTGAGAATCAGAGGGGGAGCTTGGTTAGCTGCGCCGGAAAGTTCCTTCACCAATTTGAATAAAGTTTTGGGACAGTTTTGAGCATTAGTGATGGTGGAACTCACGTAATCCGCCCGGGCAGTCTTGCAAAGAGAATGATATTCTCTAATTGCTTGTTTATATGCATTTTTAGACTCAGACGCATAGTCCTTTCTCCAGCGCCTTTCCAGCGCTTTACATTTACTTTTTTCTATTTTTAGACTTTGTGAGAACCAAGGGGCAGGAGGACGGTGATTTTTCACCTTCTGAATAGAAGGGGGGAGGCAAGTATCCACAGAGTTAGAGATCCAGTTATTGATCGTCTCCAGGTCTATTTTTAGGGGCATTTTTAGTTAAAAGGCTATTAAAAAGTTTCGTATCTAATTTCCCCCAGTTTCTAGAATTGAGCTTATTGCCTGAGATGGGAACCAATACATTGTTCAAATCTAGCGTGACACTAAAGCCAACCAAAAAATGATCTGACCAAAGGACAGGAAGAGCAGGAGAACAGCATACTTTAAGAAGGGTCGAAAAAATAGGATCCAGTAGATGGCCTGCTACATGGGTGGGGCCATTATTTTGAAGCAGAATGTTCATGGCTGCCAAATTGGAAATTAAGGCGGTACTAACAGAGCAAGTAGGATCATCGAAATGAAGATTCAAGTCCCCCACAATCGTAAAGTTAGCTGCTCCAAGCAGATGAGGAGTGATCAAGTCAGGAAAGGAAATGGCCCAAGGGCCAGCTGGCCCGGGGGGACAGTAGAGTAACATTCCTGAGAGGGTGAATTGGGGGGGTCAGGGCTAGTTGGAAAAGCATAGCCTCACATCCCTTGAAGGTTAGTTTAACAAATGTACATGTGTACCGGTTGCTAAAAATAATTGCAAGACCACCACCCATTCTGTCTTCACGGTCTCTTCTTACAATGGAGTAGCCAGCTGGCAATGCAGCCGCCACATCAGGGCCAGAACTCTCGTGAAGCCAGGTCTCAGTTAGGAAGAAGGCGTCCGGGCGCGCAGTGGTCAAAAGATCAAATATGTCAGCTCTGTGTTTAGGAAACGAACGACAATTTATGTTAAAAAACATAAAAACAGAGTTAGTGATTTTGGGGCTTCTAAAATCCTGTGCTTTCTTGTAGTGCAGGAAGTTATCAGGAGCATTTTGAGTTCTATGGGACTGAGGATCAAGTATAAAGCCACACTTATCACAATTGTGCAGTGTAGTCTCAGTACTGGCAGGGTGCAATTGCACGCAATCAACATGTTGGCAACTCCGGAGCTCCACAAGTTGTTTAAGGGAGTAAGTAATCCGACTTTCCTGAGTTTGAGCAGGGATTATGGCCCTTGGCCCCGGTAGGGCACGGACGGGGGCAGACGGGCTTGCCTTAGGCGCGCCTTTGGCGCGCCCGCTGCACGTTCGATCCGTGGCCATTAAATAGGGGTTATGGCCGGACGGCGTGCAGCGACTGGAGCGCTAACCGCAAGCAGCGCGTGGACAAACAAAAATGGCCGTCAGGGACCAAGCGAGTCCCGTTAAAGCTTGAAGGAGTATAACACACTCCGAATTACAATGTCAAAAAGTAGCAGCAGTGCTCAGTTTTAAAAAGCCCCCAAACAGTAGATTAAAATATTCCCACAGAACAGTATTAAAAGTAAAACAATTATCAGGAGAAACCTCAGAGGCACTGCGCGTCCGATCCCAGCCCGTTAAATAGGGGTTATGGCCGGACGGCGTGCAGCGACTGGAGCGCTAACCGCAAGCAGCGCGTGGACAAACAAAAATGGCCATCAATCAATCAATCAATCACAGAATTTGTAGAGCGCACTACTTACCCGCGAGGGTCTCAAGGCGCTGGGGAGAGGGAAGGGGGGGGATGCTGCTACTGGTCGAACAGCCAGGTCTTGAGTAGCCTCCTGAAGGTCAGCAGGTCTTGGGTCTGTCGTAGGCTTAGTGGAAGGGTGTTCCAGGTCTTGGCGGCGAGGTGTAAGAAGGATCTGCCGCCGGTGGTTGTTCTTCGATTGCGAGGGACGGTGGCGAGGGAGAGGTCGGCGGAGCGGAGCTGGCGGTTGGGGACGTAGAAGAAGAGTCGTCTGTTGAGGTAGGCTGGGCCAGTTTTGTGGAGTGCCTTGTGTGCGTGGATGAGGAGTTTGAAGGTGATCCTCCTGTCGACGGGGAGCCAGTGCAGGTTCCTCAAGTGGGGGGTGATGTGGCTGTGGCGTGGTACGTTGAGGATCAGTCGTGCGGAGGCGTTTTGTATGCGTTGCAGTCGCTTGATGAGCTTGGCCGGGCCTCCCGCGTAGAGGGCGTTCCCATAGTCCAGTCTGCTACTGACGAGGGCCTGGGTGACTGTTCTTCTTGTGTCTGTCGGGATCCACCTGTAGATCTTGCGAAGCATGCGGAGGGTGTTGAAGCAGGAGGAGGAGACTGCGTTGACTTGCTTGGCCATGGAGAGCGTTGAGTCGAGGATGACTCCCAGGTTGCGTGCGTGGTCGGTGGGTGTCGGGGCTGCTCCCAGCGTCGTTGGCCACCAGGAGTCGTCCCAGGCTGAGGGTTGGAGCCGAGGATGAGGACCTCCGTTTTGTCCGTGTTCAGCTTTAGTCAGCTGATCTTCATCCAATCGGCGACGGCCTTCATTCCTTCATGGAGATTGGCTTTGGTGGCGAGGGGTCCTTGGTGAGGGAGAGGATCAGTTGAGTGTCGTCGGCGTAGGAGATAATGTTGAGGTCGTGTTGTCTGGCGATGCGTGCGAGCGGGGCCATGTAGATGTTGAACAGTGTTGGGCTGAGGGACGATCCCTGGGGTACGCCGCAGATGATCTCGGAGGCTTCGGATCGGAAAGGTGGGAGGCGGACTCTCTGGGTTCTGCCGTCGAGGAAGGAGGTGGTCCATTCCAGGGCCTTGTCTCGGATCCCTGCGTCGTGGAGGTGTGCGCATAGAGTGCGGTGGCAGACAGTGTCGAAGGCGGCGGAGAGGTCCAGCAGGATGAGGGCTGCGGTCTCACCATTGTCCAGCAGGATCCTGATGTCGTCGGTGGCGGCGATGAGGGCAGTCTCAGTGCTGTGGTTGCTGCGGAACCCTGATTGGGATGGGTCCAGGATGCTGTTTTCTTCGAGGTATCGGGTTAGCTGTTTGTTGACGATCTTCTCGATGACCTTGGCTGGGAACGGAAGCAGAGAGATGGGCCAGAAGTTCTTGAGGTCTCTCGGGTCCGCCTTGGGTTTTTTGAGTAGGGCGTTGATCTCTGCGTGTTTCCAGCTCTCTGGGAAGGTCGCGGTCTCGAAGGAGAGATTGATGATGTTGCACAGGTGGGGTGCGATGGAGCTGCTGGCTTTGTTGAAGATGTGGTGCGGGAAAGGGTCTGACGGGGAGCCGGAGTGTATTGTGCTCATGGTCTTGATGGTGTCCTCGATGTTCACGCTGGCCCAGGCTGGCAGGGGGTCGTGGTCGATGGTGTGTGGCGGGTCTGGTGCATCGATCTTAGTTGGGGCTGTGTGGGTGTTGAAGCTGTCGTGGATGTCGGCGATCTTGCGGTGAAAGAAGGTGGCGAGGGAATCGCACAGGGGTTGCGATGGCGGGATGTCGTTGGTGTTGGAGCTGGGATTGGAGAGTTCCTTCACGATGTTGAAAAGCTCCTTGCTGTTGTGTGCGTTGTTGTCGAGGCGGTCTTTGAAGGAGATTCTCTTGGCGGACCTGATGAGGTGGTGGTGGTTACGGATGGCGTCTTTGTGGGCTGTGTGGCTGTCCGGTGTCTTATCACTGTGCCATTTCTTCTCTAGTTTCCGGCAGGTACGCTTGGAGGCTAGGAGTTCCTAGGTGAACCAGCTGGCTCTTTTGGTGGTGTCGCTGTAGGTGAGCTTTTTCAGCAGGGCGAGGGTGTTGGCACAGTCGTCCATCCATCGTCTGAGGTTGCAGGCAGCGTCGTCGGTGTTGGATGGGTCGGAGGGAGGGCTGAGAGCGAGGGTTGCACGGAGTTGGTCTTCGGTGACTTTGCTCCAGCAGCGGCGTGGGATCTGTTGGGTGCAGTGGTGTGTGGTGGGTTTCTGGAAGGTGAAATGGATGCAGCGGTGGTCGGTCCAGAGGAGTTCCGTGGTGTGGCTGAAGGAGACATGGGAGCTTGAGGAGAAGATGGGGTCAAGCGTGTGGCCGGCGGAGTGGGACGGTGTTGTGACGAGCTGGCTCAGGCCGAGGTTGGCGAGGCTGTCGATCAGGGTGGTGGAGTTGCTGTCGTTGTTGTTCTCCAGGTGAAAGTTCAGGTCTCCGAGGAGGATGTAGTCGGTAGAGGTCAGGGCGTGCGTGCTGATGAAGTCGGCGATGGAGTCGCTGAACTGGGGTCGGGGCCCAGGGGGTCTGTAGACAAGGGTGCCTCTAAGGGTGGTGTTGGGGTCCGTGTGGATCTGGAAGTGCATGTGTTCGGTGGTGCTGAGAGTGTCGTCGGTGCTGGTCGAGACCCTGATGGTGTTCTTGTGGACGATGGCGATTCCTCCTCCTACTGCGTTGATGCGGTCTCTGCGGGTGATCTTATAGCTGTCTGGGATGGCTATGGCGATGTCGGGGGCGGAGGAGTCGTTCATCCAGGTCTCTGTCAGGAAGGCGACGTCTGGTGATGATGTGTCGAGCAGGTCCCAGAGCTCGATGGCGTGTTTGCGTGCGGAGCGGGTGTTCAGTAGGATGCACCGGAGGTGGTTGAGGTCCTTCTTGGCGGGCGCCTCGGTGGCTCTGAGGCTGGTGTAGCTGCAGTTCCGGCAGGTGAAGGGACCATGGGTGCGTTTCGGGGCGGCCTTGAAGCAGTTGTGCATCCGTCCGGGGTTGAGAGCGTGGAGTGTGGTGGCATCGTATCGGCGTCGGTCCTCGAGGCTGGAGCGGGGGGCGCGCGGTCCAGGGGTTCTGGCGCTGGGCGCGGTCCAGTCACGGACGGGCACAGACGGGCTTGCCTTAGGCGCGCCTTCGGCGCGCCAGCGGCGCGGCCGCACAGCGGCCGCCATATATGGGGAGGTGGGAGGGAGGAGCAGCTGGGAGGCAGGGGCAGCGAATGGGCAGTCAGGGGGGCGGGGCCGCAGGGGACGCAGCGGCGGGAATGGAGAGAGGAGGCGAGGGGCACAGAAGGCAAAATGGACAGAGAAAACACAAAGAAATACGGGCACAGTACAATGGGGCAGCGGGGGCACAGAAGGCAAAATGGACAGAGAAAACACAAAGAAATACGGGCACAGTACAATGGGGCAGCGGGGGCACAGAAGGCAAAATGGACAGAAAAAACAAAGAAATACGGGCACAGTACAATGGGGCAGCGGGGGCACAGAAGGCAAAATGGACAGAGAAAACACAAAGAAATACGGGCACAGTACGATGGGGCAGCGGGGGCACAGAAGGCAAAATGGACAGAAAAAACAAAGAAATACGGGCACCGAGGCCACAAGCGGAGGGGCGAGCTTACCAGCAGCAGCAGCGGGCGGACAGCACAGGCGGAGCTGTGTGGTGGGGGAGCCCCCTACCTGGCAAGGTCAAGGGTCGCTCTCCTCACCGCGCCGGGACCAAGCGAGTCCCGTTAAAGCTTGAAGGAGTATAACACACTCCGAATTACAATGTCAAAAAGTAGCAGCAGTGCTCAGTTTTAAAAAGCCCCCAAACAGTAGATTAAAATATTCCCACAGAACAGTATTTAAAAGTAAAACAATTATCAGGAGAAACCTCAGAGGCACTGCGCGTCCGATCCCAGCCCGTTAAATAGGGGTTATGGCCAGACGGCGTGCAGCGACTGGAGCAGTAACCGCAAGCAGCGCGTGGACAAACAAAAATGGCCGTCAGGGACCAAGCGAGTCCCGTTAAAGCTTGAAGGAGTATAACACACTCCGAATTACAATGTCAAAAAGTAGCAGCAGTGCTCAGTTTTAAAAAGCCCCCAAACAGTAGATTAAAATATTCCCACAGAACAGTATTTAAAAGTAAAACAATTATCAGGAAAAACCTCAGCAACCTTTTTTATCAGAGGGAACATGGTGGGAGCATCGAGGGAGAGGATGTCCCTGGGGCAGACCCAGGGCAATGAGGGAACCCATCTGGAACAGAGGCAGGGGGAGGGCCAAGAAACAGGCACACTTCCAACAGGAGACACACGGGGAGATACAGACCCGCCGACAACATTACAGATGGTAGTACACACACCTGAGAATACTGTGGTGAATTTATCCAACTATACCCTGAAATCTGATCAACAAATGATTCTTGAAAAAGGCCTATCTTTTGTGCCAACCTCTATGCCCAATATTTTTAATCTAAAAGTGGAACTCTACCAGTTCTTTCATAAGATAAGACTCAAGCATTACTTTCATAAAGTCCCCCACGAACCTAGATTTTCAGGTAGTGGATTTAGACCTCCCTCCAAATTCAAACCACCTACGCATTCCATGCCACATAAAATCTTGGCTTATGAACAAGTAGTCATGCGGGATATCGACAAAACTCTATCCCAAAGACACTACATAAAGTACAACACCACTAAATCGGAACGCTCAGCTCTAGAGTCACTCAAAAGCAACACTGACATAGTCATAAAGCCCGCCGACAAAGGCGGGGCTATAGTCATACAGAATACTGAGGATTATAAAAAGGAAATCTTGTCCCAATTAGAAATACAAGGCAACTATATGAGACTGAGATCAGATCCGACGAAAGAGATCAGTGACATCATCAAACAAATCACCCAGAAAGGCCTTGAGGAGGGTTTTCTCAGTAAACATGAACATGAGTACCTTAACAATCAACACCCAAGAACACCCACTATTTACACCCTGCCCAAGATACACAAATGTATGCAGGACCCACCAGGAAGACCCATCATCTCAGGGTGTGGGTCGTTACTTGAACCACTATGCAAGTACATTGATGTGTTCCTTAGACCAATTGCAGAGAACACTACCACGTATCTTAGAGATACAATGCAGACGATCCAGTTAGTGGATGATCGTCCATATAATCCCACCAACAATTTACTGGCCACAATTGATATAACTGTGTTATATACTAACATCCCCCAGGGACCAGCTTTAGCCTGTATGAAAGTGGCCCTTGATAAACGACCTTCACCGCACGTGGTCCCTACAGAGTTCATTATCGAACTTTTGGACATTGCAATGGCCAGGAATTGTTTCACTTTCCAGGGTCTCTTTTACTTACAAACCAAGGGCGTAGCAATGGGGGCCAGCTTTGCCCCTAACCTGGCCATTATATTCATGGACGAATTCGAACACGCTTTTGTTTTGAATGATGAAAATCCATACAGAGAATGCATTGAACTATGGCGTCGCTATATTGACGACGTGCTAATCATATGGAAAGGTACCGAAGATCAATTGAGGACCTTTCACACCTGGCTCAATACATGCTCTAATGACATCCAATTTACATTGGACTCTGACAGACTAGTGGTCCATTTTTTGGACATTACCATAAAAGCTGAGGACAATAGACTATACACTAGTCTATACAGAAAGAGTAGTGAACGTAATACACTCCTACGCTACTCAAGCCACCACCCCCGCAACGTTAGAGATAACCTATCTTTTGGGCAATGTTTGAGGTTCTGGAGGAACTGCTCAAAAAAAGAGGACTACTTTGAGGAATCCGCAGGCTTGATATCTCACCTCACGGAAAGAGGCTATCCCCTCAAACTTCTAAAAAAAAGCACGGAAACGTGCGTGGTTTAACCACAGAGAGTTCCTCCTGGAACCCAAACAGAGAACCAATGACGAACCTGAGCGCATAGTATGCGTCACTACTTTCTCAACCAAAAGCAACACCATCAAAAAGATTGTGAATAACACTGGCATTTGATTTCAGACGAACTGGACGGTATGCCACCTCCGCTACATGCCTTCAAAAAAGGCAAAAACGTGAGGGAACATGTAGTGAAGTCACTGTTACCCGCCCCAGATAAGAGCCATCTATCGTCACTGTGGGGCATTCCCCCAGTTAAGGGCCACCGCAAATGCGGTCAATGCAAAGCTTGCCCATTATTGAAGGAGGTTAAACAATTTACTCACAACAATCACACCCACAAGTTGCAAGATCATAGTAACTGTAACTCCTCGGGGGTCATTTATGCCATAACATGCCCTTGCGACTTTATGTACATCGGGCAGACTACCCAGAAGGCCAAATCGCTAATTTTGCAACATTGTAGTCGCATACGCTGCCAGGTACAGAGCGCACCACTGGTGGAGCACTTCACAACATTTGGACACACACATGAAAGCCTACAGTGGTGGGTGATAGAAAAAGTCAAGCCCAACCCTAGGGGAGGAGATTTTTCTAACATCTTAAACATACAAGAGTGTAGGTGGATCCACCTCTGTGACACAATAGCTAGGGGCCTGAACGTGTATGAGGAAATAAACAAACAAGTGTCAGTCCTCAACAATGTGTGAGGTACAACTACCGGTTACTCGGACCATCCGCCACAGCACAGTGAATCATACCTCTGACCGCCGTAGTTGTGTATATATGCAAATTGTTCACTGTCCATCACGGTCATCTAAGCAGGACTATTTTATGTCAACATATGCATGTGCACAATACCTCCTTCAGGATCCGATGGAAATAGGCACCGTCACCTTTACTCATATCACCCACCACACAGCTTTGTAATCTTACCATTGACCGCTAAGAGTTGTGTTTATATGTAATTTGTTCACAGATCACTATTGTAATCCAAGCAGGACAATTTATGTAAATAGATGCAGGTGTACAGTTTGCCGTTAGGATCCAATGTAATTAGTTGCCATTTCTCCGTTGACCGAGGACGGTAGTGTCATACGTGATACATTCACTATTGTACTGACCATGTAAATATTTGCTAATTTTACCTCTCATTCTTCTGCATTAGTCACAGTATTTTGATGCGTGGAACTTTCGTTTTTTCTTGACCAAGTCACTTGTTTTTAATTATGTCACACATTCACTTTTGTAATTACGATGTTATTTAACCGTTTGTTTCGTATTAATTGTATGGCATTTATGTAATTCACACTGTGGTACCACAGTTTCCCTGACAACGTAACTATCTCCCGAGACTCTCTTCATGTTAGATTGAGCCTTTCTTTTAGCTCTAGCGGGACGACCGTAAATTGGCTCGACTCGCCCACCCTGCGTGAACGTCACGCAGACACCACGTTGATTGTACGCCCTCGCGGTGAGCCTTAAATAGCCTCGCGTCTCCAAACCAACCCCCTTGCAATCCATAGGCTGGAGGAGAGTAACACTGAAGGTAATTTGTCTCGCTGGCACTTTTGTCTAAATACCACTTGCCAACGCAACCCGGCTCCCTTCCTGAACTGCGTCCTTGTCTCCATTGTTTAGTGTACCACATTGAACTTCGCATTGAATGCCAGAAAAAAGATCTGATCGCTCCCCATTACTGATGCATGGGTGAGTGACACTACAACACCTCGTGCCCCCCCTTCCCCCTCCCATTGGCCTCCTTCTCCTAATTGTGACTAATACACTTACCACAAGTACTGATTAGCCTTTTATCCACAGATGAGGACCAGAACCTTGATTAGGAGAGAAAAATTCCCCCGTCCCGCAACTCATTGCGGGTAAGCCTAATTAAATCTGAGATGTGATTTAGGACCACTCCTGTGATCCCGCTGTTTTTAATAACCTTGTGCACAACCCCCATGGAACCCCATTTTTTCATTTAGGTGTTAAACTCGGACACCACCCTTGGTTGCCCACCCCTGTCCTGAAGAAGACCCGCAGGCTGAGGCCCCAAATAGCCCTCTAGGCCACAAGTCGGGTCGAAAAGTCGACGCCCACACATTACGAGCCTGGACCACTAGCCCCCTTTTCTACCGTGCTAAAAAACGACACATCACCAACGATTGAAAACTTGTAAATAGTAATTGTATATAATCTGATCGATTGGTGGCTAGGCCAATTAAGACTGACAATTTGTTATCAGTCCAACTGTTGAACTGTCTTAACCCCTTTCTCTGAGCACCTTCACCTGAGCACACCTTTTGCACGTTCCCTTGGAGCAACCTTTTTCCTTAATTCATCCCTTGAATACAGCAAGACATCTATCTACTGCTGTTTTAATTATGAAGCAATAAAATACTGTTGTTTTGAAATCTCTTCGGTTGTTGCACATTACTAATGTTGATTGGTTTTTGATTACCCAGAGCTGATAAATTTACACGCTCAGAATTGTTAAATGATTAATGGAATTTAGATTTATACATTCTCAAACCAAGGTCTAGGACCATTGTTTTTCTATATCGATTTACCGCCCAGGTCCAAGACTTGAATTGGGTTCACCCCATTTCCATAATGGCTAGGTGTATACCTCAGCCAACCAGGATTACCATTTCCAACAGCCAGTAACAACGTTTTCTTCTCGATGGCCCTCTCAGCCTTCTTCTACTGACCCTCCATGGCCAGTTTCTTTTCCTCAGCCTCCAGCTTGAGCTTGGTCAACTGCAGCCTATACTCTCTTTCAGCCTTCCTGTCTGCCAGCTCCTCTGAGGACTGGTTGTAAGAGGACACACTGCTTCTTGCCTGGGGAATGATCTTCATAACTAGGGGTAAGTCATCCTTCCCTTCAACCGGCTGCATTTCAAGATCCTCCTGCAGGTCTAGCTCTGAACCCTCCATATCATTCTCTTCCTCCAGGTCATCTCCTTTGACAGGCAACTGGTGGGCCTTCACCCATGCCTTCAAGGCCTTTTTGAGCTCCATCTTCTTGGTGCTCCTTTTGGCAGGCACCCCCTCTCCTAGCAAAACACCTTGAGCCCAGCCACAGTGTAGCTCTCCAGACTGGCAAGTTGAAACTCCACCCTTGCAGATGGGGCCACAGCACAACAGTCAGGTATAGTAGGAATTAATTTATAAAAAGAGCTAAAAGGCCAATCAGGGAGTATTTAAAACGTGATTTGGTCATTGATATGGAATGGTAGTATAGTCAAAATCTATGTATGGCACTGAACAAACACAAGTACTAGCCTTATAGCTGATCACCAATGTGGAGAAATCGGGTTGTTGGTTGACTTGGGTGTGAATCCTGGTATAGCAGCAACTACAATCCTTGTCAGGGTGAGGCGCAAGCCAACCCTAAATTAACCTGTGCTCAACCCCTGGTAGCTTGGCACAGAGACTACAGGCTTACCTTAGAAGCAATATGTAAAATATTTGTGCAACACTTCAAATGGCAACACAGTGAAAACACCACACAAAAAGGATTCTATCAAGTTAGAAAAATACAGTAAAATCTAATAAATAAAACAAGAGCAAAATGACAACAATTCAATCAGCAGAACGGAGTCAAACATTATTAAGGATTTTAGCAAAATTATTGCCACAAAGTGCTACCTCAGGATATCTGGTTGCACTGTACTGGGTCAAAGTCACACTTTCAGGCCAACTGCGATGAAGCGCAGGTCGTCTACAGTTACCAGGTTAGGCCTGCTGAAGTTTACCTTCTCAAATGCATGCCAAGAGTCCCGGTCCTGGGGCCATGAGGGGTAGGGCGAGCATGGCAGCTCCTGCTAGCAGTCGATGCTGTAGCACGAAAGAGCAGATGCCAGAGCTGTGAATTGAATCACCGTGTGAGTAGTTAGAGGGGCAGAAGTGTACTGGAGAGATCAGACCATACTTATGACCCTGTTTGTGTTGCTCTTGCACCACGTAACATGGTGCAATAGCGACGCAAACATTAAGTCAAATTTTTGAAGCCCAGCAAAGCCACTTTGTGTGGCTTTGAGTAACTCCAAAAGTCTGGAGTAATGCAACACAGGGCAAATCGCTGTGTTACATTACTTTGCTCTGAGTAGGCATTCTATACGCATTGCGTGGGTGTTCCCATGCAAATCCAATGGTTTTTGATGCCTTCCCAGATTACAAGAACTTGTAAACCTGGGAATGCCCCAAAAATATATACCTCCCAATGGGAGATTTAACAAGGAGAAATATCTGTATTTCGTCTCATTACTTCCTCTTTCTATTGCAGCACATATGGAAGGAGGAAAATGCCTCTCAGGATTGTTTTTGTGCAGGAGGGTGCCCCTTGTGCACAAATGAGGCAGTAATTAAATTTAGAAGAAAGGAAAAAAGTAGCCAGTAGAGGAGAATTTAAAAAGGAGTCAAATCTGATGTCAAAATATTTATATGGCATTTTTAGTTTTTGTACAAAATTACTGGGTGGCACTACACCGTCACTAAACGCCAATGTAAGGATTTGGATTAGTGGCAACAACCACATCCTTGTCTGTGTAAACCATAAAAAGTCACAAAATTAACCTGTGCTTAACCCTCTGGTAACTTGGCAGAAATGCAGTCAGGCCTATCTTAGAGGCAAAGTATAAAGTATGTATGCTTGCACACAAACAGTAATGAAGTGAAAACACAATACAAGAAAAATCCCAAACCAATTAAAAAACAGTGGAGTGCATTTTAATAAATAGGATGAAACCAGAAGGACAAAAACCCAATTACTAGAATCGTAAAAATTCAATTTTAAGTTGATACAGAGCCTTAAATCACAAAACACCATTCACGGTCATCTGGTCATGCTAGACTGGAGAAACTCACAAGTTCAGGCTGACTGCGATGGAGTGCGTGCCACTGAAAAATGTGCCTTCTCAAAGTCCGGTGCGAAGAGTCTTGTGCATGGTGGAGGAGGTCGCGTGGAGCGGGGGGGCGTCATGGATGGTTGTCACTGTAGCATGAAGAGCAGGTCTGCAGTGCAGATGGTCATCACTGTACTGTGAAGATACAGTCATAGACAGATGTTGTTGGATCTTTGTGTTGCCAGTCATCGCGGGCTGCGGATGCTGTAGCATGAAGTGAAGATTGTGCATTGCTGATCGTCATTCACCTTCGTAGTAGCACAAAAAGTCGGGATTACTGGAGCTTTGCATTGGCAGTCGACTCGGGTGGCAGAGTCTTGGCACGAATGTACCGGTTTGTGGAGCACTCAACTTCAGAATTTCACGTTTGTTCACAGTAGAAGCTTAACCGATGGCAGTCAAGTGTCCAGGACCTGGGGGGGCACCTCTTGGAGATTGGGAACTCCCTCCTGCAGAGGCCGGGAGGACTTAGTCAGGTCCAGTTGCTGGTCTAGGCAAGTCTGGCAGCAGGTCAGCAGGGCAGTTGCAGAGAGGCCTCAGGAGCTTGTTGTGTCCACGCAGCTCAGACAAGAGGTCAGTCAGCTGTACCTTGCTGTCAATCAGGTAGCCTAGGATTAAGTGAGCAGGTTCATTCCTCCGTCTCATAGAGCAGTGCAGGCCTCAGGAAGCAGGGCAGCCCTCTGGAGGTCACAGCAGTCTTCAAGCTGCAGGAAAGTCCTCTGGAAGCAGCAGGGCAGTCTGCTGGGGAACAAGGCAGGCCTCAAGCACCAGGACTGTACTCTACGGAACATGGGGGTTCTTCTTCAGTGATGTCCACAGGTTTAGGAGTGTACTGAAGAGTGGCTCAGGAGGCCCAATGTTTATATCTCATACCACCCTTTGAAGTGGTGGGATTCCCTCTACTACCCCCACATCTGATTATGGAAAGCTCTTCCCTTTCCCTGTCAATGGTCCAAGATGTCTAGGGCGACAAAAGACTAGTTTCAAGGTTCTTTGTGTGTGCTGGAGGCAATCCCTTTTAAATGCAAGTAGGGCAGGGCACAGCTCAGCCCCCAGTCATCCTGGAAGGATGGCCCATCCTGTCCACAACTAGTTTCTTTGTGTCACTGTCTGGGAGGAATACACAAACCCCAACAGCAGAGCAATTTGCAGTCATTTGACCCAGGGCTCTGGCAGAAGTCACAAATAGAACAAGAAAATGACAACTTTCTAAAAAGTGTCATTTACAGAATTGTGACTCAAAATCTGACTTTAGCATTAAAGACAATTTTAAATTACAACTCAATTGAGAGTAAACAATATATTTCTATATGCTCCCAATCCAAAGTTATCACTTATTAAATGTAATTACATAACCCAGTGTTAGCCAATTGCCGAGATAGGCATTGTAGTAGTGAAAAATGACTTTAGGAGTTTTTCACTACCAGGACATGTAAAACCCATTTGTCCTACTTTTTAAATACAATGCACCTTGCATTTGATTTACAAGCCCAGGGTACATGTAGGATCATTTACTGGGGACTTACAAATAAATAAAATGTGCCTATTAAGTGTAAGCCACTTTTACCATGTTTAGGGAGTGAGCACAAGCCTTTACCACTGATTAGCAGAGAAAAGTGCAGAGAGTCCTAAGGCCAACAAAAACGGGTTCAGCCACAGAAGGGAAAATCTGGGGAGATCCTGCAAAATTCCACCACTTTAAAAATTGATGATGAAAAAGGGAGATGAGGCCATGCCTATAAGATTATATATAGAACAACATATTTATTAACGTACGCTACAGATATCCAGAAATTCATTGCATAATAGTTGGCATTTACTCAAGGTGTTATTACTTCTGAAATGACGATTTTCCTTTGATGTCAGGGTAGATAGATTTTGCACAAACACAACAGGAGCAAAGGGGGAATCCAGCAGCTCCTTGGGTTTGCGTACGTGAAGTGCTTATACTGGCCTTCTCTCACATTTTTTTCTAATTTGCAGTACATATTAATGTGAGGGTTTGAAGTCACTAATTGCTGTGTATATAGGCTGTGGTTACTGACGTTTGCTTAAATTGAACAGCACGGACCAGCAGGCCACATGCAATGAGCGGGCCGTGCTAGGGAAGTTTTAAAGTGTACAGTGAAAACTCCCTGTGGGTTCCATAATTATAGAGTTGTCTGTTCGATAGGGGTCAGATCTTGTAGTGTTTATAATAGATAGATCTTGCAACCAGGAAAATAATTCTATATCCGAATATTTCTTAATTTTACACGGTATCTGGCTCGTGTTTCTCTGTAATTTCATATTCATTCATCTTCATTCAGTATTTTCTTATTTGCAAAGTCCTTTATTTGAACACCAATACAGCAGTGTTCTCAGATCAGGGAAAAGATGCTCCCGTACATGCTAAAAATAAAAAGACAAGAAACCATATGGTATCGATAGTTTCAATGGCGTTAATGATAGTTTAATTGCTTCCACAAAAACATGTATTGCAGGTCAGCGAACTCTAAGGTGACTGCAATATTTTTATTAATTTGAACTAAGGTAATATTTTATATCATATACTATGTGTGCCTAACTTCATTTTCCCACTTCTTTTTTAATTGCATTGTAAACATTGCAGCCATGTGGCTACACGTTGAAACCGTAAAACCCCCTGCATAATGAATGGGCATGAACCCCTGCCCTGAGTACCCAACTTTATGTAAAATTGTAATCCTGACTTTTTGATTGGCCCTGGTGTCACACTGATCATGATATCCACAGAGGCCAAGGTCTGAACCTTGAGATTCAAGGACCAGAACCAGTTGTGTGACCTAGAGGGGCACCCAAAGCATGCCCTCATAGCGAGCATATGGTTTGTGCCCATGCCTTGGAAAGTCACATAAAATGGTGGCAGTATATGAACCCCATACCTTGCATTGGCATTCCATGTGCATGTTGAGTGTCTGTGAGTGTAATAGGTGCGTAACACATGTGAGGAAGCTGAATTCCGGGGGCGGATTTCTCAAACTGTCACACAAAGCAGCAAGACAACTTGCTGCACTGTGTTGCATGACAGAGAGAGAAGAAATGCACCATACCTACAGAAATATGACACATTCCTGCCTAGCACCAATTCAGACACTGTTGCGCCATGGTGCAAAAGCGCCTGCGTTACAGGGAGGGTTGTTTTTGTACAGGAAGGGAAACAATCCGTTGAGTTATTTTCCTCTTTCCACATGTGCAACAAATTGCCTCTGTTGGGAAAGTGTACCATTTTGACACATTCCCAAGTTTACTAACCTTAGTAAATCTGGGACTGTGTCAAATCGTTGGGTGGATGCATGGGAAAGCCCCTGCTCCAACCATAGAATGGCCTCCCAATGCAGAGTAATGCAAAGCAGCGATTTGCACTACCTTGCAGACTCTAGACTTACTAAGCCATGCAGAGCCACGCAACGTGGGTTTGCATGGCTTAGTAAATTTCAATATAGGGCTTGTGTGCATTTGCCTTCACTTTGCGTGACACAAGGGCACACAAGCCCTTTGTAAATCTGGGCCTGTGTGCTCAGAGTCTGAATTCTCGATCCAGTAGGATCCCTTTTGGATGGTGCCTTGTTTAGCACAGCACAACATGGAAGATAGATGCAGGTTTCTTAGACAGTGGAAGTGTATTGTCTAAATTCCTGGAGAGTCAAAATCCAGACATTGAAGTGAAGGAGGGTGGACACAGGCTGCTTTTTGTAATTCAATTAGAACCTTATTAGCAAAGGGCAGCTGATAAGTTCTTTTTAAGGAGCGCCATTGGGTAGACAGTAGGGGTGAGGAGTAGGGCCACAATTTCTGTTTTTCAAACTAAGGGTGTTTCCAGGCATGGTTTTTGTCTGTGCCTGACTACTGCTTCAGGAAGGCTGGTCCAGATACAGAGATCTTACACTCCATTGTGCCTTTTGTTTTGATACTCATTCTTTAAAGCAGCACCATCGGTACCTGCTGTGAATGCCATTACCTTGCACAAAGGCTATGTCTGAGGAAGACCCAAAAATGACATTTTTAAGAGAACTAACTCAAACCAGTTTTAATGTCATTGATTGTGGATCCTCACACTGTCTGGAAATTGAGTATAAAAGTAGGATCCCAACCACCCCACTTTGTTCCATTTTCAAATTTTTCTTCACCAATAAAGTGAGTGCTCTGCAGAGTAATTGAAGAACTGACCAGGGTTGGCATCTGCATGACTGTCTGTCTGCTAGAGATGAGAGAACATCCACTTGTCTGCAACTTAATGGGTAAGCTGAGTGTCTACTTAAATGCCTAGACACCTGCCTATTTACATGGTTAGAGAGGGAAGGAGAGTGTCTGGTCCAGCATGAGAGGAGTCTGCACAGGGGTATAGAACACCCAGAAATAGCTGACTGTTGGCAGGGAGTGAAGTGTTGATTGGTCCCCTGGTCTCCAGGTACAGTTCTAGGAGCTCTTACTCTCCTGCGTGCATTCCCACCACTGATCCGAAAGGTCTGTTACTGATACTGCCACTAGAAGGGTCTTTCTATCAGCCTGGAGGCCGCAACTGCCAAGACAAACACTGCCTGCATTGGACTAGAGGTCACAAATGCTGAAAATGAATACATCTGAATGAGCCCTAGGATGCAACCGTCAAAAATGAGTGTTTGCTACATCAGTCACTTGCGCTGATACTATGCATCAGCCCTCATAGGATTCATCTGCCAAGAACAACTTTTCCCTGCCTCTTCCTCAGCCTGGAGACTCCTAGTGCCAAGAAGCCAGCCTAGCACACCGTTCAAACCCCAGAATCCAGAGTGGCAAGCAAGGCTTATTTTGTACAGATTGCTAGTGCAACTGTATGATAATGCTTTTTGGAGATTGAGACTCTGGTGACTTTCATGAACTACCCTTTATGGGGAATTCATCTACTTAATTTGACTTTGAATTTGACGCATCTTTAATCTCACTCTTTTCTCGAGATCTTTGTAGGTTCTATTAGCTTTTGATTCCAACCTTTAGTTAGGATAGGAACTTATTCCTTTATGGAATACACTTGTGAAATTGTACTACTGATGACTCTAACCACATTTTTTTGATAATTTCTGTAAACTGATTTATTTGACTGCTAACAGATGTGCAGGATTACCACAGGACTTGCTTGCCCAGGGACTCAGTGTCCCAACAGCCACTGCAGCACAAGGAGGTGGGGTGATCTTGCTTCCTTGATCATCAACCGCGGCACAGGACGTGCAGTATTACCGCTGGACTTGCTTGCAAGGGTACTCGGTGTCCCAACAGCTGCTGCAGTACAAGGAGGAGGGGATGATCTTCCTACCCCCACGCTGCATGCTTTAAAGTGCTTGATCATCTACCGCGGCGCGGGACGCGCTCGGGCTAGAGTGGGCACATTTTGCTCCCATCAGCACCCGGAGGAGAGTGGGCTGGGTCAGACCCCTAACATTTCCAGAGTGATTCTGCCTGAAGCCAGTGAGTGCCTAAATTTAGACATTTTGTGGTTTCTTATCCAAAACTTTATTGTTCTACTTCAGGACTCTCGGTCACAAAAACGTTGATGATATTAAGCTGACAATATCATGGGGAAGAGAAAAGTGGAATCTGCCAACGGGACGGATGAAAGACCTAGGGCCAGTAAATCAATATTGTCCTTTCTCAATCATGCAGGAAGAGTGCTCTCAGATGAGATTTTGTGTGTCAAAGAGCTGGCCACGAATCATCAAGCCATTACTTTATCCAGGGATGCCCATGGCGAAGGGGAAGTCCTTTCTATTATTGTTTCTCCCAAACCCCTACTTGACCCCCCTTTGCCAGCAAACATCTAAAACTCCTATATCTAAAGTGTCAAACCATAAGAATCATGAGCCTCTTGTTATTAAGGAAACTGCCGACACTCAGAGGACAGGAGCCAGGCACAAAGTAAAAATCAAGGGCAGTTGATTTCTATTAAACCAAGTAGTAAGCTTGAAAATGGTTCATGGAAGGCCCTTATGATGTACTCAACTGAAAGTAATAATGATTCTGGGCCTAATAAGGCTGAGAGCAGATTCTTAGATCTGTTTCTCAACCTGGATCTCAAGATTTTAACAGCCCTCAATGCTTTTGGATCACGGATTACTGCTTTGGAACAGGCAGTGGGAAAGCTTAAATGGTCTGTGAATACTACACGAACAAAAGGTGAGAAATGTCCCTGTATGTCAGCCCCTAGACCAAGTGTTTTATTTATTCACATAAGTACTGCTAATGACATCACTCAGCATCTGCTAAGTTGCTCTGATCCCTCTGCGCATCAGGTAGTTAATAATGTCCCAGTGCATTTAATTGCCCTTTAATCAGGCACTTCACATCCAACGGCACCAACCAAACACACTGGTGATGCAGCTTCCCAGATGAACCTTCATCATGTCCAGCCGATTAACTTCTGTGATTTTAATGGTCCCAAAGCTGCAGCCCCCCAATTGTTAAAAAAGACCTCTTTTGAGGACTATCCCTGCACTGATGTTTTACAGTTTCCCCCAGCCGCTACCCCTTATGTTCTAATAATGGTGGATGCCCCCCCCTTGGGAAGGAGGTTCAGGAAAATTATTGGCAACTTAAGATAAAGTGGTTCATTGGCTGATGACTAGAGCTAATTTGGCCCAGCCCGTGTATGATGAGATCATCATGGTACGCACAGCAGGCTGGGTTGGTCCCGCTACAATGATGTTTGCAGGTGACTGTATAATAGTTAATTTTCACAATGCCTCGTGGGTGGGATGCATTCTTCATACTCTTAGGTTAAACGGTACCACTAGGAACAGAATTTCACTGCTTCTGTTGGGTTTCTTCAATCAATCCCATATCAGAAAGGGGGGGATTGTACTTTGGTCGGTACAGGCCACAAAATGGTCTGGTTACTCACGTATGTCAATTTAAAACTGCAAGCATACCACTCAGCAATCGCTATGATCCTTTGAGCCCGCTGGAGGATCCCAACTGACTGGGTGCAGCCTCTGATGGAGAGGATTTGGAGAAGCATATGGTGCTCATTAGGTCGATGGATTTAAGGGTTCTGAGTTGGAACATAGCAGGGGTGCAGGGTACGCTATCCAATGTTGGTTGGGTCAGAATGTTGACCACCTTTGATATCATCTGTTTTCAGGAGACATGGGATGGCCAGAGGTGTTTATTCCTGGATGGTTTTGCTACATATACTGTACCAGCCATTTTGTCATCCAGTGGGTGCTCTAATGGGGGCCTTGCTACACTTGTCAACTTGGGCCTTAATTGTAAAGTTGACCTTAATAGGCCCAAATAAGACGGATATTCTTGGTACCCTCCTGACCCTTCCAAACAAATGTAGAATGCTTATAGTAATTTTTTATAATGCAGCTGTAACTAGGAATAAACTGGATGCCATCTCTAGTTTAAAACGTTTTAGTGATGACTGTTTCCACCTTGAGTCTTTATTCACTGTGAATATGTTATTTGAGGATTTTAATCTGCACCCCTGTTTCTCCTGTCAAGACAATGATGTACTAGAGAATGAGAATCCATTTACCAAGCAGTTGCATCTTAAACATACGCAGCAAGGTGATACCATTAATAATTTAAGCACCAAGTATAACTTGGTCAATTTAATAGAACGGAGACAAGTGGGGTCAACTGAGAGGATACCTAGTTTAAGGGGAGGGGATTTAGTACCATTATTAATTATATTTTTGTATCATTCTGTTTATTTTTAGCCCTTGCAGAATTTAAGGTTATGTGGGACGATCTAAGTGACCACAATCATTTGATGGCCCCATTTCTATGGGATGTAAAGTCTATTGAAGTGACCCACTTTTGCATGGAACCAGTATTACCCACCAATCAGGGCCGAAGGGTGCGATGGACTTCAATTGTCCGACTGGATTTTACTTCTACTTTGGTTACTTTTTGCTCAACTGATTTTTCCACTTGCCTTAGTGATGATGCCTTGGATCAAAGTATTATGATGTCTTTTTCAAATATTTGTAGATTTATTAAATCTGTTCTCTGTAAATCGGGAGTTCCGTCCATGCTTCATCTACTTAGGTGGTTTGATAAAAAGTGCTTGTGAGCACACAAGGATTTGTTGGAATCCCTGCACGAAATACCCCGGTGCCAGGATAAGATTAAGAGAACAATAGCAGCCTATTGTTTGATAGTAAGGAGCGCAAGTCCCAGCTGAAAGAAAGGCCTGGGATAATCTACTCACCACTAGTATTCAGAGGGATATTGCCGCCTTTTGGCGAGTGATAAACCTCCCCCTGTTTAACAGCGACCAACTTTTTAATCAGGTGTCAACCATTACCCTGCAAGCTTGGGTTAAGCATTTTAAGGCTATTTGTGATCAAGAGGAAGTGGTGACCTTTTCAGTTGGTAGCAAGGAGGATTACAGAATTGTATTCCAATTGGCTGAAGTGAGTTCAGCTATTTCTTATCTTTCCTTTAGTAAGGCCCCCGGGCCAGATGGAGTGCCTGTCACTCTTTATAAATCCCTTGTCGATCTGTGGGACCCTGTGATAACTCTGCATTGAAATGCAGATGCTAGAGGCTCTCTGCCATTGGCATGGTGTCATTTGGTCATTGTCCCAATTTTTAAAAAGGGAAATAGATCAGATCCAGCTTGTTACAGGCCCATATCTCTCATTGCTTCAGAGGTTAAAATTATGGGGCGGGTCCTGTTGGATCAACTCTCAATTTGGGCAGAGGAGCATAGTATTCTGTCCGATTGCAGTATGGGTTTAGGCAGGGACGGGGCACCATCAAACAAAGCCTGCATCTTTATCTGCTCATTTATAATTACACTAAGGCTCAGGGGGGTGTAATCCATCTGGCCTTCATGAACCTCAGCTCAGCTTTCAATAGAGTTAATTCTTCTAAGGTGTGGTCCATGATGTCTCAGATGGGGGCTGAGCCTGCACCAGTTCACCTTTTGCACGATTTGCACAAGGACTCTTCGACATCTTTTAGATATTGCCCTAATGGGGAATATGCACAGCACTTTATATTGAAGTATGGCATTCGCCAGTATGCATATTAGCGCCACTTCTATTTATTTTTTATATCAATCAATTGAAATCAGTTTTGACAGAACTCCCCCTGAATGTTCCAAGAGTTGGAGGCCGATCAATCCCCGCTCTGCTTTATGCAGATGATTTTGTTTTAATTGCATGGACCGTCAGGGAGTTACAGTGCCATTTTGGTATTTTAATTGATTTTATGAATAGCCTTGACTTGTTCACCAATTTCTCCAAATCACATGTGATGAATTTTGGCCCGTCTAAGGCTAAAACTATGACATTTGTAGTAAAGAGTCACCACATTAGCCAGGTTGATAACTTTCTATATTTGGTTGTTCAATTGGACTCTTGCCTTAACTGGCACTCATTGATAAATTACAATGTAATGGCTTTTAATAAGGCCATGTATAGCATGGGAGATTTTTCTCAGCGGTTAGGGTGCACCCACATAAAGACAGTTTGGGATATTTTTAAGGCCAAATGTCTCCCGATAGTAAGTTATGTTTGTGGGATTTGGGGTTAATGGTCTGTTGCTCCAATTCAAATAGCTGAAAATAAATTCCTCAGATTGCTCTTAGGGGTTTTACAATGTACATCCTCTGAGGTTGTTCATGAAGAGTTGGGCATGAGCTATGTTTTTGATTTTATTTGACTTTGCCTTTTGCTGCTTTGCCTCTCAGTTTGAACGAAGGGTGAGTTAGGACTTAACAGACTGATTGTGCAAGATTGCATGAATCTGGACAACTCATTACAAATCCCCTGGTTGTACTATGTTTTTTCCAACATGATAACTTTCGGGTGACTTGAGTTTTATACTGACCCAAGTTGTATTGTTAAAACTGATCACATATGGGTTAAACAAGTCTTTAGAGGCAAGATAGTAGCAGAATGTGTGGCAATAGCCTTGAATAGGCATTCAGTACGCCATGTAATACTAGGAAAACTGTGAGTGGTCTGAAGCCTTATCTTACCTTAGACATGTCCAGCTACCATCGCAGACTATTTACTTTTTTAGGCTTCATTTATTTTCATGGCTTTTGCCCTGTAATCATGGTTGTTATAAGGATTCCATGTGACCCTTGTGTGATTGCGACAATGTCTCTATTAGTGATACTTTGCATATAGTTGTGATTTGCCCGAGATATACCAATTTGAGCCATAAATTCAAACGTCCACTTTTGATGCCCATGAATTTTAATCAAGTGAGACCTGCGTTATTGTTTTTACAGTTCTTAGCTACCCCCACAGTATATTATTGTTTATCATGGTATCTTTCTGGTGTTTTAGAGCAAGTTAAATTATAATTCATGTTGATGTCATCATGTATTTAATGTATCTCACTGTGTTTGACTTTTATGATTTTATTTTTAAAATCAAATAAAGTATATATTGATGGACTGACTGGTTGACTTACTAATTGAATAAAAAGAGAAAAATAATTTACTATTCCCTTTAAGAGAATAAAGGTTTAGTGAACCAACCTAAAACTCTCATTATTGACTGAACTTAAGAACTGTTATTTGTGATGTTTATTGAGCCTGATAAGATTTAGCTTCCATTCTAAAATAAAGGGAAAGATCTGTCTCCTAGAAGAAAAAGATTTAGCATGGAGTTGGAGCCCATTCTTGTGAGTTATAGGTTGAACCAGTACTGGAAATTGAATTTTGGACTCTTTCCGCACTATCAGTTTTCAGGTTGCAGAGTAAGGTTCAAATTTTGAATGGAGCTATAAAATAATTTCCCAAGTTAGAATAAATTACCCAAATCAAGAAACCCAATGCCCAGATCCGGAAGATCTGACAAGGTGGTACTTGAATATGGTTGCGGTTTGGAGGTGTGAGTATTAATAGGGCAATGTGTTGTTTATTATAATGGTGTTTTGGTCTTTCGTACAGTGATGAATTGTGATATGGATTTAAATGGATAGATGGATGGAAATATTATGTGTCTTTATGTGAATAGGTTGAAGAGTTTCAGACTAGTCATAGTCTAAGATCCCAGGATAGGTTGAGACAAATGTAGAAGACACTTGGAAGAGCCATCATCGCATGGTATTCTTGTTTGTAGGTTTAAGGTGTAGTGTGAGAGCTACTATATTCAAGAGCATCTCTGAATGCTGCGACTAGACTCATCACTGGCTCCAAGAAAACTAACCATGTCTCCAGACCTGAAATCGATCAATTGACTTCCGTTTGAGTCAAGGATCCAGTTAAAAATGGCATGTATGACCCACAGATCAATACACTTCAGCACTCCTCTGTACCTGACAAATAAGCTTGAACTATCTGGCGGCTCCCGGCCCTCAAGGAGCGCCAGCACATTGCTGCTCAAGCCTAAGAAATTTAAAAAAATGAAAACCTACAATCGTTCATTCTCTGGTATTGCCCCGAGAATCTGGAACCCCCTACCGGTGGAAACAAGACTGATTCGTTCAACATTTGCCTTCAAAAGGGAAGTGAAAGCTCTTCTAATGAGCACTGCGCTGAACTAAAAGCTTTTCTCCGTTTGGACTCCACTCTTGTTTAGGCAATTAATCATCTACCTGGCATACGATACGGACTCAGTGTTCGCCCGCTAATAGGGTATGATGTACTTGCTTTATATTTCTCTACTTTTCTCCCACAGCTAATATGTTATTATGTACTTGATGTATATTTCTCTATTGTTCTCCCACAGTTACTTACCTATGTCTTCCGTAACCCATATGTAAAGCACTCTGATACCCGCTTGGGTCATGTTCGTGCTAAACAAAACTTTAAATAAATAAATAAATAAATAAATACTATCACTTATACCATTAAGATAGAGATACTAAAAATATTGTTGTAATTTTTTAACATTGACTGATGTTAGTAGAACCTAATTGCACAAAAAGGTGATGCAGCATTGATTACAGTAATTTCACACTAGTCGAGATTTCACTTGTGATTGAGGGATTTCTTGAATGATTGTAATAATGGTATTTCTTTAGTAGAGCAAACAAGAATTTAAATATGTTTGTCATGTTAATTGAAAGATACGGTTGAAGTTGTGCAAGTTTGAATATTTGTAAATGAGGGTGAACACCTGCAAGGAGTAAAGTCATATGTCACAGGGGCCGCGCTGGGATTGGTTTGGCTAGTGTACTTTTACGCTGGGATTGGTTGGTGACATCAAGGTGTCACGCTGAGATTGGTCAGTGGTTGTATGAATATCGCATTGAGATTTGTTGACAAAACTTTGGAAAATAATAACTGTGACAGGATTGGTTACTAGAGATTTGACGAATCCAGAACAGAATAAAAATATTGAATTTGTCTTGATTTGCCTTCCAACTTATAGAGAACATGACATTCTTAAGAATTTGGTGAAGGGGGATGCTACTATTCCAGTAAGGAAAGGTGAATAGGCCCCTCCTGAGGGTACACCTACATTCTTTATGACAACAGAATATGGGTTGCACACATGTTTTTGGCTTCATCAGTGGTGCATGATCACAGAAAAAGAGGGTCCATTGAGTTTCCTAAAATACGGAATTTTGAAACTAGAATTCTTGATAACTTAAAAGGTAAGTTGTATAAAATGAAGCCACCTCCTAGACCTGCTAAATATGAAGCTCTGATTTTATGGGAGAGAGAAAAAGAAGAAGAAATTTCAAAGAAGGACAAAGAGAGCAGTGCGTAATTATTCAGATGCTCCATGAGCTGAAGGACAGCATAGATGGAGAAAAACTGTGATTGAGGTAACCAGATTGTATCCAGCTATTATGACAGAGATACCAGGAAAGAGAAATAAGAACAAATCAATAGAGAAGGGTGAAGAAAAGAAAGAGACAGAAGATGAGACAGGAAGTGATTCAGGGGGTGATATTCTAGAAGAGATGCTGGCTGTAATACCCCCACCTTATACAACACCTACTGAGCAAAATGAATCAAGTGCTAGTACGAGTAGTACAGTGGCTTCTTCCCCTGTAGAACCAAGTACTTTGCCGATTGAGAGACATATGCAAATAATAATAATAAGTTTTGTAGAGCACTTGGTTGCTCCAACTGGAGTGCCCCTGCACTAGAGAATGTCCTGTAGTGGTTTCACCAAACATACCAGACAAGAAAGGAGCGGACTAATTTACAGATACTTCAGATTGTTCCACCAGTTGTGACTCAACCACAAGTTGTAGCTTCGACTGTGACTGTGACTACTGTGACTAGTACTCTCTTAGTGCACAGTACAGCACAAACACCACCAGTAAATATACAGACTTTACTTAGGCGAGTTACAAATGCCCCGCAAAATGTAAGTTTGATGCCAAAAGTTCAAGGCACTGCAGAAGGTCCATCTGCAAATGGGTTTCATCCAACTTCACAAAATTCACATATTGTTGTGTGGAGACCACCTCAGACAGTACAAGCACTTTTAAATGGAGGAACAGTGGTTATTATAGCACCTGTGACCCAAGAAGAAATAAACTCCACCAAGGAAGGAGTTATTTCACCTTGGTTGGAGGAAGCAGCAGGGATCAGTTGCAAGCTAATTTAAATTATGAAAAGGAAAGACCTTTAAACGTTACCAAACTGAAAGTGGAACTGGGGGAAATAATAAGAGCATGATTAGAATTAGAGCATTTGGAACAATATTAGAAGAAAGAGTTTATTTATCTGTGTAAAGAAATTACCAGACGAGCAGCTGTTATACACAATAAATTGATAGACTTAGCCCAGACATATGAAATTATCTTTGCAAAACTTTACTTTTGCAGATAATTTATCGGGTTTTATTGGATGATTTAGCAAATTAATATATGTGTGCAACAGAAATGCAGTTACATATTATGGAGCTGGTAAAATGCATTCGCAAATGGGGTGAGACTAAAAATTGGAAATTAAGTTGGCAAAGAAATATGAAAAGAAAAAGAGAGAAGCTATAGCGACAGGGAAGAGAAATGAGGAAAATGAGGGAGAGACTACAGCATACCCCTTAAGGGAAATAGCAGGAGGGATGTATGTACATATGACATGGAGAAGAGGTGATCTTGTAGCATTTACAAGCAACTTTCCAAAGTTGAGAGACATACCGGTGCAATGGTACTCACAAGTAGAACAGTTTATAAACATTTCAAATGTGCTGTGGGCTGATTTGTATACACTCTTTGATATTGTACTGCCGATTGATTTATGGGCTGAGTGTAAGACTGCTGTACAACGGCCACAAGAGGAACCTGTGAGTAATGCTAGAACTAATGCACCATATCCTGTGGTTATGGAGAAATATGAAGCAGTGATTACTTTCCTGAAGGCCCGAGTGCCACCAAAACATTTGAACTGGGTTAAGATTAATCAAACAATTCATGAACCAAAATAATGAGTTAATGAATTTTATGAAAGACTGTTACATGTGTTTCAACAGCATAGTGGTTGATAATATCCTGAAGAAAAGGATATAGGAAGTTGTGTGTCGCAGTTTGTCTTAGGCCTGAATCCAGAGATCAGTTTTCATATAACGCAAAACGTGATCTGCTGACAGAACAAATTGCTTGATAAAGTTCTGAGCAAAATATTGCACCAATGAACTGGAGATGAAGTACAAAAAGATCAAAGAAAAATGTATGTTGGCAAAGACAAAGTTAGCTCAGAAAGGTTTTCTAAATCCTTCATTTACAAGGCATCAAGGAGGCATGCAAGGTGTTACTGTTCCACAAGTTGCTTTCCAGAGTAGCCAAGGAAGGTTCAATGTGCCTCAGGGTTAAGGGAGATGTATTCCTGTTAATACGGATTCAGGAGCAGACGTTGCTGCTATGAAAAATGTTACTCCTTGTCATATCTTTCACAGTGTTGGACATTGGAAGAGGGAGTGTAGGTATAATTCTGGAAATGGTAATGGAAATGTACAAATGCAAAAATGTGTGCAAATGCCAAAAATGCCCGCATCACAAATGCAGGTGCTTATGCAAGGGCAGGTCTCAAAGATGCCAGTCCCACCAACTCAAATTATCTCACTGTTAGACTTGGCATCTTTGGCTTGGTTTCCCCTGACTTTTTGCCACTACCTCCTGTATTTTTGATGCTGTGCTAGATTTCGTTTTTGCTGGCTTAAAGGCTTTGGGCACTTTGCCACTGCTGATCAGTGTCAAAGTGCAAGTGCTCCCTGTGTAAATTGTGATTGCAATTGGTTATCCCTGATTGGCATATTTGATTTACTGATAAGCCCCTAGGAAAGTGCACTGAGTGTGTCAGGGCCTGTAAATCAAATGCTACTAGTTGGCCTGCAGCACTGGTTGTGCCAGCCACATGAATAGCCCTGAAATGGTATCTCAGACCTGCCACTGCAGTGTATGTGTGCAGTTTGTTAACTGCCATGTCGGCCTGGCAAGTGCACCCACATGCCAGGCCCTAACCTTCCCTTTTCTTACATGTAAGATACCCCTATGGTAGGCCAAAGGTACCCCCATGGGTAGGGTACACTGTATGTGAAGGGTAGGACATGTACTGGTGTGTGTGACATCTGATAGTGAAATACTGCCAATTTCATTTTTCACTATTGAAAGGCTATCTGCCCCATAGGATGGAATGGGAAATACTTTGTAACATCTTACAAGTATAACTTCCCATTGGGACAAGATGGAGAAATAATGTTTGGGCTCTATAAACTTAGAATCTAATAACACATCTTTTAGTAAAGATAGTTTTTAAATTGTGTGTTTGAAAATGTCACTTATAGAAAGTAGGCATTGTCTTGTTTAACCATTCTGTATGCCTCTGCCTGTTTGTGGATTTTCTGTCTGATTTTGGAGTGACAGGGATTGGGGATGTGCCTTCACTGTAGACAGACACTGGGGGGTTGAGGTATGCCTGGTCCTTCCTGGATGACTCAGAGCTGAGCTGAATAGGGCTTGGCTGCATTTAGAGTAGTGGGAGGAGATTTTCTTGCACCTGAACGGGGCCTGTCTCCCTTGCACGCTGTTGTCTCCACCCCCTGTGGTCATACTGCACCAGTGAGGGCAGAACCGGTTTGGACTGGGCTCTGAGACCCTTGCAAAAAGAGAACAAAGACAACCCCAGAACTTTAGATTACTTCTGGACTCAAGAGGAACCTCTACCAAGGTGAAGAGCAGAAGAGCTGTGAGGAGGAGTACTGCCCCTTTGCTGTGTGCTGTGTGGGGTTGGCCTGCAGTTGCTGTTTCTGCCAAGGAGAAGACAAAGACTGGAACTTTGCTTTGAACCTGCTTGAAGAAGATCTCCAAGGGCCTCTGTGTGCTGGCCTCCTGTTCTGAAGTCTCAGGGACACAAAGACTTCACCCCCTGAACTCTGTTGCTGAGAGTTCTGACCTGCCAGGAGGTGCCTGTTACAGTTCTGGGCCTCTGGAGGTTGTGCTTGATGTTGGGAGCTGGAAGAAACATAAAGAACTGAAGAAATTGACGCATCACTCTACTTGCAGCTGTTTTTCTGATGCAGCACCGCTGTGCGAGAAGAATCTCCACGCATCGCTGCGCCGCTGCCAAACTGATGCAGCACCTGTTGCCGCTGAAGAACCGACGCATCGAGGGATCACTGCTGAAGGTACCAATGCAGCGTTGCTCAACGCCACCGCATCAATCGCCGATGCATCCTAGATTTCATGCATCGTACCTGTGTGGCCAGTTTCCCCGACACATCACTCATGGACCAGAACCGTCTTGCAGTCGACGCATCAGTTCCCCCTACAGACCGGATTTGACGCATCACTTCTCCTGCGTGCAGCAGAACCCTTGCATCGCCTCCCCATGGTCTCAGGAACTGACGCATCACTTCGTTTCTTGACGCTTCCCATCTCTGCGGATGTTTGGCCTTGTGAATTTTGACGCATCTACAGGTACTTTGTGAGAAATCACGCATCCATAGTTTTCTGTGGACCAAGTTGTTTGAAACCTTTTTAAAGTCATATTCTTATTACACGTATGTTGGATTTTTGTCATTTTGGACTTGTTGAGTTTAGATAAAGATACTTTATTTTTCTTAACTGGTGTAGTGTCCATTTGTGGTGTTGTTACTGTATTACTGTATTACTGTGTGTTTTGAGCACAAATACTTTACACATTGCCTTTGCGATATGTCTGTCAGCTTGTGCCAAGCTACCCAGGGGGTGAGCAGGGGTTATCTAAAGTATGTATCCCCCTTACTCTGACTAGAAGCAAGGGTCCCGATTTGGACATAGGTACCTTCCTCTGCCAACTAGAGACACCCATTTCTAACACTCACAAAATATGGGAAATCCCAAGTTAAAGTTAAATCAAATGCCAAAAATGAATACTAACTCACTTCAAAATTCAATGCAACAATTTCCTAATACAAATCAAAATGCATTCACAGCAGTATTTCATTTTTTATAATGATGGTTCCAGTTTTGATGTTTCTCAGTGAAAGTGCCTGAGAGTGGAGGAAGATTGCGCACTTGGTGCAGTCTTCGAGGTAGACCAGAGTGGCCCCTATGTAGATGCTGTAGTTTATGGCCACCTCATAACATTTCTTGTTGATACAGGTGCTACCTGATCTACTATTAGAGCAGTAGAAGTTCCAGACCTACCTCTCTCTGGGAAAAATATCCAAGTTGTAAGAGAAACGAATAAACAGTTTGTGATTCAAGTCCTGTAAATTTGCTAGGGAGAGATTTTGGAAGCTGAGTTGCACTATTTACCTCATACCAGATTGTGTAGTTTTTCTAGCCCATGATGAGGATGTGGAATTCAACATTAGACAGCTACAGGAATGCTTCTCCTAATGATAATTGAAGAATTACCTGCTGGTTCGAGAGAGAGTGTGAATGCAAATGTTTTGGATCTCACAGGAAAATATATCAGACTAATTAAAGGATTACAACCAGTCCAGATTACTGTAAAAAGCAACTGTAGTATGTCCCAGATAACCAGAGTACCATTTGACTCCTGAGACGATTGCAGGAATAAAAGCCTGTGATGGAGAACATGATACAAAAAAGAATCTTTAGAGAACAAATTGGGAGTCCATGTAACTCTCTGATTATAGGTTTGCAGAAGCCAAATGGAAAATACATGATAGAGTAGGATCTTGGAAAGATTACTAAAATAGTGGTCCCATGTTGTCCCGTGGTACCAAATCCAGCCGCAATATTGTTTCATATTCCATGTACTGCAGAGTGGTTTACAGTGATTGACTTTTGTCAGGCTTTCTTTTCAGTTCCTTTGCATGAAGACAGCCAGTTCCATTATTTCTTTGTGTTCCAGCAGAAAGTATTAGCATGGTGTGGTGTTCCACAAGGGTATACAGATAGTCTATCTTCAACCAGTTTCTAAAAAGAAATCTGGAGTCATTGCAAATGCCCTGCAGATGAGTTTTCTATTGTATATAGATGATCTGCATGCTGCATCAGAAACACAGGAAACTTGTAAACAAAATACCATTGCTTCTTTAAATCACCTGGCTGAGAATGGACACAAAGTATCTCCAGGAAAACTGCAGTACTGCCAAAAAGAAATTCAATATCTGCGACACATAATTGAGAAAGAAGCTAGAAAATTGTCACCAGAGAGAGTGGAAGCAATTCTACAAATAAATCCACATCGAACTCAAAAGTAAGTCAGGATATTTTTGGGAATGGTTGGCTACTGTAGACAGTGGATACCATACTTTACCCTGGTGGCAAAGCCTTTACTGCGGTTGACACACAGAAATGTATCTCACCCGATTCAATGGGATAATAAATGTATAAAAGTCTTCCTAGAGCTGAAAGAAAAAGTGTGTCTCGACCGGCACTAGGAATATCAGATCATACAAAAGAGTTCACTCTATTCAGTGAGTGAGAGAGATGGATGCGCTCTCTCAGTGCTGACTCAGATGCACAGTGATGCCAGAAAACCAGTGGTAATTTTTTAATCCATCCTTAACCCTGTAGCAGGTCTTCCTGTTTGCCTTAAAGTGGTTGCCACGGTGAGCACTAGTCTTGAAAAGAGTGAGAACATAATGGTGAGATCCTTTAACTGTTATGGTCCCACCCTCAGTGAAGATTCTATTAAAAGAATGAAAACCCAATGCATGACAAAATCTACTGACAAAATATGAGCAGACTATCCTGTCTCCTGATAATGTTGTCTTAAAAAGATGTCAAATACGTAATCCATCAACACTTTGCCAATAAATGATGCTGTTTGTGATGACATTGAACATGATTGCCTACATGTAATGGACTTTTGTACCAACCCCTGATTGAGCCCGACCATGTCCTTTTTGTAGCTGGCTCATGTCTAAGAAGTAATGAGAGCACATTGAAAGCAGGATATGCTGTGTGCACTGTAGATAATGTTGTGGAAGTGTCCTGGCTTCAAGCAGTTACCTCAGCACAAGTTGCAGAATTGATAGCCTTTAACAGAGCATGCAGTTTAACTGCTCAACTCAGAGTGACCATATTTATGGATAGTCAGTATGGCTCTGGTGTTGTCCATAATTTGGGAAATTATGGTCACAAAGAGGGTTTATAACCTCCCAGGTACTCCAATAAGAAATGGAATGCATGTTAGAAATTTGTTGGAAGCATTACAGGCACCTAAAGAATTTGCAGTAGATAAATGTGCAGTTCATCAAAGTGGTAATGGCTACATTGCCATAGGAAATAGATATGCTGATTTAGTAGCATGGTAGTGTGCTCTGTTGGCCTGCACATTTAAGGGAAATTTCACGTGGGCCGGAACAGGAAACTTCGCTCACCTTTTTGATGAAAGTGACTGATACTTGGGATCAATTAAAAAGGGTACAGGAAAATTAATGTTTCAGAAGCAGAGCAGAAAAATTGGATCAAGGCGGATTGTGAGAAAAATTCTAATGGCATTTGGATGGCAGCTGATGGGAGACCTGTGCTGCCAGACACTTTGTTGCTCCCAATGACATAGTACTATCATAGATACACACATTTAGGAAGAGACACCATGGTCAGACCTTTTCATCAGAATTTGTTTAATTCCAGATTCAGCATGCTAGTAGAAGACGTTTTGTCATAGATGTATAATATGCCAACAAATGAATGCGGGAAAGAAAACACATGTCAGACTGAGTCACATAGGGAGATCCGGCTTTCATTTCAACAGAATGCAGATGGATTTTACGAGATGCCTGCTTACTATGGGCTGAGATATATCCTGGTCAGAGTATGTGTCTTCTCAAGATGGGTGGAAGCCTACCCAACTAGAAGAAATGACAGCCTCACTGTAGCAAAGCTGTTATTACAAGAATTGATCACCCGGTATGGCATGCCAGTTTCTGTGGAATCAGATAGGGAGACCCATTTCAATAATGAGGTCCTGAAGATGATTTGCACAGCACTTCAGATCAAGCAAAGATTACATTGCAGTTACAGACTGAGGCTTCTGAAATAGTTGAACAGGTCAACAGGACCATTAAATCAAGACTAGCACAGGTTTTTGCTTCAATATCACTAACATGACAAGATGCATTTCCTTTGGTATTAATGAGTATTCAAATAGAAAGACTGGCTTATCACCACACAAAATCCTGATGGGCAAGACAATGAGGCTGCCTGCCATGCTAGCAAATACACTTTTGAACATCACAGATGATATGACACTCAATTACTGCAAAAGATTGGCTGATGTGGTCCATTCTGTCTCTTATAAGGTTACAGCTGCCACAAGAGATCCACACCAAGAACAGTGCCACAACCTCAATCCTGGTTATTGGGTCACACCAAGAAAGTGAGAAGCCCAAAAGAGGCAATTGTGGTCTTTGATTCAGAAAGAAGAGCGCCGGTGGCTGCACCACCACTTGAGATACCACCCAAACCAGTGGCAACAGCACCACAAGGGCAGCAAGAAGAAGAAAGGGGTGAACATTTGCAAATCAAAAAACAAATTAAAGTGCCAGATGTTACACAGAGTGGTATAGAAGTCTCTATTGAAATAAAAGCAGAGACTGATGTTCAAAACAAAAACATTACTGATAACATATCAGTGCAGCCAGAAGTCTTGGGTTAAGGAACAAGCACTGGGATATGGAGAGTCACCCACGAGCTGAATGGCCACAATCCTTTGAACAAGAAAGACTAAGAAGGAGTACATCAGTTGATCGAATACCAGCAACTATACCTGAAGAAACTGAATCAAGTGATGCAAGTGGTATAAAGCAAAACAATCCCTCAGAAGATCAAAGAGGGCACCGGAATGGACATACTATGTGTACCAAGTATTAAGCGTTACATTAGAGGATCTGTTTGATGTGAGATCTGAACTATATGAACCTTGATGATATATAGCTTTGAATGGAAAATTTGGAAAAGTTGAGACCGATAACTAAGAACTATCAAAAGCTGAAAGAGCAAAACAATGACTGAATGATGAAAAAGAACTGTTCTGTTAGACCATTATTATTTTAATTTCTTATTTTACAGAAGATCAACCTAGGCCTGAATGTGAGCTGTAGAAGAGTAGGGATAACAATATGGAAGAACATAGAGTAGGGTTAATGATTATCTAATTAGAAATCTGGACTACTAGGGCTCACATTTGTTAAAGGGAGGAAAGTGTCTAATGGGTTGGACGACTAGAGACCCATTTTTTGGTTGTGCGTGCTCTAGTCGTCACCGGGGCTCATGTTCAAAAAGAGACATGCTGCTCGGATGCGACCGCTGAACACTTACTCAGTCTCTCACTGCACTTTGCACTTTTAAGCTTATCAACTGTGACCAGTTTTTTTGTTATATGTGTTCTTAGCCTTTTATCCTTTTTATGAAATAATCAAATTTATGTCCAGTTTGAATTTGATCCACTGTTGTGGCTGTTAAGTGAGCGAAGAGGGTTCACATTTGTTACAGGAAGGAAAGAGTCTTCCAGGTTGGACGACTAGGGATGCCATTTGGATGCCATTTTTTTATGCATTCTCCAGTCGTCACCATGGCTCATGTTCAAAAAAAGACACGCTGCGCGGACGCGACCGCTAAAGGTCAGTCAGCATACTTGCTTGGTCTCTCACTGCACTTTGCACTTTTAAGCTCATCAACTGTGACCAGCTTTATTTTTTTGTATGTGTTCTTAGCCTTTTATACGTTTTGTGAAATAGCCACATTTTTGTCCAGTTTGAATTTGATCCTCTGTTGTGGCCTGTAATGAATCGTAATGTACCCCAATATAGGCTTGGGTAGTCTCCTAACCTTTTACTTACATTTACCCTGCAATTGTACTACATAACGGTTTTTGGTGCTGACCTTTTACCTAGTTAGGTGCTGAATAAATATAGTGTGGTTTTCCCCAAAATCTAGCCTCATTTGTTATGCATGAGGATTCTCAGAATCACAGCAGGATTACCATCTTCTGCATAATAACTGTGTATAAGGTTCATCACCATCGTCATCCTCGGCCGACATGACACAGCACAGTAGAACCCCTTAGGGTGCATTTTGGGTATATAAGCATTATATCTTTGCTGGGGCGGGCAGAGGAGAAAGACTTCTATTCTGACACGAGACGCTGAGGTTCCTGCACGCAGACACTCCAGCACGCAGTGTTCTGACATCCCTTGCGGGGTGTCTATCTCGAGATCAAGATGGGGTCCTTTGCTCTCACACATCAGGTAATGGGGTTGGTTCTATCCTCAGGGGAATCTTGGCTATACACCTACATACATGCTAGATACACTTAGGTACATTTAGTTAGGGTTTGCATCGTAGGAATATGCATTATTACTGTGATGTTTTTAAATGCATGCATACATCCATTGTTTTAGCACTGTGGTAGAATTCTACCATCTATTCAGTCTGTTGGTGCTTATACCAGTATACAACTGTTTCTGTCATATGGTTGTTACAGCACACGTATTTTATGCTAGAATGACGTTGGTTCAATAAATACTTATTGAAAACATCCTCCATCGTTTATTCTGTGTATCTCTCTGAGACAAAGTGAGCACGAGTGACTGAGAGAAAAGTACTGTACTGTTTCCACGATCCATGAGGGGACAGGGTTGTCATGTTCAATAGTTTCCAGAAACTATTCTCTCCTTGGTAACAGGAGTCCATAGTGTCACTGTGAGCTAGCTGGTGCACAGGCGAACATATCTGATGGGGGTGTCTGAAATCAGTCTGGACACCAGTCCCACAGTTCATGTTGTCTAAACACTCAGATCCTATATAGATTTATAGGAAGTACATGACATGGTGCCGCCAACGTTGGTTTGGTTCTTATTTAACTGTCAAATCTTAGTAGTTCAGTCGTGCTTTCTCAGAGACCCCTACTCACATCTACCCAGAGACATCTGGAGTGGGAAGGGAAAAATCCGCTACAGCTGAGTAGGCATATCCTATGTATTGGCTGTAGGTTTATTCAAGCTTGAAGGATTCATGTTCCCTACATTGTGCATAAAACTTCTCATTGTCCTTGAAACTCTTTCAACAATGTCTGTCGAAGAGAATGCTGCAGCAGCATTACATGGGAATGCAGCAGGGGAAGGAGAGCAGAATGGTGCTATAAACATTTCAGAAAATGTCAGAAATGCACTTACTTTAAAACTAGCAGAGTTTGTAGTCTCAGCATTAGGTGGGACTGTAACATTTGTGATTGAGGCACACAAATCATTTAGGATGGAGGTATTCTATTCATGGGTTAAATTCCCACCTGCAGATGCACGCACAAATTAATTTCATACTTATACCCCGGGTGAAACACCAGAAGAATACTGTTCGTACGAGGACATTGAAGTTCCGCTCAGTTACCAAGAGCATATAAACTGGTTTAAAGGCGCCCTCCCACACACCACAGAAAGAGTGAGACTCGGTCTGCTCAGCAGAGCCAGAGCTACTTGGCCTGTCCTAGTGGCTTACACACCGCATCCAGACGCTGCACATTGCCAATAGCAGACTTACGTCCACGTCACAAAGAAATAATAGAATTTTATAGAAATCTGACACAATTCATTATGAGAACACTCACACTTTAACCTACAAGGGTTACACCAGCAGGTCAACGACAAGAGACTGCAACTAAGATCACCCCACAAACGCTAGACGCAGCTATGGGACGAATGCTCACTAAACGTGAGCAAATGCCATTCTGAATAGCACAGAAAAAGCACAGTTAGAGGCAGTGTTTCCACATACAGGCCCACAAGAAAAACACAGATTACTAACAATTTGCTTACCAATGGGAATAGCTCCCCCGATAGAGGACTGTACCTCTTGAGGTACAGTTTTCCCTGCCATCTATACCAGAACTCATGGTATCCCCTCAATAGCAGTCATACCAGAAGTATTAAGACAAATACAGAATGAGTATGTAGCAAAATCTGCTCTAAACTTGGGGATGAAATGATTAAGCAATTTTTCCCAGGTATCAATGATTATGTTAGCAAACATTAAAGGTGAGGCAGCAGCTGTGGTTATACACCAACGCTTGAGAGAATGCACTCCTGCACAACATGAGCAAGAATTACCAAAAATTATCGAAGATACATATGCCGAATTAGGTAGAGATAATTTGGGAGCTAGACCTAAAAACCACAAGTAATGGGTAGTCCTGAAAAGGATAACACCAAGCAAGCACCTGATCATCCAAAGAAGAAATGGGATAATAAAAAACAAACAAATAGAGAGAATAGAGCACAGTCTAGGGGTGGGTCTCCTGAACAGGAGCCCTCCCAAAGGAGGTATATCCTTAGAAATCGTGATAACATTAAAAAACCTGACAGGTATCAGGATACTGATACACGTTCCTCTCGTTCCTTTCAGGGTTCATCAAAAAACTCCGAGAAGGAAGGACGGTCAGAACACAGACCAGAAGAGCAAACAAAGTAAAGAGACACTCATCGCAGTCCAGACTTTAATATCAAAAAAGAAGATAAACAAAAATCAAAACCTCAATTTAAGAAAAAGATGGTAGCAGGACTTAAAATAAGAAATGCCCAGGCTACTGAGGACTCATCTTCTGAACGGGGAATGGGCTCTGACGATGCTAGACAGCACAGCAGAAGTAACAATAGCTCGCCAGAACCTGATGGAAATTCTGGTGACAGCAGTGTTGAATGAACATATCACAGTGGAAACACCTGATATTAGGGTAAGTGTCCCACACCAGTTCTAGGAAATAACACTCCACATGGAGGGGGACATACCCAGGAAAGTAAAAAGGTCTCTTTTGGGAGAACCTGTCCTTTGGATACAACATTCTTTCAGCAGAAAAAGATTGGCTGCCTGAGTTTGTTATGGATTGCCCAAAAGGAGAAACGGTAATTTTACCAGCCTTCTCTGACCTCGTTCCCGAATCTCTGAAACACTCATAAGCACAGGAGTGGGTGGTAGCACTTGCTCCTGCATTATACCGCAATCAGGCAGGGTGTGATGCTGAATCACCTCACCTTGTAATACCAGTAAAAAGTACTCCAACTCCACAGCGACAATACCCAATAAAACATGACCCAAAACCGGTCCCATGATGCTTGTTTCCTGTCCAGGGAGGACCAGGCTTGGCAGTTCGGTCTGGAATGTTCCCATGAGGCACAGGGTCAAGACTGATTTGCATACGGCTGGGCCTAAACTGGGGTGGCATGGTGAGCAAAATTACAATGGATTTAACCCAGATCTATTGACTGGGGGAAGATGTTTGATTTGCTCTGCATTCCGTCCATCATCTGTGTGTCTTTTGCTTTCTCACCCTAGTTTTAGACTACAGGCATTTAAACCCATGCACAAAAACATCTGCAGTACAAAATGTACACAGTGCCACATTGATGAATAACATCTTGTGGAAAAAATACAAAACAACACTAGATATCTCAAATGGATTCTTCTGCCACAATATAGCACCTGAGAGCAGATATTTGACAGCATTCTAAGCCCTAGGCTCTCAGCGTCAATTCTGTCGACTGTCCCAAGGGTATAGAATAGCCCCGGGTTGTTTACAGCAAGGGTAACAAAGTTACTTCAAATTTTTGATGAAGAGGCATTGTCCTATGTAAATTATATTTACCTGATGGATGAGGAATTATTGGATCACTTGACCAGGGTGAACAACATAATTTTGTGGTTCGCCTCTGAGAACTATATATTTAACTTTAAAACATCAAAAATTGCCCACCTCAATGTCCTATTTTTGGGATATGAGCTTTCAAGTGAAGGGAAAAGCCTGGCAGCTAACTTTTTAGAAAAGTGTGCGCTGCTCCAACCTCCAAAGACTCTGAAAAACTTACAATCCATCTTAGGATTTCACAATTTTGGAAGAACATACATTTTAGAATACGCAGAAAAACTAAAACCTTTCTTTGACTTAATCAGTCCTGATTTTTCAGTCCATCATTGGACACAGGAAAACACAGAAATCTTACGTTTCTTACAAGCTGACATGATAGCTTCCAAACACTTACACACATGTGTAAACATGATGAATTTGGTGATCCGTGCAATCATCGGCCAATCCGGCCAATCCGGGTACACTTACCTCACCTTCAATGAAGGCAAAACCGTACTGATTGCATACAAATCTCATTTGTACAAAAACGCTGAGATGCGTTTTGCATCAACCAAAAAGATTTTAACAGCAGTACAGACTGCTGTAGTGAAAGAAAGAGCACTGGCTCAGGGGAAACAAATAATTGTCATAACTCCAGTACCAACCTTAGAGTGTGTTACAAAAGCTAGCGTTCAAATGCAAATGCACTGCAGCCATGATGGATACAATGGGCTAATTCTATCACTGCAACAGATGTAGACTACAAATTTGATTCTACATTAAAAACCCAAGCATTTCTGCAGTAAGAACAAGAATATCCTCTCCCGAATTAAATAATGCCTCTAGATCAGTATGAATACATTATTTACACTGATGGATCTGCCCAGCCTGCCATAGGAAGTGAACAGAAATACAGCTCAGCATGTGCGATTGCTAAGGGTCGTATGCGGGATGGCAAGTTCCGTCCTAGCAATATGCAGATGCAGTCTCTAGGAGATTGCATGGCGCAGCTGGCAGAACTAAAAGCCCTAATACTGGCACTAACAAATACGGATCGAGAATTCCCCACACTTATTGTATGTGATTCATTTTATTGTGTCCAGTCATACAATGAATATCTTCACTAGTGGGGTCAGAATGGATTTAAAGATTCAAAAGGTTGCACAATAAAGCACAAGCTGATTTGGGAACAAGTGGCAAAGCTCAAAAAAGGCTTACCGCGGACTCATGTGAGTCATACGCTGAGTCATCAATGTGTTGGCGTGCACATTGAAGATTATTCAGTGGCTGATGAAGCCGCCAAGGCAACAGTGCGAACTGCAGCCGTAGCTGCAATCACTCATTCTCGCACGAGGATAGACGGACAGATAATGGTAGCTGTCATTGCTTCCCACAAAAACAGCTCAGCCATGCCAAAAGGCTTTCCACTCAAGTACGCCTACAAGTTAGATGCGCAAAATATTTTGTATGCTCAAATTCCAGGAGTGGGGTATAGAGTAATACCAAACATGGGTCTCAGATTAGGTTTAATTCTAGCTGTGTCACAAGGGTCTGGGTTCAGCACACGCAGGGATTACTGTAACAGTTTCAATACTGAAACAATGCTATTAGTGGCCAGGTTTAACGAAACAGACAAAAGCGTTTGTCCTTAAGTGCGATATCTGACAGCAGATGAAGTGTTCCACCGTAACACGTCCACCGCAAATATGACTACTGATATCGGACAGACCTCTTGCTTGTGTCTATTTGGACCACTGCGGCCCCTTCCAATCTGAAGTACATCTTGGTGGCAGTGGATTCATGCTCTAGATTCCTGTGGGTTTGGCCTCAGTGCTCGACTGATGCCTGAACTGTTATAAAGGATTTGCAAGTCTTCATAGGGACATATGCAATTGGCACATTACATTCTGACCGTGGCCCCGTATTTAGCTCCCGGGCTTACAAGGAAGCCATGGAAAGTTTGGGTGTAGCATTGCCGTACTCCTCTCCGTATCATCCCAAGGGAAATTCGATAGTGGAACTGAAACACAGGGACTTAAAGCAATCCTTAACAGCAAGGTATTAGGCTTGGGTGGCAGTTGGGTCAATCACCTGTATGGGGTCCAGAGGGCACTTAATAACATGCCAAGAAGCTCCCTGGGAGGCCATACTCCTTTTGAGGTCCTGTTTGGGATGAGAATGTGGGTACCCAACCTCGATTGTGGCAGCACAGTGGCGGATGAAAAGGGATTTGACATAAATGATCATTTGGCTGTTTTACAGGAACTCAATTAATTCCGGGCACTACAAAGCAAAGTCCAAGTAAAACAAGCCGCCACTGGGGAAGTAAAATCAGTTACAGCAAGACCTGTTTGGGTCCCATTAGTCAGGATCTGGTCGGAGAAAAGATCATGGACAAGAAAGAGTTTGGGCCCTCTTACAGAGCGCCTGTACCTGTCCTGGCTGTTGAAGGAACAAGAACAGTCCTTCTCCCGCCTCTTGCTGGCAAAACAGAAAAGAGACTCATCTCCATTGATCTGATCAAACCACACTATGTGGCCGATACTGAATAGCAGGCCGTATGGGCTCCCGGGTAGCCGCCCATCTCCTCTTGCTACCATACAGGAAGTTCAGACAGAAAGACTATTAACACTTGAAGATTCTACTATATGAAGTAACAGCGTTGCCAACAATGAAATGGAACTCATGCCTATTGAAATTGAACATCAAAGCACAAATTAAACACAGATCTCAATTCGGCCTAATACCGATATCTATGTGAATATGCCTCAAAACGAGTCATCTGCCAGTTCAACAAAACTTGCTGAGCTACCAAAGATAGATCGTACTGCATCTGGCTATTTCATCGATTTTGACACCTTCTCTCTGGATCCACGTGAACCTGAGTTAATGCCAGCACCAGTTTCCCGCAAAAAACATCTTCAGGAGTTCTACCTTTGGTTGAGAAAGACTTAAATAGTTTCACCCTGTCTACAGATCTGGATGGCAATTGGTCTACGGTTCCTAGTCCTCTGGATAGGCTTAGTGACTGTCTTTTCCTTGCTACTGAATGAACATTATCTTCCAGAATGCTCCGCAGCATCACATGCAAACTTGGTACTGAAACCACATACATCATCTCACCATGAACAGAGACCTGTCCTTTGTGAACATCACAGCAGTTCCAATTCCTGAAGGAATAGTTTAGGATAGGGTTTCATATGATGTATTTGGTCCCACTGAACTTTTGAAAATACCACATGTATTTAAAATTTATTTGAATGATATCATCACCTCCAAAACATTCTCTGACGATTGGGATTTTGAAACTGTAAATAGTATGCTGTCTGATTTAGAGCAATCTGCTGCATTTTTGAAAAATTATGTATGATGATACATCTGTATTGCTACCAACATTATGGTCATCATTGTTTTGCATAAAGCAAGCACCGTACATAATGTTTTCACATACCACCAATGGGAACATTGCCCTACACCACCGAAAGGTAGTTCACAAACGTTTGCAAAACAGTTTACTTATTTATGGGTTTAACACATCAGATCCATGATCATAGTATTATAAGCTTGCACCTACATCTGTGAATAAAAATATGCTTACTAACACAAAACAGATATACTCTGCATTCTTTATTTCCCAACTGTCTGAACAGGGTTTCGACTTATGGAAAAACATTATAGACATAAAATCAGTCTGGTGGACTAAAGAATGGCAGGTTCAGGGAACTGAGGCACTATTTAGAGCATACCTCATACCACAGCAGATTATCTTCCTGAACGACACTATGCAACAGACTTCCTGTCTTGGGTTAGCCAAGATTAAGGACTTGAACACCCTTTGTATTCCCTCGCCTTCACACTTTGAGGGATGGCAGAACTATACAGAACACACTGAAGATATGTAAGATGACATCATGCATGACGTTTCATACAATTCGTCAGACTCCAATTGGAAGGGATGGTTAGTTTGGCCTATCGGCACAAATATGTGTCAGTCAAGATTCAAGGGTACCACCGAAGGGCTTAATATCCATATGCCTGACCAACGCTATGTACAACGAGAACATTCGGCGGTGGTGACATCCTACAGTGTTGGGAAGTTATGCCTAGATTGGCTGAGAACCTCAACACTGTCCCAGGTGAAACAACTCTTGTCCTTACTCTCAGAGGACATGGATCTCAGGGAATTTTCGCTAGGTTCCCAGAACCACGTCGTAAATGCTTTGTATACTCTATCTATAATGAAATTTGGAAAATCTCTCAACAGGAAGCTGTAGAAAGATTGCGTGAAACTGACAGAGTTAACCTAGAAAAGGCTTTGGCTGTGGTTGACAATGGTATGACCACACTGACATCCAGGATTTATTCACTGGGCAACAGTGTGCCTTCCGCAATAGATATAATGGGACAGGATCTGTCCATCTTACAACACGGGCAATCACAGGTATGATCCATTCTATTATTAAGCTGGACGCTACAATCATTGCGCTCTGGTCACGTGCCCTGGCGATACATTAACAGTACATCTCTATTTTCTGCTTATAATCTATCGAAAAGGCAGACGAGAATGGCACAAAGAGATGCAAAATATACAAGGCTGCACACTGAATAATTAGGCCAATTACCTTTCACTGTGGCAGAGTCACCGTCCATAGAGTGGTTAATTCACGGCCATATAACATTGCCATAGCAACATTCCAATTTTAATATAGCCTAAAACACCACCAAATAGGCAGATATGAAGCAATGGGAAGGACTTCATCCATGAATCTTGGGAATTACCGTATAGATTTAGATTCAGGAATGGGGACACTGAAGGGTTTCTCTGCGGTACAGACTGCGAGACTTCATTAAGTGGGTCTTTGATCTGCCCAGGATATTATGTTTCACTGGGCCTGTAATGGTTCAGTTGCAAATGTACCCTGTCATTTAAAGGGATCCTCAGCTGCCATGATTAATCCAGTGTTCAGGCTTCTCTCAAATGGGAGTTACTTAATGCTGAATGATCAAGGTTGTTGTGGGATGCTTCCAGGCATCGCATATCATTGCATATCTAGTCACAGTAAGTTCCAGGGTTACTTGTTGTATGCAAGTATTTTTTCCACTGACCCACGCAGTCAGGAAGGCGCCGTTATGGCCTTCATTGAATGTTTCCTTTATACGGTTTGATTCTCTGAGCTGACTGAAAGCCATGCTTTTACATAAGTATGTGCCCTTAACCTCAACCCGAGAGACTTTTGATCTTCATGTTGCAAGGTCCTCAACTGAGATACAGGCACTGGTACGAACAAATTGCCCTTTCCATTTTGGAGAAATGGTATAACGTATCTTTAACACGTTTGATACAAAGGGTATAATATACCTATTTAAGACCATAGGTTTGGGACTGTTAAGCACCTTTCAGATAATTTTCGGAGTGATTCAAGCCTTTATACACTCCGTGTTGGGAAGAGTTTTTGAAGGGCTTCCACTAATCCTACTACTGGTAGTGGGTATCCTGATTTAAATTTTTCTGCTACGCAATAGACATCCCATTCACAAAGGAGATGGAAAAAACACTCTTGGAACGATGTTACCGTGACTGGATGATACTCCATCTGGGCACACCTAGACTACAGGAGCTAAGCGAGTCATGGTGACCTTTTACCTAGTTTGGTGCTGCTTAAATGTTGTGTTGTTTTCCACCAAAACTAGTCTAATTTATAATGCATGAGGAGTCTCAGAATCACAGCAGGATTCCCATCTTCTGCATAATAACTGTGTATAAGGTTCATCACCATCGTCATCCTAGGCCAACATGACACAGCAAGGTAGAACCTCTGAGGGTACCTTTTGGATATATAAGCACCATATCTTTGCTGGGGTGGGCAGAGGAGAAAGACTTCCATGCTGACATGCTGACATGAGACGCTGAGGTTCCTGCTCACAGACACTCATGTATTTTATGCTAGAATGATGCTGGTTCAATAAATACTTATTGAAAACGTCCTCCATCGTTTATTCTGTGTATCTCTCTGAGACAAAGTGAGCACGAGTGACAGGGCGAAAAGTACTGTACTGTTTCCACGATCCTTGAGGGGACAGGGTTGTAAAGTTTGATAAGTGCCAGAAACTATTCTCTCCTTGGTAAGAGGAGTCCATAGTGGCACTGAGAGCGAGCTGGTATACAGGCAAACATATCCGGTAGGGGTGTCTGGAATCAGTCTGGACACCAGTCCCACAGTTTATGTTGTCTAAACGTGCAGATCCTATATAGATTTATAGGAACTACACAACAGGCCGTTAAGTGGGGGAAGAGGGCTCACATTTGTCAAAGGGAGGAAAGAGTCTTCCGGGATGGACCACTAGAGATGCCATTTTTTGATTGTGCGTGCTCTAGTCGTTACCAGGGCTCACCTAAGGCAAGCCTGTCTGTGCCCGTCAGTGTCCCGGAAGCGTCCAGCTCCAGCCATGCTGCCTGGTTGTCTCCAGAAGGTAAGATCATTATTAAATACAGCAGAGAGGAGCGTGTTTTTGTATGGAGCGTGCATCAACTAAGGCAGCCCTGACCGCAGACATGCCCATTGCCAATGTCCTAGATTGAGTCCATTTCTGACTGTCCCTAGAAAATTTGAAGTTAAATTCAGGGCAACAAGTTTTTAGCCTCGCCAAAGGGGCCCAGCACTTCTTTATACATTTACTGGTTAATGCAAGCTGCAGGACAGTATATCTATGATTGTTAGATGAGGGGATTCTTGATTTGCTGTGTATTTCAGAAACTTGGCTGTCTGGAGCCTCGAGTACGGTCATTGTCATGGCCATACCTAAGGGTTTTAAGATTTTTAGGATGGACCAGAAGGACGTGAGGGGAGGCGGACTAGCAATCTTTGTGAAGGGACAATGGGGTTGTCAGTGTAATTAGATTACTGAGCTAATGGGAGCAGAGGCAATCTGTTTCTGTATTAACCTTTCACAACAGCACTCAGTTACAGAACAGGAGTTTTGGTGTATAGGCCACCGGGTCCAGCAGGATACTTTTTAAAATCACTGGGCAATGCCATTACACACCTTGCCCTAAGATACTCTCCCTTTATGTTCTTATTCGAGGCCATCAAATTCAAAGAATCTATGAATCAGCTAAGTCTGAACCAATATGTGTTAAAACCAACACATCAAGGGGGTCACATACTTGACCAAGTCTGTTCCAACGTGGATCTGCTTGTGGAAGACCCACTACCTTTGATTTGGTCTGAATACTATCTGATTAAGTTCTCTTGGCAGCCCCCTATAAAATTGGATCAGATACCTAACGGGCAAATCCATAGGGTGAAAGCCTTTAAACAGATTGATTCTCCTGAATTTATGGAGGTTCTAACCCAGAGCACTCCAGAGCTATTAGACATAATCAAGGATGATGCATTAAAATGTAATAACTGAATCAGAAATGCCTTAGAGGAGTTGGCCCCTGTCCTCCAGTGCAGAGTATCCAGAGGCATACCCTCCAAACTGTGGTTTACGTCCACTCTCAAATTGGAAAAAAGATTTGTAAGGCACTGGAACGTAAATGGAGGAAGGAATATAATTCAGTGGATAAAGAATCCTTCAAAAAAGTCAAAATAACTATTATATGGCCATAATGAAAGCTAAATGAATGTATTATGAGGAGCGAATTGGAAAAACAGGAAATAGCTCTGCCTGCACTCACTCCAAAGAGGCCTCAGGTGAATGGTGTAAAACACTGGCAGGGTTTTTGGCATCCAAAGTCCAAAGTATTCAGGCAAGCCTAGGAGTAGGCAGAATGCCAGCTACTGAAGTAGAAACTCCAAGTAAGAAGATATCTGTAAGCAATTCAAAACTGAGCTCCTTCAAAGCCATCTCTTTGGAGTGGTCTCTTACGGCTCTCAAAATTATAAAGTCAGGTTCCCCAAATGACCCATGGCCCCCTAAACTGTTAGCGCCAGGGATGATATCATTAATCCATTGGTCAATAAGATTTTTAATACATCTCTGGGAACAGCCACGTTTCCTAGAGTTTGGAAACAGGCAATGATTATACCCCTTTTAAAAAAAGCCAACAGCAAATCCAGCCGCCCCATCTAACTACAGGCACATTTCCCTGCTGCCGGCATTTTCCAAGATATAGAGAAGCAGGTAAATGGATAACTGTCGAATTATGTGGAGGCTAATGGGCTAATGGGCTTCTCCACCCAAGTCAATCAGGCTTCAGGGCCCAGTACAGCACAGAAACAGCTCTAGTAGAGGTATATGAATCTATTAGGGGGCCCCTGGACACCGGGGGTATAGCTGCACTAATATTATTGGATCTGTCGGCAGCGTTCCACACGGTCCAGCATGCTCTTATCTTCGATCGTCTTCAGTAGATACTAGTGACAGGGCAAGCCTGGAGCTGTTTAAAATCCTTCTTAGAAGCCAACAAATCTGGATTCCCCCCTGCTCCGCAAGTCCCTAAAAGGTGGATACAGGGGTCCCTCAGGGATCAGCTTTGAGCCCTACACTTTTTAATATTTATCTCACCCCTTTGATCCAGCTAGTAAAAAATTAGTAGAAACAGTGATCTCCTACATGGATGACACACAGTTGCTCTTCTCCTGGAATAAAGGGTCAGGACTGAAGAGCTCTCATGTTAAAACCTGTCTCACCACAGTCTTTCACAGGCTAGCAAAAGCATAGCTGAAATGTAATGAGGATAAAACTGAAATTCTCCTCTTCAGGGAGTTCCCCCCACAGTTTTGGCTAACCTTTTAGCTAGACGATGCACCCTCGCCTGATCCCTATGGAGATCCAGTAAAGACCGTGGGGATTTGGTTTGATAATACGCTGCCATTTGGAATGATGAGATCTCTGAAGAAATTTCTGCCTCTCTTATTGATCCATGCAAAGAAAACAGTAATTCAGGCATTGTTCACATCCTGTATTGACTACGGCAATGCCCTGTATGTGACCTTTTCCGTAATATCTCCAGGATAAATGTCAGGTGATACAGAATGTGGCAGTTCGACTTTTGCTCAATCTTCCGAGATGGACACGCATCAGGCCGCATCTTCGGGATCTCCATTGGCTGCCCATTAGGGGGAGAGTGAAATTCAGGTCTATGGTACTGGTTCATGCAGCCCTTTATGGCAGCAAAGGACCCACCTACTTAAGTACCAGATTTAGCTTCTACAATCCGCCAAGACAGATTCGAACTACCAATAACTTTCTGGTATTCACCCCAAGGAGCAGGAGACGGAGACCAGGAGGAAGATCACTCACTTTTTTGGGTGCAGCGGCTTAGAATCAGCTCCTCTTGTAATTGCGAACTATAAGCAATCCAAGGTAGTTTAAAAAAAGCTGAAAACCTGGTTCTTCTCAGTAAACTGAGCTTGTTTTCTTTCTAGCTTTCAGCTTGTACCGCACTGGGACACTCCCTGGAGTAGCTGCGTGCAATATAAGTTTCCTATCACATCATATCATAAAAACAAATCGTCTTGAAAAGCTACTTACAGAATTCTGTGCTGAACTGTTGAACTTTATTACACTGAGCCGGATTCAAGAGAAATGTGTTGCATTGGAAATAAGTGTAAATATATTATGTGCTCAATCTTCGTACTAACAGTGATAATGATTACTACAGTATTAGTAGGATTTTATGTAACCCCAGAAGTAGAGCATAGATCAAATTATACAACTAGGCCACATGCATACATTAATGATGAAGACCAATTAAGAGTTTCCTTTGTTAGCTACAAGAAAAATGATTTCTCCACTAACGTTTACTCTAGATTAGTACAAGAATACACTCATGTTATAGATTCAAAGGATTGCTATGTATGCGCTCATTTACCGACATCTGCATCAGAAGAGATCACTTATTATCCTCATGCCATAATCATAAGCTACATCTTGTAGTATTTTGCTTTCCTTTGTATATAGGCGAGAACATTTTGAATATTTTAGTCTAGTTGTGATCTAATACTTTTAAAACTACCTTTAATAGAAAGCATGAACTTACACCTGCAAGCAAAAGAAATGGACACAGCTTAATACAACGTATTTACCCATAGACCTATAGATAGTGTTAAGGCTTACAAAAACAATTTAACCTGCTAAATGAGACTTATAGAGAATATCTACACAATGGCTTTAAAAGAGAGATACATAAACATAACACGTACTAAAGAGAAACATAGTGATGTTCTGAAAAATGTTTGGAAGAAAGAAGAAGATGAATTTAGAAAAACTATGGTTTACACCAAACTAAGGTTAGATAGTCAACACAAAATGGAAAATGTGTTTTTACAGAAGAAAAACACCAAAAAAAACAAGACATGTAGGGATTAGTAGCTGTGAACACTCATATGAACTAACAGGAGGAGCATGGCAATCTTTACAAGAAGAATCTTCAATTCTGGGAGTTTATTTTATCTGTAGACAACAGGCTTATTTCCTGCTTCCTGCTGTCTAGGGGGTATTTGGTGTTTAGGTGTATTAAATCCTAAACTGTACCATGTACAAAGCTTAGATGCATTAACAATGGCACCAGCACACAGACACAAACGTAGCACTGAAACTAGAGCTGAGTTAGTGGGAGATATATTTGGTGAAATCATTCCACCTGTAGGCATCATATTAAATAGCAAGAATATTAGAAAACGGTCAACTGTTGTCGACAGGCTGGCGACAAGCACTTCTGGAGCTCTGCTACCAATAAAAACTGAGTTAATTTCTACATGTTCAATGGTTTTGCAAGACCATAAAGCTTTAGACAGATTACTCCCAGAGAAGCGCAAAGTTTGCAAAATGCTTAAATAAACCCATTGCTGCTCACATATTCCTGATGAAAGTAAGGAAATTAAAGGGATTGCAAAAAACATTTCTGACATAGAACCTGAATTAAAAGAATTGGAAAGACTTAGAGGCTGATTTCGATGTCGGTCAGAGTTGCCTCCGACCAACACCGTTTCTGTGTGAGAACCAACTGACCATAGGTCGGCGGTTCCGCACACCTCATTACGATGACACCACACATGGGGCAGTCGTAAACTCCCATTTCAACATTTTCCATTGTGATCGACATCGAAATCAGGCCCTTTGTGTTTGAAAAGGGAGTATGTTTGCTATTTCTTTTTGCTTTATTCATGAGCTGTAGATACATTTTATGCAAAAGATAGGAAAAATAATTGAATAACTGATTAAAAAGAAATTGGGATTAAATCGTCTCATAAACAATGACTACATGAAATCATTTAAAGGGTCTGAAAAGAAAAAGGCGAGACTCAACGGATGATGAAAGTGCCCTCTGAACGAACTTGTATGTGAAATGAAATTAGTGTGCTGGTTAAGATAACCATCCGATGGGGGAATTTAAATGTAAATTAATTAACAAAGCTGATAATTTGCCTTTGGTATAAATGTGAAAACATAGTGAAATGAGACGTAGTGAAAATGTGCAAAGTGCACAAGGCAGCCATATTCACTGGTAGGCAGCTGTTAGATTTTTCTTTAACAAATAGAAGCTTTAGAAATTGTTGAACCATGCACAAATGTATTTGAAAGCTTTACCTTAATGTGACTTGCTTAGATTTTGTTATAGCTGCAGAATTTTCTTAGTTTATAAAATGTATTCCTTTATTTAAGCCACATATTCTTAATGTACAAAGCTTGAACTTCCTACCTACCTCATGTTCACATAATATTGAATAGAGAATTACACATTTTAACAATAACTCTCACTGAAATGAAATACGAAAAGGATTACCTAACAAAAAATCTGCAGGCAAATGATTCTGTCTTTAGTGTAGTTCATTGCGGTTCAATTAAACATTGAATAAATGGTAGAATAGACTCTGCAATAAACTTCACTGGGAACCAAGGTTAGACGGTTCCAGATACACAAATCTTTAGTGGTGTCTGTCACATATTTGATAGTAGACTGTGGACTTCATGTGTTTTGTGTAGGAAGGAAGAATGAAGATTGCTTACCATTGAAAGATGTCTTCTCATTGACCTGGAGTGATCCAACCTACAACATTGTTGTTTTCATTTGTTCTTACCATTTATATTAGTGCGTGTTTCTAGTTAGACTTAGAGATCTCCATTCTATGATCTGCAACCTGCTGTTCTGCTGTGGTCTAAGGCTGACAGCTACTACTTTTGTCTGCCATTTTGGAGGTGATGCTACCTTATATTTTACTTTTCTGATGGGTGTAGTTACTACTGCATCTGTTTCCCCATAGTTCCCAGTCAAGGCTTATTTTATACAGATTGCTACTGCAATTGTATGTTGATGCTTTTTGGAGATTGAGACCTGGCTGAGTTTTACTCTTTATGGCGAGTTCAACTGCTTAATTTGATTTTAAATTTGATTCTCCTTTGATCTCACTTTTTTCTCAAACTCTTTATGGGGTCTATTAGCTGTTGAGTCCAAACTTTATTTAGAACAGGGACTAATTCATTTATGGAACCTGCTTGTCAAATTGTTCTTCTGATGTATCTAACCATATTTATTTGATACTTTCTGTAAACAAATTTATCTGACTTACTTATTGAATAAAAAGAGAAAAACAAATTACTAATCTCTTGAAACCAATATAAAACTCTCTTTATTGACTGAATTTAAGAACTGCTAATTGTGATGTAGATTGACCTGATTTGATTTAGCTTCCATTCCAAAATGGTGGCAAAGATCTGTTGCCTAGAAGAAGAAAATGTAGCACATATTTGGAGCCCATTCTTGTAAGTTACAGGTTGAGCTGGTACTGGAAAGTATATTTTGTACCCTTTCCACGCTATCACCCCCAATATACCCACCTTCCAGCAACACTGACTCTTAGTATACACAACGGAGGTTCGGAGTGACCAGAGGAGAAAACAGTTTTAGGGAGGGTAATGCAGGGGGAGCGTTGGAATGAGAGGTAGAGTCATTGTCAGTGAAATTCTTAATATCAGTCTTGGCACACTTTACTAAAGCCAGCACTGGACTACTGTATTGTCTTACCTGGAAATGAAGGCTAGTATTTTATTCAGGTTTTTCAGCACTCCAAATTGGTTCCCTTTAAAGGTACATTTTGTGCTACATTATGGATAATATCAGAGAAAGAAGTCATTCCAGTCTTTCTTTCTGTAGATACCTTTTGTTCCTCTGATACCCTAGGCTTAACGTCTACACCATGCATTTGCATCACCAAGTCTCTTTCCCTATCAATTTACAACCTACGAAGATTCTAAAGAGTAGTATTCTCAGTAATAGCTGCACCATTGAATTTCCCACTCACGTATTCTGAAGTTGATAGTCACCTAATCCTGGACTGCCGCTCGATCACTGCATACTTCAAGCCAGCAAAATAGTAACTGCGTGGTCAAGGAGGAAGCGAATTTTCACACATATTTAACAATAGAAGTCATGTAGTTGTAGTTCCTGCCAAGGTTCTGGACTTCTGCAAACTTCTGCACTGTGGCAGTGTTGCACGTTGACAAATAATGATACTACACAAGTCAACTTAATTACAAAATACTATAGTCACCATTTTCTTATTTCATGCACCTTTTATCGCCAGATTGTGCATGCAATAAAGTAATTAATAGGAGTTTATACTTCTAATATGCTCTCCAACATATATACATAAATAAAAGGAGCACTGGCAAGTAAAGGATGCGTGCTCACCTATGGTTAATGATAAAGGTACATAATCTTTCTCTTTTTAAAAAATCTGCCACTGGAGACAATGAGGAAAGCAAAAGATCTAGTCTCTTCAACTACTAATACTTTAAGTAGTTTATTATGCGGCATACAGTGTTGTAATTTATACTACTGATATGAGCATATCATGCTAATGTGTCTCCTGCACTAATACAGCACCTTCATATAGTTTCCAGCTGATGGACATCCAGTTGATAGCCTTGAGGCAATTGTTCGGCGACGGTTATAAGGAGAACACTACTATTGAGCTAATTATGATGAATGAAGGTTTGATGTCTAGCTAGGCCTGACCTGCGGCAGGTTTTCTATGTATTTTAACCTCACTTGTTTGCTACCCATTGAAGTCTCCAGATGAATACTGACAAAAAAGGAACCGTCAAGAGAGAAAATGTGTGAATTATGCTTTGTTTTGCACTATGTGATTTGAGAACCTAGGCTTTAAAGCTTTTGTGTAAGGATCCTGACATATCCTCTGTTATGTTAAAGAAAGTGTGAGTTCTCTAAAGGTTCACAAAAAGATTATGTTGCCTTACGTCTTGACAAGCCTACTTACAACATTATTATACTCCTTCAATAGACAGAGAAAAGCAGAAGGCAGGCTGACATTGAACATAGCAGAAGAAGATCATCCTCATCTTATCCCCACAACCAGGGTACAAAGCAGTGAAAAAACTCTGTAGATGTGGCAAACAGGTTGTCCCTGGAAGAACTCGAAACTGTAGAAATGGGAACATAAAATGCTTGACAGAGTCCAGACCAGAATGCATAGTATACATCAAACAGACCAGAAATCTTTTGTTTTGCATGGTACACAGACTCTAAACGACAGGAAATCTATATCAGACACTGCCATACATTTCTAGCTCTGCTACAGACAGCATCAAGTGTATACTTTGGCCATGCTGTGCCTATTCATGTTTTAACTCTCCTTCAATGCCGTTGGGCAACATCGTCCTGTGACTTTGCATATAGCCAGCATTTCTGCACCACACCTTCTGTTTAACATCAACCCTTATCTATCACGGAACCTGAAGGAGCATCAAAGAAAGAGGCAGATCCCAATTACAATGATCAGCCTTCGTCAGATTTTCCATTAAGAGCTCTACCTGCAAATATGACAGTAAATGACCAGTGTATGGCATTCATGGATCAAATCCTGAAACCTTCATTGTGGATGTCTACATTAAGCCAAGGAGTAACATCACAAAATTCAACATCTTCTTTTCTGCTATTCCAGAAATGCTGTGGAACACTTACTATCCCAGTCCTACAAGTAACAAATTCTCATATATCCGAAGTATATATATGCTCAGCACCACCTCCTCTTGCAGCATCCTCAGGAAACTTGCTGTCAATGTTTACACTAGTAGCAATGCAATAATTGCCATGAAGCCAATAATAGAAACCTGCTGGTCTTTGGCCTTTGAAAAATTCTTTCAGAACCTCAAAAATGTCAAACTGTTTAAGGGAAAATGTGCTCCTCAAATGTATTCTCCAATTGATACAACTCAGGACCACTCACTACACGTCCTAGCCTTCAGTAATTGCCACCATGGAAGACATCCACAATGCTTGGCACCACTTTGCTACCCCTGTCTCCTTACACATGGTGCCAATTTTTCACCAACCAAGTCTACTAGGCTTCCACTCAGCACCTAGCCAAATCCCCTCTCTCTCCTTACACCATCCTCATTAAAAACACCATCGATAAGATGTTTCTTATCCCTACTCTGAAATACAAAATACAAGTTCCATTACCCGGAGTAAAATTAGCCTGCTAAGAAGCAGGCCGGGGATATTCACTGCTGTCTGTCAGAATCTTAAAGTTATTTACTGTACTTCACTGTAATATGGATTGGGGACAACGGACACTCTCATAGAAGATGTCTCCTGTTAACAAGAAATGGAAATAAACAGAAGGAGAACCACCAGCTACACTAACAATTTGATCCACTCTTTATTTCGAACTATGATGGAGGAATATCCTATTTCTTGAGATAGTAAGCCTGATTTAAAGTAAAGGTGCTATTTATCACACCTGGTAAATAGTAATTCCCCTGGGCTCGTTATTTGTCGGGTGCAATAAAAAAAGCACTTACTATGAGTTATTAGGAAAAAACGTGCAGATTTTTGTGTTTACTACACCAAAATCCACATGGTACAGTAAATACCGTTCATATTTCCCCTGTTAAATTTCAGCAGGTTTGACCTGCCGAAATGTAATGAATGTTGGGTTATTTAACGCATCCGAAAATTATCAGGTGTTAAATAAAACCAAACTCGTAATGCCATCCGGTGCATAAACAGAGGTTTATGCATGGGACAAATTCACCACACAACATGTAATCGGGGCCCTTGAATCATTATATTCATGATATAAGCTGAAAAATCATTAGATTTCATCAAACAGTGCTTATTGTTTCCATTTGTAGTTTAGGTTGCTAGATGTTGAAAGAGTGTGCGTTACTTTAATTAGTTAATATGTTATAAAAAGCTGAAATATTTATTTCACATCATATTTTCTGAAATTGCTTTAGATTGCTTATTTTTTTAAATGCCTGCACTTTATAGGTGTGGAACTGATAAATATATGTTTGCTTCTCCATTAAATAAACTTAGTTGAAGTTTGAACTTTTGTTCGGATTCTAATATGGTTGATTTTATATTATGAAACATAACATAAGTACAATACTTGTTTCTTGTGATATTTAATGAAGACTCAATACCCTGTGATGCATTGGTATTAATCTCTTACCACTACTTTGATTTCTTAGATTCATTCAGTAGATGGCATCTGTGACTGATTAGCTATGTCTATATAAACCTCAGCATGTCTGTATAAACCTCAGCATCATCTTGGACAGCAAGTTAGCTATGCAGAAACAGGTGAACGGCGTCTCATCCATCTGCTTCCACACCCTACACGTGCTCCGTTAGATTTTCAGGTGGCTCCCAATCAACACCAGAAGGATTGTCATTCAGGGCCTCGTCACCAGCAAGCTGGACTACGGGAACACTCTCTATGAAGGAATCACTACACGCCTCCTGAAAAGACTATAGACAATATAAAACTCAGTTTCAAGATTCGCCCTCGACCTTCCCAGACAGACTCACATCACCCAACACCTCAAGAAGATTCACTGGCTCCTTACACAGAAGAGATGCCAGTACAAGATGCTGGCACACACATACAAAACCCTGCATGACGGACCAGTATACATCAACAAATGAATGACCTTCCAACAATCGACCTGACACCTGCGATCTGGATCCCTCTTGCTCACAGACACCTCCCCAGATCCACTGAGCCAACAGCAGAGGACGCACCAACTCCCACCTGGCGGCCTAAGCCTGAATTGACCTCCCCCTGCAGCTTAGGAATGCCGCATTGCTCCTAGAATTCAGGAAAAGGCTCAAGACCTGGCTGTGCATATGAATAGAGCACCACAAAGCAGCTAGCAACTCCAGCACCGTGAGACACTCTCAGGTGATTTGCTGTGCTTTATAAATCCAGATTGATTGATAAATAGAAGTTTGTGATCTGATCAGGCGATCTTGACAAAGCCTATAGATGTGGGTTTTATGTTGACTAAAACACGTATGCACCCATTTTCAAGTCTTTTTGCACCACAAGAACATTTTACTTTTCATGATGAGCAAATATTAATAAATATTTTTGATGCAATTGAATGCTGACTTTGTTGGTCTTTTTATTGGAGCAGTTTTGAAACTGAGCCTCACCATGGACTTCTAGACTGCAAACAGCAGCCTGTTTTGGGCCTGCAATACATTGTCCAAGATTATATTCTATGATCCTTTGTATGTATAGCAGTATCCGGAAACATTAATCCCAATACATCATAGCAGTGGTCCACTACCTTCTGGATTTAACACCTCGATCCTCGATGGAACCATTAAACTCATTCTTCATCTACAAACCATGGGCAACACAATTATGATGTAAGTAAGGCATTCTTTAATTGTGGATAGACAGTCCCAATGACAAATATGGCATCCACATTGTCTATGGTATGCTGTCAGGGATCACGCCAGCAGTTCCTATACACCACATTTTCATCATCACAGTCAGAAAGAAAAGGGGGGCCGCTCGGCCCCCCCCGCACGTATGGCGGGGCGCCGGCCCCCTCCTTCCCCCTGCACTCTCGGTGGTGGGGCGTGCCCCTCCGCCGCGTCTTGATGACGCGGCGGGCGCGCCCCACCGCCGATTGGTGCTGGCTCCTGCATCTGGGTCAAAGGGGGCGAGCCAGAGGGGGCGGACCAGTTGTAACTGGTCTGCCCCCAGAGGGGTTAAAAGGCCGGGGGAGCGCGGGAGGCGCCCTCTTGTTCCCGCGCTCCCCAGGCTTGCCCCGCGCCTCTTCAAGGCGCAGAATAATCTTTCTTTTGTTTTATAGGTGTGGAGTGTCCAGTGCGGCTTGTCGTCGAGCGGAACAGGCCAGTAGCACTCTGTGGCAGAAGCGGAGCGGCAGGAGCCCAGCAAGTCGGGTGGGGAGAGCGAGAGGCAGTCAGCGGCACCCCTGCTAACTGCACGGGCCGAAGATCTCGTTAAGGGTGACACGGCGGGCTGAGCCAAAGGAGAGTGGCGCGGTGGACAACGCTATCCGGGGACACAGGCAGGCCTGCACTTCACTGCTTCTGTTGGGCCGCTGGGCTAGAGTGCACTCGCCCAACACCCAGGCTAGCTGGTGTGCCGCGGTCACAGTTGCGTTGTGCTTACGGCCAGTCTGTGTACCTCCAACTTGGTACAGGTAAACACCACGCAGGCCCTGGTGGGTGCAGGGACACATCGTGCTCATACGATTCGTAAGTGTAGGTGGTTTACCTGTCGCAGGGATGACTAGTGGACGTGGTGCTAGGCGCTCCCGCATGGAGCATATGCTGCATGGCGTGATGCGCAAGATGACAGCTATGGACAGGAGATGGGGGAAGGTGGACCAGATAGGCAAGAGCGTGGCAGAGCTCAGACAGAGGTTTGATGAACAGGTTGGGCCATCTGGGAGACCCAAGCGAATAATAGTGCCCCCGCAGCCCAGGGGGGAATTGGATGCTTTGCCCAAGCGGGTCAGGGCCAAGAGGGGTAGCGGTCGGGTCCCCAAGCCACACGGAGAGGGGGGGCCTTCTGGGGTGGTCCCTGAGGGAGGGCTTACACCGCCGGTGGCTCCTATGCCTGCTCCCATAATCCCGACAAGTCTACCGGTGACAACGGCTCTGGCCTCACCGGCGCCAGCACCAAGCATAGTGCCTCAGGTGGTCCCAGCTGTAGTCCCGGTGGTACCCGTGCCTAACCTTGCAGCTATTCCGGTACCCAGCACGGGATCCCCCATGCCAGTTTCAGCACCCCCAGTGGTTGGTCGGGTACCTCCAGAGCTGGCAGCGCAGATAGCGGCTGTACTCCCTTGGCTAGGGATAGGTGGGATGTTACCTTCTTCAGTGGGTGCCAAGGAGGTGGGAGAGGACCCCTCGGCAGAGGCCCAAAAAATGGTAGCAAAGATCATGATTGCTCAGGGTGGCGGGGAGGGGCCAAGCGCGCCCATTACTCCACAAGCAACAGGTTCGGGCAGCGACTCTGGAAAAGACAAGATTGTTGAACCGGCGCGAGCCCCAGAAAGTGGTAAGGAGGTGGCATTGCCAGTTCTGGGGGAAGGTACAATACCCTCCAGGAGGGAAAATCTGGCTCAGCATGTGACACAAGAAGTGAAGGATTTGATCTGGGCGGGCAAATATGTCAATATGTTTTCTTTGCTAGTTGATAACAGGGAAATGGAGTATGCTAGGAAACAGAAAGACTGGATGTTGCCTAGCGAATGGCGGGGTGAAATGGCAAGATTCAGGGTGGAGGAGACATTGATCAACCGGATTAGAGCCTTTTCTGTGTTTATGGCAAATACAGCCGAGCGTTTCCCAAATTTGCAGGCAGAGATGGCATGTTACCAGAGTAGGATCACAACTTTCAGTGAGAAATATGGAGGGGATGGGTGGAAGGAGTACGACACTACTTTCAGGAAGGCTAAGGAGTTTGACCACGCATTATCATGGGATAGGGTGGATTCAATTTCATGGTATGGCCAGTTTACGGCCGGGCAACCAGGGAGTGCGGGGCCAAGTTGGAGCAAATGCTACCCCTCCAAACACCAGCAGCCCTTTCGGCCACCTCAGGTGGGTGGCACAGCCACTAAGACAGGGAGCAGTGGTGGGCGGAAAGGGGTGTGCTGGGATTTTAACAAGCGTACATGCACCAGGACACAAGGCACTTGTAAGTTCAGGCACGCATGTTCCATTTGTAACCATCCTTCCCACCCAGAAACAGCCTGCCGCAATAAAGGTAACGCCTCTGGAAACAGGGGAGGAAAGACACAGGATTAGGGGGGGAGGCCGGTTGGTAGCTCATTCACCCATTGACGTTCTGGCTATGACTCCTTGGCTGAACAGGTACCCAGACCATGCCTCTGCGGGGATGTTGCAGGAAGGTTTTTTGCAGGGCTTTAGGATCCCAGCGGTGGGATATACCGGAACACCAGAATGTAGGAATCAACTCTCAGTTAAGCACAACCCAGATGTGGTGGTGGCAAAAATTGCTAAAGAGCTGCGCCTGGGTAGGATAGCGGGTCCTTTTAATGACATCCCTGTACCTAATTTTGTTTGCTCGCCCCTCGGCGTGGTCCCAAGGAAGGAGGAGGGCGAGTACAGGCTCATTCATAACCTGTCAGCACCTAGGGGCGCATCATTAAACGACGCTATAAATGAAGACATTTGTAGTGTTAAGTATGCGTCTTTTGACCAGGCAGTGGATATGTTGAGGTCTCTCGGACCTGGAGCCTTGCTGGCCAAGTCAGACATTGAATCAGCTTTTTGGCTACTGCCAGTGCATCCCCTAGATCAGCATCTGCTAGGCTTCTCTTTTCAAAAAAAAATTCTATATGGATATGTGTATGCCCATGGGTTGTTCTGTTTCATGCGCCTACTTTGAGAAATGTAGTTCCTTTCTGGAATGGGCTTTTAGGCAAACATCAGGACACCACCATGTCATGCATTACCTGGATGACTTCATCTTTCTGGGGTCGGCGGGCTCACAGGAGTGTGCGTGGGCATTGCAGGAATTTTGCGTGCTCATGCGGGCTTTTGGGGTCCCGCTGGCACCCGGAAAGACGGTGGGTCCGGCAACCACATTGGAATTTTTAGGCATAGAATTGGACTCAGTGGAGGGTTGTTTCAGGTTACCCAAAGACAAAATCACGAAATTCAGAGCAGCTCTCCAGCAATGTTTGGTTAAAGAAAGAGTGACGCTCCAGCAGCTACAGCAGACTGTGGGCCAGCTGAATTTCGCACTAAGAGTCATACCCATGGCACGCCCCTTCTCCCGCTCAATCTCGCAGGCCATGACGGGCCTGCGAGAGAAACACCATCGCACTAGATTGCCGGCCGAGGTCCGCCAGGACATGCGTATTTGGATCGCATTTCTGGAGGGCTTCAACGGTAGAGTGGTGTGGTGCGGTCCCCCTACTACATCTGCAGAGTTAGGTCTATGGACGGATGCTGCGGGCAGTGTGGGGTTTGGCGCCATACTTGGAAACAAGTGGGTGGCCCAACGGTGGCCGGTTTGGTGGGATGAGAGCGGCCTGACAGCTAACACCGGTTTCTTGGAGCTATTTCCAATCTGGGTTGCATTAACAGTTTGGCCTGATCAGTTGTGTAATCAATCTGTAATCTTCTGGTCAGATAACATGACGGTAGTCAAATGTATCAACCAGCAGGCAGCACGGTGTAAGTTTATACTCCGCCTACTGAAGGAAATTGTGTTGGTTTGCATGAAACTCAATGTACAGTTTAGGGCCAAACATGTCCCAGGGGTGTTGAATAACACAGCTGATGCACTCTCTCACTTTAAGATGCAGGTATTCAGGGAACACCTACCATCCGCAGAGGCGACGCCTGCACACTTCCCAGCAACACTCTGGCAAATTGGTGCCCCCAGCTACAGAACCTCGTGGCAGCTAGCCTAGCGCCCAGGACCAGAGCAGCTTACGAAGGGGCGTTTTTGTCTTATTGCTCCTTTTTGGGACGGGACTGGGCAGAGAAATGGGATCATGAGGAGAATTACACTAAGGGGCAGATTTACAAGCCCCTTGCGCCACTTTTGCGTCACTTTTAACATGGGAAAAGTGACGCAAAAGTGGCGCAAGGGGCTTGTAAATCTGCCCCTAAGTACCTAGATGCATTACATAAGGAGGGGCGCTCAGCAGCGACAGCTAGCAGACACAGGGCGGCCGTTTCTTTCGTTTCACAACTCAAGGGGGCCAGAGATCCCACAAATAGTTTCATCGTGCGGAAGGCACTAAAGGGGTGGCGGCGCCTGCAAGCAACAGCCACAGATTCCAGGCAACCGATAGGTTTAGAACGGCTGGCATCATTATTGAATGCCTTGGCTGACACCTGCAGTTCGTATGGGGAGGTACTCTTGTTCAGAGCCGCCTTTACTTTGGCCTTTTATGGGGCATTCCGGGTAGGTGAACTGGTGGCAAGCAGCAAGCAGGACATGCTAGGGGGTCTTCGGCTGGAACACACAAAAATATTGGGGGATATACTGTTGATTACCATACGTAAATCAAAAACTGACCAGGAGGCCCGGGGGGATGGGCTGGTACTCCATCGGGCACGGACTAATCCTTGCTGCCCAGTGTTCCACGTAGAAGCCTTTATCAAACAGCGAGCAGGCGCAAAGGAGGGAGCATTGTTAATGCATGCAGACGGTATCCCACTGACCAGGTTCCAATTCCAACGAGTATTGACAATGACAATGGACAGGGCTGGTTTCAATCCAAAGGATTTTGGGATGCATTCCTTCAGGATAGGTGCGGCCACTGAAGCGACTGCTAGAGGGTTGCATGCGAACAGTGTGAAAAGGATTGGGAGATGGTCTTCCAACTGTTACAAACGTTATGTGCGGATGCACATGTTGTGAGGTGACAAGTAAGTTACGCTGACGCCTGTCTTGTTGTTTGCTTCTATTTCAGTTTCTCGAGCCTGTCACGCAGGGCGGAAACTGTTGCCGGATCACCAACAGCAAGTATCTTCAGCACGGCGGACACAGGAACAGAGGAAGGAGACACAAGTGGTATGGGTGGTTGGTCACTCATTTGTGAAGCGCGTTAAATCTGTTTTCTTTTCAGGTAGCTATAGACAGAGGGCGGAACAAGGAGGTTTCAAAGTTTCCTTTCATGGTAGGGGGGCCTATGCCTCAGTCAGTTTAGGGGTTCTTTACAGAGTTGCTCAATAGACACACCCCGCCGCCCGCAGTAGTTATCTTACATCTGGGTGGCAACGATCTGGTGAAATTGGGCAGGAGGGTCCTGATGGAAGAGATAATTTCGGAAGTAAACTGGCTAGCTAAAACATGCCAAGGCTGCACCATAGTGTGGTCTCAGATGATTCCTAGGCTCAAATGGAGGGGGGAATCTGTCAGGGCGTTGAATCACTCGGTAAAGAGGACCAACAACAAGATAGAGAAATTATTTCGGTCACCTCAACTACAGAATATACCACATGGGTGTATCTGGGGGAACAGTTCTTCTTGCAAGACGGGGTCCACCTGACTGGGGCAGGTAACAAACTTTTTCTGGAGAACATTTTGGCATGGCTGGGAGGGTTATAAGTAGGCATGACCTTTCGGAAGAGGAGGATAGGGGGGGCCAGATAGTCGGTCAACTATGCCGGCCTGTGGCGGTAAGGTCATGATCGGTGAGCAGTCAATTTAAGGTCCGTAGGGGGCGTCACCATTCTTGAATGGGGTCGCCCAGGGGGAGGGGCAAGTGGTCTCTCCTAGAACTCCAGGGGCGGTACATCCGCTTGGTTGGATGGGTGCGGGGGAGGGGGGAGTCACGCTTTCTTTTGGCTGGTTAGCCACCCCGCACGTGCACTATGACGTCATTAAACGGCGCAGAGTGCAAGGGCCCCCCTTTTGGTTAATGGAGTTCATGGAGCGTACGGGGGTAACCGGGAGGGGGGGGAAGTACCCTCTCGGTAAACGGGCCCTCTGCGCATGCGCACTCATACGTGAGGGCGTAGCTGGTTAATAAGGATGTGACACCGGTTAGCGACCTTGCCGTAGGCCCAAAACTAGGATATGCAGAAAAGTCATAAGTATGATGTTAGATTCGGTTAGGAAACACGCTGTATTAGACATTTGTTAAGGTTAGGCATTTGATACCTGTCTACATTGATTGTAATCTAATGTCAAATTTTTCTGCATAAAAATGCTTGTGTAAATATTGTTTATTTCAAATTTTAATTTGTTTTCATGTTTTAATAAATACGGCCGGGGGGTCGCGAGACCCCCCGCCTTCCAAAGAAAACTCCTCTCATGTCCAATTGCTTTAATTGTTTAACTGTGGTGGTGCACAAGACAGGGAGGGGGATAGTCGGTAGTCCCTGACCATAAGACGCTAAGGGCGCATTTACGAGACAGGATACACCCTGCATGAAAATAAGACCATGGAAACTGTTTAAGACAGACCTATCGCATCTGGGGCACAGTGGGGTTGGGGAAGCTGGCCTTGACAGTGCCAGGGGCTGTTTTTCTGCTTCCAGGTCAATATAGAAAGAGACAGCAGGAAGAACAGTGCCTAACACCATCGCAGTTATAAGGTTCACGCTGTTCGCTTCAATTCGCAATTGGGCTATGGCATCCTTCACGCTTGCTATATTTTCCCTTTCTAAGCTTCACCTATGAGACTCTTTCCTTCACTTTGCCTATACCCGAAATTCATATATGTGTACCTGCAGGCTTCTGTTGTGTCTTCCGTTTGCCAGTTTATTTTCTCATTAGGAAAAAGGGGGCTGGGGGGCTGTGAGGTGGAACTGTGCGCGTTCCTCGGGGTGGTTTGCCAGCTTGGATAGCTGACAATCTCTCCTTCCGTTCACCCCTAAAATGAAGCCCCTTGGTCTTCCCTCTGCCCTGCGTTTTCCCTGTATCCCCCATTCGGTAGGTCCAGTCGTACTTTCTTCAATGTTTCAAATAAGTGCATGTCTTGCAGCCTGATTCATTAGGTTGCGAAGAGACTGTATTTCAACAAAGAATACATGGATTTAAACCGAAAATGAACTGAAAGTAATACAACAAGAAAATAATGTAGCATGAAAAATGCATTTTTGTAATGAGCTTAGTCTTCTGACACCCGCAGTGTCCGCGTGGACACGTCATGCAGAAGCCCCTCTCTAGGGGATCTACTTACACCCACCCCACAACCATCCAAGACACGCGTCACCAGTCAGGTGACCCTTTAATCAAAAAGGTTCCGGGCGCACGTGCTCGTGGCCAGTTCCACAGCCAGACTACCACTGCCGGTGTTATCATTTAACAAGCACGCGGGCCTAGGGCCCACAATGCTACAACACCGAAGAATCGATGCAAACACGAAGAAAGAGGAGCAGTAAACGAGTTTGTTATTTCGGCCCCTGGGATCTTAACTTCTGCAGCAGCTGAGCCTACACCCACTGAAAATTGTTCTCACTGTTTTTGCTCGACATCTTTTATTGCTTCTATTTTGATTAATATGGACATTTTGCAGCCACATAAACGTCTTATTTTCAGAGAAAGAAAGACACAGAGCTTTGTGTTTCTGTTCAGTAATAAATAGAGATTACAATACCACAAACACATATTTGTCCTAGGAATGTCTCGGTTCCCCAAATATAACCATCTGTGTAATTATTCGGCACCAGAATGTTGCTGCAGTTGTTCATTTCGACGCTACAGTGTTCAGAATGAGTCTGCTCACACTGCATATATTCACGTTTATCTAATATAGGTTGGGGATTTGGGATTAAGTTACCCAGCTGGCTTATAATGAGTATAATTAAGGTCGGATGTGGAAATAAAGCAGAAGGCTTCATTATCACAACATTAATTGTATGGCTTTATAGGCATAAGATTACCTGTAGTTGCTGACTTAGAAAACACTATTATGGCCCTCTCGCACTGACAAAAACACCGTGGTCACTTTTGTGCAAACAAGTCTTCCGTATTTTTTTTAATTATAGCGATGAACAATATCAGCCGAGATTTTCAAATGAAAAATAGAGTAAAGATGCCTATTGCAGCTACACCTGATATGGGTGATTTGGAAATATTTTCTTGGCAAAACTGACCACAGAACATGATCCTCCCAAGAACAATGCTGAAACCTTACTGACTTGGACAAGATTCTTAGATTGTTGCAGGAAACGCAATGCAGGGCAAAGCCTTTGTCCCCTAATTTTTGGTGTGTAACTCATCATACTCACCATCTGCCCGCACTTTAAAATAATATCTGGGGCATATTCTCAAGGCACTATCGCTGAGTTAACGGCACTTTATCTCAGCCAAAGTCGTGATAAAATTATCGCCCCATTCACAAGCTGGTGCTAACAGCAGATAACACCAGTTTGCGATAGCAGCTGCAAAAAACATCGCCAAAGATGACCCCGGCAACTATCGCTAATGAGATGCAGAGTAGGCGTTCCCGAGCAAAAATCCGCGACAACACCACACCTCAACATTCTCAACGACCAGCCAGATCGGCGATAAGATCTCAAAACATGCGATAAGGCGCGTTAGCAGCATGAATCTAACACCTGCTCTGACATGGTGCAAAGTCGGACGACAACCTGCACCATCAAAGGGAGCCCAGCCCAGAGCCACACATGAAGAACAACAGATGCCATGGAGCCACTGACCATGCATCCCGAAGCCCCAAGAGGGCAACAACACCCACCGCCACCACCCCCAGGACCCCACCCCCACCCCCAGGGCCCCACTCCGGGCACCCCCCCACCCACCCCGGACAAAGATATGTCACATCAACGTTACGAAATCATAAACAAAACAATGTGCCGGATGTCGCACAATTACAACACCTAACATTCATGTGTTGCCAGAAAAATGAGAATCATACATTCATCTCAGAATTTGCAAATAATTTGTTTCATTCAGAATAAACACAAAACAACTATTTTGAAGAGTCATGGCGAGTCCACTAAGGACAATCTGTAAGTCACAGCCTGCAAAACAAAATTCCAGATAAGAAGGTGTGTCATGCGCTCATCAAAGGACAGAGAGAGCGAGCGAAAGAGAGAGAGAGAGATAGAGATAGAGAGAGTGAGAGAAAGAGGGGGAGAGGGAGAGGGAGAGAGAGAGAGAGAAAGAGAGAGAAAGAGAGAGAGAGATTGTACAAGGAGCGCAAGGCCAATCGTACTCTTGGCTCATACATGCCAACTGTTGTGTGTGTATCGCTATTGGTGCACACTAAGTCAAAGGCCTGGCATCAATTGCAACCCGAAGGCCACATCGCATTTAAGAAATGCAAGCAGTAGTCAGACTAACATTAGGAACGAAAGCTCCTTTGTCTCAATAGACAAGGCTGAAGGACATCTGAACCCCTGACCTTGGTCTTGAATGCAGCTGGCACTCCCTGCGAGAGATACCATACCAGATCTTGACGACTCCCACACCACGAACTGCGCGAATGAAAGACCAACATGTCCACTCCCCACACACACTTGTCCCTGCTTGAGGTACACCTGCATGGGATGCTCCTGACACATAAGTAAAAAACAACCCATACGCCCAAACGTTGCACACAAATACGACTCATTGCTCCGAGCAGTGGCATATCATCGACATAACTGCTGCCTGTCAGAAGAGTGCCGGTGCTACGAGACCAACAAAGGCAATGGCTGGCAATCCCGGGCACATGCACAACTCCTGTCACGTGGAACTGTACTGCTCACGAATGCTGCATCTGTTGGGATCACTGCCACTGGCAGTGTTGCGCATCAGTTACCGTCTGAGTTTCTGTCTTGCGTACGTCACCTGCATCCAGCCCTGGTTCCACTGTCGATCATGCACATTCGAGTGGCCCATGGATGTCTGCCTATCCAACACAACGGTAGCTGAACTGGATTATGACACATGTGTGCGCCCCCTGTTGGCCCACAAACAGGAGTGTAACCATGATACCCGTGCATAGGATGCCTTGATATTTGGCGTATGTGCAGGCAGTTGGGCATGGGAGATTGCACAACTCCTCGTGTGCAGTGACCACATCGAGGCGCTCCCCTATTGGGCTGTGTTGCGGATTGGTGAAACGGCATGGACGGAGCACAGCTGCCCGGACCAGGTAATGGATTGGCTGGCCCTCGTGTTCCTTGACCTCTACAACGATGTACTCTTGGAACAGATTGCCCATGAAGCAGCGCTCGCATTCATGGACGAGTAACTACGTTCCTGCAGCCACAACTGATTGTCACCCACTGCACAGGTCCCCACACCTTGTAGCATCTTGGAGGAATGGTCACATATCCCACCACAACAGTGGACATGTCTGCCTTCGCCTGGACTCAGAATGCATGTGCATGGACCTACGCGTGTGTACACACACCTGTGCAAGGTGATGCAGTCCCATGGGCGGAGCTGCACAGCGTCGTTTGGCAACGTTCCAAAAGCGGAGAAACTGCTGGGGAGAGAGTACACACATGGCAATGTAGTACGACATGTGACCTTGTAGGATCCTTTCACCTGCTCACTGTCAGCAGAGCACACAGTCAGCGCAGTCCGGTGCTATGGCACTATGCAGATCCCATGGGCTGTGAGTCGTGTCCCCTGACAAGGGCCAATGAGCAGACGCCAAACATCACATGACTCGTCTAGCAAGGCAAGGTGGGCTGAGACCGTTGACATCCGTAATGATTTGTGTTCACTTTTGCCAACCCATTACTTGCACCTCGACATGTTCCTAAGCTGCCTGTAAGTGTCTTAAACATTGGTCTGCAAGTTGTGGTCCCTGCCCTGCCCATACTGACACGCACATGCCATTAAAGTCTACGCAACTTCACTAGTGTACAACTGTGATGCGTGTTGATTATAATGACAAATCGTGTGCCTACATGTGCATTGTCCGTACACAGGGAGGGATTGACCGATGCTTGTGAATTGGGGGTGAGTCCCTATTGACAGCTCCACCTTTGTGAGCTAGACATTGTGGTTGGGATAGTTGCTGGCAGACCTGTGCTCTTACGTGTCTCCAGCAATGTGAGTATGGTGTCCAACTTCTTGCCATGTAGATCAAGGTTATCCATCAAAACAGACTGTGTCCACACAGATGTGTGTGAGTAGGTATGCGAAGAGACGATCTGTTGTCACATGTGATGGGGGACACCACTTCAGGACTGCTACCGAATTTGACATTTCCACACACAGCCCTATTTAATACATGGACGTGGGGCTACGTTGGGGGGTAACGAGATTGTTGTTCATGTGCAATGAGGCCACAGCTAGTTCACACCTTCACAGTCATCTAATTGGCCATGTGGGTCAGGGTCAAACATGCGCATTGATGACATTTACCAGGGTGTACCTTTTAGTGCAATCAATGTCCCTACATCCATCCAAACTTTTATACGTGAGTGAACATAGACATGACACATCTGTGTGATTTGGAATGTTTTATTCACATTCTGGGGAGTGTCGGAGCTGGAGCAGTACATGGCCATTTCAAGCCCACATAACATGGTTGCCCAGTGGTGGGCCAACCAGAGTCCTTGGGGGAATGCAAAGTTAATCTGAAGAGGAAGAGTTCAGTCTGCAGCCGGATTGCTGTGTCATTGGTACCAGAGCAGATATGGCAGTCCATGTCGGGGTCCAGGTGAATGTCGCAGAGTGTTTCGGGGGACAGTGGGAGGTGTTGTTCCAGGGCATGATGCAGAGAGCAGAACCAGACAGGGACAGGCCATATGGCGGGGAAGGATGCTACTACCTCCTTCCTCACACAGTCATTACCCTCCACATCTTACTCTTCTGAAACGTCTTCAGTGTCCGGTGTGTCAGGTGTGTGTGGTGGGGTTATGGCTGCGTCACTGTGTGCCACTGACACATCAGGGTGCGAAGGTGATAGGGCTGCATCACTGTGTGCCACTGACACGTCAGGGGGCGGAGATGTGTGTGTTGAGGTTCCTGCAGCAGTCATCTGGTACAGGCTCAGTGGCAGCAATGGCAAGATGAGGATTTGCAGGGCATGGAAGATCCCAGCTACATCTCGCTGGTGTTCAGCCATGGCAGCCATACTTCCAGCTTGCCCTTCCCCAGAAACGGGGTTCCTGGCTGGTGCTCCGTGGGGCTTGTGGGGTTCGGGTTGTCGTCTGCACTCGGTCCGGGTGCATCCATGGTGCTACGCAGTTTGATTTGGTTTTGGTGTTGTTTTTTGGCTGCTTTTATAGTGCATTTTACCGCATGACGCGTGGGAATTGCAGACCTGTCGCTAGTTGTCGCTGATTTTTGTATCGCGATTTTGGGCATCACAGGTTTTTTTGCGTTCGTGCTTCGCATTTTTTCGGCATCGCGTTAATTTTTGGGCGGTCATTTGGCGCGTTGTCCTGCTACTATCGCATGGTGCCGCCGGGTTGGGAATACCACGTTGACACGGTGTTATTTTCCCACGATAGACTGCGATGTGAAGAGTTGCGTTAAGCAACTTTTACGGTAGTTATCACACGTTCTTGAGAATATGCCCCTCTGTGTTTTTAGGGACAATCAGTCCTTTTCGATCTCCTTTGCCTTTGATCTTCTTTCGCACCGGAATTGCAATTGTTTTTGGAATTCTATTAATGTTGCATACTTGAACTTTTCCATTTGAACAATCAATTACATTTTCTTGTCCTAATGATACTAAAAGCCAATCGCATTGAAATCGACTGACTACAAGAATAAGAGCGCATTCATTGTATATCATTGGTTCAATGTGAAGCTCATCGTTTTAACCAAAATAGTGCATTTTTACTCCTAATTCAATCCATATTACACGGATCTCAATTTACAAAGCCTATGAGGGTGCTAGCTCTCTATAACTCTCCTCAGGTTTCATGCTATAGTCTAAATTCTATGGAACATAAAACCTGTATTCTGAGGGTGCAAATTTTTTATGTGTTCTGCTAGCGGCTATTGAACATTGACCTTATTATAGCTCTATGATGTACCTCTATTCTCAATTTCAGAGCTCTGATGGTACTTCCCACATATATAAATTTGCAGGTACATATCCTAACATATTTTACACAATTTCTGTTACAATGTATGAATTATTTAAGGCCATGAGTCCTACTGGTGTTGTTCTTTAAACTAATGGTTTTATCTATCATATGTTGGTACATATTGCAGTTTGACCAGACATAGAAACTTTTGGAAGGGCATGAGAACCAGTTCCGTTTTGTCACATCTTCCATCTAATCGTTAGTATTAATCCTCTTTTTTTATGGCGGCCTTCCTTCTAAAAGTCAATAAAGGATTTGATTAAACTATTTCAGTTAAACTTGGCATGCCCTGTAGGAGGGGCCAATATTTCTTCAGAATCTTAAATATATCCTTATGTGCAGTGTTAGACCAGACTTTATGTTTTTTGGACACTGTTTTGGTTGGTTTTATGACTCTGGGCACTGTACCACTGCTGATCAGTGCTAAAGTGCATATGCTCTCCCTGTAAATTGTGTTTTTGGATTGGTGATTCCATGATTGGCATATTTGATTTACTGGTAAGTCCCTAGTGCAGTGCACTGTGTGTGCCCAGAGCCTGTAAATCAAATGCTGCTAGTGGGCCTGCAGCACTGATTGTGCCACCAACATGAGCACCTGTAAATGTAACCCAGACCTGCCACTGCAGTGTCTGTGTGCAGTTTGGTACTGTCATGTCGACCTGGCAAGTGCACCCACTTGCCAGGCCCTAACCTTCCCTTTTCTTACATGTAAGATGCCCCTCAGGTAGGCCCAAGGTAGCCCCATGGGCAGGGTGCAGTGTATGTGAAAGGTGTGACATGCCCTGATAGTGAAATACAGTGTATTTCATTTTTCACTATTGAAAGGCTAAATGTCCCATAGGATAGAATGGGAGTTTATTTATAACATCTTATAAATATAACTTTGCATTGGGACAAGATAGAAAGATGGAGTTTAGTATGCCTGAACTCAGAATATAAAAATGCATCTTTTAGTAAAATGATTTTTATATTGCGTGTTTAAAAATACCACTTTTAGAAAGTGGGCATTTTCTTGCTTAGCCATCCTGTGTGCCTCTGCTGGTTTGTGTATTGACTGTGTGGCTTTGGAGTGACAGGGGCTGGGGGGTGCATTCTCTCAGACAGCCACAGGGGAGGGGGGTTGATCTGTGTCCTGCCTTTTCTGAACGAGTCAGGCCTGGGCTGAATAGACCTGGGCTGCATTCAGAGTAGGGGGAGGAGCTCTCACTAGCACTTGAATAGGCCAGGTCTGCATTTAGAGTGGTGGGAGGAGAATTCCCTTGCATCTGAATAGGCCCTGTCTGCCTTACACAATGCTGTCTCCACCTCCTGCCGGGCAGCTGCACCAGAGAGGACAGAACTGGCTGGGCAAAGACCTTCTCTGCCACCAGAGAACAAAGGAATTTTTGCTATAAAAAATGGGGTCCACACCCCAGAACTTTAGATTACTTCTGAACAAAGGAACCTGCCAGGAAGAAGAACTGGGAAAGCTGGAGGAGGAGTACTGCCCCTGTGTTGTGTGCTGTTGGGGTTGGCCTGCAGTGGTTGCTTCTGTCTTGGGCAGGGTAAGGACTGGACTGTACTTTCATCATCCTGCTGTTAGAGTTTTCTCCAAGGGCTTGAAGTAGAACTCACCTCCTGTTGGAAGACTCAGGGATAGAAAATACTTCAGAGATCATTTCTGGAATTCAAGAGGAACCTTTGCCAAGGAGAAGAGCTGAAGAAACTCACTTTGCCACTGGATTCAAGCTAGCCTGGCTGATGAGGGCTGTTAGCCTAAAACCCACCCCAGGATGCTTGTTTCCGGTCGAGGGAAGACATGGCTTGGCAGTTCGGGCTAGACTGTTCCCATGAGGCACAGGGTCGAGACTGTTTTGCATATGGCTGGGTCTGAACTGAGGAGGCGAAGTGAGCTAAAGAATGATGATGGATTCAACCCAGATATGTGACTGGGGTTGAGTGTCTGAAAAGTTTCAGCTCTCCGTCCATCATCTCCTTGTGTTTGCTTTGTTCGCCTTAAGTTGGCAGGGTAAGCCCAGACGTGGGTCCCTTGCTCACTTTGCCACTGGATTCAAGCTAGCCTGGCTGATGAAGGGTGTTACCCAGAAACCGGTCCCAGGATGCTTGTTTCCGGTTCAGGGAAGACCTGGCTTGGCAGTTCGGGCTGCACTGTTCCCATGAGGCACAGGGTCAAGACTGATTTGCATATGGCTGGGTCTGAACTGAGGTGGCGAAGTGAGCTAAAGAATGATGATGGATTAAACCCAGATCTGTGACTGGGGTGAGTGTCTGAAAAGTTTCAGCGCTCCGTCCATCATTTCCTTGTATTTGCTTTGTTCGCCCTAAGTTGGCAGGGTATGCCCAGACGTGGGTCCCTTGCTCACTTTGCCACTGGATTCAAGCTAGCCTGGCTGATGAAGGGTGTTACCCAGAAACCTGTCCCAGGATGCTTGATTCCGGTTCAGAGAAGACCTGGCTTGGCAGTTCGGGCTGGACTGTTTCCATTAGGCACAGGGTCAAGACTGATTTGCATATGGCTGGGTCTGAACTGAGGAGGCGAAATGAGCTTAAGAATGATGATGTATTCAACCCAGATCTGTGACTGGGGGTGAGTGTCTGAAAAGTTTCAGCGCTCCGTCCATCATCTCCTTGTGTTTGCTTTGTTCACCCTAAGTTGGCAGGGTATGCCCAGACGTGGGTCCTTTGCTCACTTTGCCACTGGATTCAAGCTAGCCTGGCTTATGAAGGGTGTTACCCAGAAACCGGTCCCAGGAAGCTTGTTTCTGGTTCAGGGAAGACCTGGCTTGGCAGTTCGGGCTGGACTGTTCCCATGAGGCAAAGGGTCAAGACTGATTTGCATATGGCTGGGTCTGAACTGAGGTGGTGAAGTGAGCTAAAGAATGATGAGGGATTCATCCCAGATCTGTGACTGGGGGTGAGTGTCTGAAAAGTTTCAGTGCTCCGTCCATCATCTCCTTGTGTTTGCTTTGTTCGCCCTAAGTTGGCAGGGTATGCCCAGACGTGGGTCCCTTGCTCACTTTGCCACTTGATTCAAGCTAGCCTAGCTGATGAAGGGTGTTACCCAGAAACCGTCCCCAGGATGCTTCTTTCCGGTTCAGGGAAGAACTGGCTTGGCAGTTCGGGCTGGACTGTTCCCATGAGGCACAGGGTCAAGACTGATTTGCATATGGCTGGGTCTGAACTGAGGTGGCGAAGTGAGCTAAAGAATGATGATGAATTCAACCCAGATCTGTGACTGGGGGTGAGTGTCTGAAAAGTTTCAGTGCTCCGTCCATCATCTCCTTGTGCTCAAAGCATTTTAGCCACACACACACAAAAACACAAACACACACACACACTCCAGTGACACACTAGGCACACCACAAAAAGAGACTCCACACAAGGTTATATAAAAATATCCTTTGCATTATACATAATACATATTAGACCACAGTCACATAAATCTCTGTGCCACTAGGCACTGGTCATAATATTTGCACATAAAACACATAGTTCATCAATCACCTTGCCAACCAGCAATTGCCATCATATCACAGGTAGGGTAATAACATAAAGACACATATACTGTAAATATCAGAAGCACATATTAAGCCTAACATCACAGTTAGTGCAAACAGTGAACACTTAAAAACTGCACATGTTATGAACACATCATGCTATATGTGGCATTACACCAGGGCCTGACGGGGGGGCGTGGCTTGCAGCCAATGGGAGTGGATGCGGACTGAGGAGCTCCGACCGCCGCTTCCCCAATAAACAGTCATCCTGTACCCCGGACGCAACTGGGGGCTCCAATTCACAGAGCGGAGACCCTGTGAACCTCAGGGCGGGCAAAGGCGAGCCCCATATCGCCTCAGAACGGCTCTCATCAGCGGCGACAGGTCTCGGAGGGATCAGAGGCGACGGCTCCAAGATGGCGCCCGCGCTGTGAAGGACGGCGAGCAACTGCCACGGACCGCTGAAAGTGAGGTGGAGCCCGGGAGATAGACGCAGCCTACCCAGTAGAGGGTCCTTAAACACGGCGCATAAGTCCAGGAGGGCCAGGGAGATCATCGGCGCACAGGGTGACCCTGCTGGGAGAAGCGCGCAATGCTGCGGGAGAGGAGGCAAAATGGCACCCACACCGAGGAGAGATCTGACCAGCTGCCCGCGGTGCTAGTGAGGCGGCGAGGCCTGGCGGAGAAGCATTACGTGCCTCATGAAGGAACCTGGGCCACTGTGTCAGTAGGTGGCTGGGATAATCGAAGGTGTTTGTGGGGGGCCTGGGCTGCCCCGGGGGGTCCCCTGAACTCTGCGGCTGCGGGCGGGCAGGCCCCTGAAAGGAAGCCCTGGTGGACGCCTACATGGAAGAAGACCCTAAGTAGCAGGGACAGATTACCAGGCAGGGGACGGCATCAGCGGAGGATGTTCGCCTTACCCTGCGGGGTGCGCCAGACATTGTCGGGGAGCAGAGGGTCCCCCACGAGCGCGAGGCACTAATTCCACCAGTGAACTACCCCCACTCCCTGAAACAGAGAGCCACTGGCATGATAGCGAGGCGCACACGGCGGCCGCAGGCTACATAACCTGGTGCAGGTCTCAACGGCAATAGGAGGTAGGACTGCAGCAGAGCGCAGTGGGCAAGTGGGGCTGAAAATTGACGGCACTTCGCCTTGCAGCGCAGCAACAGGGGAGCTACCTGGAAGTGAAGGTGGCAAAACCACATGCAGCGGGCAGATCCGAACTCAGAGGCCGGCGGTGGGGCACACTACCCCCAGAAAGGTGTCAGCGGTCCCATGCCGCAGCATACGCAGCATCACTTGGGTGAGCCGTCACTCGGACATCGCGGCCTGGTGGCTGGGAGCGCCCTAATCTTTCGCTGAGCCCTGGCTGCAGTATAAAGGGAGCAGTGGACAGATGGGGTCGGCCAATACGGACTGTGACAGAAGCGCAAGCAGGGCAGCACGACCTGCGAGGGAGGGTGCCCTCAGCACGCCCAGAAAATTCAGCGAAGCGGCGTAAGACCCCAAGTGGCTCATTTTGCTGGGTCCGATGGGGCCTCTTCCGCGACCAGTGGCGGCCAGAAAGCGGCCAACCTGCGCCCACAATAAAGTACATGAGATAAGTGCCATCTGCGGAGACGGCTGTGGATGCCAACGAGGAGGCAAGCTTCTGCAGTGATCACTGCGTTCGTAGACGCGCAAAGGGCGTGGGGATCTCCGAAGCTGCGCCACGATCGATAACCAGCTGTAACTCAACGAAACAGCCCCCAGCATTGCGGAACGCACCAGGTCCTGTCGAGGAGGACTCAGTCATTGCCCAGGAAGATGGGGAGGACACAAAAGAAGAGAGGATTTAACGTCCTTAGTGTAGAAGCCCCTGGTACCCAGACAGATGATGAGGAAGAGGTGATGGAACTGGGGAAAGACCCGGCTCCCAGAAGACCAACACTGTCCGACATCATGCAAGCAATCACGGCCTCCAGAGAGGTGCTGGAGGGGAAAATAGATGTGATAGGCACGGACATTTCAGCCTATTAAAAGACAACCATCGAAAGCTCAAGGAAAGGGTGACAACTACTGAAAAAGAACTGGGTGGCCTCCCAGAGAAGATGACTGGGATGCAGAAGTCGCTCACGGACCTGGAAGCTAAAATCAAAGTGTTGGAAGTGCGGGCCGAAGACAGTGAGGGTAGGTCCCGCAAGAATAATATCCCAGTCATCGGGGTGCGAGAAAAGGCAGAAGGGGCGGATATGGAGTGCTTCTTAGAAGACTGGATCCGAGCAGAAATAGCTCCGGAAGGGTTGTCACCATTCTATGCACTGGAACAAGCTCACAAGGTTCCAACAAGACCTCCGAGGCCCGGAGCCCCGCCAAGACCAATAGTTTCACGCCTTTTACATTTCAGAGATAGAGACTATATCTTGCAGTGAGCCCGCCAAAATCAGGGGGTGCGAATCGACAATAGTGCTATAATGATCTTTCGGGACTTCACAAGGGAGGTCCAGCGGAACAGAGCGTCCTTCTTGGCTGTCAAAAAAAAGCTACGCCAACTACAGTTGCTGTACGCGATGTTGTTCCCTGCAAGGCTCAGAGTGGCGGACCCCGCGGGACCTCGATTCTTCGCGACACCTCAAGAGGCCTGGGAATGGCTGTACATGCGGAGGCCCCTGGATCATGGTAATTCTTCTCTGACCTCTCAGCAGCAGAGCCCTCGCAGCAATAAAAGTGGGTCCAGGGCCCCATCTCCCAGAGAGCTCAGCCTAGAACGTCGTAAAGCACTGCAGGCCGTGGCAAAACATAGCCAAAAAGGCTCCAGCCCTACTTCACGCACGAGTGGACTGCAGGCCGAACGATCAGAAACTTCACTGGATCTCAGTGACAACGACACCTCGGAAACGGACTTGCCCAAGGTCACACCCCAGACTGCAGACGTTTTTGTGTGACGAACATGAGGCGGCAATTCGCACTGTGATCCTCAGGGACACGGTATACACTTGTGCTTGGGGGAGATCTAAAAGAATCGGCCATCTGTACAACGGTAACAAGGGCCGCACATAGATGGTCTGGAGCGAACTGTTTGATGCATTTAACAGGGGGCGGCGTTGCGGGGATCTGGGTCTGCGACTGTGAGTAGGTCACCCCTGTAACCGCTACTGGATGTTTGAATGCTTAAGCAGTGTTTGGATGGGAACTAGTTCTCCGGTACCTGTCCTGGGGAGGGGGAGGTGGGGGTTTGTTTTAGTTTGGGGAATGTTACGGGGGGCCAGGCGTGTCACAAGGGGGGTTTTTAACGAGCATAAGAGCTACCTAAGGCAATGGGATCCCCACTAGATTTGAAATGCATTTTGTGGAATGTGAGTGGGATGCATTCAATGGTACGGTGTCATAAAATACACGCATACCTGGTCCGTAGAGGTATTCAGATCGCATTACTTCAGGAAACACACATAATAGGGAAAGAAGGAGCGGCGTTGCAGCGTCACTGGAGGGGTCAAGCGATTTATACTACTTACTCTGCATTTGCACGAGGAGTCCTAATATGGGTGAGGGCGGGGGTACCTTTTCAGTGCACGAAACAGATTATCGACCCAGAAGGCAGATATGTGGTAGTTTCAGGGAGACTAGACGGCAGGGATCTTGAACCTGGTAGCGTATACGCGCCTAATTAAGACCAACCAACCTTTTTTTCGCACCTTTCTGGCAAACTGGCATCTGTACTCACTGATTCAGTTTTATTGGGGGGCGACTTTAAGTGTACATCAGATGTCAATCTTGACCGTTCCTACCCTCTGCTCCCTGACGCATCTGCGCACAAACTGGCAGAGGCACGATGTAACTGGCAACAGAGTTGGGGGTTGATAGATTCGTGGAGAGCTCAGCACCCTGGGACCCGGGATTACTCCTTTTTCTCAGCCCTGCATGAATTGCATGTCCGATTAGATGCCATACTGTGCTCCCTGATGTACATGAGGGCGTCCGTAGTAGTGAATACCTCACTAGGACGATATCCAACCACAATCCTGAATTGATAGGATTGCAATGGTCCCGCGCGCGACCCAAAATCCCCACCTGGCGCTTGAGACCCGAGGCCCTAGAGGACCAGGTGTTTCATGAAACGATAGCTACAGCTATTTCCATTATTTCCAAGACAATGCTAACACTACAGTGTAGGAAACTGGCTCTATATATACACTACACCAAAATGAGGTATAGTGTGTATAGAGTCCAGGTGACCACAGAGGTAGGCAGAGGTTAAAGTTAGATAGAACCTTACTCTCTATTTGTGGTAGAGTGGTCGAGCAGTAAGGCAGTATTAGAGGACAGTGTTAAGCATTTGATGTACACACTCAGTCAGCAAATGAATTCACACACTCAAGGACTGAACTCTAGACCAATTGTTTTTGTATAAAAAAATATACTGTTGTTTTATTTCTAGAACCAAGCAAGCCTGGCACAGGTAAGCATTAAATACTTTACAGTAATAAGTTGCTGATTGTAGGACAGTTTGAAAATGCAATAGGAATTGTACTTTGTTTGATTTACAGGGGATACAGTAGGTTGCAATACTTAGCAAATACATAACATTGAAATGAATAGGCTTTTTTCAGTAAATTACAGGTAAGTTACTTTTCACGTTACTTTTCTAACTCAGTGCTGGATACCTAGATTCAGCACTGGGACATTTCCTGCAAACAGGTAAGTAAATACGTTTTGGTTATTCGTTTAATTTTTAAAGAATATTTTTAGATTTCAAAACTCCACACTTTTTGGAAGAAAATTGTCAATGTTATCCTATAGAGGAAAAACAGGTTATCGGTTCAAAGGTAAGTTATCGACTGTGGGAGTTAAGGTTCTGGGGTTAGATTCAGGGGTCCCCCAGGGTCAGTGATGCACTCTTGTTACACCCTCAGCGGCACTAGGGCGGCCGTGTGCACAGTGTTGAGGCCCAATGTTATCCAATGGGAGATAGGGGGCCTCCGGTTGGTGGCTGCTGGCAAGCAGGCCACTGGGTTGTGGGAGCAAAGCTCCTGGACTTTAGCTCAGGGCAAATGGGGAAATAGATTAGCACCAAATGTGCACCCTCAGCGGCACTAGGGCGGCCGGGTGGAGGGTGCTGTTTTGAGGTCGGATGCCCTGTTGTTTCCACTGGAGAAACTCCGGTCAGCAAAAACACTGCAGGCAGGGAGACGAAGGACTTCTGGGTGCGACCACCACTTCGAGAGGTAAGTTGGAAAGGTAAGGGTTGGTTAGTCACCGCTGGTTTGGGCACACAAGGCTGTGGGGTGTTGGGTGCAGGGCTGCCTTTTGGGGTCGGATCGGCTTACCAGCTCCGGGTCGCGGTTAGGGGGGCCTTCTGGATTTAGGCTGCAGGCGTCGGCTGGAGGCTTGAGGCAGGTCAGGGGTCGCCGGATCTCAGTTCAGGATTGCCGGGGTGACCTTCTCGTGGTGTTTTCCCACTCGAGCTCGGGCCGTGGACGGCGGGTGCAGAGTGGGGCGGATTCGTGGTCTCCGGCTGCTGCCAGAGGTTGCAGTTTGAACAAATCCGGTGTTGACGGGAGAAGCAGTCTTTGGAAGTGAAGGTAGGCAGGTCCTCCGGGGTTTTTGACGTTGCTGGCTGCAGGACACTGCGGGATTTCGCAGGAGCAGGTTCGAGGGGAGACAGGCTGGTAGGGCTGGGGCCAAGTCAGTGGGCGTCTCCCTCTTGTTAGCTGGCTGCACGGCTGTTCGGTCATCATTCTTCTTTTCTTCCTGTTGTCAGGCTGGATCTGAGGAAGCAAGGTTCAGGGGTGCCCCTAAATACTAGATTTAGGGGTGTTACAGGTAGGTAAAGGGCAGGGACCAATGGGTCCCTTCCCTGGGGTGGGTACACCCCCTATTATGCCACCCTCCAATGGGAGGGGGGCATGTGCCTGTCCCTGGTTGGCTGAGTCCCCCATCTTCAAGATGGCGTGGACTGAGAGTTGTGCTTCACCTCGCCTTCCCCACCTGAGGGGTGGAGTTGGCAGAGGTGGGCACACCTCTCTTCCTCACTTGTTTTTCCTGCTGGTTCTCCCGCCCAAAGTGGGGGTCAGAACCAGTGGGGACCAGTTGCTGAAAGCAGCAAGTGGCCTGGGGAAGCTCACAAAGGCGGCAAGCCTTTGAAGCTTCCCCTTCATGAACCCTGTCCATCCTGGAGGAGGAGGCTTGGCACCTCGTCCCAGGATGTACATTGTTTCAGGCCCCAGAGAGCAGCAGGCTCACGACCCAGGGGTCCAGAAACATGTCTGCTGGTGGCAGCTGAAAGCAGCCACTCAGCCTGGACACTAGGGGTGGGTTAGTGTTCAGGGAGCATCTCTAAGATGCCCTCTGTGTGCATTTTTCATTAAATCCCACACTGGCGTCAGTGTGGGTTTAATGTGCTGAGAAGTTTGATCCCAAACTTCTCAGTTTTCAGTGTAGCCATTATGGTGCTGTGGAGTTCGTAATGACAAACTCCCAGCACCATATACTCTTAATGGCTGCACTGCACTTACAATGTCTAAGAATGGACTTAGACACTGTAGGGGTACAGGGCTCATGCACCTGTACCCTCACCACTGGTATAGTGCACCCAGCTAGAGGGATGACTGACCTATGCCAGGGCAGTGGGTTGTAGGCATGGCACACAGAGATGTGTGCCATGTCGACTCTCCACTTTGTTCTGCACCAAAACACGCAGCCTGCAAAGGCAGTGTGTGTGTGTAAAGGTACAGGGCCTCTAAGGGTGGCACAATAGTGCTGCAGTCCTTAGAGGCCTTCCCTGGTCACAGGGCCCTGAGTACCTGTGGTACCATTTACCAGGGGCTGACCTGTGGCCAGAGATGCCAATTGGGTTAGTTTTGGGGAAAGAACACAGGCCTCGGGGAACCTGATTGGCAGGGACCCAGGGCACATCAAGTAAACATGCATCAGTAGTCTGGCAAAAAGTGGGGGGGGTTACTGCAACAGAAACCCACTTTCCTACACAAGCCCCCCCCAGCCCAAAGGCCAGGAGACTCAGGCAAAGCTGGGAGAGTCTTCCTAGTCTTTCAGGCGAGGAAGAGTTAGAGGTAGTGGTTTGAAAGTTGCAGGGCCTACTCTGCCTTACATCCTTCTGTCCAGGTAGGTCCTTTTGGGGAGCTGGCCTACCTCAACAGTTTCAGGACCTAATTCCTAATGCTTCTTTCCTAGCTCTTTAGTGTCTTCACCCCATCTTTTTAGTTTGGGTTCAGAGGTGCCTATCTCTGCAAATTCTAACTTAGCTAGGGCAAAGCCCAGCTTACCCACAGAGGTCACCCACAGCTTGAGCAACCCCACCATGACCAATAGGGTCAGGGGGCCTAACTTGCTATTTGGCAGGGGGCTAGGCCACCATGCCAAGGACAGTGCTGCCATGAAGGCTAACACCCAACAGAGGCTACTGACAGCTGTCAGTGCCCAGAACCACACATTTAGCTCCTCACTGGTAGGTGAAGTAGCCAACTTACAGGCTTCTTTGGGTTTGGGGGGCCTGTCTGTTGGTTTAGGGTGGGGGGTCACTACACTTGGTAGTGAACACCCTTCTTCCACTCTCTGTTCTGCCAGCTGAGGAGCCACCAATTCAGGCTGGACAGTTGCCTGAGGAGTCAGGTCTTTTTGTTGGCTAGGGGGGACTTCACCAGTGCCAATTTTGGAGTTCTCCCTTACTGGGATAGAGTCTCCCTGGCCCACTGGAACTGTGGCTAACAGTTGCCCACCTTTCCTACACTGTTTCTTCTTTTTCGTTTGGGGCTTAGCTGCACTAACTGCAGGTTGAGCCACCCCAGGTTTCTTGGGTGAGGTCTGGCATTGGACCAGTACCTCTCTTTGGCTCAGACCAACCTCTGGGTGGTCATTCCCAAGGAGACAATCGAGGGGGAGGTCTTTACTGACTACCACCTTTCTCCATCTAAGGGACCCAGCTATTTCTAGGAGCACTATAGCCACAAGCCTAACAGTGACACCCCCTGGGACAGTCCTTACTCTCTTTGTTTCCCCTGGGACAACCTGGTTTTGAGAGAACCAACCTGTCATGCACCACAGTGTGACTGGCACAGGTATCTCTCAGGGCAGTGGCTGGGATTCCATTCACCAGTAGGTGGTGGAAGTGTCTACTCCCCTCTGGAATTTCCAGCTCACCTTTTGGGCCCATTTTCCATTTGAAGGCTAGGAGGACTTCCTTATCTGAGGAACCATCCTCCAAAGCTACACTGGCAACCCCTGGAGCTACACTAGTAACACCTGGAGCTGCACTAGGGGCTTTGTTTTTAGGACAGCTAGGGTCCTTGGTGTGGTGTCCTGCCTTTTGACAGTTGTGACACCATACTCTGTTGGATCCCAATTCTTACCTTGGTACCCTGTTTTAGTTTGTGAGGTGGCTTTGGGCCCACCCTACTGGACAGGTTTTTGGGGGGCTACCTGGGACTCCTTACTTTTATCTTTAAGGGGTTCACTGTCTTTCCTCTGGGGAGGCTTTGTAACCCCTTTCTTTTGGTCACCCCCAGTGGTTGTCTTAGTCACTCTAGTCTTGACCCAGTGGTCTGCCTTCTTTCCCAATTCTTGGGGAGAAATTAGACCTAGGTCTACCAAATGCTGATGTAACTTTTCTTTCGTGCAATTACTTAAAATATGTTTCTTCATAAACAATTTGTAAATTTTATAAAGTCATGCACATTGTGTCCAGTTAACCAACCATCTAGTGTCTTTACTGAGTAGTCTACAAAATCAATCCAGGACTGGTTTTGTGAGCCCCCCTGAATCTAATTCTGTACTCCTCAGTTGTGAGTCCAAATCCCTCAATCAGAGTTCTCTTCATGAGGTCATAAGACCCAGCATCTGTCCCAGAAAGGGTCAGGAGTCTGTCTCTGCAGTTACCAGAGAACAGTTCCCCAGGAGTGCCCCCAGAGAGGTTTCTTCACCTTTCTCATGTCACAAGCCCTCTCAAAGGCTGTGAACCATTTAGTGATGTCATTACCCTCCTCGAATTTAGGGACAATCCCTTTGGGGATTTTAGCCCCTTCGATGCTCGTGACGAGCTCAGCTCGTCATGCTGCGCGGTCGCGCTGTGCGCATGACGAGCTGAGCTCGTCACGACCACACCCGCGATCGGAATGTCCAGCACCTGGGCGGAATTCCGATCGCGGCGAAGCGGTTAAGATCATAAGATTTCTCTTTATCCTTATTATTTTGATTGCTGCCACCATGGATGGGTGCTAATCCCATCTCCTTTCTTTCCTTCTCTAGAGCCAGGAGCCTGGTCTCTAGGTAAAGTCTTTTGGTCAGCCTTGCTAAAAGGCTGTCCTCCTCATTGAGGCTGTCCTCAATGTCCTCACCAGAACCTGAGCCACCTGTGTGGCCTCTAGGTCCCCAGAGGTTTATTCTTGGAAGTAAGGGCACAGGGTCCCTTCCTTCCCTAGGAAGTGGTGGAGGTGGGCACCTAACTCCATCCTCCTCACCTCCTTCTCCCTCTGACTGGTCATCACCATGTTCAGAGGGGTGGGCCTTTGCATACTCAGCCAACAGCTCCTGAAGCTTTTGTTTGGTTGGATGGGGGCCCATTGGTATGTTTTTAATTTTACATAAGGACCTTACTTTCTTGAAAGACAAGTGAAGGTAAGGGGTGAGGTCAAGCTCCTCAACCATGTCCTGTATGTCATTAGGGTTATCTTCACTAGTAGCTGGGTTCCTATTTTGAGACATTCTACGAAAAAAGTTCTAACCCCTCTACCCTTGACTACAGTGACTTTTTATTTTCTAAAATTCTAAAGGGACTTAAGCAAGGCCCTAACAAGACTTTTAGTAGTTTTGCAATAATGCCAATTTTGAAAAAATCTGAATTCTAAAGGCAATTTAAGAGTTCTGTCGTGTGATCAGGTGGGAACCAAGTAGTCCAACAAATGCAAAGTTGTGTATCCCACCGCTGATCCACCAATGTAGGAAACAGGCTCTATATATACTACACCAAAATGAGGTATAGTGTGTATAGAGTTCAGGTGACCCCAGAGGTAGGCAGAGGTTAAAGTTAGATAGAACCTTACTCTCTATTTGTGGTAGAGTGGTCGAGCAGTAAGGCAGTATCAGAGGACAGTGTTAAGCATTTGATGTACACACTCAGTCAGCAAATGAATTCACACACTCAAGGACTGAACTCTAGACCAATTGTTTTTGTATAAGAAAATATACTGTTGTTTTATTTCTAGAACCAAGCAAGCCTGGCACAGGTAAGCATTAAATACTTTACAGTAATAAGTTGCTGATTGTAGGACAGTTTGAAAACGCAATAGGAATTGTACTTTGTTTGATTTACAGGGGATGCAGTAGGTTGCAATACTTAGCAAATACAGTACATTGAAATGAATAGGCTTTTTTCAGTAAATTACAGGTAAGTTACTTTTCACGTTACTTTTCTAACTCAGTGCTGGATACCTAGATTCAGCACTGGGACATTTCCTGCAAACAGGTAAGTAAATACGTTTTGGTTATTCGTGCGATTTTTAAAGAATATTTTTAGATTTCAAAACTCCACACAGAAACTTTTTGGAAGAAAATTGTCAATGTTATCCTATGGAGGAAAAACAGGTTATCGGTTCAAAGGTAAGTTATCGACTGTGGGAGTTAAGGTTCTGGGGTTAGACTCAGGGGTCCCTCAGGGTCAGTGATGCACTCTTGTTACACCCTCAGCGGCACTAGGGCGGCCGGGTGCAGAGTGTTGAGGCCCAATGTTATCCAATGGGGGATAGGGGGCCTCCGGTTGGTGGCTGCTGGCAAGCAGGCCACTGGGTTGTGGGAGCAAAGTTCCTGGACTTTAGCTCAGGGAAAATGGGGAAACAGATTAGCACCAAAGGTGCACCCTCAGCGGCACTAGGGCGGCTGGGTGCAGGGTGCTCTTTCGAGGTCGGATGCCCTGTTGTTTCCACTGGAGAACCTCCGGTCAGCAAAAACACTGCAGGCAGGGAGACGAAGGACTTCTGGGTGCGACCACCACTTCGAGAGGTAATTTGGAAAGGTAGGGGTTGGTTAGGCACCTTCGGTTTGGGCACACAAGGCCGTGGGGCGTTGGGTGCAGGGGTGCCTTTTGGGGTTGGATCGGCTTACCAGCTCCGGGTCGCGATTAGGGGGGCCTTCTGGATTTAGGCTGCGGGCACCGGTTGGAGGCTTGAGGCAGGTCAGGGGTCGCCGGATCTCGGTTCAGGATCGCCGGGGTGACCTCCTCATGGTGTTTGCCCAGTCGAGCTCAGGCCGTGGACGGCGGGTGCAGAGTGGGGCGGATTCGCAGTCTCCGGCTGCTGCCAGACGTTGCAGTTTGAACAAATCCGGTGTTCATGGGAGAAGCAGTCTTTGGAAGTGAAGGCAGGCAGGTCCTCCGGGGTTTTTGAGGTTGCTGGCTGCAGGACACACCGGGAGTTCGCAGGAGCAGGTTCGAGGGGAGACAGGCCGGTAGGGCTGGGGCCAAGTCAGTGGGCGTCTTCCTCTTGTTAGCTGGCTGCATGGCTATTCGGTCCTTCTTCTTCTTTTCTTCCTGTTGTTAGGCTGGATCTGAGGAAGCAAGGTTCAGGGGTGCCCCTAAATACTAGATTTAGGGGCGTTACAGGTAGGTAAAGGGCAGGGACCAATGGGTCCCTTCCCTGAGGTGGGTACACCCCCTATTATGCCACCCTCCATTGGGAGGGGGGCATGTGCCTGTCCCTGGTTGGCTGAGACCCCCCATCTTCAAGATGGCGTGGACTGAGAGTTGTGCTTCACCTCGCCTCCCCCACCTGAGGGGTGGAGTTGGCAGAGGTGGACACACCTCTCTTCCTCACTTGTTTTTCCCGCTGTTTCTCCCACCCAAAGTGGGGGTCAGAACCAGTGGGGACCAGTTGCTGAAAGCAGCAAATGGCCTGGGGAAGCTCACAAAGGCGGCAAGCCTTTGAAGCTTCCCCTTCGTTAACCCTGCCCATCCTGGGGGAGGAGGCTTGGCACCTCAGGCCCCAGAGAGCAGCAGGCTCTCGACCCAGGGGTTCAGAAACATGTCTGGTGGTGGCAGCTGAAAGCATCCACTCAGCCTGGACACTAGGGGTGGGTTCGTTTTCAGGGGGCATCTCTAAGATGCCCTCTGTGTGCATTTTTCATTAAATCCCACACTGGCATCAGTGTGGGTTTAAAGTGCTGAGAAGTTTGATACAAAACTTCTCAGTTTTCAGTGTAGCCATTATGGTGCTGTGGAGTTCGTAATGACAAACTCCCAGCACCATATACTCTTAATGGCAGCACTGCACTTACAATGTCTAAGAATGGACTTAGACACTGTAGGGGTACAGGGCTCATGCACCTGTACCCTCACCACTGGTATAGTGCACCCAGCTAGAGGGGTGACTGACCTATGCCAGGGCAGTGGGTTGTAGGCATGGCACATAGAGATGTGTGCCATGTCGACTCTTCACTTTGTTCTGCACCAAAACACGCAGCCTGCAAAGGCAGTGTGTGTGTGTAAAGGTACAGGGCCTCTAAGGGTGGCACAATAGTGCTGCAGCCCTTAGAGGCCTTCCCTGGTCACAGGGCCCTGGGTACCTGTGGTACCATTTACCAGGGGCTGACCTGTGGCCAGAGATGCCAATTGGGTTAGTTTTGGGGAGAGAACACAGGCCCTGGGAACCTGATTGGCAGGGACCCAGGGCACATCAAGTAAAAGTGCATCAGTAGTCTGGCAAAAAGTGGGGGGGGTTACTGCAACAGAAACCCACTTTCCTACATACAGCGAACTCATTGGTGGAGTGGGATGCGTTTAATGCAGTCATTAGGGGGCGCTGTATATCAGAGATGATGGGCACACGAAAGGTGTTACTTCAGGACATAGCAAAACCAAAGGGGATGATGGACGGAGTGTTGAACATTGCAAGCACTCACCCCCAGTCAACTGATCTGCATTTGTCACCCCGAGTGGGACGGGTATGCCCATACGTGGGTCCCGTGCTCTCCAATCCACTGGAATCAAGCTATCCTGGCTGAAGAGGGGTGAAACCCCGAAACCGGTCCTAGGATGCTTGTTTCCAGTCCAGGGAGGACCTGGCTTGGCCGTTCGGGCTGGACTGTTCCCATGAGGCACAGGGTCAAGACTGATTTGCATATGGCTTGGTTCAAACTGGAATAGCATGGTGAGCAAAAAAACGATGGATTTAGGCCCAGATCTCTGTACTGGGGTGAATGTATGACATTGTTCTGCATTCTGTCCATCAATTGTTGTTTTTGCATTTGTCACCCCGATTGGGACGGGTATGCCCAGACGTGGGTCCCGTGCTCTCCATGCCACTGGAATCAAGCTATCCTGGCTGAAGAGGGGTGAAACCTCGAAACGGGTCCTAGGATGCTTGTTTCCAGTCCAGGGAGGACCTGGCTTGGCAGTTCGGGCTGGACTGTTCCCATGAGGCACAGGGTCAAGACTGATTTGCATATGGCTGGGCTCAAACTGGAATGGCATGGTGAGCAAAAAAACAATGGATTTAGGCCCAGATCTCTGTACTGGGGTGAATGTATGACATTGTTCTGCATTCTGTCCATCAATTGTTGTTTTTGCAGTCGTTACTTCAGGACATACAGAGGGATGACCAGCGCCTAAGAGACCTAGAAAAAGACAGACCTTAGAAACCGGACAAGCAGATGGAACTCTTGGAGGCTAGAGAGGCTGTGGCAGTGCAGGTAGAACGCCTTCGTTGTTTTGATTACAAAAAATACATCACCCATGCTCACTCGGAAAGGGACACGTCAGGAGCTCTTCTGGCTTGGTTGGCTAACTCTGCCAGGAGAGGCACGTTGATCCTGGAGCTTAGGGAACAGGCTGGGGCAGTGAGGTATGACCAGCAAGGCATTAATGATTTGTTTTTAGCTTATTACAAAGATCTATACCAGAGTAAGTTTAACCCCGCGGAGGAGGATCTGAATGAGTTCACACGGGAAGTGGAACTACCAGTTCTGGTTGAGGAAGCCACGGATACCCTAGGGCGGGAAGTTGAGATTGGGGAAGTGAGGGGGCCATTAAGAACATTGCACGAAATAAAACACCAGGCACGGATGGCCTACCAATTGAATTCTACCTAGCATATATTGATTTGTTGGCCCCTAGGCTGGTACAGCTATACAACGATGCAAAACAAGTGGGCCACCTACCTGTATCTACTGGAGAGGCGATCATCATACCGCTACTCAAACCGGGGAAGTCATCTTGGGATAAAACGGCGTATCGCCCGCTCTCTATGCTTAATTTAGACTACAAAATACTTAATAGGATATTGGCTACTCGCTTACTCCCCCACATGACCACCCTGATACATAAAGACCAATCTGGGTTCATTTCCACCAGAAACACAGCGCTTAATATTCTGCGCCTTTTGCGAGTGATGGAGGCTAACTCCTATAGGGAAGACTTGGCGACAATTTTTGCATTTGATATAGAAAAAGCATTTGACAGCCTGGAATGGCCTTACCTGTTCCATGTGATGCGGAAGTTTGGGCTGGGAGACGACTTTGTGCGCTGGACGGCTCTCCTATATTCCGACTCCACTGCCAGGGTTAAGACTGGAGGGCTAATCTCGGACACCTGCAAAGTGGGAAGGGGAATGCGTCAGGGGTGCCCCCTTTACCCCCTGCTGTTTGCTCTGGCGATGGAGCCGCTGGCAGCGAGAGCTAGGTCAGGGCAATCTTATCAGGGTCTTAACGTCCATGGGCAAGTCCACCACATTGCTCTCTATGCCGACAACCTTTTGCTGTTTTTGGCTGATTCAGGGGAGGCGCTTCAGGGCGCGAAAGAATTGCTACAGGGCCTTAGCAGGGTCGCAGGGCTAAAAGTGAACTGGGCAAAATCTTGCCTGTTCCCTGCAAGAGAGGGCAGAATAGGCCCACAGGAAACAGAGGGGGTGAGATGGGAAGATGGATGCCTGCCATATCTGGGTACTCAAATATACCACACTCAGGAAGACATGCTAGAGGGTAATATAGGGAAGGCCATCAGGGGAGCAAAAAGCAACTTCGACTTCTGGGGCTCCTTGCCGCTATCTGTAGCTGGCCGAGTAGCTTTGCTTAAAATGGTGACCCTGCCGAGGTTATTATATTACTTCGGGACCTTGCCGGTCTGGATACCGATGAAGTACTTTGCCCAACTCCGGTCGATGGTCACGGGTTTCCTGTGGGGCAATGGCAGACGCAGGGTGGCGCTTGCTGTCCTCATGTGACCAAGAGCGGAGGGAGGACTGGCGGTGCCTGATTTTGAGGCCTACTATTTAGCGGCGCAATTTCAGTGGCTCACGCAGTGGGTGGCGAACTGTGTCAGGGGGAGGAAGAGCGGAGGGAAAACTTTGTGACTCTAAGACTGCTATCCCAAATTATTCTGCGGCTTCCTGTTCGAATCCCAAGCCTCACCACAGAGCTTGACACGGCTCGATGGTGCTGGAACAGGAGCCTGCGACGGGCCAAAATTAGACGCCCTTATGCCCCGGAAATTCTGTTACTTATGTGTACAGCCTTGCCACATGGGGGTAACTGATTGCGATTGATGACCTGGACCGAACAAGGGTTGGCTACCATAGGAGACCTGTACGAGGAGGAGGCCATGATCCCGTTCAATGACCTGCAGGCCCGTTATGACCTACCTGGGGGGGATTTCCTGTTGTAGTCGGCCCTCACTGCGGCCATACGGAAACACTGGGGAGGGGGGCTCACAGAACGAAAAACGTCATTGTGCTGCCAATATGTGGTCTTGGCGGCAGGTACATTCAAGGCGGTTACGTGCTTGTACAGGCGACAACGCGGGAAACGTTGCTGCCCTTAACGGAGTTGAGACTCAAGTGGGAGGCTGACCTTGAAGAGGCTATCCCAGAGAAAACTTGGGGAGCATTAGTGGAGAGAGCTTGGAAGAGCACCAGAAACGCCAGATTCCAGTTGGTGCATTTTTATATCCTACATAGAGCATACCTCACCCCGGAAAAGATTACTAAGTATTTCCTGACTCAAGCAGCGGCTTGCCCGCGCTGCAATAGGGAAGGAGCAAACTTTAGGCATATGTTCTGGGATTGCCCACACCTGGGAAATTTTTGGGGGGAGGTGATGGCGTTGCTGACCGACATCACTGACAGAGAAATAGAGGCGACTCAGAAACACTGCATATTACACTGGTTCCCTCACACGTCCAAAAATAAAATTACGAGTAAGTTTTTGGACATGGGTCTCCTACTGGCGAAAAGAGACATCACCATGCACTGGAAAGCGAAGCAGGGTCCCAGCATAGCAAGATGGAAAGCGGAACTCATTAAGTGGGCTGAATGTGAAGGTGTGATCAAAATGCAGATAGCAAAAAGAACGGCGAGCGAGAGGGCGCTGGAAGCAGCAAGAGCTTGGGAAACGTTAGTTGTAGCGCTTAAGATCACTGAGGATGCTGAGGAGGAGGACACAATAGGTGATCACCCGGAAGGAGTAGGCTGAGCCACTCACATCTGAGCGACGCTTGGAACCATGAGACCTGCTACTTGGCACAGCACACTGCCGCCCTGTCTGTTCGAAATTCCCTATAATGTTACCCCAGTCAATTCTGAAGCCTAACCCGGAGTGGTGGAATACCGCAAATACACGACCTGAATGCAAGTGACACGCCTGGCGGGAGGGGAGGGAGGGCGGGGGGTAGTTCTGGGAAGGGAGTTTATAATCGGGACTGAGGTTATGTTTTGCAGTCCCAGAATCAAACACTTAGGGCCTGATTCACAGAACTAACTTACGTCAAAAACGTAAAGTTAGTAATTTTTGGTATTCACAGAATACACTTACTCATGTTGGTATTCACAGAATGCACTTACTGATTTTGGTATTCACAGAATGCACTTACTCATACTAACTTTATGTCCGCACTCGGGCCGGAGATTCCGGCCCTTTGGTGGAGATTCCGGCCCTTTGGTGGAGATTCCGGCCCGGAGGTGGAGATTCCGGCTCTTTGGTGGAGATTCCAGCCCTTTGTTGGAGGTTCCGTCCGGTTGTGGAGATTCCGGCCAGTGGCGGACATTCCGCCACCGGCCGGAATCTCCACAACCGGCTGGAATCTCCACCAAAGGGCCGGAATCTCCACCAAAGGGCCGGAATCTCTGGCCCGAGTGCGGACATAAAGTTAGTATGAGTAAGTGCATTCTGTGAATACCAAAATGAGTAAGTGCATTCTGTGAATACCAAAATGAGTAAGTGTATTCTGTGAATACCAAAAAGTACTAACTTTACGTTTTTGACGTAAGTTAGTTCTGTGAATCGGGCCCAATACAAAGTATGTATGCTGGACTGCGGGAGAACAACGGGGCAGTCAAATGTAATGAGCTGTCCGGCATTCCTTACGCTATGTTATTGCCTTAACCGTGCTCCCAGCCGGTCAATTGTAATACTGATCTATGATAAGATTGTTGCATAATGGCTACATAGAGCATTTGTAAAACCCAATAAAGTCTGTTTACAAAAAAAAAAAATTACACCAGGGCCTGACAAGGCAGTAGTTAGATGGAGATCATAAATCACCAAGTGTAAATCACCAAGTGTCATTGTACATGAGGCACCAAACGTTACCATAAACACATAGGTTATTGCAAAATCGTGAAAACAATGACTGTACATATTATGCCACTCATGCAGCACGACATGGTTTAATGGGCCATACCTCCAATCCTCATGGAGCGGGGGCCTCCCTCAAGGTCTTCCCCGTGATGCCTGTGAGAACAATGCCCCAACATTGAGTGAAAGCGCCACTGCCTGCGTTCTAGCGACTCGCAGCTCCAGCAACGAGGTGGAGGAAAAAACTGCTCAGGTCCCCACTTGGGGTCAGCATGGCAGTGCTACCCGTTCCTTTAGCACAACGTTCGGGTGCGCTACTATGGCTCAGGAGGCAGGGCCGCCGTGTTGGTATTTTTCAATAGTGGTGCCGAGTGGGACCTCTGTCGAGGATTCCTCCCAGCAAGACCATTTTAAGCACCCGCGTAGAGATTGTAACTTATGCTTTGGAAAAAGAACTAGCAAGTGCTTAAAGCTCCATACTTATCTACCTCTTGTGCAGCTGGCAGCAACCAACACTTAGTAAAAGAAAAAGTGAAGCACATTTACAATAAAAAAAATTATGGAGTAACAACCATCGTGATACAAACATCTAAATCACTCAAAGAGTGACACTTCCATCATACTAGCACATTCCTCTAACAAAGGTTTTCATGCTTCGTTTTTTATATTTGGCCATTTTTTTCAATGGTTTGTATAAAGATCGCACCTAGAAGGTGAGCAATACCAATAATAATGCCATGGAACATTACAATACTCTCTGTTTTTTTCCTCTCATTAGAAAATGGCACTTTAGAACTTCAAGTCTCAGTGAATACAAAGGTAATAGTTAGGCCTCATGCATTGGATATCTATTACAGTAAGCATGATGAGCAACATTTCATAGACACTTTGCACCAAAGGAAGGCGACTGTGTTTGACTGAGATTCATAAAGTCATCTTCAATGTGAAGACTGAATGCTCTGTGCGCTTGATTTATTCAATGGAATATTCGGTTCAGCTCTGTTCTTATGCTAGTTTAGCTTGTAGAATATAATAGGTACATTCCTTCAGATGAGCTATAATTTCAATAATACCAAGTCCCAAACCACCAATTGTCCTAAAAATTACAAAGGTACCCTTGTCTGTACTGCACTGTGCTTTATCCACAAAGTTCAGCTAAGTTTGACTGTCCAGAGTCATGCACACTCATATTTTGAACTGAGTAACTGACCTTCTGTATGCACTTGTGCCATATTTTTCTGGCAGTGAACGTGCCACATTGTATGTCTTTTGTGGTCCTCACTAACAGATCACTGAGGAGATCGAGAAAGGAATTTGGTTGCGGACAAGGATCTAGTTGTTTCTTATTAGACATGAAGACACTTCACTCTCTCTACAAAGAGGCATATATTTTTCTGCCCGCTACAGGCACTACAACATTGCCAAAGGCTATTTATCTTGACTCTAAATGGCCAGGTTATTGGCCTTGGCCATGTTTGTTTGCATTGGTAAATAGAAAAATTGGAGAGCAATGGGGGAAAGCCAGTGCATCAGCAGCAGGGATTTGAGATTGACAAAAAAGCCATCTATCCATTTACTAAGATCTAACCCAAAGGCAATGCTAAATACATGTAATATAAAAAAAACGAAATAACCTCCAATGCACATCCCATATTGGAGACCTAAAAACAACAATTAAAAACATTATTAGTAAATTAACCACAATATAAAACTGCTACTAGAGAGAAGTGAAAGACTCCAATTCATTTTAGGTTGCCACATGTGCCTTTAACCTGAATGTCACACAAGCCACGCTTGCAACTCGTCAGCAAATTTGGCCAATAACCGAAAACTGCGACAATGCAAGCATTAGATACCATGGGATGTTTCCATTTGGTAATGCATTTGACTATAGACAAAAATCTCACCATTTATCCAACACACAAAAAGAGGCCCCCCTACAAGGAATACAGATTCAAGAATCCGAAGAGATGTCGTCAGGATACTATCAACACCTCAGAAGAAAACAGAGCAACATCATGATGGAAGAAACAATGAACTCTAAACAGAGGAGATGGGAAAAAGATGTACCATGCCTCCAAAGACAGACGTTGAGTTGTTTGGACTAGCCTTCAGTGCTGTCGGGAAGGAAGATACGCAGACCCTTTTTAAATGAAACCAGAATACAAAGAGCCAGAGGCTTCGGATACACACAACACATCTATCAGCTACTTAGGAATGTAGAGAAATTCTAATTGTATGCTTTTAGTTAGGCGTAACTTGTGGTGTATCCTGTTGCTCTATACCTATAATGTTTCATACCATGTTGACACTTAGAAGCCACCTACTTAATTGTCTTGTCCCCATTCAGTTTGAAGATCTCAACCCTATTTTTTTTTAAAACTAGGCAAAACTGCATGGAAACTATAGCGTTGTGTTGGAAGGTGGTTTATTGGTGGTGGTTAGTACAGCATTTTTTGAAAACATTCTTTCAGACAGTGGGTTTTTTCTTGTTGATTACGTGCACCTACAACCAGTAACAAGGCCAACATTGTACTGGGTCCTTAAAAGGGTCTCTATAAATGAGTCCTTTTTTCAACCCTTGGTAGCTTACACCGAGCAATAAGCAATAAGGCTTCACTTAGGAGACATGCAGGTGAAGCATTTCAAAACAGCAATGCAGTAAAAATGTAAGACACACCACACATTAAAAATCGCACACCAATTTATAAAAATAGGAAATATTTGTATCTTTAAAATGACAATAGCGCCACTTTGGGACATATGGTTGCCTTTGACTGGGACAAAAACAAAGTTTAAGGCCAACCGCGTTGGAGTCCTGCTCAGATGCACTAAGTGAGAGGCCTCCGGTCAAAATCTTTACTTAACACCTATAACATTTTTGGGAGCTTTTTCTTCCAAGGGTCCTCACAGCTCTTCACCAGGCCGGGTTTGGTGAGGGTCCACCGGCTTGACTTTCAGAGAGCTCCCAGTCAAATCCTGGAAATTGGACCTCCTGGGCGCTTCAGCAGGACAAAACTGGAAACCGGGGCAGGTCGCAGTTGAAGGTGGCCGGCTTGGCCTTCACAGTTGTGTCAATCAATTAATCAATCAATCAATCAGGGGATTGTAAAGTGCGCTACTCACCCGTGAGAGTCTCAAGGTGCTGGGGGGGGGGGTAAGCAGCTGCGTTCAGGGAAGGGGCGCGCCTGATGTTGGTTGGGAGCTCATTCCAGGTCTTGGCCTCGATGTAGGAGAAGGCTCTTCCACCTGTTCTGGCTCTGCGGATGCGCGGGGTTTCGGCGAGGGCGAGGTCTGCGGATCAGAGATTTCTCTTAGGTACGTGGAAGGAGATTCTCTTGCTGAGGTATTGGGGTCCGGTGTTGTGAAGGCATTTGTATGCATGGGTGAGTACTTTGAAAGTTACTCTCTTCTTGACGGGGAGCCAGTGGAGGTTCTGCAGGTGTTGGGTGATGTGTTTGTGTCAAGGGATGCCGAGGACGAGTCTGGCTGCGGTGTTCTGTATGGTCTGGAGTTTGCGGAGCAGAGACTTGTTGATCCCGGCGTAGAGGGTGTTTACGTAGTCCAGTCTGCTGGTTATGAGTGCGTGGGTGACGGTCTTCCTTGATTTGGGGGGATCCATTTGAAGGTCTTTCGAAGGACGCAGAGGGTGTTGAAGCAGCTGGTGGCTACAGCATTGACCTGTCTGGTCAAGGAGAGGGCGGAGACGAGTATGATGCCGAGATTACGGGCGTGGTCTGTGGGGGTGGAGGGCTGCCGAGGGAGGTGGGCCACCAGGTGTTGTCCCATGCAGAGGTGGAGTGTCCGAGGATGAGGACCTCTGTCTTTTCCAAGTTGAGCTTCAGGCAACTGTTACTCATCCAGGATGTGACGTCCTTCATTCCTTCCTGGAAATTGAGTCTGGTGGTGATGGGGTCCTTGGTGAGGGAGAGGATGAGCTTGGTGTCATCGGCATAGGATACTATGCTGAGTCCATGTTGTCTGACGATGGCGGTGAGGGAGGCCATGTAGATGTTGAAGAGCGTGGGGCTGAGGGACGATCCTTGGGGTACTTCGCAGTTAGTTTCTGTGAGTTCAGAGAGGAAAGGCGGCAGTCTGACTCTTTGGGTTCTGCCAGTGAGGAAGGAGCGGATCCAGTCAAGGGCGGTTCCCCGCATGCCGGCGTCGTGGGGTCTGGCGGTGAGTGTGCGGTGGGAGACGGTGTCGAACACTGCGGAGAGGTCGAGTAGGATCAGGGCTGCGATGTGTCCCTAGTCAAGGAGGGTGCGGATGTCGTCAGTGGAGGCGAGTAGGGCAGACTCAGTGATGTGGTTGATGCGGAATCCAGATTGAAAGGGGTCTAGGATGGAGTTTTCTTCAATGAATTTTGTTAGTTGGGTGTTGACGGTCTTCTCGGTGACTTTGGCCGTGAAGGGGAGGAGGGAGATGGGTCGGTAGTTCTTGAGATCCGTGGGATCTGCTGAGGATTTCTTGAGAAGGGGTCTGACTTCTGTGCGTTTCAAGTTGTCAGGGAAGATGCCGGTTTCGATGGTTGCATTGATGGTGCGTCGTAGTTCCGGAGCGATGGAGGTGGCTGCTCTGTGGAAGATGTGTGGGGGGGAAGGGATCCGTGGGTGCTCCTGAGTGGATGCCTTTCAAGGTAGAGATGGTCTCCTCAGTGGTGATTGGGGTCCAGGAGGAGATGGTGGGCTGGCTGGTGTTGCTGGGGTAGAAGGTGGTTTCGGAGTCAGGTGTCAGGTCATGGAAGGTGTTGTAGAGTCCCTGGATTTTCAGATGGAAGTAGGAGCTGACCTTGTTACAGAGGTCCTGGGATGGGGTGATGTCTGTGGTTTCGCTGGGTGGCTTGGTGAATTCCTGGATGACGCTGAAGAGTTCCTTGGAGTTGCTGGAGTTGGCGAGGTTCTTGGTGTGGATGAAGGTCCTTTTGGTGGCTCGGATGCGTTGGTGGTATTCCGACATGGCGGTCTTGTAGGTGGTGCGATCTTCCGGCATTTTGCTGTTTCTCCAGTTCTTTTTGAGAAGCCTGCATGTGTCTGGATTCCTGGAGGTCGGTGGTGAACCAGGTGGCTTTCCTGGGGCGCTGTATGTCGGGGTTACGTAGCGGGGCAAGGTCGTCTGCACATTTGAAGATCCACCTGTAGAGTACTTTGGCTGCTAGGTTGGCGTCGGTCGAGGTGGTGGGGGTATCACGGTTGAGGGTGGAGTTGAGCTATTCCTCAGTGACTTTGCTCCAAATTCTTCGCGGAGGGTGGGGTGTAGGTCTGGGTGGTGTGGGTTTGTTGATGAGGAAGTGAACACAGTGGTGGTCCATCCACGGGGGTTGCGTGGTGTGGCTGAAATGGATGTTGCTGCTGCTTGTGAAGATGAGGTCGAGGGTGTGGCCTGCCTTATGGATAGGTGTGGTGATGAGTTGTTTCAGTACGATGTTGGTGAGGTTGTCCAGGAGGGTGGCAGAGTTGGGGTCGCTGGGGTTGTGGAAGTTAAGGTCTCCGATGAGTATGTAGTTCATGGATGCGATAGCGTGGGGTGCGATGAGGTCAGCAATGGTAGTGGCGAACGAGGTGTGAGGTCCGGGGGGGTCTGTAGGCGAGGGTGCCGTGAAGTGTGGTTCTAGGGCTGGTCTGGAGCTGGAAGTGAAGGTGTTCGGTAGTGGAGATGGAGTCACTCGTGTTGGAGGTGGATGAGGAGAGTAGGAGGGAGTTCTTGTGTGCGATGGTGAGTCCATCTCCTGGGTGGTTTGGGCTGTCTTTCCTCTGGATTTTGTATCCGGCCAGGATAGCGGTGGCGATGCCGGGGGCGGAGGAGGCGCTAGTCCAGGTTTCTGTGAAGAAGGCGACGTCTGGCGAGAGGGTGTCGAAGAGGTCCCAGATCTCTATGGTGTGTCTGTGGAGGGAGCGCACGTTGAGGAGGATGCAGTTCAGGGCTTCGGTGGTGTTGGCATCCAGCATGGGGCTGGTGTCTGTGGTGGTGTGGAGGGCGGTGAGGGTCTGGCAGCAGTGACAGCAGGAGAACTGGCCATGGGTGGTGTTCGGCATGGCCAGCTGGCAGTTGTTGTTCCTCCTGGGGTTGAGTGCAAGGAGGGCAGCAGCATCAAAGCAGTGGGTGGCCGGAGGACCAGGGTCCCTGGCACTGGACGCAGTCGGGTCTCGGACAGGCGCAGACGGGCTTGCCTTTGGAGCACCTTCGGCACACCAGCAGTGCGCCCATTGCGCGCGGCAGCCATTAGATAGGAAAGGGGGAGGAACGCGCAGAAGGGAGGCGGGAGCAGGAATCGGCTGGGAGGAGGGGCCGCGGGGGCAGCAGCGGTGGGAAAGGGCAGCGAGAAACGGGCAACAGAGGGCACAGAGACAATGAGCAAAAAGGCACAATACAACATACACGCACAATGAAAACAGTAACAGGCAATAAAACAGAAAAACAGGCACAATCAAGACCGGGAAACAGAACAGGGCACAAGGGCGTCAGTCACCTTATGGAGCTTTTTTCCATAAGTTCCCAAAACGTTTCCAAACATCTCTGGAGGTCGTTCCAAAAGGTCTCCTTGTAGGTTCCAAGGGTCCAAAACACAACTCCAAGGGTCTGGAATCTCCTAGTTGGTCATTGGCAGGTCTAGACTGCACTTCGTCAACCCCTTAAAAGTCCACTGGATGCACTCCAGAGGGGGACTGTGGCTGGAGAACGGTCAGTTAGGCTTTGTTAATCTGTAGCTGCAGGTAGTCCACTTCTTACTCCTTCTTGAAGTAAGGAAAAGTCCTCTGAGCTGTAGTACCAGATAGTGCTGCAACCGTAGTATTCACCTGGCAGGCCCTTGAGTGCAGATCCAGATTCTAGCTGGACAGTCCTCCTTCTTCTTGTAGTTTCAGACAGCAGAACCGAGAGGCTATGCACCTTTCACATATCTATTCTCAGCTTCTAGGCATCAAGAGGGGGACACCCCTGACCAATGTGATGAAGGGTGCCCCCTAGGCACATGAGTACTTTCTCCAAAGTGTGGTATCTTCTTGTCCCAGAAAGCACTAATCTTCCAAAATCCCTGATGGCTGAAATTTTATCAGAGCAGTAAGAGCTAACTAAACCAACTCTCAGTGTGGCTCATTTCCATAGCTCTCCTCCTCCTAACAGCTGCAAATTCCTTCCTTAAGCCTGCTAACTGGCTGGGGCACAGAGGTCTAGGGGTAGGTAGGCCTGTCATTCTCTGCCCATCCTTTCCTCCTTTGCAGCCTCATGCTTTATGACCCCCTCTACCCTGACATTCCAGTATAGCAGCAGAGCTCTCTCCAGCAGATAGCCTCTCCTCTGGATAGCCCCTTATCACCTAATCAAGGCGGCATTGCTAAGCCTGTTAACACTGACTAATCAGGAAAGACTACAGGAAGGCTGGATTTTGGCTTAGAGACAAGAAAGTGTTCTAACTTATTTTCTGTACAAGTTATGATAAATTCAACACAAGCAATCTGTTGGATGTATCACTACCATTGTGTTAAGCATTTAAATTATATTTTTCATACTTTTCTAGCAATAGTTTTGCGTCTGTAACATATTGACATATTAGCCTATGAGGCCAAGTATCTACAATGGGGAAATTAAAATGTTCAATTCCCCACTCACTAGGGTTTATAAAACATCTTTTATAAGTACCCTGCTCATAATTACAGGACCCCCACCCTTGGGACAACTAGGGAGACCTGGCGATTGCCTAATATGCAAAAATGATTTAGATTAATACTTCATGGTGCCCACAACACCAATGTCGAACTTTGCAGGGGATTTCCTAAACTGGGGAAAAATAAAATGGGCAGTTTTCCATTACCTGGTTTTATAAAACTCCTTTTATAGGGACCCTGCTTATAGTTACCTGACCCCCCACCCCTGGAACACATAGGTAGACCTCGATGTACCTGATATGTAACAATAATGTAGATTATCAGTGTTATAGTGCTCCTGCCACTAAAGCCGAATTTCCAGTGAATTTACTTTTAAAAGCAGTGCTGCAACTTAGGGTTTCATTTAAAATGACCCAGGCTCTCAGCAGTGCACGCATGCAGGTGTAAAAGAAGGCTGCTGGCCTCTAAACTGCCAGGCCCTATTATATACTAGGGATTTATAGGTAGTTGTCATCCACTTGCCCTGTTATCTACTAGGGACTTATATGGTAGGTCATGCCAATTTTAAGTGTACCTCAATGCATGTGCGTGTGTTTAACATAGCAGTGGACGTGGGCCTGATTAGAAGTGCTCAGGGCAGAGTCAGAGTCAGCTACCATTAGTACCAGTCAGCACTCAAAAATTGGGGTGGAACAGGCCATAAGGGTTACTTTCTAACACATTTGCACTCCATTTGGGAAGGCATCCCTTTAAACATTATTTCATTGCTTATATAGTTGTCCAATTATGGATAATTTATTGTTTGTGTAGGAGAGTAGGATCTGCTTCACATGGGTACCCCCACTTTTTGCTGATGCTTCACTGTTTTTCGACTTTAGTCTGGCTGGGGCCCTGCTAATCAGAACCCCAGCCTAGCTGCTTCCTCTCTAAAATGGTTTCCATGTACCTTAGGTGCATCTTTGATTGGAATCTGGAGTGCCCTTATAAGTCGCTAGTATATGGTATACTATGTACCCAGGGCATAGGTACCCCTGAGGCCTGCCAGGGGCTGAAGCATGTATTATGCCACCCCTGGAAGGCCAGCCAAAAGGACACCACAGGTCTGCTACTGCAGCCTGGGTAAGGTGGTGCATGCACTCGTTACTGTGATATAGGCTACCTATATCACTGCCATTGCACACACATATAAACCTATAAGTCACTCCTATGGCAGGCCTTTACAATCCTGAAGGCAGAGTGCTTGTTTTTTATGTGAGAGGGTGCCCCTGCATGAGCAGAGCCCCTCTGCAGCGTTCGGAGTCCCTCCTCTGATGCTGGTTGTGGTACAGCCTGACCATATACTCTTAAGTGCATTATATCCTCGCGGTAGAATGCTAACTTTGGACTGGCTGCACCAAAACATGTCGTGTTTTGTGTCAAACATCTTGGAATACTACCCCCCCGCCAATCCTGGTGGCGGGGGTAGCATTCCACCCTTCTAGAGGGAGAGACATGTACACACCGGGCTACCCGGTAACTTCTTTCCAGAGCCCTGGCATCACAAAATGGATGCCGCTGCCACAGACACAGGTCTGGCCTCCTGCTGCTGACTGAAACTCCAGCAGGGGAGGCCTGGACAATAGGTTTCCTGTCACAGGGAGGTGTAACCACCTCCCCAGACAGGATAGTGTGTATTGGGGCTGGGCGGGAGCACTCTCTGGTGCTTTGAAGTCCTGCACTGGGGGCACATTTGGTGTCCCTGTGCATAGCCCAGTTCAAACCGGTTGCAGGGGCTACCTGCCCCTGCTCTGGCGCGAAACTGGACAAAGGGAATGGGTGTAACCACCCCTCTTCCCTGACCCTCCCATAGGTGGGTCCCCAGAGTATCTCCAACCCCCTAACTTTGTATAAGTATGGGACCCCAGTCCTTAGGACTTTAGATTACCCTGGACGAAACTCTGAAGCCGAATCCTGGACCTTCGACGCTCTACTTTAAGATTAGAGGACTGAAGAATCTCCCTTGGGGTCAAGGAGTGACTCCCCTGCTTGGCAGGCACCTAAGAAGCAATTGTCTGGTCTGCATCGCTGATGCTCCCGCCGGACGCCGAAGTCTTTGCATCACCAGAGGTAGATTTCCAGACTTCACAGAGGCTGCCCTGAGTCCCCAGCGAAGCTGAGGCCCGTAGCTGTCGTGGGTAACATGGGACCATGACCCCTGGACACCAAGAACTTTTGCAAGTGCATCCTCTTCCTGGGCTCCCACAAAGTTGTGCTTTGGGCTCCGAGTAGCCCTCGCCTCCAGCACCGACTGCACCAAAGATCACTGGCCTCCACTCCACAAGTGTCCTGTGAGCCAGCTCCAAGTGCGTCCACTTGAGGCTCCTTTGCGGTTGCTAGTCCGTAGGCTAGTGGGCCCTCCCGAAGGCAACTCTTCTTTTGCTTGGGTTTCCTGGTTGCTCAAGAGGTGCCCTGACTTACCCTCGCTGGGTGAGTCCCCCAGACCTTGCTGGTCTGCATCAATGTCCTTTCTTTGTTTCCATGTGACTTACCGTTGCCAAGGCTTGTTGGGTCAAATCTGGTCGCCGACACCGCAGAAATCGACAGACGTTGTGGGACAGCTCGAATCCAGCTCCTGATTGTCATCGACGCCTCCTGGACCTCGTGGCTGAAGAGTCAAGACTACTGTCAACCTACTGAAGCACCCGACATCAGTGGGCATCTGCTCATCGCCTTCCTGGTCACTGGCTAGTGACCCAGACTCTGTCCCCTCTGCTTTCAGGTTCTTCAGATCTTCGATCCACCCTTGGATCCACCCGGACACTTTCGACTTGGCCGCCAGCAGCACTTTGCAGCAGATCGCCATTGAAAACAACGACGAAACCCGACCCCGAAAGACACCTATGCACCCGGCTCCCCTGGGTGAGGTAACTCGAGTACTCCGGTGCTCCCGTGGGTATTGACTCTAGAACGACCTAGTTCTAAAGGGGTTTGCTCCAAGTCCTCCTCCAAGTGCCATTTTTCTTTAAAACTCCAACCGCGACATTCCCCATAGAAGTCAACGGTGGCTCGCGGCTGTGTTCTCACACTGCACTCGTCCCCCGTGGGTCCCCTGTGTCACTACCTTGGGTGGTTCTTGTGGTCCAAGCATTTCTACAAGCTCTAGGCCTTGTGTCTAGCTCAGTCGTGGTTCTTATACCACTTTATTGGTATATGGTTTGGTACGCCCCTAGGGCTCAAACGTGTATTTGTGCTATTACTGTTGATATTCGACTTGTAACTTATGTACTTCGAAATCTAGCCTCATAAAGAGACTAGAGGGGTGTTTTTAAGACTAAATACATATATTTTAAATATATACCTGGTGTGGTCCTCTTTCATTTGGTCACTCAAGAGATTATAGACTGGTAAAACAAGCTGCTTTACATTCCTTCAAGACTTAGCCTGAAGGCTGCTCTCCATAGCTACCACTAGGATAGCTTTCAATAAAGGTTATCTTTAACCTATCTCCAATAAGTGGTTGTTTGGACTGGTGCAAGGTGCCCACTATAATTAGTGGACAGCATATACCAGGCCAACTTCTCACATTGGTGTGCAGCATGTGGGATTCCAGCTTGCTATTGTTTTACCAGATAATCTCAATTGAATTGATCAACTGAAAACCACTAAGGGTACCTTAGGTACATATAAATCAAGCTTAGGATACAGTAAGTTCTACTGAACTTAGAGTTGTGTGTTAAGGGATAGCACACCCTTTCTACAACTCAAGAGAGTTTAGTAGGCCACACTAGAGTAGGTAGTGCATACACCACACCACACTAGTAATGTCTTCACTGCCAGAAACCAGTGAGCTCCTGCCATCCAGATACAACAACCTCTCATTCTTGGAATTAAGAGAGTTGTGCAAAGTTAGGAAGTTGAAGACAGGCAAAAGTGCCAACACCCAACGTCTCCTGGAGATGCTTCTGCTAGATGATCTTAGAAGACCCCTAGGGTCTGCAAGGGTTGGCAGAGAGGGTGGGGCAGAAGATGAGGGAGGGGCCAGGGATGAAAATGCCCAGGACCTGACCTCTGAAACTGGCCAGGGGGATGACAATGATCCTGACCTGGACAATGCAGCTACTCCTGAGGATGAGGAGGAGGCCCAGGGTGACCTCCCCTTTGTCCCCCCAGGAAGAGTTGTGAGTGTGCCCAGAAGGTCTAGATCTCCTTCTCAGGATTCTAACCACTCTGACACCTCAGTAGGGACCTCTGTTTCTTCTCATAGGAGGGAATCCTCTCATGAGAGGAGAAAGAGACTGCTTCAGTATGAACAAGCCCAGCTTGAGCTCAGAAAACAGCAGTTGGCTATAGACAGGGAGTCCCTAGATCTCTTTAGAGAGAGAAAAAAGATTGGATTAGAGTCCCATGGTGGCAGCAATTTCCCCAGAGATAGGGAAAGGTCTTATGACCATAGAAACCTGAGCAAGGTTGTCCCTCCCTACCAGAGTGGGGATGACATCCACAAATGGATAACTGCACTGGAGAGGGCCTGTAAAGTACAGAGGGTCCCTCAGGAGCAGTGGGCAGCAATCTTGTGGCTCTCCTTTGCAGACAAAGGTAGAGATAAGCTCCTCACTGTTAGAGAAGAGGATGCTGACAATTACAAAGTCTTGAAGAGTGCTCTGATTGATGGGTTTGGCCTAACAACTGAACAATACAGGTTAAAGTTCAGAGATACCCAAAAGGCACAGACTCAAGACTGGGTGGACTTTGTTGATTGTTCTGCTAAGGCTCTGGAAGGTTGGTTGATGGGCAGTAAGGTATGTGACTTCACAGGATTGTACAATCTTATCATGAGGGAGCAGATTCTTAATAACTGTCAAAATGAGCTGTTGCATCAGTACCTGGTGGACTCTGATCTGACCTCTCCCCAAGAATTGGGAAAGAAGGCAGACAAATGGGTCAGAACCAGGGTGAGGCAGAAGGTACAGAACCAAGGTGGTGACCCTAAGAAGCAAGATTCTAAAAACTCTGATAAGGGTGGGGAGAAGGGTAAAGACCAGAAGTCTTCACAAGGCCCCCAAAAATCTTCTTCAGGTGGGGATTCACAGTCTTACAAGGGAAAAGGCCAAAAGAAACCATGGTGCAAAGTCTGTAAGCAAAAGACACACTGGACCAGTGATTGCACCAAGTCCAAAGACTCTATTCCAGCCCCCACCAATGCCCCTAAGGCACCTGTTCCCCCTAGTGCAGTTACAATTGGTGGTGGGAGTACACAAGCTAAGGGTTTAGTAGGGTTGACCCTGGGTAATGAGATGAGCTCTGGCCTAGTCAGAGAACTCACTCAGGCTGTCCTAGTCTGTGCTGGAGGCATGGATGTGACCTCCTCTGTGAGTCCCAGTAATCTGGGCAAGTACAGGCAACAGCCCTTGATTAATGGAAAAGAGGCTTTTACATTCAGGGACACAGGGGCAAGTGTCACTATGGTGACACAAGATCTTGTGGATCCTGGGCAGATTATACTTGGTGAGATGTACCAAGTGACCAATGCTAGCAGTGTCAGAACAGACCATACTCTGGCAGTTGTTAACTTCTCCTGGGGAGGGGTAACTGGCCTTAAGAAGGTTGTGGTAAGTGCAGACCTACCAGTTGAATGCTTGCTTGGCAATGATCTTGAAACTTCAGCTTGGGCAGAAGTGGAGCTCAGGACCCATGCAGAAATGCTGGGCATCCCTGCAGATGTGTTTGCTGTGACCAGGTCACAGAGCAAAATGTCTAACACTGAACAGGCCTTGGATCCTGGAACAATGGACCAAGTGCCCTCCAAGAGGAGGAGGAGTAGTAGGGTTAAGGCAGTGCCTTCCCCCTTGGCTCAGAAGGAAGATCAGTCTCTTGAGGGGGATGATCTCAGGCCTGAGGAAGGAACTGTCCCAGAGGAGCTTGAGCCTGACCAGGTTGAGTTCTTGGGGACAGGGGGCCCTTCCAGGGCAGATCTGAGCCAGAAGCAGCAGAGCTGCCCCTCTCTTGAACCCCTCAGACAGCAAGCTGCTGCTGAGGCTGCTGGGAATGCTAGTGGTCCCCATAAAGTGTATTGGGATGATGGACTCTTGTACTCAGAGTGTAGAGACCCCAAGCCTGGTGCCACCAGGAGGTTGGTTATACCTCTGAAGTTCAGGGGCTTCCTATTGACCCTAGCCCATGACATTCCTCTAGCAGGTCACCTGGGCCAGAACAAGACTTGGGACAGAATTGTCCCTCACTTTCACTGGCCCCACATGTCTGAAGACACCAAGGAGTTTTGTCGCTCCTGTGTAACCTGGCAAGCCAGTGGGAAGGCAGGTGGCACCACAAAGGCCCCCCTGATACCACTACCTGTGGTGGGGGTTCCCTTTGAAAGAGTGGGGATTGATATTGTTGGTCCCATGGATCCCCAAACAGCATCTGGGCACAGGTTTATCCTAGTGGTGGTGGACCATGCCACTAGGTACCCAGAGGCTATTCCCTTTAGGACCACTACAGCACCTGTGGTGGCAAGAGCCCTCCTGGGAATTTTCTCAAGAGTGGGCTTCCCTAAGGAGGTTGTATCAGACAGGGGTGCAAACTTTATGTCTGGATACTTGAAAGCAATGTGGAAGGAGTGTGGAGTGACTTACAAGTTCACCACACCCTATCACCCACAATGCAATGGTTTAGTTGAGAGATTCAACAAAACCTTAAAGGGCATGATTAAAGGGCTCCCAGAAAAGCTTAGGCGAAGATGGGACATACTCTTGCCCTGCCTTTTGTTTGCATACAGGGAGGTGCCTCAGAAGGGGGTTGGCTACAGCCCTTTTGAACTTTTGTTTGGTCACTCTGTCAGGGGTCCATTGTGCTTGGTGAAGGAAGGATGGGAGTTACCTCTCAAGCCCCCAAAGCAGGACATAGTGGACTATGTACTTGGTCTCCGCTCCCGGATGGCTGAGTACATGAAAAAGGCAACTAAAAACCTTGAGGCTAGCCAGGAACTGCAAAAAGCCTGGCATGACCAAAAGGCTGTACTGACTGTTTACCAGCCAGGACAGAAGGTGTGGGTGTTGGAGCCAGTGGCCCCAGCAGCTCTCCAAGACAAGTGGAGTGGACCCCATACCATTGTTGAACAGAAGGGTGAGGTTACCTATTTAGTAGACCTAGGAACACCCAGGAGTCCCCACAGGGTTCTCCATGTCAACAGATTGAAACCATATGTGGACAGGGCAGACATGGGCTTGCTCATGGCTACTGATGAGGGACAGGAGGAAGAGAGTGACCCACTCCCTGACCTGCTCTCACAGAACCCTGATGATGGGTCAGTGGATGGTGTAGCCTTGGCAGGCAGCCTCACTACTCAGCAGCAGACTGATTGCAGACAAGTGCTCAATCAGTACAGACATATGTTCTCTCTGACTCCAAGTCAGACCACCTGGTGCACTCATGAAGTGGACACTGGGGGCAGTCTGCCTATTAAAAATAAGATTTATAGGCAACCTGACCATGTCAGGGACTGTATCAGGACAGAAGTCCAGAAAATGTTGGATTTGTGAGTTATTGAACCCTCAGATAGCCCTTGGGCTAGTCCAGTGGTCCTTATGCCAAAACCTCACACCAGTGGTGGGAAAAGAGAGATGAGGTTTTGTGTGGACTACAGGGGTGTCAATGCAGTCACTAGGACTGATGCCCATCCAATACCTAGGGCAGATGAGCTAATAGACACTTTGGCCTCAGCCAAGTATCTGAGCACATTTGACCTGACAGCTGGCTACTGGCAGATCAGACTAGCTGATGATGCAAAGCCAAAAACAGCATTCTCAACCCCTAGTGGACATTATCAATTTGTGGTAATGCCCTTTGGTCTGAATAATGCACCTGCCACTTTTCAGAGGTTGGTGAATACAGTCCTTACAGGTCTGGAGGCCTATAGTGCAGCATATCTAGATGATATTGCTGTCTTTAGCTCCACCTGGGAGGATCACCTGGTCCACCTCAGAAATGTTTTGGAGGCCCTGCAAAAGGCAGGCCTCACTATCAAGGCCACCAAGTGCCAGATAGGGCAGAGTCAGGTTGTGTACCTGGGCCACCTTGTAGGTGGAGGCCAGGTTCAACCACTGCAGAGCAAAATCCAGACCATCATGGACTGGGTTGCTCCAACTACCCAGACTCAGGTGAGAGCCTTCTTAGGCCTGACTGGGTACTATAGGAGATTTGTGAAGGGGTATGGATCAATAGTGACACCCCTGAATGACTTAACGTCCAAGAAAATGCCCAAAAATGTTCAGTGGACAGCTAGCTGTCAAAAGGCATTTGATGACCTGAAGCAGGCCATGTGCACAGCTCCCATTCTCCAGAGTCCTGATTACTCCAAGAAGTTCATTGTCCAAACAGATGCATCTGAATTGGGGGTAGGGGCTGTGCTGTCACAATTGAATGATGAAGGTCAGGATCAGCCAGTAGCTTTTATTAGCAGAAGGCTGACCCCTAGAGAGAAACGTTGGTCAGCCATTGAGAGGGAGGCCTTTGCTGTGGTCTGGGCTCTGAAGAAGTTGAGGCCATACTTGTTTGGTACTCACTTCCTTGTTCAAACAGACCATAAGCCCCTCTTATGGCTAAAACAAATGAAGGGTGAAAACCCCAAACTGCTTAGGTGGTCCATTTCCCTACAGGGGATGGACTTTACAGTGGAACATAGACCTGGGAGTAACCATGCCAATGCAGATGGACTCTCTAGGTACTTCCACTTAGAACATGAAGGCTCAACTGGTCAAGGTTAGTTTAATGTCCCTGCGTTTGGGGGGGTTGTGTAGGAGAGTAGGATCTGCTTCACATGGGTACCCCCACTTTTTGCTGATGCTTCACTGTTTTTCGACTTTAGTCTGGCTGGGGCCCTGCTAATCAGAACCCCAGCCTAGCTGCTTCCTCTCTAAAATGGTTTCCATGTACCTGAGGTGCATCTTTGATTGGAATCTGGAGTGCCCTTATAAGTCCCTAGTATATGGTATACTATGTACCCAGGGCATAGGTACCCCTGAGGCCTGCCAGGGGCTGAAGCATGTATTATGCCACCCCTGGAAGGCCAGCCAAAAGGACACCACAGGTCTGCTACTGCAGCCTGGGTAAGGTGGTGCATGCACCCCTTACTGTGATATAGGCTACCTATATCACTGCCATTGCATACACATATAAACCTATAAGTCACTCCTATGGCAGGCCTTTACAATCCTGAAGGCAGAGTGCTTGTTTTTTATGTGAGAGGGTGCCCCTGCATGAGCAGAGCCTCTCTGCAGCGTTCGGAGTCCCTCCTCTGATGCTGTTTGTGGTACAGCCTGACCATATACTCTTAAGTGCATTATATCCTCGCGGTAGAATGCTAACTTTGGACTGGCTGCACCAAAACATGTCGTGTTTGGTGTCAAACATCTTGGAATACTACCCCCCCGCCAATCCTGGCGTCGGGGGTATCATTCCACCCTTCTAGAGGGAGAGAAATGTACACACCGGGCTACCCGGTAACTTCTTTCCAGGGCCCTGGCATCACAAAATGGATGCCGCTGCCACAGACACAGGTCTGGCCTCCTGCTGCTGACTGAAACTCCGGCAGGGGAGGCCTGGACAATAGGTTTCCTGTCACAGGGAGGTGTAACCACCTCCCCAGACAGGATAGTGTGTATTGGGACTGGGCGGGAGCACTCTCTGGTGCTTTGAAGTCCTGCACTGGGGGCACATTTGGTGTCCCTGTGCATAGCCCAGTTCAAACCGGTTGCAGAGGCTACTTGCCCCTGCTCTGGTGCGAATCTGGACAAAGGGAATGGGTGTAACCACCCCTCTTCCCTGACCCTCCCATAGGTGGGTCCCCAGAGTATGTCCAACCCCTAACTTTGTATAAGTATGGGACCCCAGTCCTTAGGACTTTAGATTACCCTGGACGAAACTCTGAAGCCGAATCCTGGACCTTCGACGCTCTACTTTAAGTTTAGAGGACTGAAGAATCTCCCTTGGGGTCAAAGAGTGACTCCCCTGCTTGGCAGGCACCTAAGAAGCAATTGTCCGGTCTGCATCGCTGAAGCTTCTGCCGGACGCTGAAGTCTTTGCATCACCAGAGGTGGATTTTCAGACTTCCCAGAGGCTGCCCTGAGTCCCCAGCGAAGCTGAGGCCCGTAGCTGTCGTGGGTAACGTGGGACCATGACCCCTGGACACCAAGAACTTTTGCAAGTGCATCCTCTTCCTGGGCTTCCACGAAGTTGTGCTTTGGGCTCCGAGTAGCCCTCGCCTCCAGCACCGACTGCACCGAAGATCACTGGCCTCCACTCCACGAGTGTCCTGTGAGCCAGCTCCAAGTGCTTCTACTTGAGGCTCCTTCGCGGTCGCTAGTCCGTTGGTTAGTGGGCCCTCCCGAAGGCAACTCTTCTTCTGCTTGGCCTTTCCTGGTTTCTCCAGAGGTGCCCTGACTTACCTTCGCTGGGTGAGTCCCCCAGACCTTGCTGGTTTGCATCAACATCCTTTCTTTGTTTCCACGTGACTTGCCGTTGCCAAGGCTTGCTGGGTCCAATCCGGTCGCTGAAACCGCAGCAATCGACAGACGTCGTGGGACAGCTCGAATCCAGCTCCTGGTTGTCGTCGACGCCTCCTGGACCTCGTGGCTGAAGAGTCAAGACAACCATCAACCTACCTGAAGCACCCGACATCGGTGGGCATCTGCTCATCGCCTTCCTGGTCACTGGCTAGTGACCCAGACTCTGTCCCCTCTACTTTCAGGTTCTTCAGATCTTCGATCCACCCTTGGATCCACCCGGACACTTTCGACTTGGCCGCCAGCAGCACTTTGCAGCAGATCGCCATTGAAAACGACGACGAAACCCGACCCCGAAAGACACCTATGCACCCGGCTCCCCTGGGTGAGGTAACTCGAGTACTCTGGTGCTCCCGTGGGTATTGACTCTAGAACGACCTAGTTCTAAAGGGGTTTGCTCCAAGTCCTCCTCCAAGTGCCCTTTTTCTTTAAAACTCCAACCGCGACATTCCCCATAGAAGTCAACGGCGGCTCGCGGCTGTGTTCTCACACTGCACGCGTCCCCCGTGGGTCCCCTGTGTCACTACCTTGGGTGGTTCCTTGTGGTCCAATCATTTCTACAGGCTCTAGGCCTTGTGTCTAGCTCAGTCGTGGTTCTTATACCACTTTATTGGTATATGGTTTGGTACGCCCCTAGGGTTCAAACGTGTATTTGTGCTATTACTGTTGATATTCGACTTGTAATTTATGTACTTCGAACTCTAGCCTCATAAAGAGACTAGAGGGGTGTGTTTAAGACTAAGTACATATTTTTTAAATATATACCTGGTGTGGTCCTCTTTCATTTGGTCACTCAAGAGATTATAGACTGGTAAAACAAGCTGCTTAACATTCCTTCAAGACTTAGCCTGTAGGCTGCTCTCCATAGCTACCACTAGGATAGCTTTCAATAAAGGTTGTCTTTAACCTATCTCCAATAAGGGGTTGTTTGGACTGGTGCAAGGTGCCCACTATAATTAGTGGACAGCATATACCAGGCAAACTTCTCACAGTTTGGTTCTTAGTCTTGTTTTCACAGTTTATCTGGGGAAAAAGGAGAAGAAATATCTACTAGATAAAATTCCATGCACTAGAAACCATCATCTTTTGTGCTAGTTCGAAGAATTGCTTATACAGCATCCCAACATATTGCCACATGCACTGTGAGACAGTATGATTTTTAATATCATATCATTAAATTTTAAGGGGCTCACTAACCAAAACAAACACACCAAACAGTAGAATTATATTTGAGAGGAGAGCTTGAACATTGTCACTCTGGAGAAAACCCATCTTTTCAAGCAAGTTGAACACTTATGTGGCCGTCCAATGCAGAATCGGCTAAAAACGTATTTTTTAAAAAATGTAGCGCTTAGAATTTGCTTTGCTATACCCTTAATCCCTATGTTTTTGGCCCTTCCCGGTCACAGGCCCTTGGCCCACCTACTCAAGTGAGATATCATTTTACTCGGGAGACCGAGGGGAACGCTGGGTGGTAGGACATTTGTGCCGGCACAATGATCCCACACAAACATGTGTGGAAAAAGTGATTTTTTTCCAGCTAAATTTGAGAATTGCAGGGTATTCTGGGTAGGAAAACACTGGGGGAACTACGCAAGCCATACCTCCCTGAACTCCCCAGGGTGTCTAGTTTTCAGAAATGTGTGGGTTTGGTAGGTTTCCCTAGATGGCTACCGATCCCGGGACCAAAAACCCAGGTGCCCACCTTTGCAAAACCAGGTCGTTTTGTGATAGGTAATTTTGATGTCTCCACAATACGTTTTGGGTCCTTGCCTTTCACGGGTACTTAGCCGACCCACATGAGTGAGGTGCCATTTTTATTGTGAGACCTGGGGAGTTCTGGATGGTAGGAAATTTGTGTCTGCCCGGAGATTCCACAACTTTCCCACACAGAAATGTGAGAAAAATGTAATTTTTTCAGCTAAATTTGAGGTTTGCAGGGGATTCTGGGTAGGAAAATGACACAAGCAATAGCTTCCTGGACTCCCCAGGGTGTTTAGTTTTCAGAAATGTGTAGGTTTGGTAGTTTTCCCTAGATGGCCGCCGAGCCAGGGACCAAAAACCAAGGTGCCCCCCTTGCAAAACAAGGTCGTTTTGTGATAGGTAATTTTGATGTCTCCACAATATATTTTGGGCCCTTGCCTGTCACGGGTACTTGGCCCACCCACCCGAGTGATGTACCATTTTTATAGGGAGACCTGGAGGAATTCTGGGTGGTAGGAAATTTGTGTCAGCCGGTGATCCCACAACTTTCCTACACAGAAATTTGAGAAAATTGTGATTTTTTCAGGTAAATTTGAGGTTTGCAGGGGATTCTGGGTAAGAAAACATTGGGGGATCCACGCAAGACATACCTCCCTGGACTCCCCAGGCTGTCTAGTTTTCAGAAATGTGTGGGTTTTGGTAAGTTTCACTAGATGTCCGCCAAGCCTGGGGCCAAAAACTTAGGTGCCCCCCTTGCAAAACCAGTTCGTTTTGTGATAGGTAATTTTGATGTCGCCACAATACGTTTTGGGCCCTTGCATTTCACGGGTACTTGGCCCACCCACACGAGTGAGGAACCATTTTTATCAGGATACTCTGGAGAAAATGGGGTGCGTGGAAGTTTGTGGATTCACACAGATTCCAGAACTTTCTATCACAGAAATGTGAAGAAAATGTGTTTTTTTGACAAAGTTTGAGGTTTGCAAGGGATTCTGGGTAACAGAACCTGGTGAGAGCCACACAAGTCACCCCATCCTTTATTTCCCTGGGTGTCTAGTTTTCAAAACTGTACAGGTTTGCTAGGTTTACCCAGGTGCCTACTGAGCTAGGGCCCGAAATCCACAGCTAGGCACATTGCAAAAAAGGGTCAGTTTTCACTAGAAAAATGTGATATATCCATGTTGCGTTTAGGACCATTTCCTGTTGCAGGCACTAGGCCTACCCACGGAAGTGAGGCATCATTTTTATTGGGAGACTTAGGGGAACACATAATTGTAGAGCACCTGTTATTACCTATTGACTTTCTATGCATTTCTGCCTTCCAAATGTAAGACAATGTGTAAAAGACAAGTCACTTTGAAAAATGTCCTATAATTCACATGCTAGTATGGGTACCCACAAGTTCGGGGATGTGCAAATAGCTACTGCTTCTAAACTTTATATTTTGTTCCCATTTCGGAAATACATAGTTATCCTTGATACTTATTTTCCACTCTTTATATTTTACCAAATGATTTGCTATATACCCGGTACACAATGAAAAACCATTGCAAGACACAGCTCAGTTATTGGCTAACAGAAGGGTCCAGCAAATGTAACAGTATATTGCTTTAAAAAATCTGTCATACTTAGAAGAAGTTATAGGTGAAAAGGTTGGCACAAATGGCTGTTTTTTTCAACTCATTATCAAATTTTCTTATTTTCAACTGTTAGTTTCTATATAAAAGAACCTTGAAGGATCTACACAAATGACCCCTTGCTGAATTCATAATTGTGTCTACTTTTTCAAAATGTATAGCTGTCCAGGATCCATTATTGCTTTTACACCCATTTCTACCACTAACTGGAAGGAGGTTGAAAGCACAAAAAGTAGCAAAAATAGGCTATGTCCCAGTAAAATGGCAAAACTGTGAAAAGAATTTGGTTTTCTGACAAAAGTCTGCCTGTCCCTGAAAGGTGGGATGATGGTGATAACAGCACCACAAACCCTTTGTTGATATCATTTGCAGGGAAAAAACCAGACACTTTCTTCTGCAGCACTTTTTCCCCATTTTTCCCCCCAAAATATGTTTTGCTGTATTTTGGATAATTTCTGGGTTTCCTCTTGGGGAATCCACATCCCCTGGGTACCTTTAAAATCCCCATGATGGTGGAAGAAAAGGATGCAATTTTGGCGTGGATACCTTGTGTGGACAAAAACTTAAAGGGGCCTACCCCAAATGGCCAAAAAAAGGCTTAGCACAGGGGGGAAAAGGCCTAGCAGCAAAATGATTAATAGTAAGTTTACGACTGTGGAGACTTTGCAGTTGGGGCAGAGAAATCTGCACATAAATAGAAATGTCCTATCTTTTTATGTGTGAAGTTCTCCACTGCAGCTCCTACCACGTCATCCTATCAGGATGGCATTTCCCCCCCAGTAATCCTGTCAGGACGGCCCTTCCTGTCCACAACTAAGGCCCCTTTGTGTCACTGTTGTGAAGGGATACAAAAACCCCAACATCAGAGCTATTCACAGTCATGGAACCCAGGACAGTGGCAGAAGACATAGATGGTTAGGATAAGCAAATGCCAACTTTCTAAAAGAAAAAACAAACTCAAATTGACAATGCCAACGATCCTTTAACACATTCAATTTTAACCTTTGTGGTCACGCAAATTAATTCACAAAATAATAAAGAGTTGACCTCCACATATAGCAAGATTTACATTAAGTCCATCAGTGCTGGTAATCCACAATAAATTTGACAAAAAACATAGCTTACTACATACACATTTGCACAAACAAAACAATTCATACTTTGTGTAAACAGAAAACAACACATATATCCTGGTTCTGAATTTTATCATACACTACGATTCCCTGGGTGCCAGTAATTTCACTCTCCTGCTCTTTCTGGTGTTAAACACTTTTCAACACATTTCAAACCCAATATTATTTTGAGGGTTCCCCTTCAGGACTCAGAACAACAGAATACTCTAAAAAAAAACGCATATGGAAATCGTTTTAGTGTTACTTAGTATTTATATATGTGGGGTTTACACAATTGTCTTTTCCTTTAACTATTTACCTCAATATAGGCTCATGGACCCATAGCCAGATATCTCAATTTTCCTTAATGTAAGTTCATTTGAAGGAAATCTACAAAACCAATATAGTGGTCAATCACTAAATACCCTCATTGGGGAGCACTCTCAGATACAGAAATCTTTTAAAAACACAGATTGTCTGCAACAAGCTGAATGCACTTGCTTATTTGGAATAGGGAATGGAAATAAATGATTAAAAAGATAGGTCCCTGTCAATAGCCAGGCTGCATACAAACTTGTGAGTGACTCTGATTAAAGCCCAACAGTCAGGAGCAAATTGAATGAAACAAATTGTAGTAGCTCCTAGTGGATGATAAAATTCAGAACCAGGATTCATGTGCTGTTTCCTGTTTTCGCAAAGTATCAATTGTTTCGTTTGTGCAAAAATACATGTAGTAGCTATGTTTTTTGTCAAATGTATTGTGGGTTACCAGCACTGATGGACTTGATGTAATGGTTGCTATATGTGTTGATCAACTGTTTATGATTTTGTGATGCTAAAATGATTGAAAGGTTCTAAAATATAAAGTGAATAAAGGAAGGAATTCATTTGCGTGACAACAATAGTTAAAATTTAATGTGTTAAAGAATCATCAGCATTGGTAATTTCAGTTTGGTTTCAGTTTTCAGTGGCCTAGCCTTGCTGATGCAATATTGGCCTAACCCCTTTTCTTGAATCCACTTTCTAAAAGTGGCATTTTCGGAATTGTAACTTAAATTCCAACTTCTCCATTAAAGAGGGTTTTAAATGACAATTCATTTGAGTATAAACACTATACCTCTATCTGCTCCAAATCCAAAGCAATCACTTAATAGATGTGATAAGATAACACAATGTTAGTCATTGGGAGATAGGCCTTACAACGGTCAAAAAACAACATTAGGAGTTTTTCACTCTTAGCATATGTTAGACTTAAGCACACATCCCTTCCTTTTTAAATGCAATGCACCCTGCTCTATGTGTCTTTAGGGCTTACCTTAGTGGTGACATATATGTATTAAAAAGACCTTGCAAAAGGTTTATGTTGCCAGGTCGAAATGGCAGTTTAGAACTGCACCATAGGCTACAGTCGCAGGCCTGAGACATGTTTTAAATGGCTAATTTAGTGGATGAAACAATGAGTGCTGCAGCCTACTAATAGCATTTAATTTACAGACTCTTGCAACATGTAGTACCATTTACTAGGTACTTACAAGTAAACTTAATGTGTCAGTTAGGTGTAGTCCAATGGTACCATGTTTGAAGGGGAGAGCACAAGCACTTTACCACTGGCTAGTGGTGGTAACGTTCACTGAGTCCTAATGCCAACAAAAACAAATCCAGCAAAAACAGGAGTGAAGGTAAAAGGTTTGGGGGAATTCATGCCTCTAACAAATAAGTAAATAAATAAAAAGAGACAGGATTGACCTGTGTCAGCACCCAAGCTGCTTGGCTAAATATATCATTGGGAACAGTATTGGAATTCCCTGTGTTCATTTGAGCACCCCAAAATAAAAGTCGACATTCTGCAGCCAGAACTTGAGCAGATGGTCCTCAGTGGGGTGTTCTAGCCCAATGAGATTAAAATAAGAGAGAATCCAATGGGGAATCTCCTCATTCTCTGGGTGTTTTTGGAAAGTGCCTGGTCTGCAGTTTGATGGGTCCTGGGAACCAGCCATGCTCAAAGCAAACATGAATGTGATGGCAGAGCCGGAGTGCTAGTGCTGGACCTTCTTCTTACAGTCAGTTTAGCTGACTTGTCAGTAGCCATTCTGGAATTTCTACAAACCTGACTTTACTTTATAACTACACTTATCAACTCCTGCCGGTTCTGGATCAGCAGTACTAACTGAAAACTGTACCATGATTTAGAGTTGCTTTAAATGTGCATCATTAGAGCAAGGAGGCATGGCATAACCTAATAGTTTCAGATGCATTTCTCTGTCGTTTAAACTCCCACTCTCTTACATTTCAGCACCGAGCAAATGTTCCATTCTCCTAAAATGTTTTATTTTATTTCATCTCAACACCAACCCAAGGGATCGACAGGGTAATATTCATTCTTAGCAATAAAGCCTGCATGTGTAATTCTCGAGAATGTGAGTCAAAAAACATCAGACAAACCAAAGGCTTCTTGGTGGGGAAATTAAAATCCAACAACCTCTTACTGTACAAACAATTAGTGAAACACAAGAATGCAGTTTCAAAAAAACAATAGTTCAATTATAGACATAAAATACATGCTCAAATTACTAATTATGCTCCATTGGCAGGCCTGCTGCTTAGTAAAACAACTCTAATGCAAATTGTCAGCTGCAAATGCTCTTATTAAGGGACCCAGCTGGAATAAGTAAATCCAAATGTTTGGTCACAGAAACATCATTTGGGTGGGCTGGGATTACTTTTAATTAGAACTGTGCAGAATGGTTCATCGGAGATCTAACAGTGGCAGACATTATACTTTTGGACGTGTTCCACTTGAACAGCTCGCTAAAAGCAAAGCACACACCCTACAACACATGAAATACTGAGAATAAATGCTTCACAATAGACTGATTTACTGTGAATTGTGGCAGCAATTTAGAGGTTGGCACCTAACCGATGCCTGCAGTTCGAATAAAAGAGAATGTACGTTCCTTTCATTTGAAACATTTGTGAGCGGTCCAAGACATGACGAACCTAGTTATCATTCAATCCATAAGCAGCTTAATTATGAAAGGGTTCGGAAATGTATGCGTGCTCAGTGATATATGTTTCTAAATATTCTGCTCAAAAAGTGTAGACTTAGAGAATGGAGCCTGGTTAAGAGCAAGATAACCGGATTAATTATAGCCGTTGATATTGGCAGAAACATAAATGGAAATCTGAAGGAATGCAGAATAGCGATATTGAAGAAGAAGAGCACAAAAGCAAGTTTTAGAAAAACAATGCAAGTGAAGTATGTTTTTACAGTGTAAAACTATGTACTGCAATTGTGATGATAATATAGTGGCCTGTCTCTCCTTTAAAAACACATGCCACCACCCAGTCAAACCAATTTTGTGGCCAAAATAAAATATGCAGATGCCTGTAGGTGGGTTTTCAGTTTAATTGAGATAACAATGATTGTACTACTAAATATTGAAAAAGAATATTGATCTACAATCATATTAAAGTCAAGATATAGACATGCATGATATCAACAACCCTGTTATATTTAACAAAACAAAAAATATCTAATGAAAAGATACAAATTACAATAATATCGACTTTCATATTAAAACAAAAACTAAATAAAATTGTTGAAAGCCGAAATATAGAGTTTAATGTAGAATAAGCATTTCTAAAATGTTAAATTGATTAAAATCAATTTTACATTTTGAAAAGTTGCAATACTTTAAAAAATATATTATATATCATAAAAATTAATGTATTACAATAAATATTTAAAAAATATGTGGTTCAAATTACAAATAATGAAAAAAAGAAGTTTGATATTACAATGCAAAACATAAATCAATAAAAAATGTTCATTTTTGAAATTTTAAATCTCTCACCCCCGAAACACCTATAAAAACAAACAGCCAAAAACATAAACCAAAAAACACATATTTACATAGAAATTATTAAATCACTAAATGAATATTAAACAATAATTAACTTGAAATGTATTAAAACAGTATTTCAAAATAATCCTCACTGAAACACCCAAAAAAAACAACATGCCAAATATTACATGACATTCAATTTAAAAAATAAAACATTTAAAAAATCTAATTATATATCTATAAAATACCAAAATTTGTTCAATAAAATAATTAAAATCATTGTTTAACAAAAACTACACGCCCAAAATCCCCTATACTACCCAACATCCTAAAAAATATTACAAATTGATGGTACTTTAATATTATGGTTAAAAAGAGAAAAATAAGAGGGGAGTGGCTTGGACGGCAGAGCCGATGGCTGCCTGATCCCGTCTCTCTGTCTAGCATGGAGACTGTACGCTTGGATTCCGGAGTTCCTGGGACCGATTGCAATCTAGAGAACCAGGCTCCTGATCCTGATGGAGCGCTGCTCCTGTGGGTGCCACCGGTGATCGCGGAAATGCACTGGTTGCAACATAATCAACGCCCGTAACTCCGTCGACTGAGGAGATGCGACAGCACAAAATGGCGGACGATGTGTAACACCATCAACGAAGGAACAAAAGCATACCTGATTGCCCTCCAGAGCACCCGCTCCATGGAGATATACACAGCCTCAATCTCCGCTAAGATATTCTACCTTTCGCAACAACACAAAACCGTTTTTAAGTTTGCGGTGATCTTTTGCTGAAGCGGCCTGACTCTAAGATGGCGGCCGATTGAGGATTATGGAGAGCGCATCACCCTTCTCCTACGGAGCCGCGGTGCAATTGATAAGCAAATTGGGCATATATTGTTACTAATGCAGTAACGCTGAATGTAGTGAGCGCTCCTATGCACAGCTGATCTCATTATTGCGGTGATCTACTTCGCGTGTGGCCTGACCCTAAAATGGTGCCTGTGACTCAGCGCTTGGAATATTTAACCAGCAATGTAGATAACTGATTGTGCAGCAATGTAGAGATCGTTTCAACCATTATCAACCACACCATGCTGGGGGGCACACACCCAACAAGATCAGCCTTTCATCAGTTTGTCCAGCAATGTGTCGGAGCCCTCTGTAACTTTAATGGCTCCCAGCTTCTAAAGTGATAGTTTCTATTTTGCAAACCATTAAACTACTCATTTGACAGCCAGTCAAATCTCTGTGGGACTTCAATGATTGACGCTGGGGTAAAATCAACATTATATGCTTTGCAGTTGCTCTGCATACTTATACTCTAACCTCCTGGTTTGACTGTCCTTTTTGCTGGATCTTAATAGGAAGAGACTTCTACTGCTGGCGGGGCTCTATACATGCTGCGTAATCAGTGCAGTCAGTTTGACAAAGAAGACTAGGTAGACTTCCACACGTCATTGTCCGTAAACAGGCCACAAGTCAACCACCCAAAGGGTCAGCCATATCCCACCACAATAGCTCATAACAATCCTGCGAGTCATCTGACTGCGGGCAATCGATTCAGGATGGATACCGACATTTCTTTTATCCGTGACAGATCAAGTATGCCTGTATTCTTCCACATATTCTGGATAATATCGAAGATCAGCTCCTAACACCAGAACTAGCACTAGCATTACCAACCTCACAAGGATCTCATCCTATACCAATAAGACCTTCACCATGGCAGAAAAAGAGTCCAAAATCCAATACGAAAGAAATAAAGGTGATCCTTCGCCGTCTGACTCTCCCATCAAAGCCAAAGCCAAAGCGGATATAAACAGCACAATGGAAATGAATCTTAAAAGCTAGCAGATGTTCACGATCTAGCTAAATCTACCAAACAAAACACGGACGCTATGCAGCTAGAACTAACTGCCATACCGGCAGACATGAATACAATCAACTCTAAAATGGAAGTCGCAGAACAAAGAATTAGTGACGTTGAGGACTCTTCCTTTCAAGCCAGCAAAGAGATAAAATCTCTTACAGACATTACCACCTACGTAAAGAGACAAGCAGCCGAACTTGAAGATCGTAACAGAAGAGGCAACATTAGAATCCTAGGTATTCCGGAGGGCTCAGAGGACTCCGTGGTATCATGTATAGCCTTCCTGTAGAACTGGATCCCTCAGATCACCGGCATAAAATTTCCTAATAACCTGGAGCTGGACCGAGCACACAGAATTCCAGCATTTAATTCGTCTTCAAGGCAAACAACTCGTTCTATCATCTGCAAACCGTTGAGATATCAACATACAGAAGCCATCCTCAATTTTGCCCGTAAAAACAGACAGATCACTTGGAACGGTCAAAAAATAATTTTCACACAGGACTATTCTAAACCTACAGTGGGCACAAGAAAAGGCTTCCTCATTCTAAGAGACAAATTAAGAGACAAAAATATTCAATTTTCTTTTGCTGGTCCGGCCAAATTTAGAATCTTGAAGAATGGCAGAAATCACTATTTTACGGATCCTAAAGACTTGTCAAAATGTTTAGACAGTCCAATCATTCACGATGTGGACCTCACTAACTACTTTTCTAATAAAAGGAAGTCATGATATCCTTTTTCATATCCTATCTAGAGATACTACACTTGCCTCCTTTGTACGCTCATGCAATTTTCATATGTCGTTATTATATAGTGATCATAAAGCTTGCTTTTTACTGTTACTTGCTTACAGATAGGTGAATCATCTCCTGTCGCACTCGATGGTTACCACTTATTCGCCTTATGCTTATTATGCCGCTGATCATGCGGTCGTTATTTGTATTCACTATTAAGCATATACAAATCCAACTATGTGTATGTAAGGGCTAATAATATCAGTATCTTAAGCACAGATCAGTCTCCCTTGCACAAGGTTCGCCCACTGCCAGTATATATCTTTTTCTGCTATGTTTTAGTGGTTGGGATTATATCTTTCCTAGGATATATAGGTTTTCAAGCGTTGCATAAGTAATTATGTTTATGTTTTCTTTTAGCGTATATACGCTTTCAGTTATTATAATGCTTAGAATTTCCCTATAACATATAGCCTGGTTGTTAACATGTTACACTCTGGAAGGTTAAAGTATGTTATGTTAAATATTTCTCCGACTGACAGATTGACGCTCCTGCCGTCGCACCTCCGATATTCGAGGTATGCAGGTTTGGGTGGGGAGGGTGGGGGGAGTGGGGAGGGCTTTGGGGGATCCCCAAGTTTTGCGGAGAGGGATTGGAGTTTGTTTTGATTGTTTCTTGGGTATTCTCAGCTGTTTATTACTTTTACTTTTTCTATCTTTACTTTTTTCTTTACTATCGCTTCTGTCATGCTTCTCACTGCACTCAATGTTACACATTTTCCATACTCAACAAGAGTTTCTACGTACTACTCACTTCATAGATGCTGTCAGCGTTATTTCATTCTCTGCATTCAATACAAGCAACCAGTATGCATCTAATGGTCATTTAGAGACAATATTCCCGCTATGCCTGTTACTCAACATACCATAAATAATCTACATGAGACCAGATCAATCTACCTTCGCTAACATAGGTAATGACCCAAACTAAGACATATAATATTACAGAAGATCTTCACGTAGTCTCCCTGAATGTGAAAGGGCTTAATCACCCAATCTAACGCCGGAAAGTTTTTCATTACTTAGCTAAACCTAAAGGAGATATTATTCTATTACAAGAAACAAAATTGTCTGGGGAAGATGCAGCGTTTATTAAACATAACTGGATATCGCACGTTTCATGCTCACCAGCGGACCATAAAAAGAAGGGAGTCATCACACTTATAGCAAAGAAGGCTAACATATCTCTCGAGTCACATTCACATGACGATGAAGGCAGAATATTAGTTACACACTTGAAAAAAGGGGAAGATTCCATACATGTTGTAAACATATTTGGTCCTAACACAGACGTACCCAACTTTTGGGAAGGTATTTCAAACATCATAGAAAATCTCCCCAGGATGATCTCATCATAGTTGGCGGCGATTTCAACATCCCATTAGATCCTGTTATTGATTGTCAATCTGCCTGTAAATATCACGCTACAAGATCTCTCGGCATAGTTAAAAAAATATGTACTAAATTTAATCTTAAAGATCCTTGGTGCCTTCTAGAGATTACACTTTTTACTCTGCCCCACATAACTCATACACTAGAATAGACTACATACTTATATCTGGATCATTCACACATTTAATTGATCAAACAGTCATTTCTCCCAAGTTAGTGTCCGACCACTCATGTATCAGTGTTAAATTGGCTGGCAGTCATAATAAACCCTCGCCCAAAAGATGGCGCTTCAATAACGATGTACTATTAGATCCTGAAGATAAAAAGAAAATTGAAGAGGCAATTACAGACTATCTTAAACATAATGATCTTCCTGAGACAAGCGTAAACACCCTTTGGGACGCACTGAAGGCAACCATTAGGGGGGTTGTTAAGTCATTAGTTGACTGTTTCTAATTTGTTTGTCACTAAACCATGAAACTAAATTTGAATTGGTGTAGGTTCGCAAATTTTTAATTAGGCCTACCTCCCCCAAACAAGGGTATAGTAACAAGCCATTGAAATTAAAACAAAAATCAATAAAAACTCAATACTGAGTTAGTTAAGTTAGAATGCGAAATTAAACTCCTGGAGACCTCACATGCCAATTTGCTAAATAATAATAATATTCTTAACTTCCTAACACAAAAGAAATATGAATACATTAAAATTCTGAGTAAAAGAGCAGGAGTATGGGTAAACAATTTTAAGGCCCTTAAACTCTGTGAAGCTAATAGAGCGGGTAAAATGCTAGCTTCCTATCTTAAGCACAAACAGAACCAAAATGTTATCGCGTCAATCAAAGATAATAATAATCAAACGCATACTAAACAAAAAGATATTTTAAATACCTGTAAATCCTTCTATGAAGACTTATACAGGAACGACCAGAAATTTAACTTAGACGATTGCACTCAATACCTGAACAAATTGATCTTACCTCAACTGAAAGAAACAGACAAATTGGCTTTAGGGAAACTAATAAGTGTACTAGAAGTGACAAACTCTATTAAAACCCTGAAAGATAATAAGGCTCCGGGACCAGACGGTTTCACAGCAACATTTTATAAGACATTTGCAGATGTACTACAACCGACCATGTTGAAAGTATTTGACAATATAGCAAATAAAGGACGAACGACAAACCCCATGACAGAGGCCAACATTATAGTTATCCCTAAAGAGGGGAAGGACCCTCTACTAACAAAAAATTATAGGCCAATTTCTCTCATCAACGTCGACTGTAAAATCTATGTGAAAATTTTAGCCACGAGACTCAATACAGTCCTCCCACATTTTATAAGCAACTCACAAGTAAGCTTTCTTAAAAATCGTATGTCGAACGACAATACCTGTCTGTTATGTCACTTACTTGAAAATGCAGCTATTAATATGGATCCTTCAGTAGCAATTACCCTGGGCGCTGAAAAGGCGTTTGACAGAGTTTCATGGTCGTTCTTAAAGCAATGTATGTATTCATTCAACTTGGGGGAATCCTACATAAATATGGTCATGGCCCTTTACTTGGTGCCTACAGCACGCATTGCAATTAACGGTTCTCTTTCTGAATCTCTCACTCTTCAACAAGGCACAAGACAAGGCTGCCCACTTTCACCATCCCTTTTTCTATTAGCGCTAGAGCCCTTAATACAAGATATCAAATTGAATACAGACATAAAAGGAGTAGGGTTTAACAATACTCAAGTCAAACTAGCCGCTTATGCGGACGATATCCTAATTGTAACTGAAGACCCAGGTCCTTCAATTAATGCTCTGATGTTAACAATAGAGAAATACTTTATTCACTCGGGTTACAAACCAAGGGGCATATTAACAAGCCGGCGATAAAAATTATCGCCGCTTTAGCGTCTGTTTTCAGACGAAAAGCGGCGATAATTTTATCGCTGTATTAGCAAGGTCACGCTATCGCGTGAATCCTTGCCCTATCGCCCTTTCCCATAACGCCCATCCTGCATCTCTAATGAGATGCAAGGTGGGCGTTACTGGCGTACCCCAGATGGGCTACGTTGTAAATATCGCCGATGTGCACATCGCGATATTTACAAGGCAGCCCACAGGGTGATAGCAGACGTTAGATTTTGGCGAAAACGGCCGTTTTCGCCAAAATCTAACGTCTGCTATTATCCCGACTTAGCCATCCCTAACATAGGGGTGGATTGTGCTGATACGACCACAGGGTCGTATCAGCAAGGTTATCACCGTTTTGCAGGGAACATCGCTGGAAAACCAGCGATGTTCCCTGCAAAACGGCGATAACCTCGCTATCTCCGGAATTTTATCGCCCTGGCGAAGCGTGTTGTTAATAACGCGCTACCAGGGCGATAATTTCCGGAGATAGCCAGCGATAAGATATCTATCGCTAAGCACGGCCAGCGATGATTATCGCTGGCCGTTGATAATATGCCCCCAAATAGGGACAAATCGGAGGTAAAACCCCTAAATGTTCACTGTACCAGAGAGATCTTAGGCAACTCAGGTCTTGAGTGGCAGCAGGGTTATATAAAATATTTAGGTATAGAATTTGGTATTAATACAATCGACACACTACATCATAATGAAAATACAACTCTGGAAAAAATAAAAAAACTTCTAGACACATGGGGGCCGATTCCGATTCGGGCCGGAAAACGGACAGACCGACTTGGTGCGGGATTTCAGTCCGACCGGCTCGGACCGGCGCCGTACGACCCGGGTAGTACGATGAAATGCATGTGAAACCCAACCGACTCGGACGGAATACAAAACGAACGACCGAGCCGGACGGAAACAAGCCATCCAACCGGAAAATCTGCCGAAACGAACCGACCAACACGCTCCCGGATTGAACCCGAACGAAACGTACCCGCGAACTCCGACCCGCGTGGTACGATGCTGTGCGTGCAAAACACGACCGACTCGCACGGAGCTCAAGCCGTACGACCGACATGCATACAAAACCCAGCCGAAGCAACCCAATACTCCGCGCCCGACTCGTACGCCGCATATGAAATATAGCTGACACACAGCGGGAACGAGTCGGACAACATCGCACCAGACAACAGCAGCGTCCGACTCGGACACAAGAACGACACCTACATGCACCAATAGCACCAAGGAAAAAAAGTTTTTAAAAAAGGGCCAAACAAGCAACCACTAAGCCAATAAATACTTGGGGGGGGGAAATGGAACAAGGACACACCTCCAACTCCACTTACATAAAGGCCACAAATCCCTACCATGATCCTTTGCAAATTCCACTGACCTGCCAGCAAACAACACCATCACACAGCAACCACAGACACACTCACAGCTCATACATCACACAAGCCACACACCATTACCACACCTACAAATCGCACCCTCACACACACCCAGCTAAACCTACACTTACACACCCCCACTTCCACACACACACACATCAATCACCACCACCACCATGCCCCTAAAGAAGAATCCAAAGTTCCTAGATAGTGAATTGGAAGTCATGGTAGATGAGATTCTCAGGGTAGAGCCACAGTTGTTTGGTACATTGGTACAACAGACCCCCATGTCGCAGAAAACCAAGATGTGGGTGAGGATTGTCGACAGGGTGAACGCACAATCACCTTGTTTGCGCACAAAGGAAGACATCCAGAACAGGTGGTATGATGTGCGCAGGAGGGTCCGGGAACTACTTAAAAAGGATTACCTCCTCAGCCAGCACCCGGCAGTGGCCCTCCTGCAAAACCAGTATGCCTCAGGCCCTGGGAGGAGAAGGTGCGGGCCATCCTACCACCAGTGAGCGTATACGGACTAACAGACATCCCAGAGCCTGGTGAGTACACAACTAATATACACAATATGGTGTGACAACACACACACATCACAGTCAAGGGGATAGGCAAACCATGCACCCTTAGCAAATACACAGCAACCAAAACATATTCATCCCAAGATGTGAATGCTAGTCAGACAAACACAATACCTGCCATCTCATACTGATATCTAACTGTGTCATGACATGTACAAACCTAACAACAAATACAGCAAGGCAGTGGCACAAATAGAACCAACAAACACTCTCAGATATTTTGACACCACTAGAACACCACCTCACAGGGAAGATCACTGAAAGGAAGGAATTCTGTGTATGCTGGTCAAGTCAGTGTAGCCAATAGCATGATGGGAGTTGGAGTCATAGATATTGCTCAGCCTCACAAGTGGCCCATCAACACCACCCTGAACCATGCACACATCACAGGGAGTGGAAAAGGACTCACAAGATGGCTGACACTGGGAACTGCTGTGGGGAGCACAAGACCCTGCTGGGAACTGTGCAACAACCAACAGCAGGACTCCCCTGACTGACATCCTGAAAGACAACTTGCACTCCCTGCAATGGAAGCACGTTCCATGGTGGGATATCTGGCTGGGTGGGAAGGAGGACTCACAGCTCTGACCATAGTTACCAGCACCTCCCCTCACACACCCCCTCAACACTAACTCCACATAACCCACCTGGGAGAATGCAATGCCTCACATTCTAACTGAAGATCCCACAAAGAACCACCACCCTGGGTCATGCTGTGTGAAGCACAGGGACACTCTTGGGACTTGTAGCCAAACAACCGCAAGGACAACACTCACAGCCATCCTGTCAGCACAGGCACCCCACCCCACAGGGAAGCAGAGTCAAAAGGAAGGAAGGATGGGCATGCTGGGAAGGGGGTGGAGGCACTAGCATGATGGGAGTGGTAGTCACAGATATTGCTCACCCTCACAATTGGCCCATCAACACCACCCTGAACCATGCACACATCACAGGGAATGGAAAAGGACTCACAAGATGGCTGACACTGGGTACTGCTGGGGGAAGCACAATGCCCTGCTGGGAACTGTGCAACAACCAACAGCAGGACACCACTGACTGACATCCTGAAAGACAACTTGCACTCCCTGCAATGGAAGCACGTTCCATGGTGGGATATCTGGCTGGGTGGGAAGGAGGACTCACAGCTCTGACCATAGTTACCAGCACCTCCCCTCACACACCCCCTCAACACTAACTCCACATAACCCACCTGGGAGAATGCAATGCCTCACATTCTAACTGAAGATCCCACAAAGAACCACCACCCTGGGTCATGCTGTGTGAAGCACAGGGACACTCTTGGGACTTGTAGCCAAACAACCGCAAGGACAACACTCACAGCCATCCTGTCAGCACAGGCACCCCACCCCACAGGGAAGCAGAGTCAAAAGGACGGAAGGATGGGCATGCTGGGAAGGGGGGTGGAGGCAATAGCATGATGGGAGTGGTAGTCACAGCTCAACATCCCCCACCCACATGGCCCAGCAAGCTACCACTGAAGCATGCACACCTCACAGGGAGTGAAAAGCTACTTCAAAGATGTCTGACACTGGCCTCAGCTGTGGGGAGCACACATCAACATACAGAAGCCATCCTCAATTTTGCCCGTAAAAACAGACAGATCACTTGGAACGGTCAAAAAATAATTTTCACACAGGACTATTCTAAACCTACAGTGGGCACAAGAAAAGGCTTCCTCATTCTAAGAGACAAATTAAGAGACAAAAATATTCAATTTTCTTTTGCTGGTCCGGCCAAATTTAGAATCTTGAAGAATGGCAGAAATCACTATTTTACGGATCCTAAAGACTTGTCAAAATGTTTAGACAGTCCAATCATTCACGATGTGGACCTCACTAACTCCTTTTCTAATAAAAGGAAGTCATGATATCCTTTTTCATATCCTATCTAGAGATACTACACTTGCCTCCTTTGTACGCTCATGCAATTTTCATATGTCGTTATTATATAGTGATCATAAAGCTTGCTTTTTACTGTTACTTGCTTACAGATAGGTGAATCATCTCCTGTCGCACTCGATGGTTACCACTTATTCGCCTTATGCTTATTATGCCGCTGATCATGCGGTCGTTATTTGTATTCACTATTAAGCATATACAAATCCAACTATGTGTATGTAAGGGCTAATAATATCAGTATCTTAAGCACAGATCAGTCTCCCTTGCACAAGGTTCGCCCACTGCCAGTATATATCTTTTTCTGCTATGTTTTAGTGGTTGGGATTATATCTTTCCTAGGATATATAGGTTTTCAAGCGTTGCATAAGTAATTATGTTTATGTTTTCTTTTAGCGTATATACGCTTTCAGTTATTATAATGCTTAGAATTTCCCTATAACATATAGCCTGGTTGTTAACATGTTACACTCTGGAAGGTTAAAGTATGTTATGTTAAATATTTCTCCGACTGACAGATTGACGCTCCTGCCGTCGCACCTCCGATATTCGAGGTATGCAGGTTTGGGTGGGGAGGGTGGGGGGAGTGGGGAGGGCTTTGGGGGATCCCCAAGTTTTGCGGAGAGGGATTGGAGTTTGTTTTGATTGTTTCTTGGGTATTCTCAGCTGTTTATTACTTTTACTTTTTCTATCTTTACTTTTTTCTTTACTATCGCTTCTGTCATGCTTCTCACTGCACTCAATGTTACACATTTTCCATACTCAACAAGAGTTTCTACGTACTACTCACTTCATAGATGCTGTCAGCGTTATTTCATTCTCTGCATTCAATACAAGCAACCAGTATGCATCTAATGGTCATTTAGAGACAATATTCCCGCTATGCCTGTTACTCAACATACCATAAATAATCTACATGAGACCAGATCAATCTACCTTCGCTAACATAGGTAATGACCCAAACTAAGACATATAATATTACAGAAGATCTTCACGTAGTCTCCCTGAATGTGAAAGGGCTTAATCACCCAATCTAACGCCGGAAAGTTTTTCATTACTTAGCTAAACCTAAAGGAGATATTATTCTATTACAAGAAACAAAATTGTCTGGGGAAGATGCAGCGTTTATTAAACATAACTGGATATCGCACGTTTCATGCTCACCAGCGGACCATAAAAAGAAGGGAGTCATCACACTTATAGCAAAGAAGGCTAACATATCTCTCGAGTCACATTCACATGACGATGAAGGCAGAATATTAGTTACACACTTGAAAAAGGGGAAGATTCCATACATGTTGTAAACATATTTGGTCCTAACACAGACGTACCCAACTTTTGGGAAGGTATTTCAAACATCATAGAAAATCTCCCCCAGGATGATCTCATCATAGTTGGCGGCGATTTCAACATCCCATTAGATCCTGTTATTGATTGTCAATCTGCCTGTAAATATCACGCTACAAGATCTCTCGGCATAGTTAAAAAAATATGTACTAAATTTAATCTTAAAGATCCTTGGTGCCTTCTAGAGATTACACTTTTTACTCTGCCCCACATAACTCATACACTAGAATAGACTACATACTTATATCTGGATCATTCACACATTTAATTGATCAAACAGTCATTTCTCCCAAGTTAGTGTCCGACCACTCATGTATCAGTGTTAAATTGGCTGGCAGTCATAATAAACCCTCGCCCAAAAGATGGCGCTTCAATAACGATGTACTATTAGATCCTGAAGATAAAAAGAAAATTGAAGAGGCAATTACAGACTATCTTAAACATAATGATCTTCCTGAGACAAGCGTAAACACCCTTTGGGACGCACTGAAGGCAACCATTAGGGGGGTTGTTAAGTCATTAGTTGACTGTTTCTAATTTGTTTGTCACTAAACCATGAAACTAAATTTGAATTGGTGTAGGTTCGCGAATTTTTAATTAGGCCTACCTCCCCCAAACAAGGGTATAGTAACAAGCCATTGAAATTAAAACAAAAATCAATAAAAACTCAATACTGAGTTAGTTAAGTTAGAATGCGAAATTAAACTCCTGGAGACCTCACATGCCAATTTGCTAAATAATAATAATATTCTTAACTTCCTAACACAAAAGAAATATGAATACATTAAAATTCTGAGTAAAAGAGCAGGAGTATGGGTAAACAATTTTAAGGCCCTTAAACTCTGTGAAGCTAATAGAGCGGGTAAAATGCTAGCTTCCTATCTTAAGCACAAACAGAACCAAAATGTTATCGCGTCAATCAAAGATAATAATAATCAAACGCATACTAAACAAAAAGATATTTTAAATACCTGTAAATCCTTCTATGAAGACTTATACAGGAACGACCAGAAATTTAACTTAGACGATTGCACTCAATACCTGAACAAATTGATCTTACCTCAACTGAAAGAAACAGACAAATTGGCTTTAGGGAAACTAATAAGTGTACTAGAAGTGACAAACTCTATTAAAACCCTGAAAGATAATAAGGCTCCGGGACCAGACGGTTTCACAGCAACATTTTATAAGACATTTGCAGATGTACTACAACCGACCATGTTGAAAGTATTTGACAATATAGCAAATAAAGGACGAACGACAAACCCCATGACAGAGGCCAACATTATAGTTATCCCTAAAGAGGGGAAGGACCCTCTACTAACAAAAATTATAGGCCAATTTCTCTCATCAACGTCGACTGTAAAATCTATGTGAAAATTTTAGCCACGAGACTCAATACAGTCCTCTCACATTTTATAAGCAACTCACAAGTAAGCTTTCTTAAAAATCGTATGTCGAACGACAATACCTGTCTGTTATGTCACTTACTTGAAAATGCAGCTATTAATATGGATCCTTCAGTAGCAATTACCCTGGGCGCTGAAAAGGCGTTTGACAGAGTTTCATGGTCGTTCTTAAAGCAATGTATGTATTCATTCAACTTGGGGGAATCCTACATAAATATGGTCATGGCCCTTTACTTGGTGCCTACAGCACGCATTGCAATTAACGGTTCTCTTTCTGAATCTCTCACTCTTCAACAAGGCACAAGACAAGGCTGCCCACTTTCACCATCCCTTTTTCTATTAGCGCTAGAGCCCTTAATACAAGATATCAAATTGAATACAGACATAAAAGGAGTAGGGTTTAACAATACTCAAGTCAAACTAGCCGCTTATGCGGACGATATCCTAATTGTAACTGAAGACCCAGGTCCTTCAATTAATGCTCTGATGTTAACAATAGAGAAATACTTTATTCACTCGGGTTACAAACCAAGGGGCATATTAACAAGCCGGCGATAAAAAATTATCGCCGCTTTAGCGTCTGTTTTCAGACGAAAAGCGGCGATAATTTTATCGCTGTATTAGCAAGGTCACGCTATCGCGTGAATCCTTGCCCTATCGCCCTTTCCCATAACGCCCATCCTGCATCTCTAATGAGATGCAAGGTGGGCGTTACTGGGCGTACCCCAGATGGGCTACGTTGTAAATATCGCCGATGTGCACATCGCGATATTTACAAGGCAGCCCACAGGGTGATAGCAGACGTTAGATTTTGGCGAAAACGGCCGTTTTCGCCAAAATCTAACGTCTGCTATTATCCCGACTTAGCCATCCCTAACATAGGGGTGGATTGTGCTGATACGACCACAGGGTCGTATCAGCAAGGTTATCACAGTTTTGCAGGGAACATCGCTGGAAAACCAGCGATGTTCCCTGCAAAACGGCGATAACCTCGCTATCTCCGGAATTTTTATCGCCCTGGCGAAGCGTGTTGTTAATAACGCGCTACCAGGGCGATAATTTCCGGAGATAGCCAGCGATAAGATATCTATCGCTAAGCACGGCCAGCGATGATTATCGCTGGCCGTTGATAATATGCCCCCAAATAGGGACAAATCGGAGGTAAAACCCCTAAATGTTCACTGTACCAGAGAGATCTTAGGCAACTCAGGTCTTGAGTGGCAGCAGGGTTATATAAAATATTTAGGTATAGAATTTGGTATTAATACAATCGACACACTACATCATAATGAAAATACAACTCTGGAAAAAATAAAAAAACTTCTAGACACATGGGGGCCGATTCCGATTCGGGCCGGAAAACGGACAGACCGACTCGGTGCGGGATTTCAGTCCGACCGGCTCGGACCGGCGCCGTACGACCCGGGTAGTACGATGAAATGCATGTGAAATCCAACCGACTCGGACGGAATACAAAACGAACGACCGAGCCGGACGGAAACAAGCCATCGAACCGGAAAATCTGCCGAAACGAACCGACCGACACGCTCCCGGATTGAACCCGAACGAAACGTACCCGCGAACTCCGACCCGCGTGGTACGATGCTGTGCGTGCAAAGCACGACCGACTCGCACGGAGCTCAAGCCGTACGACCGACACGCATACAAAACCCAGCCGAAGCAACCCAATACTCCGCGCCCGACTCGTACGCCGCATATGAAATATAGCTGACACACAGCGGGAACGAGTCGGACAACATCGCACCAGACAACAGCAGCGTCCGACTCGGACACAAGAACGACACCTACATGCACCAATAGCACCAAGGAAAAAAAGTTTTTAAAAAAGGGCCAAACAAGCAACCACTAAGCCAATAAATACTTGGGGGGGGAATGGAACAAGGACACACCTCCAACTCCACTTACATAAAGGCCACAAATCCCTACCATGATCCTTTGCAAATTCCACTGACCTGCCAGCAAACAACACCATCACACAGCAACCACAGACACACTCACAGCTCATACATCACACAAGCCACACACCATTACCACACCTACAAATCGCACCCTCACACACACCCAGCTAAACCTACACTCACACACCCCCACTTCCACACACACACACTTCAATCACCACCACCACCATGCCCCTAAAGAAGAATCCAAAGTTCCTAGATAGTGAATTGGAAGTCATGGTAGATGAGATTCTCAGGGTAGAGCCACAGTTGTTTGGTACATTGGTACAACAGACCCCCATGTCGCAGAAAACCAAGATGTGGGTGAGGATTGTCGACAGGGTGAACGCACAATCACCTTGTTTGCGCACAAAGGAAGACATCCAGAACAGGTGGTATGATGTGCGCAGGAGGGTCCGGGAACTACTTAAAAAGGATTACCTCCTCAGCCAGCACACCGGCAGTGGCCCTCCTGCAAAACCAGTATGCCTCAGGCCCTGGGAGGAGAAGGTGCGGGCCATCCTACCACCAGTGAGCGTATACGGACTAACAGACATCCCAGAGCCTGGTGAGTACACAACTAATATACACAATATGGTGTGACAACACACACACATCACAGTCAAGGGGATAGGCAAACCATGCACCCTTAGCAAATACACAGCAACCAAAACATATTCATCCCAAGATGTGAATGCTAGTCAGACAAACACAATACCTGCCATCTCATACTGATATCTAACTGTGTCATGACATGTACAAACCTAACAACAAATACAGCAAGGCAGTGGCACAAATAGAACCAACAAACACTCTCAGATATTTTGACACCACTAGAACACCACCTCACAGGGAAGATCACTGAAAGGAAGGAATTCTGTGTATGCTGGTCAAGTCAGTGTAGCCAATAGCATGATGGGAGTTGGAGTCATAGATATTGCTCAGCCTCACAAGTGGCCCATCAACACCACCCTGAACCATGCACACATCACAGGGAGTGGAAAAGGACTCACAAGATGGCTGACACTGGGAACTGCTGTGGGGAGCACAAGACCCTGCTGGGAACTGTGCAACAACCAACAGCAGGACTCCCCTGACTGACATCCTGAAAGACAACTTGCACTCCCTGCAATGGAAGCACGTTCCATGGTGGGATATCTGGCTGGGTGGGAAGGAGGACTCACAGCTCTGACCATAGTTACCAGCACCTCCCCTCACACACCCCCTCAACACTAACTCCACATAACCCACCTGGGAGAATGCAATGCCTCACATTCTAACTGAAGATCCCACAAAGAACCACCACCCTGGGTCATGCTGTGTGAAGCACAGGGACACTCTTGGGACTTGTAGCCAAACAACCGCAAGGACAACACTCACAGCCATCCTGTCAGCACAGGCACCCCACCCCACAGGGAAGCAGAGTCAAAAGGAAGGAAGGATGGGCATGCTGGGAAGGGGGTGGAGGCACTAGCATGATGGGAGTGGTAGTCACAGATATTGCTCACCCTCACAATTGGCCCATCAACACCACCCTGAACCATGCACACATCACAGGGAATGGAAAAGGACTCACAAGATGGCTGACACTGGGTACTGCTGGGGGAAGCACAATGCCCTGCTGGGAACTGTGCAACAACCAACAGCAGGACACCACTGACTGACATCCTGAAAGACAACTTGCACTCCCTGCAATGGAAGCACGTTCCATGGTGGGATATCTGGCTGGGTGGGAAGGAGGACTCACAGCTCTGACCATAGTTACCAGCACCTCCCCTCACACACCCCCTCAACACTAACTCCACATAACCCACCTGGGAGAATGCAATGCCTCACATTCTAACTGAAGATCCCACAAAGAACCACCACCCTGGGTCATGCTGTGTGAAGCACAGGGACACTCTTGGGACTTGTAGCCAAACAACCGCAAGGACAACACTCACAGCCATCCTGTCAGCACAGGCACCCCACCCCACAGGGAAGCAGAGTCAAAAGGAAGGAAGGATGGGCATGCTGGGAAGGGGGGTGGAGGCAATAGCATGATGGGAGTGGTAGTCACAGCTCAACATCCCCCACCCACATGGCCCAGCAAGCTACCACTGAAGCATGCACACCTCACAGGGAGTGAAAAGCTACTTCAAAGATGTCTGACACTGGCCTCAGCTGTGGGGAGCACAAGGCCCTGCTGGGAACTGGGCACCAACAAACAACATGACCACATTGTCAACCATCTTGCCATTGCTGTCACACTCACACACACTGAAGTCCACTAAAAAGGAAGGAAGGATAGGCATGCTGGGAAGGGGGGTGGAGGCAATAGCATGATGGGAGTGGTAGTCACAGATATTGCTCACCCTCACAATTGGCCCATCAACACCACCCTGAACCATGCACACATCACAGGGAGTGGAAAAGGACTCACAAGATGGCTGACACTGGGTACTGCTGGGGGAAGCACAAGGCCCTGCTGGGAACTGTGCAACAACCAACAGCAGGACACCACTGACTGACATCCTGAAAGACAACTTGCTTTCCCTGCAATGGAAGCACGGTCCATGGTGGGATATCTGGGCGGGGGGGAGAAGGAGGCCCGGATGTCAACCAAATAGCACCAATGCTGGTCAGGCACACACCTCAACATTCACATTGACATGCCACAGGTTGGCAGGACAATGTGCTACACCAATATCACTCTCTGACTGTCACAATTTAGGAGAATGCTATGTCCAGGCCCGCATCCAGAGGTACAGTCACAACTGTCAGGTGTTTGAACAATAGATGCCTGTAGAAACATACCATACAATCTGTGTCTCTCCCCAAAACAGGTGATGATGGGGACTCAGCAGCAGACCAGGAGGAGTCCCTGTCCCAGGCTCCGGGGGACACTCAGCTCACTGGTGTGGATCAGCCTCTGCACTCCTCGGATGGCGAAGAACTAGCTGGACCCTCCGGTGTCAGTCATCATGCAGCACCAGCAGGACCAACATCTGCACCCCCTGCACCCACCCCTCCAACTACTGCCAACACACAGGCCACCCCTGCCAACACGGACACACCAAGGACCACAGGTGACAACAGCGCAGGGACCCAGGCCCAAACTGGAGCTGCTGACAACGAGCCCACGAACAACACCCAAGTGGGCACACGGTCACCTGTGCGTGCCACCGCAGGTCCCTCACATGTCGCATGGGGTGGTGGGAGGGGTGGTAGACACAGGTCGCTCTTTGCAGAGGGGTCGGGACTGCATGATGACCCACAACTGGCACGCATTGCGGATGCGTACCAGACTAGCACCGGAGAGGTCAGCCAGGTAGTGGGGATCCTCAAGGACATACAACAGCAGCAGGCTGCCCATCATGCCCGCTTGGACTCCCACATGTCCCGTGTCAAGACACACATGTCACGTATCGAGACACACATGTCACATGTCGATACACACATGTCTGGCATAGAGTCCAAGTGGGACACATTGGAACAACTAACAGCGGTGCATAGGGACATACTGACATGCCTCCGCCAGATTAGCACCAACATGGCCTCACCTCCCTGTGTGCCCACAACATCTGCTGCTGAAACAACTGCAAATGCCCCAGGGAGGGCGGAGGACTCTGGCGGAGAGTCCCCTGCACCGCCGCAGCCTGCACCTGAGGGTCCCCCCCCCAAGAAGAGGGGCCGTCCGAGGAGGCCAAACTGAGAGGCCGATGGCCAGCTACATCCCCCAGGAAGCCAACACCTGTTCTGGAACTTTTACTCTGTGTGCAAACTGCATGCCCTGTCGAAGGCAACCCAACTCGCCCACATGACATGGGGAGCTCTAGTTGACCAAATTCATCAGATGACTGTGGACTTTACTCTGGACATTTCAGCTACCAAGACTTCAAAATCACATGGGAACTTTGGATTCCAATTTCTATGTACAGCACCCACCATCCTGTGCACCATCCCCACACCTTTTGTAAATAAACTCACCAATACACCATATCTGCCTCTGTTGTGATTCCAACGTGGTGTCTGTCATGGAGATGGTGATCAGAAAGATTACACTGTGCATGCTAACTGCTACAGCAACTCCAACACCGTCATGTCAGTCATGGCGAAGTGACACATATGAGGGAGACACACCACTAGGGCCACACAACACATACACACCAGGGCCATCAGACTCATCCCCTACACTGATGTTGCCAGGAAATACAGTGCAATGCACAGACACCACACCTATTCACAGTCTGTGTCAACTAGACTACAGGTGCAGTAAGCAAATGTCACTCAGATGTGTGACTACAGACAACGCACATCCCAAAGTGAAGCACAGGTTTATTACACATTTGCAACATGTTGTTTCCACTACAAATGCAAGCTAATCCCACCTGGCTGTGGCCACAAAGTCAAACAATGCAGAAGATAGAAAGTCCAGGGGTGTGTGGCACATCACCTGTAAGTAAACAACTGCTGCCACCTTGGAAGTTGAATCATGGATTCGCGGGATCCAAGTTGATCAAACAACTCCGGCAGCACCCTGTGAAGGACAGACATGACACACAGTCAGAACCACTGAAGAACAGCACAGAACGGCAATACTCATGTCTAATACCTGTCACAAGATAACTACACAAAAGCAAGTTAGCAGGTCAACACTGTTGGGCAGTACAGACCACCTGCAAGGACACATTCCTGCACGCATCCAGTCAAGTTGCACATGGCCACACTCAAACAGCACCAGAGCATCACACACACATATCATGCAAATCTAAAGCATTGACATCACAACCCTCTGGATACTCACATTCAGCTGAAGAAGTTGGTGATGAGCTGTGTGCGGACATCACCATCATCATCATCATCATCATCACTGGCATCGTGGCCCAGGCCAGGATCCTCCACAGGTGGCAGATGTTGGTCATCGTCATCCAGGATGAGAGGCAACTCCTTCCGCACTGCCAGGTTGTGTAGCATGCAGCAGACGATGACAATCTTGCACACCTTTGCTGGGGCATATGGGAGGGCCCCTCCTGTCTTGTCCAGGCAGCGGAAGCGGCTCTTCAGGAGACCAAAGGTCTGCTCAATCACCCGCCTCGTCCGACCATGTGCCTCATTGTAGCGCATCTGGGCTGGTGTCACAGGGTTCCTGAGGGGTGTCAGCAACCACGGCATGTTGGGGTATCCCGAGTCACCTACAGACAGACAATTGCACATTAGCCGATTTGGAAAAGTGTGCGGAAAGCAACATAGCAGAACACACACAATGGTACAAAGTCAGTACACACCGACAAGCCAGGCATGCTGGTTCTGCATCTGTGACATCATCCTCGGGATGCGACTACTCCTCATCACGTATGCATCGTGTGCCGAACTGGGGAAACGGGCACACACATGTGTGATGGTCATATCTGCAAGACATACCACCAGAGCATTTATAGAATGATAATGTTTACGGTTCCTGTATGCCTGCTCATGTGCCTGTGGTGGTACCAAAGCCACATGTGTTCCATCAATGGAGCCAATGACATGTGGCATCCTCCCCAGGGAACAGAAGTCACTCTTGACGTCAGTGAGTCATTGACGTGGTGGGAAATAGATGTACTGGTTAAGGCATTTCAACATTGCCACCAAAACATCGCGTAGCACACGGCTGAACATAGTCTGTGACATACCACCAGTAGATGCCACAGTGTGTTGAAAGGTACCGGTGGCAAAGAAGTGTAGGGCTGCCATCACCTTCACCTTGGGGGTCAGCGCTGTAGGATACGGCCGGCCAGGCTGCAAATGTGGGTCCAACCGCACTGCCAAATCCTCAATCAGCTGCCTGGTGAAGCGGTACCGTCGGATGCTGTCACGTTCCACCATCGTTGCCAGGTCAGGGAATGGTCTATGGACAGCAGGAGCCCTGCAGTGCAGAGGTGAAGAAAGCAAGATTGCCAGTCACCCCACATATGTTCCATTCACCATACTCAATTTCACATGATACATCATTACCAAACACAAGTACTTGATGTGTGTCTCGTTCTGTTTGGACATATATGGCACCTACATGGACATCATCTAACATCTCTGTTCAACAAGTGTGGACAACAGGTCCCAGGGTGTGCAATGTGAAACCATTTGGATGTGTCACAGTACCCATTTACTGCTCTCACATTCCACACATATACCACAGTGACATGTCTGGACAGATGCGCCACAGGCATCACGACTCATTGACAGGTAGATTCCCAGGGACCCTGTCTTGCCACATGGACACTGGCATGACATGGCGTATCATGTACACGTCAGAAAAACAAACATGACACCCACAGGTGGTGGACCCTGTAGCCTCTGCAGGACAGACATGGACATCTGTGACACACACACACAACATCTAAGTCCATGCACAAACAACGTGGATGTGGATACTGTCTCCCATTGTGCACATGGAGTCAGACATGTGAAACTCAACATGCACACAGACTGTGGAGGGACATGACTATTGTGGCAATGGTCCACCCTGTGATGTACATGCCTTCCCACGTGAGCCTGGGGGTATGTGACATGTCATACACATACACAACCTGGAAATGTGGCCATGCCACATGCTCCAAAATGAACATTTGCACATCACAGTGGTCATGTGCACAACACACAAAGGACCCTGTCCCCATGAACACGTGCACAGCCTGGGTGTGTCTGCCCCCAAGTGCCACCCAAAAAACAACATGTACACCCCCATACACAGATACGGTCATGCTGCCACACATGCCTTAGATACAGTGTGGACTGGGTGTGGTGTAGTAGGTGTGCCCCTGAGTCCCTGGAAAGTATATGTGGCTGGCATAGGTTCACCAGTGACCAGCATGGTGACATATGTGTGTGGCCTGTGCAGGGTCGCATTGTACAGCAATGGTCCGATCGGTGTGCCCGCACGGACCATTGCATTGAATGTGAGCAGGTACGCGTTGTACAGCAATGGTCCAATCGGTGTGCCCGCACGGACCATTGCATTGAATGTGAGCGGGTACGCGTTGTCTCGCGGGTACGCGTTGTACAGCAATGGTCCGAACGGTGTGCCCGCACGGACCATTGCATTGAATGTGAGCGGGTACGCGTTGTACAGCAATGGTCCGATCGGTGTGCCCGCACGGACCATTGCATTGAATGTGAGCGGGTACGCGTTGTATCGCGGGTACGCGTTGTACAGCAATGGTCCGATCGGTGCGCACGCATTGGCTGGGGCCTGGCATGGCAACGGACGCGTTTTTGAAGCTTCAACGAGTCTGATGCAGTGAATTCAGTTGGCCAGCCACAACAATGTTGCAAATTCATGGGTGTCATGAAGTTGAAATTTTGAAGGATGCTGTGGGTGTGTCTTGGTGCTGCAATTCCATGGATTGGTCAGATTCATAAGATGCATACGACTTGTACCTATCACTTTGGACACATGGCACAGTATCTGCCTCTGCAGCACACATATAATGCTGGCTGTTCCCCTGAGGGCTCACTTGCCTGCACTACATGCTCCAGGACGACATCTGCCACTACACTGCTGCTGTCTCTGCATCCTCTGGCTACTGCAATGGCACGTACTGTGGAGAGAGCCCCAGGCTTCACCCATGAGGAGAACCAGGCCCTGCTGGACAACCTCTTTCCACAGTACAGCAAGCTGTATGGGACACCAGGGGAGCAGGTGAGTGTGCTGTCCACTGCCTTACTAATTGTGCATGTTGTCTGACTAGCAGGATTTACAGTGTGCACACCACTGGCTAGCATGCTCACTGAGTAGTTCTCACCCCCAAAGTGTGTAGTCACATGCACTGAACAGGTACAGTGGAGTAACAGTGCATTCAAACAAGGTTCACTTCCCATGCAATGATACCATGTAGTAACTGCTGGCAAACTGTCCATAGCCCTCGTTGCACTGCCTGTGTACATCATATGCCCCTGTGATTGAGACATGTATTTCCAACTGTGTGATGCACGGATATGTTGCATGTATAGTAATGGCCTTTTCACTTTGTCATCCTCACAGGTTGATGCCCATCAGAAGCAGGATATCTGGCTGGCCATCGTCCGGGCAGTCAGATCCGTGGGGGTCTACAAGCGCCGGATCCGCAACTGCCAGAAGAGGTGGCAGGACCTTCGGGGCTGGACCCGGAGGATTGCAAGGGTCCAGCTGCAGCTGTCGCCTCCTCGCAGGAGGGGCGGACACCGGACCCTGACCATCCACATGCTCCAGATCCTGCCGGTGGTCTTCCCGGAGCTGGAAGGGCAGCTGAAGGCCAGACAGCAGCAAGGAGGGGGTGAGTCAAAGACTGCACTGTGAACTCTGTCTGACATTCTATGTGCCCTCCTGTGGCGTGGTTAAACTTCCCCAGTACATCAGTCTTGTTGTCCAGTTCCCATGTCCCTCTATTGTGACATGGCCACTACCCATCTGATAGGCCGGTGTGCTTCTTACGCTCAGGATAATTGTGTCACTCGGGTACAGGGTCCTTGCATTTTGCTTTGCTCAAGGTGGGTGACAGATTTTGTTCCTGTGATATTGTGTTAGCCTTCATGGGTGGGTCAATTGCTCACACAATGCCTGAGTCGTGCAATGTAGTCTGGGTGTAACTTTGATATGTGATCCACTTGCAGATCAGAATCAACACATGTCCCTGGGGTATTTGCCACACCCCTATGCTGCGGGTGGGTAAAATGTTTGGGCCTCAGGAGTATGTATGTCAAGTGTGTCACACATGCTTAGCCACCTGCCTACTGACCAGGGCTCATCCATCTTGCAGGTGGAGCCGGACAGTCATGCCTACTCCAGGGCATACAATACACTCTGTACTCCCGTGTATCAGCTGACATGCTGTGCTCAGTGAAATGTTCCCTCAGGTGTCTGCCTCTGTGTCGTTGTGCTGTGACTACGTGGTCGGGACTCCTGTGATGTTTATCGGTTAGGGATCAGCATGCCATCTGCTATTGGACCATGTGAGACAAGACTTCTGTGACTTATAGGTGTTTGATCACATGACTGTGTAGACAGGTGTATGCCACTGTGACTTTCAGGCAGCTGTTTTTCATTCTCAGCACACTGTGAGGTGCTCATGTTCAGAGAGTTGTGTTTCATGTCCCCCATATGTCCAATTGGTATGACGTGGACAAATAGTAGTTCAGATGATGTGGTTTTTGGGGGATGGACATGTGCACTTGTCAGTTACATTACTTGCCTTCCCCATGTCCTAGGATTGTGACACAGTGCAGACTGTTGTTGGCTGGCTGCCATGGCCATGTGACTGGAGACAGTGATGTATGACTTTGCAGGCATGCCTGTGTCATGGCATTAAACTTCCTAAGAGTGATCCTGCAGGGGAGTGACATGTGCAACATGCACCCCATTGTGTCATTGACTATCCGGACATGGGTGCTTCATGGGGTTTGGTGCTGGTATGCATCACATGCATTTCTATTTAGACTCTGGCCGTCCATTTATCCAGACACCTGCACTGACTCAGTGGCAAGAGATGTGACGTGGGCATGTTCACATACTTCACCGTGTTCTCAGCAATGTCCAACTACTGTGTAGGTGGTGCATGTGTCCACACTGGGGTCTTACCATCAGACAGGCACCAGACAGATGGGTGCAAGGGCAGGAGGGGTGTCTGCTCCATTGTTGACCATCAGACTGACAATTGGCTTCTCCTAATCTGTGTGATGACTTTTGGCAATGTTCTACTAAAGATGCCAGGGCTTGCTCTGTGATGTGCTGTACTTACTGTGGTGTGTGCGGTCAGTGCAGGTGACTGATGTTTGTCTGTTTGCCTAATTGTTTGCAGATACATCCACAGCCACAGGAGGGGACAGCTCCACGGACCAGGAGGAGCAGCAGAGCCAGACTGGGTCAGCGTCCGACGAGTGGTCAGAGGGACCCAGTGGCATGGAGGGCGAGGGGAGCCACACCGAGGAGTCCTCAGCACCATCCACCTCAGCTGGGGACCACAGCAGCTCAGAGGATGATTCCCTTGTGGATGCGGGTGTCAGCAGCCACCACACCCCAGCTAGTCTGTCTGACCCCGCCACCACCACCACCGCCCTCCCATTGGCTCCCATTCCTGAGGTCCGTGGAGGCTCCCGTGCTCGGGAGCATGTCTCCTTCAAGCCAGGCACCGCACCCCATGCCCCTGTGTCCCCTGCTGCCCTGAGTGAGGAGTCTGTGTACCTCCTTCGGCAGCTCCATGTGGGGCAGACAGCAATGCTGACTGTCCTCCATGCACACACCACTCTGTTGACACAGCTGGTGTCGTTCATGGAGGGCATCTCAACGGGTATGTCTGCCCTACAGAGGAGCAATAGGTCCATGGACTCCTCCCTGACGGCAGCAGTGTCCCTCCTCCAACAGTCCCTCACCCCTCCCACCTCTGCCCCATCCACACTTCCTACCACCGTACCTGTCCAAAGCACATGCACACCTGCACAATCACCCAAACACACAGACACGAGCAGCACACACACACATCCAAAACCAAGGCAAGACGTGCACACAAGCATCCTCAGGGGACTGATTCCACACACACAGGGGATGGGGAACTGACACACACACAGGCAACCACAGTCACTCTGCAATCCTCAAGATCCTCTCCCTCCAAGACCCCTTCCCTTGCCTCACCTGCAACCCCACCTACACAGCAGCTCTTCCTCTCTGACCTCGGCCTCTTCCCCTCCAATCCCGCTGATCCAGCATACCGGGGGAAGAGGAAGTCCACACACAGAGAGGGAGTGTCCCTCGCCCCCGGACACCCTCCCCCAGGTGCAGGCAGAGTGAGCCCCCACACGCAAGTCCCCCGGACCCGGAAGAGCAAGACCCCCACCGCCCTGCAAGTCACCCACCCAGTCTCTCACCTCCATCCCCCAGGCCACCACTCCACAGGTTCCACCGCCACACCCAGCCCCAGGGTCACCCACACACCGATACCGCAACCCCAAACTGCTCAGGCCCTCCCCCCCTGCCACTTGCTCTTCCACCCCCAAACCAGATGCTCTGCCTGTATGTGCCACTGGTGTGGAGACCGTGTCCCCCCCTCTGTCCTGCCCAGCTCTTCTGCCCCCCCTTCCACTCCCTTGGAGTCATGCACTGCGGTGGAGTCCACAACAACCCCGTCTGACTCGGGCACTGCATTGGGGACCCAGTCCACTTCATCTGCCCAGCCCACTGCAGTGGTTGCAGCACCAACACCATCGGACTTGAGCCCTGCGGTGGTGCCGGCCCCCCCTGAGTCAGACACCTCCACTGCAGTTGCCGGTGACACTCCTGCACCCACCTCACCTTCCCTGCCTCCTTCTGGCATCCCCTGATCCTGTCCCTGCGGTGCCTGGCCTGCCCCTCGTATGCCCCTCCAAGGGGGATGTCCCCTGTCGGTACCTGTGCAGGCAAGCAATTGGTGACAAGTTGTCACACATCACCCTGTTGGGACTGTGTATTTGGACTGGACATTGGCCGTAGTTTATTTTGGACTTTTGATTTCAGTTGCACACTTGCTGAATAAAGCCTCTTTTTGTTTACTTGTGGTTAATCTTTGGAGGTACATGATGTAGATGTGTAGAATCATGCATTTGCTGTTGTAATTGTGTTCAGATCAGGTAAATGAAGTTTTGCTGTGATGGGCTCCATGTGGTCCATGGGATATGTGTCCTAATCTAGTCTAGATCTATAGCATCCCTTGCTGCAGTCTGAGGGTGTAATGTTCAGCATTTGACACAGGGATGTACGTTTAGCATTTGTAGATTAACATCTTTGTCCTACACTGTTGCACATCTGTTGGGCTTACCACTGTCCAATGTTCCTAGTACCCTGACTGTGTGCCCGTCTCCACTGGACATGCAGTTTTGCACATCAATTTGGAGGACTCATCTGTGTATACAGTACAACTGGATTGCCACGTGTTTTGGGTGTATGCAGATGACTGATGTGACACTCCCGTACCCAGGCTGATGTGAGCAGAGGCTTCTGTGTGTTGTAGTTGTTGACTCACTGACGGAGTGTCCTGCTGATATGTTTGAGTCGTGCACAGACAAGGTTTGGCACAGCGGACCTTCCACAGGAGTGGAGTGCCCTCATGGCTGTGTGTAATCTGGTGACATTGCGTGTGCCCGTGTTGTGTGTTGTGTGAGCATGTCTGTCCATGTTCCCTTCCCTTTTCATACACAGGATGTGTCCCTAGGGATGTTCCTGTTTGTGATGCTTGCAGAGTTGGTATGTGTTCATCCAGCATCTTGGACCTGGTTTCTCCGTGATGTGGGTGCATGGCAAACTGATGTTCATGAGGTTGTCATCCCAGGTTGTCTTTGTTGTCAGGGCTGGGGATGTGGGCAAACGCTGATGGGACACATTCAGGATTCCCCTTGGCACTTGTTGTTTACACAAGTAATGTGATTTTGAGTTTGTGGTAGCTTTCAGTGATTGTGACGCGTTGTGTGTGTGACTGCTGCCACTCCTCAGGGTCAGAGCTGCAATGTTGGAAGTTGTGTACGTGTGTTCTTTGTGTCTCACCTTGGCTTCTTCGTTGGTGTGTGACTATGGCCAGGATCCCATTGTTTGTGGTGGATTTCACATCATGCGCATGTACGGCGTACTGTGCTGTGTGTCATACATAGACGAGTCATGTTGAGTGGGCATGTGTGATGGGTTTCTGCACCTTAGTTCCCCCCACCACCCCTGGGATTGTCATGGGTGCATGTGCAATGTCACCAGTCCATGTGAGCTTCACTGCTGCACATTGGTGGAGATCAGGGTGTGTGGTGTTGAGTGTGCAAATGTGAGTTGTTGCACGGCTAGACCACTACCTCCATATTGGCCTTGGCTGGCAGACCCTGCTGATTAATTGGAGCTTGTGTAGGTGTGATGGTAGTTTGTAGCTGAGGACACATGGCTGTGGTTCACAGTGTGATCAACATCTACCTTTGTCATCACAGTGGAATTGTCATGCAGGCTAGTGTCTGCACAATGTGGGGTCCCTGGGGGTAGTGCTGTGGTGGGTGTGTCTCTTGCTGTGTTAGTTGCTGTTCCTACAAGCTTGTGTGACATGTGTAATTTGTGCTCCCTCTCATCTAACAATGCCAGATTGCCCACATAGGGGAATCCAATCCATGAGTTACTTGTGTGTGGCACTGTATACACATCTGTGTAATTGGGATTCAGGCCTCCTCATGTGTTGTGTGGTTGCCTGGGGACACTGGCACACACCCCCATCACATGTTGTGTTTGATATGCAGTGTGAGTCTGCCTGTTTGTGTTAGTGCATTTGCATCACTGCATTGGCATTTCTGTAGTGTGCCATTGGCTGTGTGTAGTTTGGTGATTTTCCCCTGCTCTCCCTGGGACTCCTGGGTCATCAGTCAGCACAATGATCATGGTTTGTATGTCCCATTGCTGCCATGGTATGGTATTTGTTCACCTGACATCGACAGTCTCCACAGGTTATATACATTTGTGTGTCCATAGGTGCAGATATGTGGGTCAGCATCATGATGGTCACTTCTGTCATTGTGTAATTGGTTGATTGTTGACAATGTGGTCCCCCATGTGTGATGTTTGTATGCACATGGCCAAAACGATGTTTCTGTGACACTGCACTGTTAGCCTCGCCCAATCTATGTTGCAATGGGACACAAGCACTACTATGCCACAGATGTTTTAGTTGTTGTGTGACCAGGATTCATCCATACAGTTTGTCTTTGGCAGCTTTTACCATGCCTACACTTACCTTATGATCACCGTGGTGATGGTGCTTTGGGCCCCATTGCCACACTGATCAAAAGGTGCATCAGCCTTGGACCCACCACTTACCTTTTGGTGACTGTGGTGATGGGGCTTTGGGCCCCATTGCCACACTGATCAAAAGGTGCATCAGCCTTGGACCCCACACTTACCTTTTGGTGACTGTGGTGATGGGGCTTTGGGCCCCATTGTCACACTGATCAAAAGGTGCATCAGCCTTGGACCCCACACTTACCTTTTGGTGACTGTGGTGATGGTGCTTTGGGCCCCATTGCCACACTGATCAAAAGGTGCATCAGCCTTGGACCCCACACTTACCTTTTGGTGACTGTGGTGATGGGGCTTTGGGCCCCATTGCCACACTGATCAAAAGGTGCATCAGCCATGGACCCCACACTTACCTTTTGGTGACTGTGGTGATGGGGCTTTGGGCCCCATTGCCACAGTGGCCATGGCCGGCTTGTATTGTGGAGGCCACACACTTTTATGTGTCACACATGTGATAGTGGGTCACATTGTATGTTCATTGTCATGTTTAGTGTTGTAGGCATTTGACATGGACTACACACGCTTGTCATGTTGTTTGGGTGGATGTAATTTTCTGGTATTCCTTATGTGGGAGTATGCTGGTTGTGTCATGCATTACCCGTCCTATGAGTAGGGGTGGTGGTAGTGGCAGGCATCCTGCCCCCCATGAGTGGGGATGGTAGTAGTGATAGGCATCCTGCCCCCCATGAGTGGGGATGGTAGTGGTGGCAGGCATCCAGCTCCCCATGAGTGGGGATGGTAGTAGTGGCAGGCATCCAGCCCCCATGAGTGGGGATGGTAGTAGTGATAGGCATCCTGCCCCCCATGAGTGGGGATGGTAGTAGTGATAGGCATCCAGTCCCCCATGAGTGGGGATGGTAGTAGTGATAGGCATCCAGCACCCCATGAGTGGGGATGGTAGTAGTGGCAGGCATCCAGGCCCCCCTGGATAGTGGTGGTGGTAGTGGCAGGCATCCATCCCCCTAAGGATGGGGATGGTAGTAGTGACAGGCATCCAGCCCCCCCTGGATAGGGGTGGTGGTAGTGGCAGGCATCCATCCCCCTAAGGGTGGGGATGGTAGTAGTGACAGGCATCCAATCAATCAATCAATCAATCAATCAATCATGTCACTTATAAAGCGCACTACATACCCGCGAGGGTCTCAAGGCGCTGGGGGAAGAGGGGGGTGGTGCTGCTACTGATCGAAGAGCCAGGCCTTGGCACCCATGATTAGGGGTGGAGGTAGTGACAGGCATCCATGCCCCCCTGAGTAGGGGTGGTAGTAGTGGCAGGCATCCAGCCCCCTAAGGGTGGGTATGGTAGTAGTGACAGGCATCCAGGCCCCCCTGGATAGTGGTGGTGGTAGTGGCAGGCATCCATCCCCCTAAGGATGGGGATGGTAGTAGTGACAGGCATCCAGCCCCCCCTGGATAGGGGTGGTGGTAGTGGCAGGCATCCATCCCCCTAAGGGTGGGGATGGTAGTAGTGACAGGCATCCTGCCCCCCATGAGTGGGGATGGTAGTAGTGATAGGCATCCTGCCCCCCATGAGTGGGGATGGTAGTAGTGATAGGCATCCAGCCCCCCATGAGTGGGGATGGTAGTAGTGATAGGCATCCAGCACCCCATGAGTGGGGATGGTAGTAGTGATAGGCATCCTTCCCCCCATGAGTGGGGTTGGTAGTAGTGATAGGCATCCTGCCCCCCATGGGTGGGGATGGTAGTAGTGATGGGCATCCAGGCCCCCATGAGTAGGGGTAGTGGTGGTGGCAGGCATCCATCACACCAAGGGTGGGGATGGTAGTAGTGGCAGGCATCCAGCCCCCCCATGAGTGGGGATGGTAGTAGTGATAGGCATCCAGCCCCCCATGAGTGGGGATGGTAGTAGTGATAGGCATCCAGCCCCCCATGAGTGGGGATGGTAGTAGTGGCAGGCATCCAGCCCCCCATGAGTGGGGATGGTAGTAGTGATACGCATCCAGCCCCCCATGAGTGGGGATGGTAGTAGTGATAGGCATCGAGCACCCCATGAGTGGGGATGGTAGTAGTGGCACGCATCCAGCCCCCCATGAGTGGGGATGGTAGTAGTGATAGGCATCCAGCACCCCATGAGTGGGGATGGTAGTAGTGATAGGCATCCAGCACCCCATAAGTGGGGATGGTAGTAGTGATAGGCATCCTGCCCCCCATGAGTGGGGATGGTAGTAGTGATAGGCATCCAGCCCCCCATGAGTGGGGATGGTAGTAGTGATAGGCATCCATGCCCCCATGAGTGGGGATGGTAGTAGTGTTAGGCATCCAGCCCCCCATGAGTGGGGATGGTAGTAGTGATAGGCATCCTACCCCCCAGGAGTGGGGATGGTGGTAGTGATAGGCATCCTGCCCCCCATGATGGGGATGGTAGTAGTGATAGGCATCCTGCCCACCATGAGTGGGGATGGTAGTAGTGATAGGCATCCAGGCCCCCATGAGTGGGGATGGTAGTTGTGATAGGCATCCAGCCCCCCATGAGTGGGGATGGTAGTAGTGATAGGCATCCTGCCCCCCATGAGTGGGAATGGTAGTAGTGATAGGCATCCAGCCCCCCATGAGTGGGGATGGTAGTAGTGATAGGCATCCAGCACCCCATGAGTGGGGATGATAGTAGTGATAGGCATCCTGCCCCCCATGAGTGGGGATGGTAGTGGTGGCAGGCATCCTGCCCCCCATAAGTGGGGATGGTAGTAGTGATGGGCATCCAGGCCCCCATGAGTAGGGGTAGTGGTGGTGGCAGGCATCCATCACACCAAGGGTGGGGATGGTAGTAGTGGAAGGCATCCAGCACCCCATGAGTGGGGATGGTAGTAGTGGCAGGCATCCTGCCCCCCATTAGTGGGGATGGTAGTAGTGATAGGCATCCTGCCCCCATGAGTGGGGATGGTAGTAGTGATAGGCATCCTGCCCCCCATGAGTGGGGATGGTAGTAGTGATAGGCATCCAGCCCCCCATGAGTGGGGATGGTAGTAGTGATAGGCATCCTGCCCCCCATGAGTGGGGATGGTAGTAGTGATAGGCATCCAGCCCCCCATGAGTGGGGATGGTAGTAGTGATAGGCATCCAGGCCCCCATGAGTGGGGATGGTAGTATTGATAGGCATCCAGCCCCCATGAGTGGGGATGGTAGTAGTGATAGGCATCCTGCCCCCCATGAGTGGGGATGGTAGTAGTGATAGGCATCCAGCCCCCCATGAGTGGGGATGGTAGTAGTGATAGGCATCCAGCACCCCATGAGTTGGGATGGTAGTAGTGATTGGCATCCTGCCCCCCATGAGTGGGGATGGTAGTGGTGGCAGGCATCCTGCCCCCCATGAGTGGGGATGGTAGTAGTGATGGGAATCCAGGCCCCCATGAGTAGGGGTAGTGGTGGTGGCAGGCATCCATCACACCAAGGGTGGGGATGGTAGTAGTGGCAGGCATCCAGCACCCCATGAGTGGGGATGGTAGTAGTGGCAGGCATCCAGCCCCCCATGAGTGGGGATGGTAGTAGTGATAGGCATCCAGCCCCCCATGAGTGGGGATGGTAGTAGTGACAGGCATCCAGGCCCCCCTGAGTAGGGGTGGTGGTGGTGGCAGGCATCCAGGCCCCTATGGGTGTGTATGGCATTGGTGATGCCCATCCCACCCCTATGATTGTGCTGTTGCTAGTGTACGTCATTTGTGCTTCCCTGTGTGTGTGTGACATATTTTGGGGTCCGTGTAGTTAGTTTGTATTGTTGGTGTTTGACTTACCGTCTGCGCCGTATGCGTCCGAACCGGTCCCGGTAATAGATGTAGAGTATAGGTAGGACCTGCGCAATGGGATTCATGGTTGGGTCGTCTCGTTCGGGTTTCGCGTGTCTTCGACTCGTACTCGTCGCTGGCTTGTTCGTCTCGTAGCCATGGATCATCTTGTGGCGCGAATCGGAGCTTATGTGCGGCTCTCCCGGATGCTGAAACGTGCCGGACGTAGCGACGGGTTCGGCGCGTACGGAAGACGCATCGTACTAGTCCAGCCGGAAGGTGCTGTGTATTTGGGTCCGTGCGGCTATAATCGGCGTTTGCGGATCCGGCTCTGGCGGGGAACAGGAGCTGGATTGGGTAAGTACGGCTCGCTCGGAATCTGGGTTGTTATGCGCATCGTACTTGTTCGTTCGGTGGGGTATTCGAATCGGTCGGAAAACACGCGTTCGGCTTGGTTTTTTTCCGGACGAATAGTGTTAGGTGTGCTTCCGGCCGACATCGGAATCGGCCCCATGGTCTCCAAAATGTATCACTTGGTGGGGGAGAACTGAAAGAATAAAGATGATGATTACGCCCTTGATTAATTATCTAATCAACATACTCCCTCTTATCCTAACAGAAGACTTTCACCATAAACTTGATATACTCTTATCAAAATGTATATGGCAAGGTAAGAAAGCTAGAATTGGACTTAAAAAACTAAGGCTGGACAACTCCCTAGGTGGAGTCAACTTAGCCGATTTTAAAACATACCAAACAGCCTTTCTGGCAAAACAGGGCTCTTATTGGATAATGCCTCCCGCCAATTACACTCTTGTATGGCTAGAAGTTGAAAAAGCCATACTTGATAATCTTAACCCCCTCACCCTGCTCACCTCTAACCAAACAAAACTCATTAGATCTAAATCTATTTTCAAAAATACGAAAGCGGCGTTACTAAAGTTGGATAAAAAACTTGATTCAAGCATTAAGCGTTCCAAGTCGGAATCCATATGGAACAACCGTAATATCTTATATAAAGGGAAAACTATACATTACGATACTTGGATTAACAAGGGGATATTCTTCCCCCACCAGCTAGAAAACCTCTCATACCCAATTACGTTTAAGGAACTACAATCTAGATACAATTTAGACGACATCGAATTTTGCAACTTTCTAAAAATTAGAGCAGCTTTGTCAAAAGCCAAATTACACAACTCAACCCCATCCCTACCACATTTTCTGTCAAAGATCAATAAGCTAGGCCATCAAGTATCACATATTTACAAACTTCTCCGTCCTCAAAACTCAAATCTCAATAAAAAACGTATTGATTTCTGGGGGATTCATTCCATATTGCCCGAATCTAAATGGCCTCAAATATGGAGCTCTACTACCCGTAATAAAATATCTCCGGTCTTGTCTCAAACAAAACTATGGCTTCTACATAAAGCCTTCTGGACATCCGCTCGATTGCTCTTACAACACCTCCGTGATGACCCTGTTTGCTGGACTTGTAAGGAAGAAACAGGCAATTTAGCCCATCTTATATTTAAGCCAGAGCGTAGTTCGCGAAGTAGCGCTACGCGAAGCTACGCAAAGTGCCGTTCGCACTACGCGAGCTACGCATAGCACTACGCGAACTGCGTAGTGCGCTGTTCGCAATGATTGCACAGTGCCGGATGCTTGTCCGCACTGTGCAATCATTGAAAACGGCATCTTGCACAGTGCGAGCTGTCTTTTACTGCCGCTCGAGTAGATTTTTACTCGAGCGACAGCTTTCTCAACGCGGACTGGTAGTTTCTCATCGCGAGCGGTCGCGAGCATACGCGACCACTCGCAATGAGAAACCTGACCTCCCCGCGTTGAGAATCTCACCGGAGGTTTATTTTCCATGCTCGCGATCGGCAACTTGATGTTGCTGATCGCGAACGAGGAAAAAGTCTCGCCGGGATGTCATTTTGCTTGCTCGCGGTCGCCAACTTGACGTTGAGGACCGCGAGCAAGCAAAAAATGACCGCTGCACTAAGCTTCGCTATGCTACGCGTGTTTGCACTGTGCTACGTGCAATTCGCGTTGTGCAAAGTAGTGCAAACTTCGCAAACTACGCGAGCGTAGCGTAGTACTTCGCCCAGGGTTACTTATATTACACTGCAAAGCTGTATCGACATTTTGGGAGAACGTATTTGATTTCCTCTCAAAACTATTCAACTGTAAGCTAAAAAGCGAATTCTCCACATTAACAACTGGTTTTCTTGATGATGATACATTAAATTGTGCAGACAAAGTCCTATTAGATCTTTTATTCACATCAGCAATAAAAATGGTCTTAAATAATCAGAAAAATACACATAGGACTTCATATAAAGGATGGATGAATTGGATTATCCACCTCAGGTGCAGATAATATCGCTCTTCAAAACTCTCCCTGGAAACCTTCTACCAGGTACATGTGGGATACACTAGACATATATTTTTCCACACATAAACCACCTTGATCATACAGGCACTACTTTCTTAAAAGATTTTTCTCTTACATATCCTGTTAACCATAACCAATTTTTAAAGATGCATAAAATACTGTTTGGACTCTTGGTTGTATTAATCCTAGTAAACTTTGTTTCAGAGGACTTTTTTCTCTAATAGATGTATTTAGATATAATACCCAACATAAATAGGTGCAGATCTCAATATCTCTTTGACCCGCTTTATTTTTTCTGTTCTTTCCTTCGTGCTATCAGTTTCTTCTCAGTATTTAGTTTTTTTTTTCCTCTCCTTTTCATTTTGTGGATTATTTGATGTTTACCCATTAGTGTACAATATTTGATATCAGCTGGTACTTGTCCTCGCGTTTCTTGTATATTGCTTGTAAAAAAAATTCTTGTTTGTCCTACTGATAAGTCTCATCCTTTTTCCCAGCTGTGGTATTGCGTCAAATGGTGGATTTTTGTACACTCTTCGAAGTATGTAGCCTTTTGTGTTTTTCTTATGAAAATACCTAATAAAAACTAATTGAAATTTAAAAAAAAAGAGAAAAATAATACATTTACCATAGATATTCAAAACTTCAGTATTATAGTATCTATTATATTATGACTTTGATATTAACTACCATCAATATTCTGTGATGGATATAAGGATCCACACTTATAACAATGGCTATGAGTAGATCAGACTACCTAAGGCTTAACTCTGTTGATTAATTTCCTGGAGCCTGTTTCATCTCATAGATTTGGGGAAGAAAGTTCTGTAGTTGTGAGCCTTATACATTAAGGTACAAAACTTTCACATGCTTTAGTGGAGACCAGGGTAAAGGTTTGGGTGTGGGAACCCCATAACATGGCCTTTTTCTGTGTTCAACTTCCAGGCTAATGTTCATTCCCTCCACTAAACAACTGTAGTGTTAGGTTCCCCTAATGCTAATAGTTATTCATCACCCGCCAGCAGGTGCCTGCCTTTGATGCACTCCCTTCCCCATCCACTAGACATCCAGTCAGCAGTGTCGATGGGCTTGTATAATAGCTGTTCTAAGCTCATGACCCCATTCGATTTGATATATTTTATAAACAGCAAGAAAACATAGTTTGCAATTCCCGACCACAAAGTTTGTTCAGACTCTCGCCTGAAAAAAACAGTCAGTCATTCCCAATTTCGTAAATCTATAATTTCCCTTTAAAATATGTTAAACAGGTATTTTCTTGCTTTTTACACCTTTTAATCAAACAAATGCCTCATTTCACTGATTGTTTTGCTGAACTGCACTGTATTTGTTAAAATACAGACTCAATCAAGGGAATATAGGTGCATGCAATGTTTATAATTCTCCTCAGCAGTCATTCTGCAGATTCCAATGATACACGTCAGGTTTTAGGCTGAATAAAAGATACGTTTTCTCAGAGAGAAATGAACCAACACTTCTTTTGGGCGCTTTGTAAGCACACAAACATGTCGACAACCAGCTATGAAGGCTTGTTACTATACCCTTGTTTGGGGGAGGTAGGCCTAATTAAAAATTCGCGAACCTACACCAATTCAAATTTAGTTTCATACTTTAGTGACTTAAACAAATTAGAAACAGTCAACTAATGACTTAACAAACAAATAAGGGTGTGCTTGTGTAGGCAGCCTAAGCCGATGTAGAGGATTTCTGCACTAACAACTACTCCATTTCCCATTACAGGATACAAAGCAAGACACATATGGATGCTCCCTGCGGCAATATGATGTGGACTCCATGAAAAAGTATGCCACTCCACGTAGGTTGAATTTTGACTTCATGTGTGCGGCTCTAGAAAAATAATTGAATATATGTCTCTAAAATCAACTTCCTGTTTCCATACTCCTACACCATCTACATGTTGTTCATCCTTAATCTTAACAAAACCCCTGGCATAATCTAAAGCATTTATCCATCAATGTAATATGAACATTTTCTCTCTTGCCACTTCCTCAACACTTCCCTCTGCAGTGGACTACCCTTCACTTGAGGTTGAAGTCCCATTGTACTCCTTTGAGGGTCATGATTTTCCTCCTCTCTCACATATATAGATACATCCAACAAGCTCTTACAACAGCTATTTCTCAACAAGTAACATCCTACACGTTTTCTCAACCAGTCACTTGTCTGACTTGTAAATTATATTGAGAAAAAGTAATATTAGTTTAGCATCTTGTACTGTTGTTCCTACTGACCGCTTGGTTGCAAATATGGACACCAAAGGAATGTGGTCAGTTCTTATTACATTTGGAGCTCCCCTTAAAAAGGACTCAAAATGTTTGCAAATCCCACGACTGACTAAATCATCACTCTTAACAACGGAATGCTTCATTTTGATTTTGGAAGAAAACCACTCTTAAACCTTGCTTCTTGCATCAATGGCAAGGAAGTGCCTGATTAATTATGAAACATATGTGAACTTTTAACAGTTCTTTTACCTGTGTATAATTCTTCAAAGATCCCTTGATATTTTCATCCGCTCCACAACACTCTCCCTCATAATAGTGAGCATGGAATCCTTCTTCTTCAGAAAATGTAATATGAATTGAACGTAATACTGAAAGTATACCCAAAACTATCAATTTATCCCTACTGGTTGGTTCATTTTTGTTCAGCATGGCATTAAGCTGCTTATCTCTTGGTTCAATAATTTTGTTGTATAAAGTATACCTTAGCTACATCAAAGAATTTTCTTTAATTTGCATTTTGACCTCCTTTTAGTCAAAATACTTTTTCTGAGCATTGTTAACAAAGAATGCATCAACTTATACGGAAAGCATGTAATGCCTGTGTGACAGAGAAAACGCACCTACTATGTTAATGCAGAAAATGCTTGGTCAGAAAGGTGGGCACTGACGAGGAAAGTTCTGAGTCTGAATTGGAAGCCAGAGAAAACAGTGTATTACAGTGGCAGCAGGAAGGACCCCCACTACAAAAGTCAAAAGCCTTCTATTTGAAGAGAGAGAGGGAGAAGAGATTGATGGGTAGACACAAATATGTGTGGGAGGAGGGTGTATGCTTACTGGATTCAGAGGACCAGAGTGAAGCCAGGCCAATTTGGAGATTTGGGACAATTGTTTCCCTTATGTTGAAATATCCATGCATGCTGGGAACCCTTATATGCTGGACCCACATTCCGCCACCAGAATCCCTGCTGTTGAGCACCCAGTGTGATGCTGAAGTTCCACAATTTTTGAAGCTAAAATGCATAGAGTTGATTTCAGGCAGATAGAATGTCAGGGAAAACTCTTGCTCATAATGTCAGTAAACCTTTCAGACCAGTTCTGATACACAGAACTAAAATTTGCTAGGGGAATGTATCAATGACTAAAAAGATTTGATGTGAAATTGAGGAAGAACTAGGGCAAGGGCAAGAAAACATTTAGTTAAACCTAGTAAGGTTCATCATAATAAGAATGCTGAAAAATTGTACTTACCTTATCTTGTAGAGGGAAATTTAGAGGTTGGAGCCCAGGCATGTCAATGGAGAATCCTGAAAAAATTCTAAAGAAGGGAACACAGCAAAAAAAAAAAAAAAATGATAGAGGATAATAGTTGTCATGGAGAAAGTAGACAATCACCAAGTAACAGAAGAACAGGAGTCCTTTCTATCTTCAGTTCAAAATTCCTTTAAGATATAAATTAATTTGGCGAAAACATGAAACTAAAAGGTCAATACTGTAGGAAAAACTAAACATAGGAAAAGGAATAAGTCATGTTAAGGAAGGTCTCAGTTTCACTTCATTATTAATTTAGTCCTCGACGGAGGACAACAATACGTTGATAGTGAAATATATAAAACCAAATAAATAAGATCTCCTTCCTGGATGCAATTGCATAACACAATTCAAAAGAAGTAAATTCCCAGTCCCCAAAAATTATTTAAAACATTCCAACAATTTAAAAATACAATAGCATAGCTTTCATTTATCAGAGCTCAGAATAGTGCCAAAATGTATTTTCCAGTATACACTATTAAAGAACTAAAACAAGAATCTAAGTATATGGAATGATAGTGTGCAAGTGCCTGACATTTGATTAAAATATGATCCAAATACTGTAGTCCACAATAATGTAAAATACATATATGCTCTTCTATAGGAGATACCTCTCCAGGCCCTTGTAACTGCCTCTACCAGTTGTCTGTCCATTGTTAAGAGCAAAATAATTCTTCTAATCTTATGTTTAATGGCCATTGCAGGTATGTTAGCATTTTACATGAATAGCTGAATTTGCAATTTCACTGTAAGTTCTCAAAGAGTCACCATGCAATCTATCATTTATCAAACTAGTGATTGAAAATAGTATTTTTAAAGCTAATTTTAGATGACTATATTTCTAGTCTACTAGACAGACAATGGGAATTTAAAAATGTTATTATGCCTGTTTCAAGTTTTGATTTAAAACAGTTAACACATTTTTATCTAAAAACAGCTCTTCCTTGAAATCCATCTTAGTATTCCTTCTTTAGAACCTCCTCACACTTCCCAGCTCAGAGTAAAATAAAAAAACTGGTAAAACCCAATGTTAAACGAAGTGCTTGTACCATAGTACTATTTGATATTGAGAAAAATGTCCTCCGCTTTTTGCAATAAGTTACATTCTTAATAAGTTAAGAAATGTATTCCATGCTATACAATATTTACCTATATATTGATGTAAGATACTTAAAATGTTTTTTCCATGGAATTATTCAATTCATCGATTGCTCAGCTGTGACTTTAGGCCTCAACTCAAATGTGCAACGTAGGATTTTGAGTCTTAAAATCGAGAAAAAAATCTTCTCAAATAACGGTACATTTTTTCTCCTTCAATTCTGTCATACCGAATTTCCAGCAATAAGTTTACCTTTTCTTACTAGCATAATATACTTCAGTTTTCCTTTTCTGTACATTAAGTTTCCGAAAATTCTTGAAAGTTTTTAAATATCATCTGCATACAAAAGCAAAAACACTTAAAATTTCCCAATTTAGGTGAAAAGTTACTATTTAAACAAAATTGATTGGGCCAATCACATAAATATGCAGAGAAAAAAAAAGGGTCTAAGGGCCTAATTATGACTTCAGTGGTGTGTAAGGGGGATGCCATGCCAGCGCTCTGCTCCCATACTGCCAAAGCCATACTGACACTGCCCGCCAGATTATGAGTTTCCTTGTGTCTGGCTGGCGGTGCTTTGGTGGTTCCCATGCAGTGCCCATTAAAAAGGCACTGTAATGGGAGAGACAAAGGCTGTTCCTGCTCTGCATGAACTGTGAAGTCCATGCCAATGAGGAAAGGGGGTGAAGGCACACAGGGGGGGGGGCCTGCAGGCACCCCATTGCCCTGAGGAAGTAGGGGGCACTGTTGGGACCCCTTTGTTTCATCACTGCCACAGGTTTTATGGCGGCCTCATCGCCATGAAAATTGTGACAGTGAGAAAAGTTCTAATATGCTCAGCTGTGCCACAGAGGCACTGCCAGCATATTAGGGACTCTTAATGCCACGCCACTGCCCTGAGATCCATTATCGCCGGCAGTTGCAGTGGGCCTGTGGCGAACCCACCACCGTAATCATAATATGGTGGGTGGACTGCCACCACAGGTTCTGCAGTCCGATGGATCGACAATCTCGTAATCAGCCCCTAAGATACAATCTTTCTTTAAATCAGTCTCAATTTTTTTCATATCAGAAATTCCTCTATCTATGTCCTACAAATTGTGACAACTTCTCCCAAATCAGAGAACAGGTCACCTGATTAAGCATTGTTGAAACTCTTTGAAAGCAGCACACACAGGTTGTTTTTTGTTGTGAACGGGTTGGTCATAGGGATCATACTTTCTCAGTAAAACTGTACAGTTATTTGACAACATAAAAGACAAAACTGTTCAAGAGTGATTCTACTTACATGATCGGGATATGTTGGCCCTAGTCCTGGGTAGCTCACAGTGCACCATCTGTACTTCTAACCCAGCAAGGTAACAGGTTGTATGTGCAACCTCAGAAAATGACAACTCTTACTCCTCAAGGAAACAGTGGAAACAGATCTAAAACGCTTTTTGTTTGGTAACTGATCCTTGTCCGAAGGGAGACATAAGAAATACTTGAATTGGCATTTCAATATTTATTGAAGCAATAAGATTCTTGTGTAAAATATGAGTGCTGCAATAATCAATAGAGTGAAATAGAACAATGTAATCAGTATCACAAGAATGGTAAAGAAAATAAGCAATTCAACCATTGTGCTGTTACTTAGAATATATGCTGTCATATAAGTAGAGTTATATTCATGCTCCTACCTAGCGCTCCCTATCCTAGTATTCCTAGGCAGGGCAAATCTGCCAGAATTCGTGTAGGGTGATCAAACTCTCCAGTTACCTGTGGGTATGCTTCATCTGGGAGCCTATCTTGGTTTAGGGCTAGGCATCATCCTTCTCAGGAGGTAAACAGGATTCCAAAAAACAGGAAGAGGGAGAGAGAAGCAGAGATACATTCAGCTTCCCGAGCCAGTACTTAATTAATCAAAAAGAATTAATCACTTAGGTCGTTTTCCAGAGTATCTAGGAAATTTTCTTATGTGGACCCTCAGCCACTCTGTCTTGGTTCTCTGATTATTTGATTAAGTGGGATGAATCATCATAGGGTCTTGGCACCTAAGTGTCCCATTCTCCGGGTGTTCATCCTCCTCCACCAGGAGGGAGACTGTCTGGTGTGCGACAGTCATGAGTGGGAAGAGTGTTGGAATAATACAAATTTATAAAAAATATCTTCTCTCCTGTGTAGTTTGTTTTTATATGAGGCCGGCACTGCAGCGTGTACTCCCTCATGGAACTGAAACGCGATTGGCGGGATTGGCCAAGTTCCTCATCTCTAAGAAATTCAAAATAGCAATTTAACATTTTGCATTTAGGTTTTCCAATATTCATAAACAATCAGGCAAGCCCTAATGTAAAATATTTGCAATGCATTCAAAATAATGACATAGTTGTATACTGTTGTGTTTCCCTGGAAGACAATAACAGCCTCAATCAAACACCTGACCTATTTAGGCAGTCATGAATTATTCAAAATCAACTTTAACCCTTGCAAGTTAGAATCTAGAAATTTAATTATTTGATAGTTCCAGACTAAGGGGCTCATTACGATGACTGGCGGATGCAACTCCGCGATGCTGGCGGTGGGAGAAAACGCTGTTTTCCGCCCGTGAGCAGCGGTGCACCTGTCCGCCATATTACAATGGTCAAACTCAGCCCATTGCCCGTCCGCCGTGGTGCTACGTGCACCGGCATCCAGACGCACCAGCCACCACGGCGAAGACAACCAATCCAGAGCCACCGGCGTGCGGAATGACGTCCCTCCCTCCGTACAAATTATGATGCGCAAAACAGTCAGGCCTACCGCCGCGGAGAAACCGGCCATCGTGAGCATACGGAAGCACCACAGCGGAGCGCCCAATTGATACCCGGAGCCAACTGCCATGGACCCGGCACTACACGTCTTCCCGGCGCTGTACATGATACACCTCCAGCAAGCCATGGACCGTGGCGGACGCCGCCGCAGGTACGCGATCACACAACTCTGCACACAAACACAACCCACAATTCCATGGCTGATGGAAGGTTCCTGTCCCCACCAGACACCCTGGTGGGGACAGGAACAGAACCACAGGTGTACTCACACATGTTCCACCTGCCACAAGGCCACCCCTCCACACCCAGGCCACCATGTCCGCGACCCGGAAATAATGCCCAGTACACGTGACCGCAGCGGAGAATCAGCGAGAAAAAATGCACACAATGTAGCAGGCTGGGCCAGCGCTAGGCAGGGGCAGTGCCCAAAGTACACAGGGCAACACCTCAACACTCCACCACACTAGGCCCACCCACACCATGAAGGGACATGGCACGTGATCTCCCTGTGCCCCCACATGCCCAAAAAGCCAGCCAGCTGAACACACACACTGCACCACACAACAAACAACTAGGGAGACAGCCTCATCAGGTGTGGCTGCCGAGTAACACACAGCGCACAAGCACTGGGCCAGGGGAACACACACACCACAACAACACCACACTCATGGCAAGTAAACTGAGTACAAGCACAATTTAAACACACACAGACAATGAACAAACACACCAATGGACACACAGCCTGCCAAGTCACACAGACATACCCCACACTGACACACAGCAACAAACACAGACCACATGCCAACAGCAATGGAGGACAACAAATAGGCAACTCAAAGTGAGTTGCACACTAATGGAATGGCAAGGAGCTGAACACCACAAATGTGTACATCACATGCAAGGGAAGGAACACATCACATCCATCCCAGCACAAAAAAACATTCATGGCAGTCACAGTGAGTGAAGTCTAACCACAGTCACCTCACTGCAACAACTCAGGGAGACAGCAAGGCAACCCATGAATAGGCACAGGGATGAAAGGAAGGGTATGAAGCCCAACCCTGATCAGCCACACATCTGAATCCAAATACATCACAGGAGTATGTCAGCAGCACAACACACAGGGCCCATTGCAACACTCCATGACAGTCAAACACAAGTATGAACCTCCACACAACCCCCACACCCATCCCACCAGCAGCACACAACACCACTGACAAACACACCGAAGCTTGCCAATAATATCCCGTCAAGACACTGACAATCAAACACACCCCCTGGGTGGTATCCACAAACATCACACACACACAGGTATGGCAGTACCACTGTACGCACAAAAACAACAGTCAAACACAGAACACAATCAAAACACACACACAGAACTACTACAACAGACAAGACCTGTGCAGCTAAACAGTGCCAAACCAATGGGAGCACAGACACAACAGGAGTACACAACCACACCAGTCACCAAAAACGCACAGACAACATACCACAACACATATAAGAAGTGCATCCACTAAAAACAATAATGGAGACCAAAAGGCAGAAATGGGCCTGCAATGACACAGAGACAGACATACCACAACATACATCCACACAAAATGGTGTCACAGTGTACCACATGTCTGCACATGCACAACCATGACCAGAGACACATCAAATGTGAGAGGAGAAAACACCAAGGATGCACATGAAACAAGCACTGCAACCACAATAGACCTCAGTCCATGTGACAGACAAACAAGTAAGGCACACCACAATGGCAACACACCTGAATCAAACACAACCACAACACACACACACTCACAGGAAAATAGAACACCACACACAGAGCAACAGTCAACTGCATGACACAACACAAACACTGCACACAGCCACATCAGTCACAACACATGCACATGCAAAGATATCAACATGCTACAAAAGCCAAACATCAGGGGGTGCACAACAGGCAAGGACATGGCAACATCAACTCACAGCACTGCATGCACACCAAGCCTGTGTGTGCACAACGCACATACCAGTTACAAATAGAGATGAGTGACACACCTTGAACACACACAACCACAATCTAAATATCACACACACACCAACACACCCAGGAAGCCAATCAGTCCCCAGCAAACACACATACTACCAAGCCAACACACACAGATGCAGAAGTCTGGGCCACAAAAGTTGAAACAACATGATCAGAGGTAACAATGCATTGGCAATGTTGAAGTGGAGAATAGAGCATGTGTCACAGTAAACACTACCCACACAGTAACCCTTTATTTAGCAAGGAAATCGACAAGGCAGACAACAGGAGTAAATATCTTCTTTTATTTACATTTCACACAGTCATGCAGCAAAAGTCAGACAAGAGCAAGGCCAGTGGCCACTTCAAAGTGCAGGTGAGGTACATGAGAAGCTGCACAGGCAAGGGGCAAACAGCAGTGAACAGCAAGGCCAGTGGCCAGTCCAAAGTGCAGGTGAGGTACATGAGAAGCTGCACAGGCAAGGGGCAAACAGCAGTGAACAGCAAGGCCAGTGGCCAGAACACAGTGCAGGTGAGGAACATGAGAAGCTGCACAGGCAAGGGGCAAACAGCAGTGAACAGTAAGGCCAGTGGCCAGTCCAAAGTGCTGAGTGAGTACATGACATCCAGTACTGGGAATGTGTGTACAGTACCCTGCCATGGTCAGCAACACACTCAGGGCGTCAAAAATGGGCAGTCCATGGTACCACTGTGGGAGAGACATGTGTGTGAGGGTGACCAACACTCAGACTTGGCTGGCAGTATGACTGGGAGGTGGCTGTCTGTCGGGGCCAGATGGGGTACTGGCTCAGGGAGAGACAGGCCCAGCTGGGTTAGAGCCATCAGTGTTCTGGCAAGCTTGAGGGCTGCTAGGTCCAGGTGTGGTAGAGCCAGCAGTAGTTTGGGAAGCCAGAGGGCTGCTAGGACCAGGTGGGGTGGTGGCACATGGAGGTGGGCTCATGCTTGCACGAGACTCAGTGTGTGTGGGAGAAGTTGGTGGTGTGCCCTTCCGCTTCTTGGGGATCTGATATGGCTTCCCTGTCTTGGGATTAAGGCCAAGTGGGCTTCAAAGTGCAGGTGAGGTACATGAGAAGCTGCACAGGCAAGGGGCAAACAGCAGTGAACAGCAAGGCCAGTGGCCAGTCCAAAGTGCAGGTGAGGTACATGAGAAGCTGCACAGGCAAGGGGCAAACAGCAGTGAACAACAAGGCCAGTGGCCAGGACACAGTGCAGGTGAGGTACATGAGAAGCTGCACAGGCAAGGGGCAAACAGCAGTGAACAGCAAGGCCAGTGGCCAGTCCAAAGTGCAGGTGAGGTACATGAGAAGCTGCACAGGCAAGGGGCAAACAGCAGTGAACAGCAAGGCCAGTGGCCAGTCCAAAGTGCAGGTGAGGAACATGAGAAGCTGCACAGGCAAGTCTAGGACATCAGTCGACAGCAAGGCCAGTGGTCAGTCCAAAGTGCAGGTGAGGTACATGAGAAGCTGCAAAGGCAAGGGGCAAACAGCAGTGAACAGCAAGGCCAGTGGCCAGTCCAAAGTGCAGGTTAGGTACATGAGAAGCTGCACAGGCCAGGGGCAAACAGCAGTGAACAGCAAGGCCAGTGGCCAGTCCAAAGTGCTGAGTGAGTACATGACATCCAGCACTGGGAATGTGTGGTACAGTACCCTGCCATGGTCAGCAACACACTCAGGGCGTCAAAAATGGGCAGTCCATGGTACCACTGTGGGAGAGACATGTGTGTGAGGGTGACCAACACTCAGACTTGGCTGGCAGTATGACTGGGAGGTGGCTGTCTGTCGGGGCCAGATGGGGTACTGGCTCGGGGAGAGACAGGCCCAGCTGGGGTAGAGCCATCAGTGTTCTGGCAAGCTTGAGGGCTGCTAGGTCCAGGTGTGGTAGAGCCAGTAGTAGTTTGGGAAGCCGGAGGGCTGCTAGGACCAGGTGGGGTGGTGGCACATGGAGGTGGACTCATGCTTGCACGAGACTCCGTGTGTGTGGGAGAAGTTGGTGGTGTGCCCTTCCGCTTCTTGGGGATCTGATATGGCTTCCCTGTCTTGGGATTAAGGCCAAGTGGGCTGTATACAACAGGCACACTGGTCACAAAAGCTGGATCAGCTGCAGATGCTGCTCCCCCCTCTGGGGATGTGCTGGATCCTTTGGGACGCTTGGCCCCGGAATGCTTCTGCCCCTGCATCACCTGTTTACCAGGTGTCCCCCTACAGTGGCCTCCTGCCTGTGCTTCACAGGGCTCTGGATGGGAGTAGATGTTGTGGGTGAACTTGCCTTGTAGCCCTTCTTACGTGTACCCTTAGCAGGCACCTGTTTCTCACTGGGCACGGAAACTGTGTGCTTGTCTCTGCGAGACACTTTTGGGACCGGTGAGTCCTTGGCTGAGGATGCCTCTGAGGCATGTGAGCCTGAGGCCTGCTCCTTGCCATCCTTGCCCTGGGTGTGGCCTGAAGTGCTTTTGCCTCTGCGCTCTGGTGTGGGTTTACCTTTCTGTGGGGATGGTGTCTGCGGCCTAAACTGCTTTGGCTGCTGCTGCTGTGTGCTGCGTGTGCTGTATCTGTCCCTTGATGTCTGGGGGGTGTGGTCACTATCATCAGATGCGGCCACTGGCAGGGTGGTGGGCCTATGAACTGGAGTTGGACCATGGGATTGGGCAAGTTGAATGGCTGCTGTCACTGCAGAGGCCAGAGACTGTACAGTCCGGTGTAGCCCACCCACGTCGGAATGCACGCCCTCCATGAAAGCCACCACCTGTGCCAATTTTTTGTCATGGTCCAGGAATGCATTGAGGAGAGCTGTCTGACCCACACACAGCTGGCGCAAAAGGTCCACAGACTCAGCACTGATGGCAGCAGGGGGACAGGGCAGGGGCAGCGGTGCCTGGGGTGAAGGACACTCTTCCCTTTTTGTGGTGCGAACACGGGCAGCAACAGTGGGAGTAGCACGGAGGGTGGGCACTGAACGCTGTGTGGTGGACATGGAGGCAAAGTCCCCGTTACCCTCGGCAGAAAACATAGAAGCGTCACCGCCATCGTCAGATTACGTAGAGGTCTGCGTCTCTGGCTGTGAGTCCTCTAGAAGACTACGGTCCCCCTCCGATGCGCTGGTGACATCCGTGTCACTATGCTGGTGTGCAGCAGTTGTGCTTGATGTCTCACCACTGGTGTCCGTCCCCTGTCCTTCCGTGCCCATGTGAGATGCTGCATGAAGAGAGAGATAGAGGTCGGATCAGTACATTTGCATCAAGTTTAAAAATATCAGCAAGGGAAGCATCACTAATGATGAAAAATCATCCATGTTGGACAACACCATGGGCAGTGACACTGTGCAACCTCAATCCAAACATCGAAATTACTGTGGCATCATGCAAACTTGGCATAATTCACCCATGTGATGGACACACTGCCAATTGGCCTGTTGGTGGCTTCAGCTAACCAGACACACATATCCCTCTGTGCACACCTAGGGCCCTCAGTGGGTAAAATATCCTACTCACAACATGTTGCCACTGTCACATCTTGAGCCAGCAGAAGTGTCCTACACAGAGACAGACTCCAACATATCCGCACACAATGGCCATGAGCACATGCCATCCACCATGTCGTAACTTGGGGCACAACTACAGTTGCACATTGTTGTTAGATGTGTAGTCAGCACAAATCAGACGTCAGGCAATGCACACATTGATGATGGCACACTCATATCATGCACTCTGCTAGACCCTGACATGGGATGTCCGTGACGACACCAATGAAGATGATACCAGAAGGCCACAACTACAAATGTGAACTCAAGGGCCATTACACCAATGACGTGGAAAGGTACGGTGGACAGTCAAAATATCGATTTTTAAATATAGAAGCACAGTTATATTGAGTTTTAAATATCGTAGGGACAAAATATCGAAGTCAAGAATATCTACAGCCAGAATATCGAAGTTAAGGTAAGAAATATCGATGTTGCAAATATCGATGTTAGTAATATCGATAGTTAAATTATCGATGTTAATAATATCGATATTTATATGAAGTGTTATGTATTTTAGTATGTATTTAATATGTATGTGTTCTATATTTTTTGTTAAGTATTGTACTGTTTTTTAAATATATGTATACATTTTTTAGAAATTAGTAAAAAATTTTAAAGTAAATTTTGCGTTTTAGTACTGTAGCGGGTTGTGGGTGGGAAGTATTTTAATTATAGTAAATTAAATAATAATTTTTAGGAATTATTAATTTATTTTAATTACATTTTGTGTCTTATTTCTGTAGCGGGTAGCGGGTTTATTGGGGAATTGGGTGGGAAGTAATTTAATTTTAATTATGTAATTATTATTTTTAATTATTGTTATTAATAATTAATGTATTGTTAATTAATTATTAATTGGTAATTAATTATTATTAATTGATAATTATTGTATTTGTATTAATTTATTATTGGAGTGGGTTGTGTCTTTTAGTAGGGGAATAGGGTGGTAAGTAAATTATTTGTAATTAAGTAATTAATTAAGACAAATTGAGTATTGATAATTAATTTTTTTGTTAATTAATTTTTAATTGGTTATTCATTTTTATTAAATATTATGTATTGGTATTGATAGTTTTTGTTAATTAATTAATAATTGGTTATTAATTTTTATTAAATATTATTTATTGGTATTGATAATTATTTTTTGTTAATTGGTTATTAATTGGTTCTTAATTTTTATTAAATATTATTTATTGGTATTGATAATTATTTTTCTGTTAATTAATTATTAATTGGCTATTAATTTTTATTACATATTATTTATTGTTATTGACATTTTTTAAAATTTAATTATTAATTGCAAATTAACTTTTATTAATTGATTAATTGAAAATGTATTTAATTGTGTGAAATTTTTTGTGGAGTGTGTTGTGTGTTTATTGGGGAATAGGATGGGAAGTATTTAATATTATTAAAGTAATTATAATTTTTGATATATTTGTAGTTTTTTTTTCTTCTAAATTTATTAATAAATCATTATTTAATTACAATATTTATTTCATTTATATGTATGTTATTTTTAACATCTACGTTGTCCAACGCTTTCCCTACTGTTGCACTCACTGGAGTGGGAATAGTCATTTTTACCCCTACGCTATCCAGCGCTTTCCCTACTGTTGCACTCTCTGGAGTGGGAATAGTAATTTTTACCCCTACGCTATCCAGCGCTTTCCCTACTGTTGCACTTACTGGAGTGGGAATAGTAATTTTTACTCTACGCTATCCAGCGCTTTCCCTACTGTTGCACTCTCTGGAGTGGGAATAGTAATTTTACCCCTACGCTATCCAGCGCTTTCCCTACTGTTGCACTCACTGGAGTGGGAATAGTAATTTTTACCCCTACGCTATCCAGCGCTTTCCCTACTGTTGCACTCACTGGAGTGGGAATAGTAATTTTTACCCCTACGCTATCCAGCGCTTTCCCTACTGTTGCACTCTCTGGAGTGGGAATAGTAATTTTACCCCTACGCTATCCAGCGCTTTCCCTACTGTTGCACTCACTGGAGTGGGAATAGTAATTTTACCCCTACGCTATCCAGCGCTTTTTCTACTGTTGCACTATGTGGAGTAAGTATATATATTAATTTATATGTATATGTTTAATTTATTTTAACATTTTATGTATTAGTTATTATTTTTAAATATCTTTTAATATTTTTAACTATATTTCTTTTAATTATATGTATTATTTACTTAATTTTACATTATTATTAAAACATTTAAAAAACGATATTTTTAACTTCGATATTTTTGACAACTATATATTTTTTTCGATATTTTTGTACTTACCTTTATGTAGATTGGACTTCGATATTTTTGACTTCTATATTTCTGTGTCGATATTTTTGTAGGTCGATTTTCTGTCCGTCGATATTCTGTCATACATTCGGAAGGTACATGTAGGGGGAATGCATGACAACTGCACCCTACACCGCGGCCACTTACAGGCCATTGCATCACACCAGCAACATCACAGTCCTGCACTGGCCCAGGCTTGGAGCACATGCAGCCAAACAACACCCAAAGTCACACTCACAGAATACTCACCACCAGCTTGCTGCTGATGCCCCTTCAGACGTGCATCCAGTTCAGGCTGTGTCACAGGTAAAATGCGTGCCATTAGTGGTGTCATGCTGCGCCGCGCCAACCTGCTGGACCGAGGGATCAGCCCCAGTGTCATCTCGGCCACGTTCCTGCTCAGCCGGCAGATGTCATCCCACCTCTTGTGACAGTGGGAGCGCCGTCGGTTGGAGACACCCAGTGCACGCACCTTGCATGCAATGGCTCTCCACAAGGCCTTGCACTGGTTGACTTTCAGCTGCAGACATGGGAGACAAGAGGGTGCAATAATCAGTGTAACCTACCACCATTTCACAGTGCAGGAGCATGACACAGACTCATACCAACTTCTGCCCTAACTTCAGCAGAGCCAACAAATCTGCGCCATTCGAACATCATCATGTGTGAAAAACACATTAATGCATGCAGATATGAGGGTGGACAAAGTACATGCCTATCTCAAAGCCATGCAGGATGCCAGCAGAGAGCAAAATGTGTATGCTGACCACATCTACTGCAAGTTTCTGGGAATACCAAAACATGCAGGACATTACTACATATGTCACTGTGAATACTCACTGTGCCCAACACTGCGCAGCCCTCAAAGCACTTGCCCTTATACTGCCACACTGTGTCATGGAGGTCACATTGAGGGACATGACCTCACAAACGCAAACCCTCATCACAAGGCCTGTCTTGTGCAATCTACATCTCTGTAATGGCTCATTGACGGAGAGTCAAGAGGAAAAGCACATATGTGACACTCTGTACATTCAGTGTTGTGTCACTGTCAGATTGGGCAGTGAATGTGCAGGCCAGTTGGGGTCACACAGAGGTCCAACGTGGGGCATCTCATCTTTTACATGGAGGGACTATTTGGAAACACAAACAGTGCCAACACATGTGAGTATGTACACATGCCGGTGGTGATGGAAGGGTCTGGGCACAAGAATGTTGGAATGTACAGTGTCATAGCTGATTGACCAACAAGAGTTTCACCCTGGGGGACTGAGTTCCTGAGCATAGTGCAGAACCAGAGATGAGGCACATATTGAGTCAGAAACAATGCCCTCACTACCCTCTGGACAACTACACTAGCTAAGGCCTCAGATGGGCCTGTGAAGGACATCAGGGACCAACAAAGACATTCAGACAGTAAATCACTGTCCTGACTCCTGAATTGAAAAGGTGCAGCCACACTGTATGTCTGACAAGACATCACATTTCACTCACATCTGGATGTGCAGGCAGGCAAACGTGTGGAATAGGCTGAACACACCTTCCCCCTGGAAACAGCATGCTAGGCAGTGCATGACCCACCACCACACTCTCATGTACATACTGCAGCAGATCAACTTCGTGTGTGCCCCACCTACACTCTCACTCACACCCTGAGATACTTACCACGACATTAGGCGCACCATATAGCCTTGGATACTGGGTGAGCACCTCGTCAACCAGGACCTCAAGTTCCTCGGGGGTGAAGGGAGTGGCACGGATCTTCTCAGTCCTCGCCATCACTGTGAGCATGAGACAGCAGCAGCGGCAGTTGGTGGTGACGGGTCTCAGGCAGCAGTCCCTGGAGGCAGCAGCAGGTGAGGGGTCTCAGGTAGCAGTCCCTGGAGGCAGCAGCAGGTGAGGGGTCTCAGGCAGCAGTCCCTGGAGGCAGCAGGTGAGGGGTCTCAGGCAGCAGTCCCTGGAGGCAGCAGCAGGTGAGGGGTCTCAGGCAGCAGTCCCTGGAGGCAGCAGCAGGTGAGGGGTCTCAGGCAGCAGTCCCTGGAGGCAGCAGCAGGTGAGGGTCTCAGGCAGCAGTCCCTGGAGGCAGCAGCAGGTGAGGGGTCTCAGGCAGCAGTCCCTGGAGGCAGCAGCAGGTGAGGGTCTCAGGCAGCAGGCTCTGTGAGCTGTGGCAATGTGTGGCTCCCTCACACACATATATAGCCCCCAGGGCTCGTGTCTGTGGTTCTAAGCTGCTGCAATTGGTGTTCCAGGTCTGCCTCATTCAAATCCATCCAATGACCGCCTCCGCGGTGGCGGAGCACGCCTACCACGATTTTCAAAGTTGCATCAGGCAACCACGATTGCACTTCCCATTGGCTGGCAGGGCATGGTTCATGGCGGTGACACACCGCAGGGGACAGGCGTGCGGTTCCGCGGTGGTGCATCTTTCAAGTGCATCCAATGACCGGCCCCGCGGTGGCAGAGCACGCCTACCGCGATTTTCAAACTTGCATCAGGCAACCGCGATTGCACTTCCCATTGGCTGGCAGGGCATGGTTCATGGCGGTGACACACCGCTGGTGGCATGCGGTAGCTACTGCGATTCCGGGCACATGCATTGCTATGAGTGACCTGGATCTGGGTGTCGGAGCATGCCAACCGCCATTAGACATGTGTATTTGCCTATCAATCCCGCTATGGTGTCTTGGGCCATGGCGGTGACACACCGCTGGTGGCATGCAGTAGCTACCGCGATTCCGGGCACATGCATTGCTATGAGTGACCGGGATCTGGGTGTCAGAGCATGCCAACCGCCATTAGACATGTGTATTTGCCTATCAATCCCGCTATGGTGTCTTGGGCCATGGCGGTGACACACTGCTGGTGGCATGCGGTAGCTATGGCGAGGGTGCAGCATGACATTGTTGACTGTGGGCGTGAGAGTGTTGACTGAGCACGTTTACGGCACCAATGGACACATTGTGCTGTGTCAATGTCATGGGTCATATCTGTACTTCGAACAGTGGTCACTTACAAAATATCAGGGCACTTGATGGAAATCAAATGGGCTATAGTAAGTTATGACAGCCTAAATTTCATACCTAACACCACATTCCGCACTGAAAGTACCAATGGGGCACATTACTCCTACACAATTTCATTTGTGAGCCCACATTGACACACATCTTCATATCTGACCCCAGAATTTGCCCCCAATTTCATATCTGACCCCAAATTCTACCCACAATTTCATATCTGACCCCAAATTTTACACACATGTCCATGTTTAACACAATATGTCACTATACAGTACATGATTGTACAAACATCTCAGCATTATTTTCATGACTCACCACATGTGTCACACTGTTGTCTGTTTGGTATCACCTGTTACTGCCTTCATGTAATGTAATTGTTTGCAGTAGCAAATCCTACAGTATATGTCCACATGGACATGTGTGTGCTCTACATACTCAAGGATGTTGATTTCATCACCGGCACACTTGGCATTCTGTACATCCTTATCATTTTTCACTTGTTTCCCTGCCTTTGGGTATGTTTTGTCTCCGTATCTGCCAAATGTCATCACCATTACTTGGGACATTGTGTCTGGTATGTGCTCATGTTGTTTGGCCTGTCATATGTGATTTTGGTACATGTATATTTCCACAGTTGTGAGTGTGTTGCTAGTGGATTTGATGTGTGTGGTGGGTTACGTTGGTACACACCAGGGACAGGTGCATTGACCTTGTCCACATGAGGAATGTTGGCTTGGTGAGGGACTGTAGGCAAATGTGGGGCTGGTGCTCACTGAATGTTAAGTTTGACATGCCATCTGTGACCAGTGGGAGGTGACCCACAATTGGCCTGGACAGTACAGCATTGCGTGTGGTTTCATGTGCAGTAAGTGTTTGCAATTTTGGCAGGGTGCACAATTAGGACACATGTGCAGTGATATTGAACTGACACGTGTGGATAAGCCTGCTATGGTGTGGTAGCCTTTTGGGGGCACAAGCTGGTCCTGCGCTGTGTGGGTGAACTGATGGTGCTGTTGACTGAAGCTAATGATGGCATCCAAGACAGGTGAGATATACCTTGATAGGGCTGGCTGTGGCACCCATCTGACTCAGACTTTTGTTGTTCTAATGGTATCAGAGGCCAACAAGTGATGCACAGCCAGCATCTTTGTCTGCAGAGGAATGTTGAGAGTCCGCTTTGTTGTCCCTGACAGGCTGGGTGGCATGTGGCTCAGGATGCTTTTGATAGTTGTCCTTTGGTACCTGTGTCGTGCGATGACATCCCCTGTTGTTATGTGCATGAGGCTGTTGTATCTTCAGTATCTACTCAGTATGTCCATGCGCTGACCTTTTTTGTGTAGTGGTGTGGCTTTGTCCGGGTGGTGGTGTAGGTTGTTTCTGTGTCACTGTTGTATGTCCAAGCAGCTGGAGTATTAGCTCCATGGCAAATGTTGCACTTCAGTTGTGTGTCTGGGCAGTGCAAGCTTCATTCTGCATGTCATAGTGCAACTTTAGTGCAGATTGTCGTTTGTCTACAGTCCTTTTGGATCACGTACCTTATCCACTTTTTGTGTGCCACATTGACAATCTGTGTGCCTGCTGAAGGTATTGTGCAGTTGTGTTGTTGTGTCTTGATTCACGTCAAGACTGCATATGCATTTGCTGTTCATCAATAGTCATTGACTGACTTAGAATTATGTGTAACAGCATGTATGGCATGTCTACTGATGACAGTGGATATTGGCACAGGCTTGTGAATATGTCTGTGAGTGTCTCTAGACTTGTGTGGATTATTATTGGCTCACATTCCATGCTGAGTCCTTCAGAACTGGATAAATTGTGTAGTTCATGTGTCCCCTGTCATGTCTGCACAAGAATGTGTGGCACGTACAGCAGACATTTTGAAGACAGCGGTGTTTCTGTTTCACACATGTCCGGTATCATTTACTGTCCGTGCTGTTTGCACCAGATTCTGGAATGTGACTATCACCATTCACAGACACAGTTTCCATGTTTGTTGTTCTCACAGTTGTAATACTGAAGAACTGTAGTACAATGTGATCTCTATGTGTCACGACTATTGACTTGCACTGTATGGTGCATTGTGATGCCAGTCAATGTTTGCGCTGTGTGAATCAGAAGGTACAGAGTTGTGCACATCTCATGGTCTGTTGCAATGACGTGTCCCCTTTCATCTCACCTAGGAGGCGACCTAATGTGTATCGTCCTGTCACCCTGCTGGCTAACATAGAGGATGATGACGTGATACGCAGATTCCGTCTGGACCGCACGAACATCCAAGACCTGTGTGCCATGTTGGATCCTCACCTGCGGGCTCGCAGGACATACCCAACAGCATTAACGACCACAACAAAGTGATGGCAGCACTGCATTTCCTGGCTAGTGGGTCATTCCAGGAGACAGTGGGCATTGCAGGGGGAATGTCTCAGCCCACCTTCAGCATGGCGCTAAGGGATTTCCTGTTGGCCATGATGCGATACAAGGACCAATACATCAGTTTTCCAAGGCGTGCAGCTTTGGCAGATGTAAAGGCGGATTTTTATGCCCTTGGCCACATCCCGAATGTTGTAGGTGCAATTGACTGCACACATGTTGGCCTAGTTCCACCACAGGCACGGGAACACATCAATCGGAATCGCAAACATTCCCATTCCATCAATGTGCAGGTGGTGTGCCAGGCCGATATGATCATATCGCATGTATGTGCCAAGTTTCCGGGCTCTGCGCATGATTCATATATCCTGCACAACAGCATTGTGCCCCAGCTGATGGCCAATCTTCTTCCGGAGCGGGCATGTATTGTGGGTGAGTAGGCAGAGTCAAGTTGTGTGCTGTGTGTGCCATGCTGTCCTCTGCCACAGTAGTATTACTGAATCGTTATGTTTATTTCACACCTAGGTGATTCTGCATATCCAAACAGACCATGGTTGCTGAGCCCACAACGCAATCCTAGGACACCGTCTGACGTCCGCTACAACAATGCCCATGGTAGAACACGTCGGGTGGTGGAGCGAACCTTTGGTCTCCTCAAATCGAGATTTCGGTGCCTGGACCGGACCGGAGGGGCACTCATGTACTCCCCAAAAGGTGTGTCAGATAGTGGTTGCATGCTTCATGTTGCACAACCTGGCCTTACGGAAACAAATTCCCCTGATCCTGGACGATGATGACCAGCCGAGGCCCCCACCTGCGAACCCAAAAATGTCCAGTGACGAGGATAGTGGTGAGGAGGAAGGTGTTGACCAGCGTCAGCAGCTCATCAACCGCTACTTCACTTGAAGGTGGGTGACGATGTACAACTGGTCCATTGTCTGTTGATGTAGTTGTTTGGGTGGAGGTCTATGTGATCTTTGTGAGTGCATCCTGTTGTTGACTCAGTGCTGGCTGCCTATGTGTTGGATACAGGGTAGTTTGGCACAGCTACAGGATGTCTATGTTGGTACAGTTGCACATTGTAATGTGTGCATGTTGTTGTACGTTGAGGACATGTGTTGTGTGATGGCTGTGATGCCACAACCTGACTAGTGACTTTTGTTCTGTTGTCTTTTGCTAGGTCCCTTCTGCCTCTCATTGTCTACAGAGGTTCCATGCTACTGTGACATTGTAACCATGGTAAACATTGCACATACAGTGATAAAGATGGAGCAGACTCAAATCCATTGGTGCGTTATTGTTGTTTATTGTCAATGGGTATATGTGAGAGGTAAGTGGATATTTACATGAGTGTGAATGGTGAATCTAAGAGTTGGCAGTGATGGTAGATGAGACAATCAGGTAGGCACCACAGTGATGTGGCGACACAGTCCAACAGACGGATGCCATTTCCATGGCAGTGTGGGTAAGGACAGTGTTCAAAGTCAATGGCAGGGTGAAGAGTGTTGCCATCATGGCTGGCTCCTCGACTGACGTTTGGCAGGTGCTTTGCCACGGGTGAGTCCCAAGTTTTTCTTAGGACGGCCCCTCCTTCTTTTGGCAGGGGGGGCATCGTCTGTTGGGACAGTGGGGTCTGAGGAGTCACCCCTCTCCGTGCCCGCAGGGGTGGATGATGAACTGTCATCCTGCGGGACAACGGGGGGAGGTGGAGTTGTGTGATGTGGCACTGGCCTATCCCTCAGTACCGCCACTAACTGGCACATGAGGTCCACAATTTGTCCCATACGGTTGTCCATGGACCTCAGCAGATGTTGGAGCTCCAGGGCATCTTCGTGGGCCTGGCCCATTTGTGCCTGTGTTTATTCATAGGCACCCACGACTCTGGTGATGTTAGCCAGGGCTTCGGTCACAGTGTCCGGTGTTGTTGGAGTCCCACTTGTCCTCCCACCTGCCCTGCTATCACTGGCCTGTTGCCTCACCACTCTGGCCACACGCCTGCCCTCCACAGTTGTTGGTGTGGGCTGGGCATCCTCTGTGGCTGGCCGGATGTTGCAGGCAAAGGTGGTAGTGGTGGTGGTGGTGGCGGCACAGGTCGTTCCAGCAGGGGTCAGCATTGTTGGTGTTGCTGATGGTGGGGGGCAGTGGGGTCATGTGACCGGTTGCGCCCTGTCACACCAGATGGGCCAGTTTGGAGTTCCTCGTCCAAAGAATCCAGGAACTCCGCATCCGTGTGTCCATGTTCCGAGGGAGGAAACTGGCTCTGCAAGTTGAGGTTGTTGTCCTCTGCAGTCAGTTGTTGGTCACCTGTGGAACAGAGGGTACATGGTCATTGACTTACAGCCATATGGCTTGCTGTGTTTGATGTCTCTTATTTACATGTTATGCAACACACAGTTACGTATTTCATGAGTAGAATGTTTGCACAGTGTTGTTCGTCATGACATGATGTGGAGGTACATACATCTTGTTTCATGGTGTCACAAGTCATTGGATGCCATGGCCAACTTGACACTCTTTGTATGGGACTGATGAGTTGTCATCTGACAACTGGTTGCCATGCAACTTGATGTGATGCATCGAAGATGATTACTCTTCCCGACAGATGTTACATATGCACATGTATTAGACATTGTCACATTGTTATCTCATGCATACCTTTGTAATGTTCTGTGCTTGTATTTATTTGCTCGACAGACCATGCGTTTTTATTATTACTAGAGTGCTTCATGCTCAGCAGCCATGGAATTTGCACATGTCATTCTGTGCAGGGCATATTTGGTCCCTGATTTGCTTACACATGGGTTTAGTTGAGTCACAGTTCTGTTTCTGTCACAGTTACATATGCATCGCTGTCTGAGGGATGGGGCAGGGTGTGCCTGGTGGGAGTTGTAGTGCTGGCCTCCTATTCCAAAGACACCTCCCTGTCAAGATGGCTACCTACCTGTTAGGTGAGGGTGAAGCACACAATGACTGCCACATGGTTGTGGGTGGGGGGAGTAGTCTATCCTGCTGAGCTGTGGGCCAAGGGGGCCTGGTGGGAGTTGTAGTGCTGGCCTCCCTATTCCAAAGACACCTCCCAGTCAAGATGGCTACCTACCTGTTAGGTGAGGGTGAGGCACACAATGACTGCCACATGGTTGAGGGTGGGGGAGAAGTCCATCCTGCTGAGCTGTGAGCCAAGGGGGCCTGGTGGGAGTTGTAGTGCTGGCCTCCCTATTCCACAGACACCTCCCTGTCAAGATGGCTACCTACCTGTTAGGTGAGGGTAAAGCACACAATTGCTGAGGCATGCTTCTGGGTGGGAGGGAGTGCTCCTTCATGCTGAGGGATGGGGCAGGGTGTGCCTGGTGGGAGTTGTAGTACTGGCCTCCCTATTCCACAGACACCTCCCTGTAAAGATGGCTACCGACCTGTTAGGTGAGGGTGAGGCACACAATGACTGCCAAATGGTTGTGGGTGGGGGGAGTAGTCCATCCTGCTGAGCTGTGGGCCAAGGGGGCCTGGTAGGAGTTGTAGTGCTGGCCTCCCTATTCCAAAGACACCTCCCTGTCAAGATGGCTACCTACCTGTTAGGTGAGGGTGAGGCACACAATGACTGCCACATGGTTGTGGGTGGGGGGAGTAGTCCATCCTGCTGAGCTGTGGGCCAAGGGGCCTGGTGGGAGTTGTAGTGCTGGCCTCCCTATTCCAAAGACACCTCCCTGTCAAGATGGCTATCTACCTGTTAGGTGAGGGTGAAGCACACAATTGCTGAGGCATGCTTCTGGGTGGGAGGAGTGCTCCTTCATGCTGAGGGATGGGGCAGGGTGTGCCTGGTGGGAGTTGTAGTGCTGGCCTCCCTATGCCACAGACACCTCCCTGTCAAGATGGCTACCTACCTGTTAGGTGAGGTTGAAGCACACAATTGCTGAGGCATGCTTCTGGGTGGGAGGGAGTGCTCCTTCATGCTGAGGGATGGGGCAGGGTGTGCCTGGTGGGAGTTGTAGTGCTGGCCTCCCTATTCCACAGACACCTCCCTGTAAAGATGGCTACCTACCTGTTAGGTGAGGGTGAGGCACACAATGACTGCCACATGGTTGTGGGTGGGGGGAGTAGTCCATCCTGCTGAGCTGTGGGCCAAGGGGGCCTGGTGGGAGTTGTAGTTCTGGCCTCCCTATTCCAAAGACACCTCCCTGTCAAGATGGCTACCTACCTGTTAGGTGAGGGTGAGGCACACAATGACTGCCACATGGTTGTGGGTGGGGGAGTAGTCCATCCTGCTGAGCTGTGGGCCAAGTGGGCCTGGTGGGAGTTGTAGTGCTGGCCTCCCTATTCCACAGACACCTCCCTGTCAAGATGGCTATCTACCTGTTAGGTGAGGGTGAAGCACACAATTGCTGAGGCATGCTTCTGGGTGGGATGGAGTGCTCCTTCATGCTGAGGGATGGGGCAGGGTGTGCCTGGTGGGAGTTGTAGTGCTGGCCTCCCTATTCCACAGACACCTCCCTGTAAAGATGGCTACCTACCTGTTAGGTGAGGGTGAGGCACACAATGACTGCCACATGGTTGTGGGTGGGGGGAGTAGTCCATCCTGCTGAGCTGTGGGCCAAGGGGGCCTGGTGGGAGTTGTAGTGCTGGCCTCCCTATTCCAAAGACACCTCCCTGTCAAGATGGCTAACTACCTGTTAGGTGAGGGTGAGGCACACAATGACTGCCACATGGTTGTGGGTGGGGGGAGTAGTCCATCCTGCTGAGCTGTGGGCCAAGGGGGCCTGGTGGGAGTTGTAGTGCTGGCCTCCCTATCCAAAAGACACCTCCCTGTCAAGATGGCTATCTACCTGTTAGGTGAGGGTGAAGCACACAATTGCTGAGGCATGCTTCTGGGTGGGAGGGAGTGCTCCTTCATGCTGAGGGATGGGGCAGGGCCTGCCTGGTGGGAGTTGTAGTGCTGGCCTCCCTATTCCACAGACACCTCCCTGTTAAGATGGCTACCTACCTGTTAGGTGAGGGTGAAGCACACAATTGCTGAGGCATGCTTCTGGTTGGGAGGGAGTGCTCCTTCATACTGAGGGATGCGGCAGGGTGTGCCTGGTGGGAGTTGTAGTGCTGGCCTCCCTATTCCACAGACACCTCCCTGTAAAGATGGCTACCTACCTGTTAGGTGAGGGTGAGGCACACAATGACTGCCACATGGGTGTGGGGAGTAGTCCAACCTGCTGAGCTGTGGGCCAAGGGGGCCTGGTGGGAGTTGTAGTGCTGGCCTCCCTATTCCAAAGACACCTCCCTGTCAAGTTGGCTACCTACCTGTTAGGTGAGGGTGAGGCACACAATGACTGCCACATGGTTGTACATGGGGGGAGTAGTCCATCCTGCTGACCTGTGGGCCGAGGGGGCCTGGTGGGAGTTGTAGTGCTGGCCTCCCTATTCCAAAGACACCTCCCTGTCAAGATGGCTACCTACCTGTTAGGCGAGGGTGAGGCACACAATGACTGCCACATGGTTGTGGGTGGGGGGGTAGTCCATCCTGCTGCGCTGTGGGCCAAAGGGGCCTGGTGGGAGTTGTAGTGCTGTTTGCCTGGGCACATACAACACAGTAGATGTAGTCTACCTTTATGATGTTTGAGGTGGTGTGGATGTAAAATGAGTGTGACCTGTGTGTGTTTTTGGGGTGCAGATGTGTGTACTTGTGCCTCAGGGATGTATCTTTGTAGTTGTTCAAGACAGTACATGGCAGTTTCATGGTATACATTAGTTGGTACTTATCAGCCTCCACTCCCCCCGGGTATTCCTTCAAGACTCTCTGGATGCAGTATGGCAAGCACCTTCTCCTCCCACGCAGTGAAGGGTTTTGGTGGGATGGGAGGGCCTCCACCAGTCGCCACAGCCAGCTCACGGTTCTTGGCCCTCCTCTTCTTGACGACACTCTTCAGGTCATGCCACCGCCTCATGATTTCATTCTTGTTGCGGGGCACATTCCCTACTGCATTGACCTAGCCCACTATCCTTGCCCACATGGTTGTTCTTGTGGCTAATGGTGTCTGTTGGACCATGTTTCCAAAGAGTTGTGGTTCTACTCTGATTATCTCATGTACCATTACTGTCAACTCAGTGTCAGTGAATTTTGGCATTTTGTGATGTGCCATGGTCTGTGCTGTGCTGATGTTTTGGGGTGCAGTTGTGAGGGTGGTGTAGGTGGTGTGTGTGTGTTGTTGTGCTGCTGAGATGTGTGGTGTTTTGCCTATCCAATGTGCTGCAGGGTTGTGTTCCTTCAGGGTTGGAGTAGTGCAAAGGATTGTGGTCAGGGAAGGGGCTGGTTTTATGCTCAGCTATGTGGGTGTGTCAAGATGGTGTAATGCAGTCAGGTGTGCTGTGTGGATTGTCCTGTGATTTTTATATTTGACTTTGCCATGGGGGTGTGTCATTGGGATGTTTCAGGTTAATGGGGGGGCAGGGCTAGTTGCTTGTCTGCATTTGCTGGCCTTATTGTTGTTGTTTTTTACATGGCCGCCATTTTTTTCGTGGAGCATCCGCAGCGATGGCTATGCTGCAGGGCTTCCGCCGTATCTCACATTCATTACTGTTAGCGACCGCGGCGGACGGAGATAGCGGAACGTACCGCTGTGGCATCGGGGATATCATAATCGCATTGGCGGTCACTCCGCGTGTCTGGCGGTGGGTTGTTGTGTTTCCGCTATGTTACCGACCGTCGCGGTTGCATTTTCACTTTCTCTGCCCTCTTCGGGCGGTTTTTGGATGCCTCCTACCGCCGCGGACGGAATATTTTGGCGGTTGATCCTAATAGGGTCGGCGGGGTTTCCACGGTACCTGTGGACGGTGATTTTCCGCTACCATGGCGGTCGGTTGTTTTTCCGTCCGCCATCGTAATGACCCTCTAACTTTGTTGACAAAAGGATTGACAATACACCACCACTTGGATAGCCATTTTTATTTTGGGTCGCCATTTTATTGTAAACATAATACTTTTGAAGAAAAATCATCAAATGTCCATGTTTCTTGAAGACATATTATGTCTGCATGTAAATCCTGCAACATGAGAATTTTTTCACAATTTTAAATAGGCGTACTGCATTCCAAGGCCAGACTAGCAAACTTGAACTACAATTGTGTTTGAACACTGGAATAGGGTACTTAGAATTATTAGCTCTGACCAACCAAGACCATCTTTTACATCATTTATGTAAGGCAAAACACCTTTATTAAGGAGGGAAACCATATGTTTATGTGAACTGCACCTAAGTAGTCTGTCCCCAACTGCTGTTTCTTGTTTGACTTGAGAATATGTTTTGAACAGGCATCTATATCTTTGTGATGAAACAAAAGATTTTAAGAGTTAAACTAGAATTAATTATACCTGCTACACAGGATATCAGACTCCTTCAATATTTTCACCAATTTAGGATCTGCTGAACCATTCTATCATTTTATTCTTTTTTTGGTGATTAAAGAAAATTCCATTCCAGAATTGAATGCAAGAATATGGCAAAGAAACAGTTTCACTGAGTATGCTTTTTCTGCAACCATTATAATTATTATACCACTCAAGAGATTCTTCACCACAAGCTTAAAAACTGCTGTTGTAGAAGCTAAACTAAACAGCATTAATTTAAAGGGAAAATGTGGTGATGAACTATGCTAAAAGCCTACCCTCAAAACAGTTTAGCGATTGGTGATCTAAGTATTTTGTTGAACCGCTCTGCATTACCTAATATCATCAGCACATTTCTAATATTAGGCAATATTAGGGACAATAATAAAAACAAGAGTAGAAAGTGTAATATTACAGAACAGAAATCCAAGCAATATAGACAGAAATATGTCACTGATAAGGCAATGGAGGAGTTAAGTGGAAATAGACAGGGAACTAAAATAATAGGAGGCAAATCATCATGAGTGGCAACTGCTCTACATCGTTCTGTTACCCCTACCATTCCCAATTCATGGGGGCATGATAGTCGCAGAGCTAAGGGGTAACCCTGTCAGAGCAATAGAAGTCACTCCTGCGTTTAGACAGGAGTGTCCCCTGCCTGGGGTCGAGTCATGTTTCCCTGCCCTGAGTGTCTGACTTTGTGCATAAGATATCCTGTTTTTTTATTTTGTCCCTAGCGTCACTCTAATCTAATGTGTGCGTGAAGGCCTTGGCATGGCCTTTGATATGAGCGTGGTCCTGTATCTATCCTGTGGCTTAAAGAGGCCATCAAGTGAGCCCTCATTTAAAGGACAGAGGACTAGTGTCCCTATCATGGGTTTAGAATGTAGAGCAGTTGTGGCAGAATACCGTGTTTTGTGAATCAGTAGTTGTGACTAGATCTGTTTTTATCTGTGTCACTGGAGTGGAGGCCTACTGGCCATGAAGTGTAAAGTTCTGCTTCTATGTGCTTACTGATATCATAACACTAACCTCCCAAGTATATGTTATGCATGTGTGTGCATCCTGCGTGGTAAATCCATTGTGTTTATGAGTGAGCCAGAAAAATTGAGGCTTGTGGGTTCCATTTTAGAACCCCATGGCCTGTTCTTGTGCACAAGCTAGAGGTTGAAGTTGTGTTTCCTGACAGCTGAAGTGTATTGTTGACATTCCTGAAATTTAAAGTAGAAAACCTGCTGTTGATTGCCCGGTGCAGTAAGCTCACACCTCTCTTTGCCTCTGTTCTACGTACTCAACAATGGAGACGACCCTGCTGTGGGGAGCATCACTGCAGGCAAAGGCTGTGTCTAAAGAACAGTCTGAAGTGCCAGATTAAAGAAGAAACAACCCAAACTGATCCTAGATGGACAGACAGAGAATCCACATCCTGTGATAATATAAATGTGGGAGCCATTGGCCCTCTTGATATTACAGTTCCAAGGTCTCTTTGATCAAGGAAGGGCCACAGAGTACTCAGAGAACTGCTGTATACTCAAACCGGCGTCTGCCTGGCAGCCAGCTTCCCAGAGTGAGGAGACATTGCCTAGAGTCTAACCTGGAAGGAAGAAGTGGTCCCTATGTACTGAAGCACCTAGAGACCAACTTGCATGCTGAGAGAGAGCAGAAGTGTGACAACCCTGCAGAAACAATGATTATCCATGGTGAGTCAGAAGGAGCTTTCCCCAGACTTGATGGTCTGTCCACCAAAGAAGACAAGGAAGAGCAATCTGCATGCCTGAGGGACTACAGCACGGCCTGTCCCGACAAGGGCTGGCCTCGCAGAAACATTGGAAACTCGTGTCCCAGTAGACCATGCTGCTGTAAAAATGAGACGTTATACCCAGGTGGAACGTGTCATTTCGACAGTGTGAAGTTGGGCAAGAGTGGACTGGACCACTGCGATTAGGAACTGTACCTGAGCGGACTCTGCAGCTAACCCAATAATGGAATCCCTGTTGTGATTGTGTGCCTGGAAGAAGAGTACCTTGAGGTGGTAATTTGATCATTGACTCCATGTCCCACCACCCCAACTTACCTGAGGCCCAGAACAAGGCTTGCAACCAGACAGAGACTTGCAATGATACCAGAGGCTGTATGCCTGCACACACTCAAAGTGATGGCCTTCACTGGCTCTTTCCATTGACTTGACTTGAGTCCTGGAGCACTTGCAGCCAGAGCAGCTGCTTCTAAAAAAGGGACAGAAGGCCAGGCACAAGATATAGGTCTATGACATGGCCAAAACCATACAAAGCTCTGCAGCGGTAAGATAATGACAATTGGGACATATAAGAGGAACTGAGTGCACAAACTCAATAAAGATGGTAACACTGCACCTGTGCCTGATACCTGCCATCATCAGAACTTGAATGCAGGAGAAGGGACAGAGTGAGGAGAGGAGGGAACAGGGAGACTGACAAGAATGGTTGCTCCATGCCACAGAAGCATCTGTGTCTATGGCCTGAAGTGTATTGTATTGAGTTTTCTGTGTGTTTTAAGGTATTCTTTTAACAAATACAAGCACTGGTTTGGACAATCTGGTATTGATCTGCTGGGTGATTGTGAATTCTGAGCTTGAAGCACCCTCATGCTAACTCTATTAGATGTCTGTGGCTGCTAGCCATTGCTACCACTGAGACTTAAGTGCTGAAGGGGGGCTGCACTTTTTCCATTTTGCAGAGCAATTGGAAGTTGGGCCACAGGACATCCAAGGGAAATAATCCCAGCCCCCACCGCTGTTTCTTAATTACCCTTTTTTGCGACGTGTTCCCTGAAACGGTCTGATATCTTGTCACCTACAAAAGAAATGTGTCATTTGTCATCAGCTAGATCTGAAAATGTATGGAGCACTCAGGAATCAGAGTGCGCTCGTATATTCCTACAAGAGTCCAACGGTCTCCAGCTGTGGCCTTGCCCTCTCACAGATCAGGGGTATGGGTGTGGCTAGAAACATTTCTCAGGCAGTATTTCAATAAATTGACCTGTGGGCTTCTTAGGTTGGGTGTTAACGAGTAAAACAGGGGACATTGTGCAGCCCCTGAGGAGATGATAAAACAAAATGGTCCATTTCTCTGTCATGAAGCAGCGGCATCCGTGGGGTAGATGGTATCCAAGACTTCATCCAGTTATGGTCCAATGACTGGATTCAAAGAGGGGGCATCAAAAGACAGTTCAATTATCCGGTGTGTTGATACTCAGGCATGTAACTTCTTACAAGAAATAATCCTTAGCGTCTTTTAAACTGGTTACGAAGAAAGGTCTGCAAATAAAGAGTCCAAAGCATCTAGCTTATCACTTACTTTGTAGATGAGCCTTTCATGATGGAAAATCATGGATATTCTGTCAGCCATTTATCAGGGGTTGGGAGACAGGCCTTTCTCTTGTAGTGCACGATACATAACGTACCTGCCACTTGGGAAATGACCAACCATCTGTGATTATGTACTTTCAAACTGGGTTAGTCTACAGTATTGTGTAATATCACTATTATCACAGTAGGAGATGTGTAGGCCAGTTTGTGAATCACATTGTCCCAAATCGCCTGCAATTAAGTTTTGATTGATTTGAATCTCCAAAGAATATGTGGTAAATCACATACTGGACGTCAACTCCAACAGTTAGAATGTTGGAGAGTTCCACCTCACAAAGTTTCACGAGAGACCAGCAAGATTTATTTAATATTTTAAAATAGAGGTAGTTCATATTTAATTCTTGAACTACTGTATTATGGCCTAGTAGAGGATTGACCAGTGTTTGAGCTTACATTTATTATGTATAATCGTCTGCCAATGAAGTCTTGTTGTATTCTCTGTTGTCTTAGAGTACATTTCATTAATAAATGTGCTGTAAGTTCCCGACACAACTCCTGTGTGTTTTCTCTATGGTGTGACATTGTTTAGGACACATGAGACAAATAAGTGCATCTGTGCAGGTCTATTTGTAGTGTTCAAACAGTGCAACAGATGCAAGTATTGCAAGGGTATTTTTATACCATAAAGAATCTTTACCTCTGTAGTGGGAAAAGGGACCACTAATTCATACCTAAGCAACTGGTCTATGCGTGTTATTCCTACTACAGACTAATTGCCTCACCTAGTTGTAAACCTCCCACACTTATGCCTGCTTAGACTCATAAGCCTGCATTTACATGCAGTAAGGGGTGGATCTCTAGGCTTTAGTGTACTTCCCTCTGGTCTAGGAAGCATGTCCACAATGATGAAGTTATCTATGGTCTATGGTAATGTATAATAGAAAAATAAAGGCTGTTGTTCTTCAGGGAAATGGAGTGTGTCTCTCTTCATGCATACCTAAACTTTTTTGCGCACTGTGCAAAGTAAGAATTACCAGCTAAACATTCCTGCGCACTTAGGGAGTGAAAACCATTTCTCCCCTCACCAGCTCTGTCAGCAGATCAGCCTGCCCCACCTGGCAAAGTTGCTGTCCCCACAAGAGGAAAAAATAAAATGATAATAACACTGGGTTATTATCATTTTATTTCTCCTTACACTGCTGAAAAGCAGTAGGGCGACGCTCCTCTGCCTTAGCGGAGGAGCCGCCACTTCGCAGGGTGACTTTATGTGGCCTTGTAAATATGGGCAGGCAGACTGCGATGCCGGTGTGTCATAAAAAATGAGGCACCGGCGGCGCAATGGTCTTGTAAATGAGGCCCACAGTGTTTGTTTAGCTACTTCCAATTTGAGCTTTGAGACAAGTGTCAAACCTACAGTGTAGTGCATGGTCATATCCTTCATGCATACTTCGATATGCATTTATTCAACCTTAACCTTCCTTTTCATAATGACAATTTCTTCTTATGAGCTTTACCACCCACCCATAACATTTGCACCCATGCCACAGTACCCCCTTTGTCATCTACATATGTCTGTGCATGTGATCCAAGAATGAGCAAAACTAAGGTGTCTGTGGGTCACTAGCAGCATTGGAAGAGCAAGTTATAAAGGCGTTAAAGGTATATGAAGGGCAAAACAGAGGAGGGTGGGTGCACTGGGATCGAATGGTATCTCCCAGTAACAAAACCATTGTTTCAGGAGACTAAGCTCTGTGTAGAAGGGCCTATTCTATGTAAAATATAGTTAGGAGGGAATGCATATGAGAGAGAGTGTTTAGTGCTTTAACCCATTTTGTTCTCATTTCTAATCATAAAGCATTAGTAACGACGTCCATGAGCTTGGAGTCATGCACAGTTCATAGATTATTTTAAATCGTAGTGCAGCAAATTTAACATTCTTTTATCACTTATGAATTCATCCACATATCCTATGAATACACATGAATAAGACTTCTCAGTCCTTCCACATACGGATCAATAGTCTCACTGACCATTTGAACTATGGAGCAAAATGTGTATCATTCCAGAATAACATTCCTTTTTCTTGATTGTCCTCATTGCCTTAAAATGCAATGATTCTCTACGTTCACATCAATTTCCCTGATGTTCTTCTGTTAAAAGTTTAAATATCTGCAAACCTTCTGCCCTTAAATAATTCAATAACATTAAAGATTTTCTGTAAGCAGTTCATTTTCCCACATCTATGCTGATACATATACAATAAATATGGTGGACAGTCAAAATATCGATTTTTAAATATCGAAGCACAGTTATATCGAGTTTTAAATATCGTAGGGACAAAATATCGAAGTCAAGAATATCTACACCCAGAATATCGAAGTTAAGGTAAGAAATATCGATGTTGCAAATATCGATGTTAGTAATATCGATAGTTAAATTATCGGTGTTAATAATATCGATATTTATATGAGTGTTATGTATTTTAGTATGTATTTAATATGTATGTGTTCTATAGTTTTTTGTTAAGTATTGTACTGTCTTTTAAATATATGTATACATTTTTTAGAAATTAGTAAAATTTTTTAAAGTAAATTTTGCGTTTTAGTACCGTAGCGGGTTGTGGGTTTATAGGGGAATAGGGTGGGAGGTAATTTAATTATAGTAAATTAAATAATCATTTTTAGGAATTATTAATTTATTTTAATTACATTTTGTGTTTTATTTCTGTAGCGGGTTGTGGGTTTATAGGGGAATAGGGTGGGAAGTAATTTAATTTTAATGAAGTAATTAATAATTTTTATTTATTGTTATTAATAAATAATGTATTGTTAATTAATTATTAATTGGTAATTAATTATTATTAATTGTTAATTATTTTATTTGTATTAATTTATTATTGGAGTGGGTTGTGTGTTTTTAGGGGAATAGGGTGGAAGTAAATTATTTGTAATTAAGTAATTAATTAAGAAAAATGGAGTATTGATAATTATTTTTTTTGTTAATTAATTTTTAACTGGTTATTAATTTTTATGAAATATTATTTATTGGTATTGATAATTTTTTGTTAGTTAATTATTAATTGGTTATTAATTTTTATTGAATATTATGTATTGGTATTGATAATTCTTTTTTTTAAAATAATTATTAATTGGTTCTTAATTTTTATTAAGTATTATTTATTGGTAATGATAATTAATTTTTATTAATTAATTATTAATTGGTTATTAATTTGTATTACATATTATTTATTGTTATTGACATTTTTTAAATTTAATTATTAATTGCAAATTAATTTTTATTAATTGATTAATTGAAAATTAATTTAATTGTGTGAAATTTTATGTGGAGTGTCTTGTGTGTTTATTGGGGAATAGGGTGGGAAGTATTTAATATTATCAAAGTAATTATTATTTTTGATATATTTGTAGTTTTTTTTTTTTCTAAATTTATTAATAAAACATTATTTAATTACAATATTTATTTCATTTATAATATGTTATTTTTAACATCTACGTTGTCCGACGCTTTTCCCACTGTTGCACTCACTGGAGTGGGAATAGTAATTTTTACCCCTACGCTATCCAGCGCTTTCCCTACTGTTGCACTCTCTGGAGTGGGAATAGTAATTTTTACCCCTACGCTATCCAGCGCTTTCCCTAGTGTTGCACTTACTGGAGTGGGAATAGTAATTTTTACCCCTACGCTATCCAACCCTTTCCCTACTGTTGCACTCTCTGGAGTGGGAATAGTAATTTTTACCCCTACGCTATCCAGCGCTTTCCCTACTGTTGCACTCTCTGGAGTGGGAATAGTAATTTTTACCCCTACGCTATCCAACGCTTTCCCTACTGTTGCACTCTCTGGAGTGGGAATAGTAATTTTTACCCCTACGCTATCCAGCACCTTCCCTACTGTTGCACTTACTGGAGTGGGAATAGTAATTTTTACCCCTACGCTATCCAGCGCTTTCCCTACTGTTGCACTCACTGGAGTGGGAATAGTAATTTTTACCCCTACGCTATCCAGCGCTTTCCCTACTGTTGCACTCACTGGAGTGGGAATAGTAATTTTTACCCCTACGCTATCCAGCGCTTTCCCTACTGTTGCACTCTCTGGAGTGGGAATAGTAATTTTACCCCTACGCTATCCAATGCTTTCTCTACTGTTGCACCATGTGGAGTAAGTATATATATTAATTTATATGTATATGTTTAATTTATTTTAACATTTAATGTATTAGGGGCCCATTACGATACCCGGCGTAAAAAAATCCGCCAGGCATGGAAGCGGCAAAAATCCGCCCGCACACACCGTCTGAACACCGACCACGCCATTACGATTACACAAACCGAAAACCGCCATCGGCGGAAAAATCACACAAAATACCGCCCGCCATCGTCCGAGTCGGAGTCAAACCGCCCGCCACGGACGGAAACACGCACGACAACACAAAACCGCCCGCCCTCACGGCCGACACACCGCACGTGAGATTACGATCGCACCGCCATGAGCGCGGGAAAACTACAAATATACCGCCCGCCAGCGCAAACAACGCCGATGAGAATCGACACGGCAGAAGCCATGGCGCCCACGTCCCTGCACAGAAACCATCCGCTCACAAAACCAATAGCACACAACATGGCCAACAAGTCCACACAGCAAGGCACGCACAAATACACAAGCACAGTACACATCCCGAAAACACCCCCTGGACAAACAAAAACTACAAAGGCCAGAACCCCAGACACAACACACCTGAAAACAACAGACCATGAGGACACACCCACATAGGTAAGTACAAAAGCAGCACTCCCACAGACCACAACCCCTTGCAACATTGCAAACCAGAGAGGAGAGGAGAGGACACAGTGACACAGCAAGGACAGCAGCACACCACAGAAACGCACACATCACAACCACCACCACCACCACCACCACCAAACACCGGCACCACAAACCCCCTGCACATTACACAACACACACCGCACCAGCACCACAAACACCATGGCACCACAAAGAATGCCCAAGTTCACGCCCATTGAGCTGACGGTCATGGTCGACGAGATCATCAAGGTGCACCCACAAATCTATGGGAACATGGTCCAGCACACACCACTAGCCACCAGAAACAGAATGTGGAACCGGATCGTAGACCAGGTCAATGCAGTCGGGACCCTGCCCAGGAACAGAGTCGAAATAAACAAACGGTGGAATGACGTCAAGAGCCTGGTCAAGAAGAAGGAGGGCAAAAACAGAGAGCTGGCTGCCGTCACTGGCGGAGGGAATCCCGCGCTCTTCAAGACCTTCAAAGCGTGGGAGGAGAAGGTGCGAGTCATCATACATCCCGAGATCCTCGCCGGATTAGCAGGGGGAGTGGAGGCTGGTAAGTACAAACTAATGTATACCAGCACACCGCTATGTACTCACATGCACTACCACCATGCCACAGCTCCCAGGGACAAACACCCCCATGTCCAGCACACAATACACAACACATCACACACACATGCAACAGACACCACCACACACAGCCCAAACAGAACAACTGTAAGATGCGTGGGGACATGTGTACACTCAGCCAGCCACGTAACCACCAACAGGTCCCCAAATATGCCAGAAGCGCCACAACGAGCACCCACCACACCCATGTGTCCGCCACAGCTGCACTAACCGACAAGTAACAGGTAAGTGGCAGGAACACAAAGTGCAGTGGGTGGGACGGTGGACAGCCCAAGTACAACACACACCAGGCCCCTAGTCCCACAGCACAGCAAGGAGGAGCATCCCCCACACCCCACAGCCACGTGTCAGCCACCGCAGTGCACAACGACAGCCGAAAGGCAGACATCACGGTCCACAGCAATCGGTGTCAGTGGGTGTCCAGCCACCCCCACGACCCACAACACCCCCCACCCCCACAGACCTGCAACATGGAGCACCCCCCGCTTAGAACCATGTGGCATCCAGTACAGTGCACGCCCGAACAACCTGCAGGTGGGAAACTGGACAGGGCTGGATTACTGGAGGCATGAGGACCGGAACACGACCAACACATGGGACATGTCACGTAGCAGACGAACACGCAGCACCGCCCACCGTCACGAACAAGTGAACAATGTGCACACGGACATGAACAACAGACTCACACCCCACATGACCCATCACAGACATAGCAACACCCAAGGAGCCACGTCTGCATGCACAAGCCACACTGAATATAGTACCACACGGCAGCCACTGTGCAACTCATCACACACAACCGAAACACCATTGAAGTCCTGTCCATGTAGCCCCTACTGCCTGTCAACCACACACCCCACAACTACGCCTATGTAAGACAAACAACACTAGACGCAACAGAGCGGAACAACATAAATGCACACGAACACCACTGAACCCATCAAACACACAGACACACCATGCACATACAACATACCATCCATCCCATCCGTCAGCCCCAGTCTCATGAAAGGCATGTCATCCGCACAGCTGCCACACATACAGCAGTCACGCTAAGATACATGCCCATGACCAACCATGTGCCAGAAGTCAATGAAGCGCACGACACACTGTGAGCAACAACACACAACATGGGCCACACCCCCCGAGCACTGCAGTGATGCACATGGCACAGGGCAGCACGCACACCAAGGAGATGGGACAACTGCAATACGTTGGCTGGCACACAACCATCACTCACTCATAACGATGCGTCCAATGCCATGTCCAGTAATCACAACAGACAGCAAATATGCAGGCCATGTCAAGCATGCACACACCTCAAACCATGCACTGTCATGCTGCCACAACACATGTCACGTTCGGCACCCATGGCTCACAGCATGTACCCCAAAAGCATATTCCCACCCAAATGCGAATCTGGGGCATGGCCCCCATGTTGCCATATGCGTTCCTAAGCGTTCCATTTGAACCCCAAAAGCATATTCCCTCCCAAATGCGAATCTGGGGCATGGCCCCCATGTTGCCATATGCGTTCCTAAGCGTTCCATTTGAACCCCAAAAGCATATTCCCTCCCAAATGCGAATCTGGGGCATGGCCCCCATGTTGCCATATGCGTTCCTAAGCGTCCCATCTGAACACCAAAAGCATATTCCCTCCCAAATGCGAATCTGGGGCATGGCCCCCATGTTGCCATATGCGTTCCTAAGCGTCCCATCTGAACACCAAAAGCAAAGTACAAACCAGACCCAGGATGGGCCAGGAGCCCGCATACACCAGAGTCACAATAAGTAGGGGCACAGCAACACACCCATCGGCATGGCCAATCCGTCCCATGCCACATGTGCACAGCACACAGTCCCATTGCCAAGCACACACAACTACAAATGCTACAGCCACACACACGTCTCCGGGAAACCCATGTACGAGATTGCACGAACTGTTAATGTCAGACGACAAATACATACTTCGCCAGGTGCAACACAATAACAAATCTCATTCCCTCCACAGGTGACGAACTGCTGGATGCTGGGGATGGAGACAGCAGCCAGCACAGCCAGCCTACAAGCCCCCAACGAGGACACACGGATGTGGAGGATCTGTCCTCCTCTTCGGACACGGACCACCAAGCAGGCCCATCTGGTGTGGCAGGGCCCAGCCGCTCCCCAGGACCCCTCCTACCCACCAACCCATCATCCAGGGCTGCTGAACATTCCCAGCCCCCTGCTGCCACTGTCGTTGCGGCCACACCCACGGTCATTGCGGCCACACCCACGGTCATTGCGGCCACTACCACTGCCGCAACCGCCACCATCGCCGCACCGACCACCACCGCCGCCACCACCACCACGTCTTCGCTGGCACCAGCCCCAGCGCAGGTGGTGGCCCGGCCGACTGGATCCACCCTGGGAGCCACAGCGAGGACCGTGGTGAGCAATGTGGCTAGTGGGCAGGCTGGTGGCAGCAGGACTGGTAGGAGGAGCAGGGTCAGGGAAACGCCAGCCTCCCCTGGGAGCCATGCCCTGCCTCAAATGGCCAGAGTCCTTGGGGCCTATGAAGAGGCCCAAGGACAATGGGCCAGGTCAGCTACAGACACGCGTGAGGTGCTGGGGGTGCTGAGGTCCATGGACGCCCGTATGGGCCAACTCGTGGACCTCATGGGCCAGCTGGTGGTGGTGGTGAGGTCACAGCCAGGGACAGCAGCTCCCCCTCCGCCACCACCTGCCGGGGCGCAGGGTCGAGCAGCAGTGTCCAGTTCCCCTGCGTCCACAGCCAGTGAGCACACCTCAACCACCAGCATGTCGCAAGCATGCACCCCCCCTCGCAAACGTGGAAGGGGCCGTCCGAAGAGGAAACAGATCTCCTGGGAGGACTTTGCACGCTCCAGACGCAAGTGAGGCAGCCAGCCAGCCTTCCTTGACCACCCACTGCATTGACTTGGACTACGATCCCACTCCACACAGCCATCTGGATGGCATGTGTGTGTTGGACTATGGACATAGAACCAGTGGGTACACCCTGAGCATCACGCAGCCATGACCGACAGCTCATTGTCACTGCATGCACCACTTTTGTCATCACCTTACACACAATCACATGTCACAGTTTGAAATAAATGCACCTCTTACACAAACTGCTGTTTGTGCCCTGTGTTTAATTTGTACGGTATACAACGGCCACCTTGGGCGGAAAGGCACCTGATGCGTGGCATGGCAATGGAATCCGGAGGGCCTGTCGGGACCTAGGGGTGGGAGACAGAACAGGAGCACATTCAATGTGTGTATCACACACCCATCACACAGTACATGTCAACAACTACAAGCAATGTACACACATCGCACAGAGCAATAGGGCACAATGCCACAGCCACCAACAGTGGCATACTACCCTGGCCATGGAGCGTTGACACACAGCACGCAGTGAACAAACGGCCACCCTGACACAGCACACACACACCTGCACAGATACAGCCACATCAGCCGTCGTACATGGACACTCACCGTCAAGTGAAGTAGCGGGCGATGAGCTGCTGCCGCACATTCCCAGCTTCCTCCTCTCCGCTGTCCTCCTCACTCGAGCTGTCCTGGTCTGCGGGCTGGGGCCCTGGTTGATCTCCGTCATCCACGATGAGGGGGATCTGCTTCCGAATGGCCAGATTGTGCAGCATTCAGCACGCCACCACTATCTGGCACACCTTCTGTGGGGAGTACGCCAGTGCACCCCGGTGCGGTCCAGGCACCTGAACCTGGACTTGAGGAGGCCAAAGGTACGCTCGACCACACGTCTGGTCCTCCCATGTGCCTCATTGTAGCGATCGTCTGCTGGGGTGCGAGGATTCCTCAATGGACTGAGCAGCCATGCCCCATTCGGGTACGCAGAGTCACCTGGGTGTGAGGGACACAGAGAACCGTTGCTATTCCAACTGGACAGGGGACAGCATCGCACAACCAGCACGCTACACCACTCCACATACTCACCGACAATACAGCCACGATCCTGTTGCAGATTGGACATCAGTCGTGGCAAGATGCTGTTGTGCATTATGTGTGCGTCATGGGCCGAGCCTGGGAACTTTGCACACACGTGGGTGATCACCATGTCCGCAAGGCACACCACTTGCACATTCAGGGAGTGCGTGTGCTTCCTGTTGCGGTACAGGTGCTCAGTGGCCTGTGGTGGAACAAGGCCAACATGTGTGCAGTCAATGGCTCCAACGACGTGTGGGATTCTGCCAAGGGCATAGAATGCACCCTTCACTGCCGCCAATTCACGAGCCCTGGGGAAGCGGATGTACCTGTTTCGGTACAGCATCATGGCTGCCAGTACATCCCTCAGCACCTTGCTGAACATGGGCTGGGACATCCCTCCTCCACTGCCCACTGTGTGCTGGAATGACCCAGTGGCGAAGAAATGCATGGCGGCCATCACCTTAGCCGTGGGGGTGACAGCTGTCGGATACACCCTGCGGGGACGGAGATTGGGTTCTAACATGGCACACAGTCGATGCAGGGTTGGCCTGTCCAGCCGAAACTTCCTAATGACCTCTGTATCGTCCATTTCCGCCAGCAATTGGTATGGGCGGTCAATGTTCGGTCTCCGCCTAGGGAAAATGGCAGTGGACACATGTCAAAGCAACACAACACATAGCAATTTCGCATACACATCACTGACATGACTGAGCAAGCACATGAGCCACAGCCCAGCTGTCAAGCAGGGACGGCACGGCCACAATACACTTACACAGGTCTCCCAACAATGGCAATGGCTAGTGATACATACCACTGCCATGTGCATGCACATGGGGATCTAGGCCCCAATGACTTGCGGGGCGTGCTGATGGGGACTGACTGCATATTCGTCAAGCGGCAACGCCACGGCAACATGAATGTCTGCTGAGCATGGAACTGCTTCCGAGGCTGGATGAGTATGGCACACGACGACGACAATGTGGGCACAGGCTGAGCGGCCAAAACAAGTGGGACCTGTGGCACGAGGGGATATGAGACAGTAGTAGGTGTCAGCACTGCACCCTATGTACAGCACTGTACGGATCACACCTCCCGAAACATTGACAGGTGCCCACATTGACAGCCCCATGCCAAGACGGCTGTGTGCTTGCAGTCACACGTCACAGGTGAGAGGTTACATTGCACGTGCCAGGTGGCAGACGTACATAGTGGGAGCTGGCATGTGTGTGCATGTGTCTCCTGTTCAGGATCCACCAGATGGGCGCTGACTCTGTACTGACCATTGGACACAGCATGTTCCGTGGAAGGCTTGTGTGTGTGGGATGGTGGCACTGGATGTGCCTCCGTTGGGTGGGGGGCCATGCACAGGGCGGGTACGTCGATGATTGCGCATTGTTGGTCACGGTGGGTGCACCCACTAAGATGTGTTGCCCTGTGTTCAATTCCTATGTCCGCATGATGATGGACTGTAGATGTGGGCAGACTACACATTGGTCGTTGTGCTGTCTATATGCATGTGCCTTCACACCAGGCACAGCTGCCCCTGCACATGTGACCCCTGCTGGACTCGCTGCTGGGTCTGTGGAGCTGATGCACCTTCTGTGCGTGGGGCGGACAGCTCTCCTCACTTCCCTCATTGCGCATGTCATGACTTTGCCGCAGGTGACATGGATCATGGAGGGCCCACATGTACGCGTGGGTAGGCTACACATGATTGTTCACTGGTCGCCACCCCCAGTCAGTGTTTCGAATGGGAAGGTTGTCGTGCTGGTGGTATGTTCGATGTGGCGGATGGGCGGGCCTAGGTGCGGGCTTACATTCCGGACATGGGGGGTAGTTGGATTGGCGACTAGTTGCAGTACACACGGGACACGTCTCTTCCTTTCCACATCTGGGTCATCCCTTGTACTAACTGACAGTGATACAGTCATCTTCGCCCCAGCCCTCATGTCCTCCCCTCGCTCCCCCAATATGCATGTGCACCTGCGAGGCTAGCGCTTGCACAGGCAGCCCCAAGCTCGCACCAGAGAGGGCAAGGAGTGTATGTGTGGGTCCAGTTGCACGAGTGGGCTGTCTCAGGGTATGATGTGTGGCGGGACGCCGTCCACCTGCGTGGTGCCCCAAATGGAGACCTGGCCTGCATGGACTATGCATCACAGTCTTCGCCTTCCGGATCCGCCACCTGCGACACCCAGTGGCTGTGGCTGCCCTTGCGGCCATGCCGCGTCCGTCTGTGGCTGATGGCCCACACATTCACTCTTTGGCCTCTCTGGGGAGGGCTCGGGGGTGGTGGCGCACGCGCTTGCACTTAGTCGCAATGGCATGTGGCGTGGTTGGTATGATGGGCAATGGATGGGATGGTGCGAGCCACCTCCCGTGACGTCAGTGCTGCTCGTGCTGTGGTGCGTCCCCCTACACTTCCATTTGACTTGTGCCATGCTAGACGTTGAGGTTCTATTGCCTGCGTGATATGACCAGGAGGAGCGCGAGGAGACCTCTCACACACCATGCTCCACTGCCATCCCGTGCCCTGTATCGCCTGTGCGGATTGACTATGTTGGGGTTACACCTGGTCGACTGGGGCTGTGTGTGCCTTGTCAAGGGGCATGGCGGGCGCACAACAGGATCCAGCTAGTCCACGGAGGGTGGGCTGACGTGTGCGCCTGGTTCCGCTTTGTACGTGTGCCCGGCTGCTGTGCACACACGTGTTCACTTCCCCCGACAGGTGTCCTCTCACAATGCCCAGGGAAGCGGTGGTGTACTGTTCATGACCCCTCCCAACACGGCGTGCTCCAACTTGGCATGTGCGCATCTACCCGTCGCACCCACCCACCTGAGCACTGCGTCCATACGACTTCACACGACACATGTGTGTCTTCCACAGTTGTGCTACTCATTTGCGTTGACATCCAATACCAGTGGACTACATGGTCATGTCACGACTGCCGTGTACTTCACATACTCTCATCCTCTCTCATTCGTACTTGTGAAATGAGTCAGCGGAGACAGTTTTGGTTTCAAACATTATATTGAGTCTTCTGTCCTCTGTGATGCAGTATAGTGGACACTACTGGCAGCGGAATACATGTTGAGGATATACTGAGCATGATTACAAATGGGATAGGGTGTGGGGTTACATGTGATTGGCTGTTGCATGTGGGATGTGGGCTTCAGAGTTACATCTGCTTGGCCAAGGCTGTGCTAATGTACATTTACGTATAGCTGCGGAGCTGCGGACTTTGACACAGACGGTATACATGTAGCCTACCAGACTGCTTGGCATCATGGGCACAGTCCATCTCAGTTCCATGTGACAGGTTTGCTGCGGTTGTTCCTCATGCACGCGTGCATGTGAGATGACATCAGGGCATGTGCTTGCGTGCATGCAGCGGCGTGCCACTTGTTGTTGCACTGTGGTGGTTACTGGACATGTCACAGTCACTGGGGTCGTGTTGTTGTTGTATGCACTTGTCGTCCATGCAAAGGTCCTGGTATGGGATTCCCGGGGCGGGGGTGGGAGGGTGCAGCACCCACAGACTCCAGGCGACCTATTCATGTCCACTGAGCGGTGTGTGTGTCCATGGGCGCTGGATCCATGTCGTGTCCTGGTTGTTCGTGCAGTTCCGTCCATGTGGGTGCGATACACAGAGCCCATGCCACTGCCTCCCACGATGCATGCGGTGTTCCTGGATGTGATGGGGAACAGTGTGCATGTCCCGGTCATATCCGATGTCATGGCGATGTCGTTGATGGTGTGGTTACAGTTGCCGGTCGTTTGGTATGGCTGTTGTGGTGGTGACTGGCCAGTCCGTGCGGAAGCTAAGCATGGGTGCGGGGTTGGACATCATAGGTCAATCGGGGAACCTGCGTTGTGGTCCGACGAATTTACAGGTTGTCAGGTATGCGATGCCGTCCAGCAGGACTTCCATGTCATTGGTGGTGTACATGTTTGCCAGCCAATGTAGCGGATGGTGGCTGTCAAGGTGTTGTTCGTAAGTTGTCCCTTGGAGGACCATGATGGGGCATGCTGGGTGACATTCGATGTAGCTGTTCTCGATGATCCGTCGTGTGGAGGCACAGTGGTCCCATTTCAGTGCGGGTGCGATGTTGGCCACATACGCCATGCCCCCATAGGCAGAGCAGGCCCTGTCGTGTGCGTCCAGAGGGAGGAGTAGTGGTAGCAGGTCCGCCTTCAGACATGCCGGGTTGGAGAGGCATATCTCCACGGGATGCTGGTAGGGACACCTCCGACAGTAGAAGACGGGCATGACGCAGCTGAACAATGTGATGCGGTAAGTCAGTCGGTAACTTACGTTCAGCAGGGACAGGAGATCGCATCCCAATATATGTATCAGGTTGGTTTTGTACAGCTTGAGCTGTCCGGCGTAGTTGGGTAGGTGTGTTGCGGTTGCCATTTCGCAGCGGTGCGTTGTGGTGGCGTGCTCCGGCTGTGTGTGCAGTCTGCAATGTGCACGCTCCGAGGTTGCTGTGAGCTCTGTGTAGTCGTAGGGAGACAGGACTTGTGTTCTGTTGGCTTGTTTGGAGGACACAGGCCCTCATCCCACATGCTTCTCAGACAGTTCAAGGTCAGTGATGTGTGACTCCTTCCAATTAACTTGCATGTGGCCGACATGGGGGAGTGTTTTCTTTTTTCTTCCCCGTCCGTTGTGTGCTTCTGTGATATGCGCTATCTGCCCTGTGGTCGGTCTCCTCGGCATGCCTGTGTTGGTCTATTCTTGGACAATGGCTGTATTCACCGGCTTCTTTCGTAGGGCTGTGGTTTCGGAGTTGGAATGGAAGGTCATTCAGTGCTGTCTGCTCTCCCTTGTGTGGGCGGCAGGCTGCCTTTCCGCTCTGCGTTGGGCCTTGTGTGTGGATGTTATTCTTGGGCCACCTGTTGTCGGTCCCCGGGCTCTTTGGTGTTCCGTTTCATATGTCTTGTTCATATGTGCAGGGTGGTATGGGTGTTTCAGTGTGGTACTGGCGTTCCTCTTCCCGAAGGGGCCCTGCTTCTCCTAGTTGGTGTTGCCGCCGCTGTGTGCTACGCCATGTTTGTTACACTGGGGTGTGTCCTGCTGTTGCGTGACTTCACTGACATGTGTGCGTCGGTTGTGTGGCGTTGGGTGTTGTCCGTGAATTGGGCGTTGGGGACATGTCTGTGGCAGGCCTGTCACGTGTCATGTGCGTTCGGGGTGGGGCTGATGTGTGTGCTGCTTGGTTGTGTCCCTGTGTCTGTGTGCGACGCATGCATGGCGCTGCGGTTGGCCTCTGCGTTGTGCGCATGTGTGGCGGCGTCATCGCCGCTTTGGGGCCGTGACGGGGTCGTTGGTTCCTAGTCCCAGGTGGTGTGTACACATGTGTTACGCGATGTTACGATTTGGCCTGTGTGTCATATGTGGATGCAATGGTGGATGTGTAGTGTACACGCGCTGGTGGGGGTTGTCCGCTTTTTCCGCCCTTGCACTGTGTGCGCTGTTTGCGTGCACTTGTTGTGTGTGTGCCTACCTGCGTCTCCGCGGTAGGTTGCGTCCTTGGTGGTGCATCAGCAGGAGCATGGGGAGGGCCTGCAGTGCTGGATTCATGCTCGGGGGAGCCGCTTCTTCGTTGTCCGTGCTCAACGTCCGTGTTACCGCTTCGGTTTGTCATACGGTATCTCTTGGCCGTGGGAGCCGTTTGTTTGCGGCATCGTAATTTATACGCCGGGCGGGACGTGTTTCGTCGGACGGTGTGTGTCAATTGGGCTGCGCCGCTACGTGTACGGGCGCACTTTGATGGCGGACGGTGTTGCTGGCTTGCCGGCGGTGTTTGGCCTACTTTTCGCATCGTAATTGGGCGGGCGTGTGGACTGCTGCGTGCCGGCGGTAACTGGTGGTTTTTGCATCCGCCAGCACGGCGGTTGTGCTTCCGCCCGCCATCGTAATGAGCCCCTTAGTTATTATTTTTAAATATCTTTTAATATTTTTAACTATATTTCTTTTAATTATATGTATTATTTATTTAATTTTACATTATTATTAAAACATTTAAAAAAATGATATTTTTAACTTTGATATTTTTGACAACTATATATTTTTTCTCGATATTTTTGTACTTACCTTTATGTAGATTGGACTTCGATATTTTTGACTTCTGTATTTCTGTGTCGATATTTTTGCAGGTCGATTTTCTGTCTGTCGATATTCTGTCATACATTCAGGCATGGGATTTATTCGGATGCATTTTTGCATTAGCAAATCCTGCAAATTCATATATGTCGCTAATAAATGTGTGTGTGTGAAAAGTGCATTAATTACAAATTGGTTGGAATCATCTTGTTATTTATTTCTCAAGAACATTGTTGCTTGTTATAATATTACATCATAGAATAGTGAAGATTAGCCTTGCTGCTCAGGCCAGGCTACGGAAGATGAGCCAAGCGTGCTATTTGTGAAGCCGGTTTAAAAGTTGTGGGTCTCCTTGAACATATGAGTGAGGCTGGAAGCCTCACTGCCACCCACATATTGGCAGACAGTTTCTTTACAAATCACAAACTCCATGTGAGGCTTCCCAGCATTCCCTAATGATGTACTTGAAGTCTAAGATTTACTGTATGTTCCGACAGAATAAAAAATATGATTTTTTGAGATGGAGTTATATGACAGAATGCGCTGATGCTGGAGACTTCCTGGAAGGATAGATATGTGTTTTCAAGAAAACTGCTTCTGCTTCATCTTGCAGGACCCCTGATGAAGAAAGAGAGAACACCCCAGTCAGGGGTATTGAGCTGTCTTACAGAGAAGAATCGATTTGGTTTTCAAACCTGCATGTGGAGCGCACCTTTTCATGAGTTCATAATCATCGGAAGGGTTGGTGTTCACCAGGAGTCAGCACTGTCTGAACTGGGGGATAGTATAAGCCCCTGCACCATGCATGGTCATCCACTGTGCCTGATTCGGGGACCTGCTAGCCGTGCCTGAAAGTTGTGTTTCCCTGGATAGGGGAAACCAAGACGATGGTCACAAATCCTTGGGCTGTGATATTTAAAGAAAGGAAGACATCAGCACACATGGTGTTCTACGGGCAAGGTGGTCGCCTTCCACTCATGGTGGCTGCCAGGGAACGTGACAGCGTTGTGAGCAGAAGGAGAAGAAGGAAGTTGCATGTACACTGGTGATTACCATGGACATTTTTATTGTTATTGGTTTCTGTGGACCAAGTAAGGACATCCTGCGTGGAAACAAACAGACATCTGCATAAGTGGTTGTTGAGATAAATGATGACATCATGCAGAGATGATTTGATTGCTCAGAAAAAGCCTAGTGAACAGAGGAGCCAGTAAGAACAAGAACAGAAGGTTCAATCATTTCAAGGATGCCATCTTGGAATATTAACACTAAGGGGTCGATTCTGATCTCGCTCGGACAGCCCTCCGAGAACTGTCCGTAGCCCTACCTTGCGACCGACACGTACCGGGAGCCGGTCCGTCCGTGCGATGAAGTACGATGCGCAAATGTGTCCAAATCCCGACCGGCACGTAGGCTTCGATTCCAGCAACATTTCCCGTACGAGTTGGATCCCCAAACACCCATTCGAGTCACCCGGAAGCAGTTTCACTGCAGTTTCCGGCCAGACAACTATGATGCGCACTTCCTACGCGCGGAACGGGTCGCCACTAGCAGCACGTCACAGCATCCGGTAGAGCTGTATAGCAGGTCCGATTCGCGCCACAACACGATCCACGGCTACGAGACGGACCAACTCTCAACGTGTACGAGACGGAGCAACAATAAGCAAGTACGAGACGAACCAATGATGAATCCCATTGCGCAGGTCATCCCAGTACTGTATATCTATGACCGGATCAGGAACAGACGCGTACATCGCAGCCGGTAAGTCAGACACCCACACAAACAAATGTCACGAACACGCGAAATGCTACGCACACATAGGCGGGGATATCCCTTCCACCAGCAACAGCCAAACCATAGGGGTTGTATGGTCCTCACTACCAGCAGTCCCCACACCTAGGGGGGTGCCCATCACTACTACCATCCCCACTCATAGGGGGATGGATGCCCAGCACCACCAGTATCCCCTACACATAGGGGGCTGGATGCCCAGCACTACCAGTATCCCCTACACATAGGGGGCTGGATGCCCAGCACTACTACCATCCCCACTCATAGGGGGCTGGATGCACATCACCACCAGTACCCCCTACACATAGGGGTCTGGATGCCCAGCACTACTACCATCCCCACTCATAGGGGGCTGGATGCCCAGCACTACTACCATCCCCACTCATAGGGGGCTGGATGCCCAGCACTACCAGTACCCCCTACACATAGGGGGCTGGATGCCCAGCACCACTACCATCCCCACTCATAAAGGGGCTGGATGCCCATCACCACCAGTACCCCCTACACATAGGGGGCTGGATGCCCAGCACTACTACCATCCCCACTCATAGGGGGCTGGATGCCCATCACCACCAGTACCCCCTACACATAGGGGGCTGGATGCCCAGCAATACTACCATCCCCACTCATAGGGGGCTGGATGCCCAGCACTACCAGTATCCCCTACACATAGGGGGCTGGATGCCCAGCACCACCAGCATTCACACACATAGGGTGACTAAGCAAACCCCCCCACCATCTTGGCAAGATTGTATGTTTCTGTGTGCAAAATACCCACAACACAGATTCTGACAGTGACCATACAATGTGACTCCCATCACATGTGTGCCCAAAAGGTGATTGTGGGGTTCAAAAAACCAGAATGTTAGGAGCATTGTGGAAATGGGGTCTAAACCCCCCATCACTAAAGTGACCAAAAGGTGATTGTGGGGTTCAAAATACCAGCATATCAGGAACATTGTGGTAATGGGGTCTAAACACCACATCACTACAGTGACCAGAAGGTGAGTGTGGACATAAAAATAGCAGCATCTTCAGACCAGCATGTGTGATTCCTGGTCCCAACACCACAAGCAATGTTGTGGCAATGTGGTGGTTGTGTCACATACAAACATAGATTTGGGAGGCAAAGATTGCTGTGTATCACAAGAACACCCTCTGCCATGTGCAGACAAGCATTGGCCATGAGCCCTGACAATGCCTCCAGTGTCCAATTAGACTATGTGAAAAGTGAGAATCATGATGCATACAAACATATCAATACGAACAGACACACAAACTAAGGAATCCTGTGGAGACTGTAGATGTTAGGTGACCAAGTCCCATATCATGGCAGCAATGGGACATACCAAACATGATTAATGTGCAGGATGATGAGCTAGGAGACGCAGGGACACTAGGGAAAAACCTCCAAACAACATCCAGCCAATGGAACGCAAAAGCCATACCAAAGCAGAGGTGCAGATGCACAAACACAGACAGGCAGCCCCACACTGCATATCATACACAACACATGTGTGTGTTTCAGTGTCCCCAGGCTAGTACACAACACATGACGGTGGGCTGAACTCCACTGACACAGATGTGTACACAGTGCCATACAAAAGTAACTCATGAACTGTGCACCCCTTTGTGGGCAAGCAGGCATTGTCAGATGAGTGGGATCCCAAACGATTCATGTGACACAAGCTGGGCGGAACAGCAAACAACACAGCAAGAGACAGACCCACCACAGCACTACCCTCAGGGACCCTAATTTGGGGTGACAGTAGCCTGTACGCCAATCCCACTGTGATGACAAAGGTAGATTTTGCCCATGCTGTGGAGCACAGTCAGCTGTGCGTTCTGGGTCATGTGTCCTGACCAACAAACTTCCATCACACCTACACAAACACAAATCACTGGACATGGCCTGCAATCAATGGGCAAAATGTAGGTAGGGGCCTAGCCATGAAACAACTCACATTTGGCCACCCTCAACACCACACACCTTGATCTGCACCAATCCCAGTGGTGGTGGGTGGATCTAAGGTACCCAAAAATCCTCACACATGGTCAGTCAACAACCCTGTGAATGTCTGCCACACTGCACAGTATGCGGTACATGGGCATAATGTGAAAACTACCAGAATCATTGTGAACCCTGCCACACACCCACACCAATGAGGAACCAAAGGAGAGCCACAAAGAACACATGTCAACACCTTCCAACATTGCAGCTCTGACCCTGATGAGTGGGAGTAGTCCCCCACACATACAAGTGACCCACTCACTGACAGATACCACATAGGGAAAACAACATTATATCGGTGATACATAAGTGCCAATGGGAATCCAGAATGTGTCCCATGTGCGTTTGACAACATCCCCGGAACTTACAACTAAAACAGCCAGGGATGACACCCTAATGACCAGTAGTTTGCCATGCACCTACAACCCAGAAAACCCAGGGCAAAGATGTTTGATGAACACAGGACAACTCAGCAAGCGCACCAAACAGGAACATCTGTATGAAACACAGGCTGTGTAGAAAAAAGGGAAGGGAACACACACAGACATGCTCACACAACACACACCATGTGCCCAGGCAATGTCATGGAATGACACAATGCCATGAGGGGACTCCACTCCTGGGGAAGGTCAGCTGTGCAAAACGTTGTCTGTGCAGGGTTCTGTCATGTCAGTACAACACTTGCCCAGTGAGCCAACAATTACAACACAATTAAAGCTCTGGTCACAGCAGCCTGTGTACGGGAGTGTCCCTTCAGTCATCTGCACATACGCAATACACATGTGGAGCTAGTTGCACTGATGACACAGATGACTTGTGTACCATTGATGCACAAACCTGCCTGTCCAGTGGAGATGGGCCCAGTCAGGGAATCTTACAATGTGCCCAAATGTAAGCCCAACATATGTGCAACAGTGTATGCCAAAGATGTGAAGTAGCAAACCCAACGAGAAAAGCCTGGTCCCAAAATGTTGCCATCATTACACCCTAAAATTGCAGCAAAGGATGTCATGGATACATAGCAGAATAGTACACATATCCCATGGACCACATGGAGTCCATCACATCAACAAATCATTTTGTTATACCTTTAAAACACCAGTACAACAGCAAGTCCATGATACTCATCATCAACATCATGTACATTAGATGCAACAACACTGGATAACAACAATTGGCTTTATTAAACACATAAATCCTTGTAACTGGTAAGTCAAGTACACAATGTCAAAAGGCCAATGGCCAGTCCATTTCAAGATTCAACCAGGGTGACATGTGACAAGTTGTCACCCATTGCTTGCCTGCACTGCTACGGCCAGGGGACATCTTCCCTTGGAGGGGCATACATAGGGGCAGGCCAGGCACTGCAGGGACAGGATCAGGGGACAGCAGAATGGGGCAGGGGAGGGGTGGTGGGTGCAGGAGTATCACTGGCAACTGCAGTGGAGGTGTCTGACACAGTGGGTGCCGTCACAACTGCAGGGCTGAAGTCAGATGTGGTGGGTGCCGTCACCACTGCAGGGCTCAAGCCAGATGGGGTGGTTGCCGGCACCACTGAAGTGGGCAGGTCAGATGGTGTGGACGGGGTCTCCACTGCAGTGCCCAAGTCAGACGGGGCGGATGTGCTCTCATCTGCAGTGCCAATCTCCAAAGGTGTGTAATGGGGTTCAGGTGAGGTGGGCAGGACAGAGGGGGGGGACACGGTCTCCAAACCAGTGGCAGGAACAGGCTGAGCGTGTGAGGTGGGGGTGGAAGTGCATGTGGTAGGGGGGAGGGCCTAAGCATTTTGGGGATGCGGTATCAGTGTGTGGGGGAACCTGGGGCAGGGTGTGGTGGGGGGACCTGTGGAGTGGTGGCCTGGGGGCTGCAGGACGGAGACTGTGTGGTGGAGGTGCGGCATTGTGGTGGGGTCTTGCTCTTCCTGGTCCGGGGGGATTTGCAGATGGGGTCGTCAGTGTCCGTGTGCCTGGGGGAGGGTGTCTGTGTGGCAGGGGAACTCCCCTCTGTGCATGGGGACTTCCTCTTCCCCTTGTGAGTTGGAGCAGATGGATCGGTGGGGAAGAGGCCAAGGTCACAGAGGAAGAGCTGCTGGGAAGGGGGGGTTGCAGGTGAGGCAAGGGAAGGGGTTTTGGAGGGAGAGGCATCTGAGGACTGCGGAGTGCTCGTGGATGCCTGTTTGTGCATCTGTGACCCATCCCCTGTGTGTGTGCCATCAGTCCCCGGAGTGTGCGTGCCTGTGCATCTGTATTTTGTCTTGCGTGGCTGTGTGCTGCTTGTGTCTGTTGTGGTGCATGCTGGTGCCAGTGTGTGTGTGCATTGGACAGGTAGGGTAGTGGGGATTGTGGATGTGGCAGAGGTAGGAGGGGTGAGGGACTGTTGGTGGAGGGACACTGCTGCCGTCTGTGTGGAGGCCATGGCCTGAATGGTCCGATGTAGGGCAGACATGTTTGATGAGATGCCCTCCATGAATGACAACAGAGTGGCGTGAGAATGGAGGACACTCAGCATCGCTGTCTGCCCTACATGGATCTGCTTAAGTAAATCCACAGACTCCACACTCAGAGCAGCAGGGGAGACAGGGGCAGGGGGTGCGGTGCCTGGCACGAAGGAGACATGCTCCCTGTAATCTACTTCCCGTCTGGAGGGTCTGGATATAACACTTTCCTAGAAACACAAGACCCAGGGTAGCTTTAGTGATTATTTTATTCTCTACACTAGTAACAGTCCTTATAGGATGGAACCAAAAAGATGAGGACTAGACAGCAATGTTGGGGATTCTCTTGTCGTGATTCTACATATAGTTCGGGTCAACAGGTGTGTCCATGTTACTCTCGGCTCCTCGTCTCGCTCCTGGGCTGCACCATCCGGGTCCTCTTCCTCTCAAAGGTACTGGAAAAAGAGATAAGCATAGGCAGGGGTAAGGGTAGGGGAACTCTGAATGGTGGGTAAGGGGGGGGTCAAGTGCACCCTTCACTGTCCCTACTGTGCCTCATGCCTGAGTGAGGGAAGAACTGTGCCCAATTACCCTTGGGTGCCCTTTAACCCTGCCCACCACCCCTTAACAAAAGATAGCGGCGTCTCTGTCACTTGCCTGAACCCACGACCCTCCTGGGCCATGGGGTTGGGAGCCACAGCCTCCTCTTCTCCTGGGGAAGAGCTGGACCCGCTCGCGTTGCTCCTGGAGCTGTTTCCTCGGTTGACGAGCAGCTGCACGATGTCCTCTCCAACCTCCAGCTCTCTGTCAGGACCCTCGGCTCCGGCATGCTCCTCTGTACATTTCTGTGTCTCCGTCGCGTCCTCCGGTCTCCCTCCACACTCCGCGTTCGCCGATCTCCAGAGAGCGTCCTTCCTCATTTCCGCCCCTTTTCTGCCGTCCTCCTCTCTCGTGGGTGGAGCTATGCCTGCACTTCCGCTCGGGGTCATTGCGGCCGCCATGTTGGAAGGGTCGGGTCGATCCGTGACCCGATCAAACTGCCTTCCCTCCTGGAATGGACGTGAGGGCCATTCAGCAGCAGGATACCGGGACAGAAAATCCACATTTGATTGGAGTTTGCCGGGAAGGTGCATGGTTCGAAAGGTAAATGGCTGCAAAGCAAGGAACCATCGGAGAATTTTAGGGTTGGAGTCCTTATGCAAAGAAAGCCAAGTCAGAGGTGCGTGGTCTGTGAGGAGGAAAAAGGAACGCCCTAGAAGATAGTACCGTAGTGCCTCCATGGCCCATTTCACTGCTAGGCATTCTTTCTCTATGGTCGCGTATCGGGTTTCTCTGGGGAAGAGTTTCCGGCTAAGAAATAGGACAGGATGTAGATCCCCGTTTCCATGAGGTTGTGACAGGACTGCCCCGAGTCCCCTGTCGGAAGCATCCGTTTGTAGAACAAAGGTTCTGTTATAGTCAGGGCACGACAGGAGTGGAGTGCGGCATAAGGATTCCTTCAGCCTGCAGAAACTGCCCTCCAAACTGCTATCCCAAACAATGGACTTTCCTGCTTTTGGTTTTGTTAGAAGATCTGTGAGGGGGCTGACTACATCGGAAAAGTGGGGGATGAATCTCCTATAGTATCCTACTAACCCCAAAAAGGAACGGACGTCCTTCCTGGTGGTGGGCCGCGGGATTTTGGTAATGGCCTCCAATTTGTTCATCTGCGGTTTGATACACCCTCCCTGGATCTCATACCCTAGGTATTCAATGTGATCTGTACCAAAAGTGGTTTTCTTTGGATTAATAGTGAGGCCTGCTTGCTGAAGTGTGTGTAAAACTCTCCCTAGATGATACAGATGTGTCTCCCAGTCCGGGCTATACACCACTATATCATCCAAATAGGCTACGGCAAAGTCCTGATGGGGACGTAACAGGATATCCATTAGCCTTTGGAAGGTGGCTGGGGCACCATGAAGGCCAAAGGGAAGTACTTTGAACTGATAGAGACCCAACGGGGTGGGAAAAGCCGTCTTCTCCTTTGCTTCTGGTGAGAGGGGTATTTGCTAGTAACCTCTGGTCAGATCAATTGTAGATATCACCCGGGCCTCCCCCAATCTTTCTATCAACTCATCGACCCGAGGCATTGGATACTCGTCGAATTTCGACCTCGCATTTAGTTCTCGAAAGTCAATACAGAATCTTATACTCCCGTCTGATTTCGGTACTAAGACAATTGGGGATGACCAGGCGCTGTGAGACGGTTCTATGATATCCGCCTCCAACTTAGACTTTATCTCTTGATCTACGGCCTCTCTTCTGGCGGCTGGAATCCTATAGGGTCGTAACCGAACCGGACCGGCGTCTCCTGTGACAATGTGGTGCTCGACTAGGGTAGTCCGTCCTGGAGTTCCTGAGATTACTCTAGGGAAGGAGTCACAGAGACCCTGTAACTGTTGTCTCTGTTCTGCTGTGAGGTGTTCCCCGAACTGAACAGCCTCGCTTTTGTGGGAATATTCCAGGGCCAGGAAAATCTCCAGGGGTCTCTCTGTGGTTATATGGCATATGCGAGAAGTGGTACAAAGAGACACTGGTAAGGGACCCTCCCATGCCTTTAAAAGATTCACATGGTAGGCTTGCCCTGTCCGTGGTTTGTGTGGTACTGCCACCCTATATGTCACAGGAGTAATCCGTTCTAGGACCTGATAGGGTCCCTGCCATGTGGCCAACAACTTTTTTTCAGTACTTGGCAAGAGGATGAGTACATGACTCCCCACCTGGAATTCCCTGAGCTTGGTCTTTTTATCATAATGTTGTTTTTGGTGTACTTGTGCTTTTTCCATATTACTATGTACCTCTTCCCATAAGGCTGACAGGGTATCTTTTAGGGCTGAGCTATACTGTAACAGGGGCTTGCTCTCATCTTCTTCTTCCACCCATTGTTCCACCGCCATGTCAAGAAGAGTACGGGGTTTTCTACTGAACAGGAGTTCAAATGGGGAAAAACCCGTGGATTTCTGCTCATGGGTACGGATAGCAAAGAGCACCAAGGGCAAATGCTTATCCCAGTCACGCCCTGACTTATCTATGACCTTCCTAAGCATTGTCTTTATCGTTTTGTTATATCGTTCCACGAGACCGTCTGTTTGTGGGTAATATACCGCTGTTCGTATTTGCTTGACCCCCAAGATATCACATACCTGCTTCATTAACTTCGAGACAAATGGGGTGCCTTGATTGGTTAAGATTTCATGTGGGAACCCCACACGAGAAAAGAAAGTAATCATGGCTTGGGCTACGGTGGAAGAGGTAGTGCTGGACAATGGTATGGCCTCTGGATACCGTGTGGCGTAATCTACCAAGACCAGAATATACAGGTGTCCTCTGCCGGAAGGGAGTAAGGGTCCCACTAAGTCTATCCCCACCCGTCTAAAGGGAACATCAATTATGGGAAGGGGTTGTAACGGGGCTCGGGGAAGGACCTGTGTATTGACTAGCTGACACCTAGTACAGGATGCACAGAATCGGGCTACTTCCTGATAAACTCCTGGCCAATAGAAACGGTCTAGCAAATATTTCAAGGTATGTTCTTGGCCGTAATGACCACCCCCTGTCTGACTGTGTGCCAACTCCAGTACTTGTTCTCTGAATGCTTTCGGGACTAACAACTGCTCTTTCGGGTGATCATTCTCTCTCGTCACTCTATACAATAAACCTCTCTTTTCACAAAAGAAGGGTCCTACCTGTTCAGGTTGATCTTCTTGTACTTGATTCCAAGCGTGCTGTAGGGTAGAATCATCTCTCTGAGCTGTTCGCAAGCTTCGGTTGGGTATTTGTGGTTCGTCTGGGGAGAGAAGGATAGGTAAGACAGGACCTACTTTGCTATATAGGGCTCTATCTTCCCGTTTCTCCCTCCGAGACTTTGGCACTTTGGGAGAGGACCCGCCAAATTCTTCCCGGGAAAATGGGGCATTTTCTAACCATCCTACCGTTGGGGAAGGGGGAGTCAGGGCTGCAAGGTAGTCGTGGAACCTCGGGAGATCAGTGCCTAATAGGATTGTTTCTGGGAGGGAGGGACCTACCCCTACTTTCCTCAATTGCGGTTCTCCGTCTATCTCCAACAGAACTTCTGCTAGCGGATACATTTTCTCCTCCCCATGTACACAGGTAACCCGTACGTATTCTCCCTCTAAGAGTAGAGTGTCGGGTATCAACTCCTTACTGACCACCGTGTGGTGACACCCAGTATCCAGAAAGGCCATCACAGGTTTACAGTTGAAGTGTATTTTCTTCTTGTATCTCTCAGGAGGACCACCTGCCACTAGTACCCTTCCCCGGGTGTACCCTACCTCCATGGGTTCCTGTGGTGGTGTACGTCTAGGACAATGACGGGCAATGTGACCCCACTCAGCGCAATGAAAGCACTGGGGTCCCTGTAGGTCACCTGTCCCTAAACTAGGTCTGAAGGGTTGTTTTAACAGTGCTGGTGGTTTAGATTCTGTCGTTGCTAGGGGAGGCCTAATCCCGGGTCGAGGGAGTTTGGGAAGAGGGCGAGCAGGTTGGGCTTTAAACTCAGGGGACCTATGGTAGGCACATGCTAGGTCAACAGCCACAGTGACCGATAGATTAGGATGTTGTTTAACCCACGCTCTGGTGTTGGGGGGGAGGGCTTCCAGATACTGTTCCAAATACACTTTTTCTGCAAGATCGTCTATGGAGGAAGATGTGGGTTGCAACCAACGGTTTCCCAGATCCCGTATACGATAGTACAGGGCTCGTGGATTGTCTCCCGCAGTCCATTTCTCTTTTCGAAACCGGTTGCGGCAATACTCCTGGTCACAGCCTAAGCGCTCTAATATGGCTCTCTTTATGTCAGGGTAGGCTGTTGTTCCTGCCGGATTGGCGGCCTGATATGCGGCTTGCAATTCCCCCGATAACAAGGGAGCAACATATTGACCCCATCTTTCCTGAGGCCAGGAAGCAGTCGTGGCCACCCACTCAAAATTCACAAAAAAGAAGTCTGGGTCATCACCCTCTTGGACCTTTTGTAGCACGCTGCCTGGTACATTAGGATGGACCCTAGCACTTGAGATAGCATCAGTTAACCTTAGGATGGCACTATCCTGTACTTGTTGGTTGGTGGTCAAAAGGGTGGCCTGTTCTTTTAAAGCTGAATGAAGAGCGTCGCGTTCTTGCTGGGCGGTTTTGGTTTGCTGTTCGAATACTAGTTGTAGGTGTCTTTGTCCTTCCGCCAATTGTGTTATGATGGCCTCCATAGTAATGGGTTGTGTCATAATTGCTAGACACCAGTTATCCCACTTCTGACACCACTTGTAATCTACTTCCTGTCTGGAGGGTCTGGATATAACACTTTCCTAGAAACACAAGACCCAGGGTAGCTTTAGTGATTATTGTATTAGCTACACTAGTAACAGTCCTTATAGGATTGAACCAAAAAGATGAGGACTAGACAGCAATGTTGGGGAATCTCTTGTCGTGATTCTACATATAGGTCGGGTCAACAGGTGTGTCCATGTTACTCTCGGCTCCTCGTCTCGCTCCTGGGCTGCACCATCCGGGTCCTCTTCCTCTCAAAGGTACCGGAAAAAGAGATAAGCATAGGCAGGGGTAAGGGTAGGGGAACTCTGAATGGTGGGTAAGGGGGGGGGTCAACTGCACCCTTCACCGTCCCTACTGTGCCTCGTGCCTGAGTGAGGGAAGAACAGTGCCCAATTACCCTTGGGTGCCCTTTAACCCTGCCCACCACCCCTTAACAAAAGATAGCGGCGTCTCTGTCACTTGCCTGAACCCACGACCCTCCTGGGCCGTGGGGTTGGGAGCCACAGCCTCCTCTTCTCCTGGAGAAGGGCTGGACCCGCTCGCGTTGCTCCTGGAGCTGTTACCTCGGTTGACGGGCAGCTGCACGACGTCCTCTCCAACCTCCAGTTCTCCGTCAGGACCCTCGGCTCTGGCGTGCTCCTCTGTAGATTTCTGTGTCTCCATCGCGTCCTCTGGTCTCCCTCCACGCTCCGCGTTCGCCGATCTCCAGAGAGCGTCCTTCCTCGTTTCCGCCCCTTTTCTGCCGTCCTCCTCTCTTATGGGTGGAGCGATGCCTGCACTTCCGCTCGGGGTCTTTGCGGCCGCCATGTTGGAAGGGTCAGGTCGATCCGTGACCCGATCACAC